>CM027390.1:7377199-7415814 GCA_015711505.1 Sylvilagus bachmani
TGTCAGGTGTGGTCGTGAGTGGGTTCCGGGATAACTAGGCACGCGGGTAGCATTCCTTGGGTGTGTCTGGGAGGTTTCCCAATGGGACTTGCAGGTGCACCCAAGTGGCCTGGGTGGGCAGACCTGGCCTGTGTGTGTGGGCAGCACCAGCTGTAGGCTGGGGGCCTGGAGAGACAAACACGGAAGGTGGCCTGGGCTCCGAGAGCGGGGTGCACTCGACTCCTGGCCCGGCCCGCAGAACACGGGGCCTGCGGGGCTCTGGGCTCCAGCTCGCACCCCACAGCCCCCGTGCCTGTGCTCCTGCTTTCAGCACCCAGAGAGTCACACCCTCGGCCTCACCCACTCCCAGGCCGGAGACGTGGATGGAGCCACACCGCCCGCGTCCCAGGGCCTGCAGGCTGCTGGCGGCCCATCGTGGGACTTCTCAGCTGTCACAGCCACACGAGCCACTTCCCCTAATGAGCCCCTTTCAAGGATCTATGTGTGTGTCCCCCCCATGCTGTCTTGCTGGAGAACCCCGAGTTAAAAGAGAGGAGGGAGCTGACCCTGCAGATACCCGAAAGGAGAATGTTCTAGGGAAAGGCTCCAGCCAGGGTAAGGCAGGACTGCCCTGCCCAAGCGCCTGTGACTTAGCAGCCCCTGTGGTCGCACACTCACGCACGGCGACGTCTTACACAGCACACGGAGCCCGGGGCCACCACCCTGAACACCTGCTCTGATTAGCAGTGCTGTCTGGGCCTGTCTCGCTCCTGGAAGGTTGCCGACTGTGCTTTGCCAAGGTCAGGGTACAGAGGGCCGGGTGGCAGGAGCGCAGGGACGAGAAAGGACAAATTCGCTCACAAAATGCCCAGCAGTGGACTCTGGCGGGACAAGGGCCGTCAAATCTTCCTGTGCTGAGGGTTAGTCGGGAGGCTCTCGCAACCAGCGCGGCTTTCCGAGCTGTTCCGGGTGGAGGCTGGAACATTGTGCAATGTTACACGATTCCTCGACTCTGCCGTTTGCAGGTATATTCAGTCCTCTTATATCTCTGTATGTGGACATAATATACACACATAAAGCCCGGCCGAAGCATTGTGATGATTCTTGCAGCCAACAGATTTTTATTAAATTCCTTAATATCAGGGCCAGCTTTGTGGGTTAAGCCACCACTAGTGATGCTGGCATCCCGTATCCGAGTGCCAGTTTGAGTCCCAGCTGCTCTGCTTCTAATTCAGCTCCCTGCTATGGCCTGGGAAAACAGCAGAAGGTCACCCAAGTGCTTGGGACCCTACCACCCACGTGAGAGACCCGGATGAAGCCCCAGGCTCCTGCTCTGGTCCTGTCTAGGTTATTGTATGCATTCGGGAAGTGAATCAGCGGATGAAAGACCTCGTTCTCTGTCTCTCCCTCTGCCTTTCAAATAAACAAATTAACCTAAAATAAACCTCAATTTTTTAATTCATTTAATAGATTTTTATTAGACTATTTAATATTTGTTAACACATAGAAAACTTAAAATATTTATTTTAAAATCTCAAAACATTATATTTTAGACATAAGACATGATGTACGCATGTGACATAGTGGCTAATTTGCCCTTTGGGGTGCCTGTATCCAGCATCAGAGCACCTGTTCAAGTCTTGGCTGCTCTGCTTCGGATCCAGCTTCCTGCTAACACTTCCTGAGAGGCACTGGGTAATGGCCAAGTGCCTGTGCCCCTGCCACCCATGTCGGGAGCTGGGAGTGGAGTTCCAGGTCCTGGTTTTGGCTTGGCCCAGCCTTGGCAGCCGCAGGTACTTGGAGAGTGAATCAGCAGACAGGAGCTCTCTCTGTCTTCTCTCTATTTCTATCTTCCTGTCTTTCAAACTAAAAAATTAATTAGTTTAAAAAGTAAACTCAAAGCTTTATTGAAATGATATTTAAGTTATGAGATGAACAATCATATTCTCTGCTTTGCCCTATGCTTAAGAGATACTTCTGTATAATTTAGAAGGAAAATACTCTTTTAAAAATGTGGAAAATCATTTATTTTCAGTTATTTGCACTTAATCTATATTTTGATGAAAATATCTTAAAATCTTCTATACTTTGATTATAAATGCATTTTAGTTTTTAGTGCGTAGAATATTACTGTCCATAGGACACAAATTATGTAAAAATGATTGTGCTAATGATTTTCTGAAATGTGGGCAAGGGGAATAAGTATTATGGGATGGAAACGAACTAACTTAGGAGTCCCTGGAGGCCACTGCAAGCTGCAGGCCGAGGGGAGTGGGCAGCCGTTGGGACTGCACCTGACTCCTGTCCCACGAGGACTGCTCTGGCTGTCACATCAGAACAGCGGGGCCGGGCAGGAGGGCGGTGCCGGTCCCGGGGGAGGTGTTGTCAGTGACTCAATCCCACGGGGGCAGCATGGAGGTGGTCGGGGGCTCGGCTTCTGGGCTTGTTTGAAGATGGACTGCAGAGACCTCCTGGCCGGTTGGCTGGGCCACATTAGACACGGCCAAGGGTGACCCCAGGGTGTGAAGTCACAGCTCCATCCGCAAGTATTGTCACTATCGGAACTTTACAGAGGGAGGGGGGAGGCTCGGAGGTTCACAGCTGACGCAGGTGAAGCCGAGTTTCCCGGTCCAGTGATGCGGATGTCACAACCCGCAGGAAGGGCTTCTCTGCGGTTAGGCTGGTTCATAGCTCCTTAGGCAATGGCTCCCAAGGGTTTCCAAACTCTGTCTTACAAATAAACCATCACAAAGTAATTGAAAATGAAACTCGATGAAGGGCGGGATGGGAGAGGGAGTAGGAGAGGGGAGGGCCGCGGAGGGAGGGAGGTTGGGGTGAGGGGAAGCCACAACAATACAAAAGTTGCACTTGGTAAATTCACATTGATTAAAAGAAAAAAACCAAATAAACCATCACAAAGTCACGCAAGTCGCCGACTGTCTTTACTCCTCCCAGCGCTCCTTGTGGGACTTGAGCTCACCCCGGAGGCTGATGAGCCCCAGGTTTCCTCCTGTCACGGATACTCACAGAACAGGCTCTGTGTCGGGGTGTCCAGAAAGTGCCCGTTTATGCTGACTTCATAGCTCTCTTTTGCTAGCTAGGTTACCTGTGTCTCTGGTAATCGTGACAGACTAGAAGCAAGCTAAGTGTTCGATGCCAGAAAATTACACCCATGTCACCCTAATACTATGGAGTGTAAGCGAAGACATTCACGATGCAGGTGAGGAAAAGAGAAAGTTGCACAATGGTAAGTACAGTCACTGCATGCTTCTTTCTTTCTTCTTCTTCTTCTTCTTCTTTTTGACAGGCAGAGTGGACAGTGAGAGAGAGAGAAAGGTCTTCCTTTTTCCGTTGGTTCACCCCCCAATGGCTGCTGCGGCTGGCGCTGATCCGAAGCCAGGAGCCAGGTGCTTCTCCTGGTCTCCCATGGGGTGCAGGGCCCAAGCACCTGGGCCATCCTCCACTGCACTCCCGGGCCACAGCAGAGAGCTGGCCTGGAAGAGGGGCAACCAGGACAGAATCCGGTGCCCCGACCAGGACTAGAACCCGGTGTGCCGGCGCCGCAAGGCGGAGGATTAGCCTAGTGAGCCGCAGCGCCGGCCCACTGCATGCTTCAAGGCAGCGATCCGTCACAGAGCACACGCCTGCTTGGTGACAGAGTCACAAGCTACTCCCTTTCCTGTCCGTCTTCTTTTGACATTCGCTTAGTAGACCTACTTCTCTCTTGGTCCTTGGATCGAAACCTGTATCAGACTCCATGTATGTTGTCTCTGGCAACAGAGGAGCCTATGATCACTCCCAGGAAAAGGTGCTTCTATTATTAGCAAAAATGTCCCGCCCCAAACTTGAGTTAGAGCTGAGACGTTTTCCCCTTGTCCAAGTCAGAACTTGGAAAGCTTGCGGCCTGGAGATGGCTTGCATTTCACTCTTGTCTCTGCTCCACATTGCCCCGACGCCCGTTCCCCTACCCATGGGCGCACTCCATCACCTTCCGGGTCCCGGCAGCGTTGGGGCACAGGCGGGAGAAGAAGCAGGGCCAATCAAGGCCTCGCCTGGTTGCCACTAACGATGACTGAGGGTCAGCGCTCTCGGCGCGGGGCGTGGGCTGACGGCCCCTGTGGACGTATCTCGTTCGTTGAGTGGTTTGGGGTTGTATTCTGGACCTCGTGGGTGTTGCGCTGTGCACTTTCCTTCCCGTGCCCTTCTATAATGCACCGAAGAGTGCTGGTGTTTTCAGAGCAGCCGAGCTGGGTTAGCCAGCAAGTGCATTCTCCTGCAGGAACGCTTCTCACCTGCCGCCAGTCCGCCACGCCTCTGCCATGCCGCTCTGGGGCTTCTCCAGCAAAACCCTCGCTGTTGGCCTGGGACCTGGGCCACAGCAAAATCTCAGCTCAGTTCTCCAAGCCTCTGGTCTGCTTCTCTCGTGCACATACAGCTTGGAGCTGAGCCTGGAACTCGAGACAGTTTACAGACACAGAGAGCAATCACCCTCAAGTTCTGTCTCCTACAGGCTTTCTCCCACATTCTCCACTCTGTAAGACCAAGACATCTTATTCTAATTCCACTTTTCAGGGAAAAACATTTGGAATTTAAGCCAATCAATCACTTCTAAAGAAACTATGGATCAAAGAGAAAATCAAAAGGAAAATCTCAATATATTATGAACAATCACCAAATTCTCTCTTCCCACTGCCATCATGTCCAAGTCGGGGTCTCCTAAGGAGCCAGATGAGTGGCAGCTCAGCATCTGAGGCCTGAGCATTGCAACAGCCCATGGGAGTCCGGGGGCCGCTCACAGACTGCGCGGTGGTGAGAGACCGAGACCACGTGCTCCAGGGTCTCTGGGTTTGCCACCTGCGCCCCGTGGAGGAGGTGGACGCAGCATGAATGCAAAGCCACAGCAGGTGGATGGAAGGGTGGTGCGGCCACAGAGGGCTGTCTCAAGGCCACAGCAGGTGGATGGAAGGGGGTGCGGCCACAGAGGGCTGTCTCAAGGGACGTTCTCAGGGAGCAGCCGCCCAGCGTGGTTGGTGGCATTAAAGAGGCTGAGAGCAACCCCTCAGAGGCGATTAGCATGGCCATGGCCGTGGCAGAAGACAGGTTTTGCTCCCGTGGCCTTTGCCGGCCATGCCTCTGCCGTGAGATTGTCACTTCTGCGAGCGGCCACAGCTGTGAAGCCAGGGCGGCCCTTCCGACGCGGGAGGCGGCCGGCTCGTCATCCGCCCCGGGAGGCTGAGGCGGTCCCGGATGGTTTGGTGGCCGTCGTGGCGCTGGCTGCGGTGGCAAGGACAGCTTGGGTCATGGAGGGCACTTCCGTGGCCGTGGTGGCTTTGGTGGCAGCCGAGGTGGTGGTGGTTAGGTGGCCGTGGGGATGGGCACATGGATTTGGCCATGACAGAAGCAGTTTGGAGGTGGTAGAAGCTACAATGATTTTGACAATCACAGGAATCAATCTTCAGACTGTGGACCCTTGAAGGGAGGCAGCTCCGGGCCCTGTGGTGGCGGCGACCAGTATCTGCCAACCACAGGATCAGGGTGGCTATGGTGGTTCCAGCAGCAGCGGTTATGGCAGTGACAGAGGGCTTTTTATTAAGCTTTATTGATTTATGTGAAAGTTACAGTTACACACAGAGAAGGAGAAACATACAGAGAGAGAGGTCCTGCATCCGCTGGTTCACTCCCCAAATGCCTGCAACAGCCAGGACTGTGCCAGGCTGACGCCAGGAGCCGGCACTTCTTCCGGGTCTCCCACACGGGGGCAGGTGCCCAGGGACTTGGGCCATCTTCTGCTGCTTTCCCAGGCGCATTACAGGGAGCTGGACGGGACGTGGAGCAGCCGGGACTCTAGTGCCCAGATGGGATGCCGGCGCTGCAGGCAGGGGCTTAACCCCCTGTGCCACGGTGCCGGCCCTGGCAGAAGGTTTTAATAACGGCCAGGAAAAAAAGCTAAGCAGGAGAGGCGAGCCCGAGAAGCGACAGGAACCACCGGTTAGAGCAGCTTTGAGATCTCAGCAAGTGCAGGGGTGGCAGGACCAGCAGCTACGAAGACACGCCTCAGACAACACCATGTGTACAGGCCAGGAGCCCCAGGGCTGTATCTGGGACCAAGTGCATTCCGGGTTATTTTAGTCTCTGTTCTGCGGGAAGTGGAAAGTGCTCCAACAAAGGGTTTTAATTTAGTTTTTTTCTCTTTCTTTCTTTCTTTCTTTCTTGTGCCCTGGCTGTTGATTGTTAAATGTAATATTCTAATCATGATGCTGAATGTCATGTGTCTTTTTAAAAATTTATTTGACAGGTAAAGTTATAGACAGTGAGAGAGAGAGACAGAGAGAAAGGTCCTCCTTCTGTTGGTTCACTCCCCAAATGGCCGCCAGAGCTGGCACTGCGCCGATCCAAAGGCAGGAGCCAGGTACTTCTCCTGGTCTCCCAAGTGGGTACAGGGCCCAAGCACTTGGGCCATCCTCCACTGCACTCCCGGCCACAGCAGACAGCTAGACTGGAAGAAGAGCAACCAGGACTAGAATCTGGCACCCATGTGGGATGCTGGTGCCACAATGTGGAGGATTAACCAAGTGAGCCAAGGCACTGCCCTGTCATGTGACTTTTTAAAGAATGTGCCGTGAAAAGTTAGTCTACTCTGAAGCCATCTTGGTAAAGCTCCCCGAAGGCGTAGTCGGGATTCGTCAGTGATGCCAGGTTCCACTGGAATTCATTTATAAACTGCTTGGGGGGAGAAACCACGTGCTCAGGTAATGACAGCTACTACTGCGCCCTTCCGAAGATCACCATTAAAAGAGCCACGGAAGTGAACTCATGGGAGTATTTGTCATAAAATGACTGTTGGCACATGCTTTGCAATATATAAATAATTGATTAATGGTACCAGATAAAATCACAGATGGGAATGAAGCTGTGTGACCCATGATCATGTCTAATCAATTAGTAATTTCTCTTGAAAAATATTATGATGTAAATGAAAATATGACATGTCAAAATCCAGGAGATGCAACTAATGCAGCATTTAAGGGTAAGTTTGTAGTATTTTTTTTTCTGCTCTGTAAAGCTTTTATTCAATCATTTAAGTTTGTAGTATTAAAATGTTTCTATTGGGGCTGTGTTTTGGCATAGCTGGTTAAGCTGTTGCCTGCAACACCAGCATCCCATATGAGCACTGGGTTGTGTCCCGGCTGCTCCTCTTCCAATCCAGCTCCCTGCTAATGAGCCTGGGAAAGCGGTGGAAGATGGCCCAAGTACATGGGCCCGACCACCCACATGGGTGACCCAGAGGAAGCTCCTGGCTCCTGGATTCTGTCAGGCCCAGCCCTGGCCACTGCAGCCATCTGGGGAGTGAACCAGCAGATGGAAGACCTCTCTCTGTGTCTGAATTTCAAATGAATAAACCTTTTTAAAAGTTTATGTAAAAGAGGGAACAGTTCTCAAGTCCGTGATTTAAGCTTTCATCTTAGGATATTAGATTAAGAAGAACAAATTATACCTAAAGAAAGAAAAATGAAAATAATAAAGAGCAAAAATTAAGGATGTTGAAAACATAAAACAATATGGAGAATAAAAATAAAATCAGGCTTTGAAAGGATCAACCACAGAAGTGAACATCTGGGCAGACTACCCCAAAGGGAGCCAGAGAGAGAGAAAACACAAAAACTTCCATGACAGAAATGAAGAAGGGGGCATCACCACAGACCATACAGATATTAACAATAAAGGAATAATATGGGAAACGTTATGTTATACATTCAACAATGTAAATGAAATGGACCACTTTTTAGAAAAATACAAAGTTCTAAAGTTTATGTAACAACTAGGCAAACCTGAATGGCCCTATGTAAATTAAAGAAATTGAATATACAGTTAATAACCTTCCAACAAGTAAAACTTCAGGCTCAAATAGTTCACAGGGAAATTTTACCAAGCACTTATGGAAGGGATAGAATTCTGCACAAATTCTTCAAGAAAACTGAAGAGGAGGTGACACTTACTGATGCATCCTATGAGGCTGGAGCTACTTTAATATAAAAAAATCAAGTTCATAATCTCCTGTGTATATTACGTGCAAAAATGCTCAACAAAAGACTTAGCAAATTGAAATAACACATTAAAATGACAAGAATAATATATGATAGCTTAATAGGGTTTGTCTTGGGAATGCAAGACTGGTTTTATACTCCAAAATATAGCAGTGTAATATAGCATATCCACACACTAAATAGTAAAAACTATTTGCTATTCAGTGGATGCAGGGAAACACTTGACAAAAGTCAATATTCACTCAAGATAAACAAAAGAACTAGTCCTGAACCCGAGAAAGGGAATCTCTTCCCAGAAGTTATAGCTAACATCCTGCTCCGTGTGAAAGACCGAATACATCCCCCTGCAGGCCAGGAGCAACGCCAGATGTCTCCTTGAACCATTGCTGTCTGACGTGACACTAGCGGTTTCAGCCAGAGTGACAGGCAAGAGGAGACAAGATGATTACAGACGGAAAACGAAGAAATCAATCTGTGTTAATTCACTGATGGATGCTTGTTAAAAAATCCCAAAATATCAACAACTACAAAAATTCTCCTAACACCAATAAGTGAGTTGAGCAGGGGTGAGGTGCACACTGACATACAAATAGAATCATCATTTTATATTCTAGCAACAAATCAAAAAATGTTTAAAATACCACCTACAGTCACATCCTAAAAAAGAAATATTTAGGCCCAACATGAGCCCAGCAAAATATATCCAGAATTTACATACTGGAAAATAAAAACACTAAGATTTGAGTAATTAAAAAATGTACACTGTATCTATAGATTGGGAGACTGCACTGTTAAAATACGAAATCTTTACAAACTCATCTTGAGAGTCAATGCAATGCCAATCAAAACCCCATAAGAAATTGTTTTTGTAGAAACTAACAAGCAGATTCTAAAACTTCTATGGAAAAAAAGGAACTTGAAAAGCCAAATATATTTTGCAAAAGATGAAAAAAGCTGGACAATTTACATTACTTGACTTCAAGACTCATTACAAAGCTAACCAAACAAACAAAAAAAGACAGTGTGGTATTGGCACAAAGGTAGACCAATAGGCCACTGGAACCGAACAGAGTCCAAAACAGACCATACTTACACGAGCAATTGGTTTTCAACCGAGCAATTGGTTTTCAACATCGGCACAACAGCAATTCAGTCAAGAAGGGCCAGTGTTTTCAACACACAGTCCTGGAACATCACTGCACAATTAGAGAAAAATAAGCCACTATTTATACCTCCTACCTTACAACATGTTAACTCAAAGTGGATTAAAGACCTAAAAGTAAGAGCCAAAATTCACATCCATCAAAGAAAAAAACTGACAAACTGGACTTCAGGAAAATTAAAAACTTTGTATGGAAGACGGTGTGAAGAGGATTGTAAGCCACACATTGAGAGAGATGCACACTCATCCCAGGTCTGACAAAGAACTTGCTTCCATTCCGCGTTAAACACTTGTTCTACTCAATAAGAAGAGAACACCTTGGGCAGTTGCTGAGGCGCAGCAGGTAAGCCCTTGCTCCAGGTGCCCACCCATCCCTGTCACCTTTTGGAGAGCGAATGTGCACCCTGGGAGGCGGCAGGTGAGCCCTGGAGTTCCCGGGCCCCTGGCACCCACGTGGGAGACACAGGCAGAGTTCCAGACTCGGCCCGGCCCAGCCCTGGCTGCTGTGAGCATTGGGGAGTGAACCAGCGGATGGAAGCTTGCACTCTCTCTCTCTCTCCCTCTCTCTCGCTCAATTGCTCCTGATCTCTCTGCCGCCGCCCCCATACCCACCTTTCAAATAAATGAAAACAGATAAAAGGCCTTTGAAGACAAAACAAATCAATTCAAGGAAATGAGCGCAAGATTTTAAAAGGCTTCAGCAAAGATGGTATCTCGGTGGTGAAGAAGCAGGTGAAGAGACAGATACTCAACCTGATAGTTGCCAGGGAAACGCACATGACCCACTGCTGGGCTGAAGGCCAGGCCCCAGTGTGGCCATTTTTTTTTTAACAAAGCTCAATATAAACACTTTTGGGGCTGGTGCTGTGGAACAGCAGGTTAACGCCCTGGCCTGAAGTGCTGGCGTCCCATATGGTGCCGGTTCAAGACCCTGAAGCTCCATTTCCGATCCAGCTCTCTGCTATGGCCTGGGAAAGCAGTAGAAGACGGCCCAAGTGCTTGGGCCCCTGCACCGGCGTGGGAGACCCAGAAGAAGCTCCTGGCTTCAGATCGGCACAGTTCTGGCAGTTGCTGCCAATTGGGGGAGTGAACTAGTGGATGGAGGACCTCTCTCTCTCTCTCTCTCTCTCTCTCTCTCTCTCTCTCTCTCTGCCTCCCCTCTCTCTGTATAACTCTGACTTTCAAATAAATAAATAAATCTTAAAAACATAAACACTTTTATCATATGCAATACCACTCCCAAGTACTAGCCAAGAGAAATACAAACTTGCATTGACCTACAATCCCGTACTTGTATGCTTACAGTGACTTTGTTCGTAATTACTCCAAATTCTGGACCTTACCCGAATGTCCTTGACCTGGAAAATGCATAATCCAACTGAGCTGGGCTCACACCATGGGCCGCTGCCCAGGAGAAGAAAGGAAGGAAGGCGGATGGGCAGTAGCACGTGGGAAATTCACACAGTGAGGGCGGCACACTCAGAAGGGCGTCGGATTCCCTTCAGGTGACATTCTGGAAAAAGTGGAATTACAGAGCCAGGAAACAGACCATGGGTTGATGGGCTGGGGGTGAGAGACGAGAGATTTTGGGGGAGGTGACGGGTTGCTCTCTTTTAATCTTAGTGGGGGGGGCGGCGGCACTGTGGTGTAGCGGGTAAAGCCACCACCTGGGGTGCTGGCATCCCATATGGGTGTCGGTTCTAGTCCCGGCTGCTCCTCTTCCGATCCAGCTCTCTGCCATGGCCTGGGAAAGCAGTGGAAGATGACCCAAGTGCTTGGGCCCCTGAACCCACATGAGAGACCTGGAAGAAGCTCCTGGCTCCTGGCTTCAGGTCAGCCCAACTCCAGCCATTGTGGCCAATTGGGGAGTGAACCAGCGGATGGAGGACCTCTTTCTCTCTCTATCTCTATCTCTCTCTGTAACTCAAATAGATAAAGTAAATCTTAAAAAAAAATCTTAGTGGTGATTACCTGGCTTACACCTCTGTCAAACAACAGCGTACAACAGTGTACACTAAAAATAAGTGACTTCTACCATGCATAAATTTCTAAAAAGTAATCTAAAGGGATCAAGACTGAAACTGGCACTTAGAAGAGGCCCTGTACTTAGTAAGCAGGATGAAAGCCAGTTCTTACCGATGTCTGGATGCACATGTTAATACTATTTGCCTCTTGCGTATTTGAACTATCAGTCAGGACACAAACTATTTTCCAGCTCAGTAATTACAAATTAATGCAGAGATGTCCAGAGCCCAGATGAAGTCCTGACCTGATACCAAGAAATGTGCACACCCTGGTCCCAGGTTGGGGACCTCTTTGACCACCAATTATTGTTGTTCATAAACCAAAGCAGCCCTGTGGCCAGACGGCGGCGTTTTCCGAGTCAGGATCGAAACCAGAAGGGAGCCGTGGTCCACAAATAAACATCTCCCGTGCAGCAGGACAGCCCAGGAACGTCCCCGATGGCACTCAGAGTCTCGAAGCAGCTGCTTCCATGTGGAAACAGAACAATCGAGATGACAGCACGCGGAAACAAAAATCAACAAGAAGAAACACCCAGCACCCAGTCCTGATTTCCCCCATCTTGTAAAAAAGCCCAGCTCCCAAAGACCCCTGTGGCATAGAATGCAGGCCAGAGGCAGGCCTGGCTGCTCTACTCCATCAGTGTCTGTGCGTTAAGGAGAGACAAGTGCTAAACACGGGAGGAAGCCCAGAGTTGCCTCTCCTGTGGTCACACGGGCATCCCTTCTCCCAGCAGCGCCCTAATCCTGAACTTGGAGCCCAAGAGCCCTGTGCCAGGAGCCAGCGGTTTCATCCAAGTCTCCCTCGTGCATGGCAGGGGCCTAGGCCCTTGGACCATCCTCCGCTGCTTCCCCAGGCACATTAGCAGGGAGCTGGATTGAAAGTGGAGCAGCCGGGACTTGAACTGGCATCCGATGGGAAGCTGGCACTGCAGGGGGCAGCTTAACCTGCTGTGCCACAACGCCAGCCCCTCAAACTTTTATTACAGCAGGACCAGCTCTCATGGGAAGCCTCCATCCATCTTTGAATGGGTGAATTTGAATTCCAGGGGTGGGGGTGGGGGGTGGGGGGGCACGCGGGCTGTGTTAGTCCAGGGACAAGCAGGTGGCTCGGTGGCTTCCTGAGGAGGGAAAAGGAACCAATGCAGGCGCCTCTGAGTTCAGGTCACTGGGGGAGGCGCCGAGGGCAGCTAGACAGAGCAGCCCCTCCCTGGGGACAAGCGGCTTGGGTGTCTTACTCATAAATTAAGCATTTTGAGGACAACAAAAACATGCTAAAGAGGGCTGGGTACATGGTAGGGGCTGGACAAACACTGCTTGAATTAAATTGAGCTAAATGAGAAGTTCGGCTATGTTGTGGTACGGTGGATTAAGCCACCACCTGCAACACAGTCTTCCTATATCAGAGTGCCGGTTCGAGTCCCGGCTGCTCCACTTCTGATCCAGCTCCCTGCTAATACACCTGCGGAAGCAGCAAAGGATGAATGTTTGTGCCCCTGCACCCACATGGGAGACCTGGGTAGAGTCCCAGGCTCCTGGCTTCAGCCTGGCCCAGTCTTGGCCATTGCAGCTCTTTGGGCTGTGGGAGGTCAACCAGCAGACAAAAGACCTCTCTCTCTCTCTCTCTCTCTCTCTCTCTCTCTCTCTCTAATTGCCTTTCAAATAAATAAATAAATCCTAAAAATAAGTGAGAGGGGCCAGCACTGTGGCATGGTGGGTAAAGCTACCACCTGCAGTGCCGGCATCCCATGTGGGCATTGGTTTGAGTCCCGGCTGCTCCACTTCCCATGGAGCAGTTCCGATGCTCCACTTCAGATGGAAGTAATTAGGGCGGAGGTAATTAGAATAGAGGGGAAGCCCCCTTTGGAGCTTAAGTTGACAAATTTTGACTTCCTTTGAAGCAAAGTTCTCATTTATTTATTTTGTTAAAATTTATTTATTTGAAAGGCAGAGTTACAGAGAGGCAGAGGCAGAGAGAGAGAGAGAGAGAGAGAGAGAGAGAGAGAGAGAAGTCTTCCATCCACTGGTTCACTCCCCAAATGGCCACAACAGCTGGAGCTGTGCTGATCCGAAGCCAGGAGCCAGGAGCTTCTTCCGGGTCTCCCACGTGGGTGCAGGGCCCAAGGACTTGGGCCATCTTCTTCTGCTCTCCCAGGCTACAGCAGAGAGCTGCATCGGAAGTGGAGCAGCCAGGACTAGAACCTGCACCCTATGGGAAGCCGGCACTGGAGGCAGTGGCTTTACTGGCTACACCACAGCACTGGCCCCGTAGACACTTTTGGGGAGGTGGGCTGGGAGGCCTGTGGAGGTCTGACTGAGTGGATTTGGATTGCAGCCACCCCTCGGGTGGGATAGATCAAGAGTACTTTCTCCCCCCACCCCCCACTGTGTGTGTGTGTCTCCCTCTCTCTGCCTTTCAAATTAAAAATAAATGAATCTAAACAGAAACAGAGGCCCTCCTTGGAGGTATCCACCTTATATCCGTAATGGACCACGGGCTAATCCCTCGGAGTTCCAAGATCAGGAAATGAGCGCTTTGTTTCCACTGCTTTTAAGGCTCAAGTCTGAGATCCTACACGGAAATGAAGCTGTCGGCATGTGTGTGTTGGGATCCTGGGAGGGGGCCACGTCATGGACGGCCGTGGGGGCTGGGTGTGGGAGTTGGGATTTGGTTCCAAGGAAGCTGGGCTCAGAGCCCCCCACCAAGCCTGTACCAGGTCCCTGCCCGCACGCTCCCTCCCCCACTGTAGTGCTCAGGGCCGGTCCTGAGCCTTGCCCGTGGGGCTAACCCGCTGAATGCTTTCCTATCATGTGAGTTCCGCGTGGCACAGCTGGGCTGACAGCTGCCCTGAGAGCATCTATGTGTTTGGTGATCTTATTTCTGCTCAAACCAAGGGCTTTCCTTGGGCGCGTCTCAGGCAATAAAAGGAGCGTGCGGTTTTTCTTGGGGACCAGGGTTATCACAGAGGACGTGCAGGCCATAGCTTCACTGCGTAGGCGCGAGGGGTTTTCGCACCTGTTCTAACAGTTTAAGCAGGAAAGGTTAGAAAGACCAGAGCATCGAACACGGAAGGGCTTGAGGAAACAGGAACCTTTCACTGTATCAGTCACTCGACCGGATGACTCATTTTCTTATCACAGCGTTTCTCATTCGTCCGCCTGTTTCTCCCAGGGATGGATGTCACCCATCACTCCTCACCGGGTAGGTCCAGGCAGCCCGCTGTCACCAGGAGCCGGAGAGACCCTGAGCCGAGCCTCATCCCAGCTCGCTGGGTCTGGATTCTGGAGTCTGGGATGCGGCACCCAGCAGCCCGGTGTACAGCCGAGGTGCAGGGGGCCACATGCGCCCCGAGAAAGCCAGACCCCAGGGAGAAGAAAGGAGTGAGGGACAAAGGCTGAGGGAGGGGAGCTGGATGTAAAAGGGGCGAGAGCAGCCCCCAGCAGCCGCCCCAGCGGGGTTTCCGGTCCTGGGACCGCAGCCACCCACCTTCTGAGGTGGCAGGTGCACTCCAGTGCCAGGCGGTTTCCTGGGGCCCATAGGCAACGAGGACTGGGAAGATATTTCACTCTCCAAACCCACTTCCTAGCTCTGCCGGTCAGGCAGGTGCACCCTACAGAGTCAGTGTGGGGCCGGCCACATGGTAGATCTGACAGAAACTTGGGCTCCGTCTGGAATTGTTCTGTGATTACCCAGCGCGAATCTACGCTCTTTTCCATACAAACCCTGGCAGACCCACCCTGCCCTCACTCCTCCCGCCTCACCTCCTCATGGCTCCACCCTCCCACACGGACCCTGACAAGGGCCTCCAGTAGGTCAAGGCCAAAGCTCATCTGGTGAGCACTAGAAATTATGTTTTAACAAAGGGTTCACTAATTCAGCCCCCTAAGATCCACAATACTTCCCGAGCCAATAACAAGGGGCTGAGCAGGACGCTCGGGGACCCAGGAGCAAACCCCTAAAGGCAGGCCACGGCGTCGGCCCCCAGGAGCTGACGTCAGACGTAAGCACACATGAAGTAGGACGTGGCACAGACGTCTGTGAAGTGGCGTGTGCCACGTTTGAACTTAGGACCTTACTTAAGCCTGGAAAACCTCAGCATGTGCACACAGGCGGGAGATGCTGCAGGCCTTGCACGCGGCCCCTGTCCCGCATTGTCTGTTTGCTTTGCGTCAGGGAAACCACTCTGAGCTCACAGGCAGGGCCTGAGCCGCAAGTCCGGGTATTTCCGGTCATTTCTTCGGGGATGGGCACCTGCTGTTTCCAGGGACGCTTATTTTGCGGTGACGTTTTGACAGCCCTTTGCTCTGTTGACCTAAGCGCTCTTTTCCCACAACTCCTGCTGTGTCCGCTTCTGCCCTCTGGAGCTGGCATGGGCTCCTCTCTGTCGGCCACCACTGCCCTGGAGGCTGCCCCTCCAGCCTGGTTGCAGCCCTCTTTAACGTGAATGCCCGTTCTCATCCCCTGCAATGGCCCTCCTGCCATGTGGCTTCTGGGACTTCCATTCTTGAAAGGCGGTGCCACCACCCCACTCATCTGAACCATCAAGCCAGCTAATCTGAGCGGAATGTTGAGGACACGCCCAGGACGGCTCACGTGCGCTGCCGACTGGGCTGGGCAGGGTCACTGTGGGGTGTACATAGAGGAGACGGCATGCAGATTCGTGGGCCCCCCTCCATGTGGGAAAGACCCCAACCACTCTCCATGTGGGAACACCCAAAACCCCACCCACTCTCTGTGTGGGAACACCCCCTCCCCCGTGTGGGAAGACCCCCCTCCCCACTTTCTGTGTGGGAAGACCCCCCATTCTCCGTGTGGGAAAACCCCCCTCCCTGTGTGGGAAGACTCCCCTCCCCACTCTCCACGTGGGAAAACCCCCTCCCTGTGTGGGAAGACCCCCCACCCCACTCTCCATGTGGGAACACCCCCCTCCACTCTCTGTGTGGGAAGACCCCCAACCACTCTCCATGTTGGAATACCCCCCCAGTCTCCGTGTGGGAAGACTCCCCTTCCCACTCTCCATGTGGGAACATCCCCCCACTCTCCATGTGGGAAGACCTCCTCTCCCACTCTCCGTGTGGGAAGACCCCACCCCCACTTGACGGGGCCCTGGCTGGACAGCGTCTGTCCCCCGGGCTGGGCACTTCACCCCCGTCGCCCAGGCTCTCCAAGCCTTTGGTCTGGGGGACTGAGCTCCCGGCCTTCATCCTCCCACTGAGTTACACTCACGGTGTCTCTGGTTCTGACGTGGCACGGACTGAGCCACGTTACCAGTACCCAGGTCTCCAGCCTTGAGAGGGCCCGTCGTGGCCCTCTCACCTCGGTCACCTTGTGCACCAGTTCCCCTAATCGACGTCGCGCAGTGTCTACCATCAGTCATCTCCCGTGTCACACCGAGGAGCACATTTCCAGTGGTCACAGGGAAACCAAGCAGCCCCTTCCCTGGTCGCTCCCCCTTCGCGTCCGAGAGCCCGGGAGCCACTTCCCGATCCCGCACCAGCTGGCACACTGGGCTGTGGCTGACACACAGCTTCTCTCCTGCTAGAGTTCCGGCTCTTTCTCTGCCGGTCACTCTGGAGAGGGTGCCGTGGAAGCTGAGGGGGACGCCCGGCAGCACAGCCCCACTGCCCACACTCGGTAAGGACCTCCTTCCGCTAGGTCCTCACCCTGGCACGGGGCTGGCGCTGGGCACTCAGCAGTGCAGCCCCTGGGCCCACAGCAGGCCTTGCCTCCAGCTCGCCATGATGCTGACATCTGGATGCCGGGACAAACGCCTCACCCTGCAGAGCTGCCCAGGACGCGCAGGAGGCGAGCTCAGGGAGAGACAGAGATCTAAAGCCGATGGGGAGAGAGCACCTGCTGACCAGCGAGGAGAGAGTGCCCGCTGACCATCGGGGAGACAGCGCCCGCTGACCAACCGGGAGAGAGCACAGCTGACCAATGAGGGGAGAGTGCCCACTGACCAACGGGGACTGAACACCCGCTGTTCAATGGGGAGAGAGTGCCCGCTGACCAATCGGGAGAGAGCACAGCTGACCAATGAGGGGAGAGCACCCGTTGACCAACGGGGACAGAACACCCGCTGTTCAATGAGGAGAGAGTGCCCGCTGACCAATGAGGAGAGAGCACCCACTGACCACTTGGGAGAGAGTGCCCGCTGACCAATGAGGAGAGAGCCCCTGCTGACCAATGGGGAGAGAGTGCCCGCTGACCATTGGGGAGAGAGCACCACGACCAATGAGGAGAGAGTGCCTGCTGACCAATGGGGAGCGCCCTCTGACTAATGGGGACAGGGCACTCGCTGACCAATGGGGAGAGAGTGCCCGCTGACCAATGAGGAGAGAGCATCCGCTGACCACTGGGGAGGGAGTGCCCACACACCCTCTCAGCTGCCTCCCAGAGCTAATGGTGCCTAGAGAGGAGAAGGAAGGGGAGAGGCAATGTTTGAAAGGGAGACTTGGGAATCGCTTGGGATCTAACATCTTCATTCATCTGGAAACGTGCTGGACTGGCCACCCCAGAGGCGGCCACACGGGAGGAGAGGCTCTTGAGGCGGGAAGCCCCAGCCCTGAGGTGGGCCCACAGGTGCAGGTCCTCGCCCGAGGCAGCTCCGTCCCCCTCGCTGCCAGGGCACAGCCACTGTGGAGGGGTCATGCATCTCCCTGTGGCTACGCTGGGTGCAGTGCGTGTCCCCTGGCCACTTCTCTAAGATGTCAGCCACAGCATCTTTGCCCAAAGAGTCTCACACACCTGTCTTATGAACATAGTACAGACATGGCCATTTTAATCGCTGGTCTTGCGGACAAGTGTGCACATGTATGTGCATATATACATACATATCAAGTTGGAGAACTGACACGGCATTTGATACGTTTACTCTAGCAGTGGGTGGGTTCAGACAATGCACCTCAAGGAGGATACAGGTCTTTGTGGGTGTTTTTGGTAACCTGGCTCTGCTGCATAGACGAGATCTGAAGCTTGGGTTGGGCTGGTTTGGAGATGTCCAAAATGAGGAAGGCAGAGGGCATGGCGTTCCATGGCCAAGCGCAGCGTGTGCGATGCCCTGGTGGTGTCAGAACGCCCACACCCTGTGCCCCAGACGTCTGCACGTCATGGAGTCAGCTGCCGGCTTCGTGGTGACTCTGGGTGTGCTGTCCACACAGACGCCGTGACGAGTAAGGCGAAAGTGAGGCTGGATCCTGCTTGCAGTCGAGGTCGAGAGTGGACTGTGTTCCAGACCGAAGACGATGAAATGCCCAGTGTCCACCACGTGGCCTCCCTGGCACCCGGCGGCAGCGGGCCTGAGACTGTCCTTCTGCTCACAGCCCCGGTGAGTCAGTCAGCACGGCGGCCCACGGTTACCACTTCCCGGGGATGGAGACCCCACATTCGTACCAGCCCACATAGTAGTAGGGGGTTCCAAATCCGATCTGGCCAAAGCTGACGGGCTCCTGGCGGTACTGGCGATAGTAGCCTGGGAGGCAGTGAGAAAGAGGGGAAGAAACCGTCAGACACAGAACCAGCGGTCAGAACACTCGCCCCCAGCCTCCTCCTGGCAGAGCTGACCTCACGCCGCGTGTGACTCCATGTAACAGCCATGCCTCATGACGCCTGTGACTCCACACACACAGCCATGCCTCACGGTGCCTGTGACTCTACAGACAACCATACCTCATGCCATGTGTGACTCTGCACACACAGCTATGCCTCACGCCTGTGACCCCGTACATCCATGCCTCATGACGCCTGTGACTCCATCCAGCCATACCTAATGACACCCTTACAGCCATACCTCACGACACCTGTGCCTCCATATAGCCATATCTCATGATGCCTGTGACTCCATACAGCCATACCTCACTCCACGTGTGACTCCGCACAGCCATGCCTCATGCGGAGTGTGACTTCGCACACACAGCCATGCCTCACACCGCGTGTGACTTCGCACACACAGCCATGCCTCACGCCACGTGTGACTCCGCACACACAGCCATGCCTCACGCCACGTGTGACTCCACACACACAGCCATGCCTCACACTGCGTGTGACTGCACACACAGCCATGCCTCACGCTGCGTGACTTCCACACGCACAGCCATGTCTGCACGGGGTCACAGTTGTCTGCAGGGTTTGTCTCAGTCCCTGGAGGTGTGTGGCTGCAGCAGGAAGGAGCAGTCCTACCCCTCCTTCCTTCCCGTTCTCCACAGAAGGCTGTGTGGAGCTGAGGGCTGCGAGCACGCACGATGGGCAGTCACTGAGCTGAGCAAGCACCCAGTCCTCAGAGCTCAGTAGGCACCCAGTCCTCACAGAGCTCAGTAAGCACCCAGTCCTCACAGAGCTCAGTAAGCACCCAGTCCTCAGAGCTCAGTAGGCACCCAGTCCTCACAGAGCTCAGTAAGCACCCAGTCCTCACAGAGCTCAGTAGGCACCCAGTCCTCAGAACTCAGTAGGCACCCAGTCCTCACAGAGCTCAGTAAGCACCTTGTCCTTACAGAGCTCAGTAAGCATCTTGTCCTCACAGAGCTCAGTAAGCACCCAGTTCTCACAGAGCTCAGTAAGCACCCAGTCCTCACAGAGCTCAGTAAGCACCCGGTCCTCACAGAGCTCAGTAAGCACCCGGTCCTCAGAGCTCAGTAAGCACCTTGTCCTCACAGAGCTCAGTAAGCACCTTGTCCTCACAGAGCTCAGTAAGCACCCAGTCCTCACAGAGCTCAGTAAGCACCCAGTCCTCACAGAGCTCAGTAAGCACCCAGTCCTCAGAGCTCAGTAAGCACCCGGTGCTCACAGAGCTTAGGGTCTCCAAGCTGCTAGAGCTCCACCCAGGAGAACTGAATTCTGAGTCTGTGGTGACTCTTAGAGCTTTCAAGAAACCCCCTCAACAGACAGAGCAGGGTAGCACTTCTCCTCTCCCTTAAGGGGAAGGGACACTCCAAGCTCCAGACTCCCCTGGCCCTGGCTGCTCCAGCCTGGTAGAGCTGCCTGCATTCCCCCGGTGAGCTTATGGACTAGCTGCCCCCTGTTTAGAGCCACACCGTGGCCACCGGCACAGACACACAGTGGAACGCACACCACACCTGGGGCACTGCAGGATTCTGAAAAGTTAATGACTGAGACACAAGTGTTGATGTTGTGTCAGTGGGGCCAGACTGGATATTTGATCTGACACTGCAGATGCTGTGAAGTGCTTGTTAGACAGGGCTAACACTTAAATCAGCAGACTTTGAGTGAAGCGGGTCACCCTCTGTGCCATGGTGGGCCTTGTGCAGGCAGCTGACAGTCTAGACAAGAAAAGGGCTGACATTCCACCAAGTGGAGGGAATTCTGCCACCGTTCCCTGGGTCTCCGGCTTGGCAGCAGCCTCCACAATCACATGATGTGACTCCTTAAAATAAATCCCTCAACTGGTGGATAGATAGCAGATAAGACAGATGGTAGATTAGATTATAGGTAGATGGATTAGAACGATGGTAGGATGAATGTATAGATAGATAAATAGATATTTAGATAGATGATTGATTGATAGATCCTATTGGTTCCGTTTCTCTGGATGAGATAACTCTGATAACACTTATTTTAAATCCTTGAAAATAGGGAATGGTTTTTATTTTTATTTTTTAATTTTTGACAGGCAGAGTGGACAGTGAGAGAGAGAGAGACAGAGAGAAAGGTCTTCCTTTGCCATTGGTTCACCCTCCAATGGCCGCTGCAGCCAGCGTGCTGCAGCCGGCACACGGCGCTGATCCGAAGCCAGGAGCCAGGTGTTTCTCCTGGTCTCCCATGGGGTGCAGGGCCCAAGCACTTGGGCCATCCTCCACTGCACTCCTGGGCCACAGCAGAGAGCTGGCCTGGAAGAGGGGCAACCGGGACAGAATCTGGTGCGCTGACCGGGACTAGAACCCGGTGTGCCGGCGCCGCAAGGCAGAGGATTAGCCTATTGAGCCACGGCGCCGGCCAGTAACAGTTTTTATTAAAGTATTTCTCAAGCTAAGTATCTAGGTGGGTCAGCATATCTCATGTCCCAGAATGTGTGATTCCCTAAGGGTACAGAGCAGGCTTCACTCAGCTGCTCTGATGGTGGGGGGAGCTGGTAACGCACAGGGGGGTCACACTGGGGGTGAGTACACCCATCCCCCCCCACACACACAGTGCCATAATCAAATAGCTGATACCACTGTCTCCTGAAACCCATCGCGCTGGGTCTGCACGCTTCTCTCTGGCATCTGTACTTCTGCTCACGCCACTCTCCGCTCCCTGCATGTTCAGCCAACCATCAAGGCTCAGCATAGAGCCTGCGTCTTCCAGAAGCCTTCGTTAGTATCCTCACAGGGCTGCCACCTTCAAAGTCATACAGTGACCATCATAATCCCCTGACAATAGGACCAGCATATGACGCAATTCTTGCCATTATCTGAACTTGAAGGTGTTCACGCTTAATTACTGTCTCACATCATCATGGTCATTTAGTACTGCCAATTTCACAGCCCATTCCTTACATTAGGGCTGAGTTCTTTTATTTTCCTTTGTATCCCTACCCGCTTGATAGGAGTATCTTGTTAATTCCTTATTTTTATTTTTAATGGCCCAAAGTGTTCCCCAATCCATCTTCAAGTGGTAAATCAAAGGCAGAGCTACTGTGAATTTTCTCCTCACGTTAGCCCTCCTCTCCCACCCAGTGTAGCCTGAGCACATCAGGAACCAGCTTGGATCACCTTGAATGGCAGGGAGGGCTTCCACATAGGACTGCGGCCCCGTTCTCCCGTCAAGGTGTGAATCCACA
Organism: Sylvilagus bachmani; assembly: GCA_015711505.1. Taxonomy (NCBI): domain Eukaryota; kingdom Metazoa; phylum Chordata; class Mammalia; order Lagomorpha; family Leporidae; genus Sylvilagus; species Sylvilagus bachmani. The sequence continues at coordinate 7,399,182 of CM027390.1, forward strand.
AATTGGCAGTGGTCTTCCCCTCTTCCCCAGCTGTCTCCAATGCTGTAGAATGTATCTGCGTGAAGAAACAACAGGTCAGCTTCTAGGTGAAGAATGGCAGCGGCCGAGGCACGTCCACAAGCTTGAGGGACCGTTTCAGCTGGGCACGTACTTACTCTGGGTGCGGCACACTTTTCCGGTATGAAAAATGGTGACGACAGCACCAGCCTCATATATGTTCTAAGACTTGTGCAAGATCGTATATGCTAAACACTTAACGAATATCCAGGAAGTGGTAACTATTATTACAGGTAGTTTCAACTTATAAATGATAGACCTTTTATGCTGTAGTTTAAGAAAAGAAATTAAGAACATTGTGATAAAGAATATTATTGAATGATTGTGAAAGGAAGGAAGGTCTCCCTAAACAGAACCTATTTTCATGCGTGACTACATGAAGGTGTGTCTGTGGTGTCGGACGCTGTCCATGGTGCTGAACCACCTCAGTGCAGTAGGGCCAAGTTGCGTCCCAACCCCGGGATACCAGGGTAGGCTGTGCTTCCCTCTCCTAGGAATTCTGAAGCACGGGAGGAAAAGGGTGGTGGTGGAAGAGAAGGGACAGGAAAGCGATAAACAGTGTTTGCAGGGACGGCCACGTACACAGAAACTAGCACAGGGCATGGGCGGGGAGGCTAGCTCTTTGACAAGCTTTCCTTAAATCATCACTCCTGGCAAGAAAAAGACACAAAGACCTTTTCCAAAATTACCAGTGACAAAATACAGAGCAGCGCAAGCCCAAAAGATGCACTTGCTAAAAGATTGAAAACTGTACAAGTTGGAAATAAAAACCAAGCTTGTGCAGGTAGGTGAGTCAGAGCCAGCTGAACACAAATGGCATTTTGAAGTGTTAGTAGTCCAGTGTACGCATGGAAGTGTCTGCTTCAGTCCTGTACTTGAGGAAAATGATGCGATTTGCATTTGGACACAAAATACACAGCACTGTTGACCTACGTGTCACCATGTAAATATTTTTCCTGTAGTTGTGGCAAAAGGCAGGAGTGAAAGGGGAACTTTTCCTCAACTCCTCCCACTTACAGTCATACCTATTATTTATTGAATTAACTTCAAAGAAGACAGATGTTTAAATTTCTAGAAGAATGACAGTGCTGCGGCTCACTAGGCTAATCCTCCACCTCGCGGCTCCAGCACACTGGGTTCTAGTCCTGGTCGGGGCACCGGATTCTGTCCCGGTTGCCCCTCTTCCAGGCCAGCTCTCTGCTGTGGCCCAGGAGTGCAGTGGAGGATGGCCCAAGTGCTTGGACCCTGCACCCCATGGGAGACCAGGAGAAGCACCTGGCTCCTGCCATCGGATCAACGCAGTGCACCGGCCGCAGTGCGCCAGCTGCGGCGGCCATTGGAGGGTGAACCAACGGCAAAGGAAGACCTTTCTCTCTGTCTCTCTCTCTCTCTCACTGTGCACTCTGCCTGTCAATAAATAAATTTCTAGAAGAACGTTGGATTTCATTCCTAAAATGCAGTGTATTTAAACATATATACATATTGTTGGGTGCCAATGTAAAAATTAGTTACCCCAAAGTAGAGGACGTGCAGCTGGTTTGCATCTGAGCCACATGAGCCACAATAGGTCTGGGCCCCATATACATTCTGATGCCCTTGCAGTATCAAGTCAGCACCCGAGAAAATGAAAAGCGCCCACACCTCCCATCACCAACCATCCCAACAACCTACCTTTCAGGTTGTCACTGAGGTAGATCTTGTACCTCAAAGAATTACAAAGAACGACTCCCACGAACTTTCTATACCAGGTCCGTTTCACATATTGCCGCCCCTGGCAGTCCGTGTAGCTGGGGTCGTGTTTGAAAGCAAATGGTATCCAGATGGGCTCGCCACCTTGACAGCACAAAAGACACGCGCTGAGCCTGTGCCCTCCACAGAGAGCACTCACCATGCCTCTCCCTCCTCCCAGGGCCGTTCTGAGCGGGTTTTCTGCCTCTTCAGTGAGCACCTCCTTCCATCCCCGTCTTTTTTTTAGTACTGAAGTACAACTGGGGATTCCTGTTCAGCTACGCGTGCTTCAATAGGGGTTTTGAGGTTTAGGGAAAGTGCACCTCAAGGCCATAAGCTGCACTGGAAGGTGTGGCTTTGGGGTGCATCACCCCAAGCCCCTCAGCAGAGACTCCCCATCCCTCTTGCCATGCATAAGGCCTGTCTTGAACTCAATATCGGGCTTTAAGTTTGTGTGAAAAACAAAGTAAAACTTCATGGTACACGAAGCATTTTGTCATTTGCCCAGTAATTTAAAGTATTCGTAAGGTTATGTAAATAACTTATTTCATAGATATTGGCTACCCCCTTCTAGTTTTCAGAGACACTGACTACTATGGCTCCATTAAAAAACTCCCACTCCTGGGGCAGGTGTTTGGTATAGTGGTTAAGCCACCACCATCACCCCTATCCCATGCCAGAGTGCTTGTGTTCAAATCCTCACTCCATTCTCCAGTCCAGCTTCCAGCTAACGCACAGCCCCCGGGAGGCAGGAGGCAATGGCTCTAGTAGTTAGGGCCCTGCCACCCACCTGGATGGAGTTCCCGGCCCCCAGCTCTGGCCCAGCCTAGCCCTGGCTGTGGCAAGCATCTGGGGAGTGAATAGTGGGTGCGAGATCTCTCCCTATCTCTCTGCCTTCAAAACAAATAAATAAATTGTTTAAAAATTGCCATCCCCAGCTTCACTCCTGCCTCCAGCTGCCCGCTGATGCAGCCCTGGGAGGCAGCAGTGATGGCTTCAGCGGTTGGGTCCCTGCCATATGCATGGGAAACCCAGACTGAGTTCCCAGCTCCCAGCTCTGGTCCAGGACAGCCCTGGCCCTTGCAGGCATGTGGGGAGGAACCAGGGAATGAGAGCACTTACTCTCATATCTCTCAAATAAACCAATGAATAAAAACGTTTAAGTTCCCTGCTCAGTTTTTTCCAAAGCACAGGCTGAATGGTGCCAACAAACCGGAGGACTTCTCAGAAAACTGAGAAAACTCACAAGTAGTCCAGCGCTTCTACTCGCGAGAGACCACAGCAGCCTCGTGTGCAACATTGAACCCGATGACCAGAGGCTCAAGATCATCAGCAACAGAAACTTACCTGGGGGCCTCACGACGAGCAGGGGGTTATCTGCAGAACGGAAAAGAAGTAACTGAGCTCCCGTCACCTCTCACAGGCAAGCACAGACAGGATGCTCACTGTGACTGGTTAAAGGAGGCTCATGAGAGACACCAGTGTCTCTCCTTTGTTTTCATTTCCCAAGCATTTCCTTTTTGGAAAGTCTTTTCTAGTTACATTGCACTTTTATTTACATAGAAACTGTAGATCCCTGAAAGTCATGTTTTGATATTGGGTGCTATAAAATAACTCAATACTCATTTAAAAAGAAAAACCATCTTTGGAAAACCGCTTGGCAGTTTCTCAAGAGGAGAAGCCTACACGTGCTATTTGATCCATCCATTCCACTTTTACTTATTTATCCAACAAAGTAGAAACATATGTCTGTACAAATACCTACACGTAAATGTTTATAGCATCGTGGTTTGCAGTAGACAAAAAGCAGAATCCATCTAGGTGTCTGTGGACAGGTGACTGGGATGGCACAGCCACACAATGTGATGGTCCGAGTGTCTGTGGACAGGTGACTGGGCTGGCACAGCCATACAATGAGACAGTCCAGGTGTCTGTTGACAGGTGATGGAGCTGGCACAGCCACATAATGAAACAGGTGTCTGTGGAGAGGTGATAGGGCTGGTATGGCTGTACAATGAGACAGTCCAGGTGTCTGTGGACAGGTGATGGGGCTGGCACAGCCATAAAATGAGACAGTCCAGCTGTCTATGGACAGGTGATGGGGCTGGTATGGCTGTACAATGAGACAGTCCAGGTGTCTATGGACAGGTGATGGGGCTGGCACGGCCGTACAACGAGACAGTCCAGGTGTCTATGGACAGGTGATGGGGCTGGCACGGCCGTACAACGAGACAGTCCAGCTGTCTATGGACAGGTGATGGGGCTGGCACGGCCGCACAATGAGACAGTCCAGGTGTTTATGGACAGGCGATGGGGCTGGTATGGCCATACAATGAGACAGTCCAGGTGTCTATGGACAGGTGATGGGGCTGGCACGGCCATACAATGAGACAGTCCAGGTGTTTATGGACAGGCGATGGGGCTGGTATGGCCATACAATGAGACAGTCCAGGTGTCTGTGGACAGGTGACTGGGCTGGCACAGCCACACAATGAAACACGCCTCAGTCATGAACCACTGATCGACAGAACAGTATTGATAAATCTCAAAGTGATGGTGCTGGAAGACAGACACCAGCCAGAGGCTCACGCTCTACGACGCCCTCTTACACAAAGTTCTAGAAGTTCTGTCACCTATCGAGACAGAAAGCAGATGGGTGGCTGCCTTCAAATAGAAGGGAGGAGGCATGTGAAACCCCTTTGAGGTCATCTGCCTGTGCTTCCAGTTTTAAGCATCTTCTTGCAAAAGATTTTACTTTTTCCACATAGTTGGTTCAGCAGACTTTAAATTATTCCATCTGAAAATATTTTCCAAAGACAAATTTGCTGGTATCAGTTACTACATAGGAAATATCTAAGCAGATGGACGCCAGAGCGGTGGGTGCAGGGCTGGCTCTGATGGTCTGACCTGAACTTCCGAGGGCTTCCTACATGGAAACGTGGCTGACCCAAGAGCTGTCACAGTGGGCCGGCCCTCACACACTGCCCCAGACCCCGGGTCACAGGGACATTGTGTTGAAGGGCCTGGGAGCTCAGCCTGCCCGCATCTCGAAATGCAGTGAGATGCTGTCAGAGAGCATTTGTGAGATGGAATAACATTCTCATTGAACTCTCCTCTCTGGCTCCTGGCAAAGAGCATCTCAGAGACTTGGCTGACTGAAGACGCCGCCTGTCCGTCCACACGAGTACGTGATCTTGAGCGCAAAGAGCACTGCAGCTAGCTGTGGACCAGGCAGACCCAAACTTGTCTGTCCCTTGGGGTTGGAACCCAGGTTTTCCTTTCATTGGAATTTGACCTTTCTGGCCCCCAAAGGGCCAGGGAACACTGCTTTAAATTTTATCACCCCAGGTTTAGCCTAGCAGGAAGAAAATAACACTTACCTTATGAAAAGATACGCAATACGAGCTTTTTAAATACAAAAGTAAGGGTTTTGCTGCTTTAATTTGTACATTATTGTCATTATTCTGGAAAATTCATTTAATTTCCAACAAAAGCAGAGCAGACAAGACTGGGAAGACGCCCGTACCTGATTCTGTAACGAAGGAGACTGAGGGGCTGATGGGTCCGTAGCCGTGCGGGTTTTTGGCTTGAACTTTAAAATAATACCTGAAATTAGGAGAAAGCAGCTTTTGAAAGAGCGATGTATTTGATTTCTGTGTAATGGGACAGATTCCCAAACAACTGAATATCTACTCACAGCAGCCTTTGAGTCTTAGTTTGTATAAACGCATACACCACAAGCTGCTTCACGTTTATTCTGAATATTCTCATTTTTAATAACTTTTCTAAATTTTAAGAAGGTACTTCAAATAGTTCATGGAAAGAGGAATGAAAAGATACATTCATTCTGGTGCCCCTTCCCAAAATTGAACCCACCTGTTGTTTTCTCATCACATGCCTTTCCATGCAGACTGCTAGTTCACTCCCCAGTTGCCCGCAGTGGCCAGCAGTGGGCTGGGCTGAAGCTGGGCGCTGGGAACAGAATCCGGTCTCCCATGTTGGTATCAGGAACCCGGCTACTGAGCCATCACCACTGCCTCCAGTGTTTGCATTAGCAAGAAGCTGGAACTAGGAGCCTGAGTCGGGCTTGACAAGGCACTCTGGGGGGCACACGGGCACCCTAACTGGTGCTTTAACCACTAGACTGAAGTCCACCCTTCTTTCTTTCTTTTACTTTTAATTTTTTGTTTGAGAGGCATAGAAAGACAGAAACAGTGAGATTGAGATCTTTCTGTGAAGTTTTGGAAGACCCCTAGCACGCATGGATTTCAAAATTCTTTGCACCAAAATAAAACTTACCTTTTAATTCCATTTCTTACAAACTTTTTATTACTATACTATTTTGTTATTCTCTTATTGTTTCTCTATAATTAACATAGTGGAGACACACAGCTAGTGGGAAGAGAAGGGGCGTACGAATGAAGCGAGAGGTTATTCAGGCAGCATGCCCTCCTCATAGCTGTGTGCAGGACTGTGCAGGCTCCCAGGGGCCCTCGCCCTGGAATGCTTCCTGCCGACGCCGCTCTGGTCCCAGCTTGAGCTCCACAGCCTATCACTGAGGCCAGGGGGAAACGCAGGAGGCTGACTCAATGGTGATGCAATGTGCGGTTGGCAGGCAGCAGGTGCAGCAGGCCAGAGGTTGGCCTCCTCAGCAGAACTAACGCGAGAAGGATGTTGTGGCCACAGGAGGAGCCTGGTGTTGGCTCTAGGGCTGGGAATGGACAGCCCCGCAGGTCACTGAGTCATGAGCTCCCGCACCTCCAGGACAACGCGAGTGCAGGCAGGGGACACGGAAAGGCCTGGAGCGACAGCCTTCGCTCAGGGCTGCACTGCGTCTTGGAACAGAGAACGTGCCAGACACACACTGAGTCAGCTGGCTCATGTTGGGGGAGCCTCTTGCCGTGCTCTCTTACATGAGCTAACAGACAAAAAGCGGTGGTTAGGAACATGCTGGAGACCGACACCACGACTCAGAGCCCTGTAGCAATTCTCAGTGAGACACGTGCTGCCCTCGTCTCAGCTACCCACAGGGGAGGAGGGGTGAAAGCATCCCAGGGGTGGCGGCTCTGGGCCACTGCGGAGAGCTCAGCTTTCTGGCCAGAAAGAATGTCACACAGATATCACAAATCCCGTAGTGGGCACTGAACTGGCCATTCAGATGCTGCTGAAGACGCCCATGTGCCACACTGGGCTGCCTGGGTTGGATTCCCAGCTCTGGACCCTGATCCAGCCTCCTGCTAATGCACACAATAGAGACAGCAGTGATGGCTCAAGCGACCGGGTTCCTGCCGCCCACATGGGAGGCCCAGACTGAGTTCCTGGCTCCTGGCTTTGTTGTGGGCATTGGGAGAGTGAACCAGCAGATGGAAACTCACTCTGTGTGTGTGTGTGTGTGTGTCCGTGTCTTGTTTCTCAAAATAAAAAAAATTAATACTACAATATTCTTTATATGATTAAGCCAGGCCCGGAGATTATGTAGTAGTTACAATGCACTAAGTGTAACAGGATGAATTATCTACAGAGAGTGAAGGGTTATACGACTTGTTACATCAACTGCCTGGCGCCAAGTGGTTGAGCCATTGAGATGGTCAGGGCAGTGCCTGGCCTCAAGCCACAGAGGTATTTTCCTTGGGTTTGATTAAACAGAAAAACCGAAAAAAATGTTTTGCAAAATTAGTCTTCTTAAGTCATTCACATCTCATTTAAGAGTATTCTTTTTCAAATTTAATTTTAAAAAAAAGATATGCACAATTAACAACACATGAGTTCCCCAACCTCAGTTCACTCCGCAGTGGGCGTTTTCCCAGTTGTGCATATTTTTATTCAGTGGTTGTAGAATTATTTAAGGAAAAACTCTGCATGTAGCTCAAGCAGTGGGTTTGGCACACAGCAGCGACCCTGGTCAAATTTTCCTTAAGGAACGACACTTTTGTTCGGAGACTAACGGGACATTTCTGCTAAGTAGCTCCTTAACCCATTGCTGGACTCCCTCCGCAGAGGGAGGCGCCTGCGTGCCAATGAGGCGGTGCTAAGAGGGTGAGCGCCTGGCTGAGACCCACCGCTCAGACAAACTTGGTTTTGCAGCAAGATTGTTTTTCCTACTGCAATCTACCTTCCCGTGGACACGATTCTCATGCGCTAGCGCCAACCCCGAGGCCAAAGAGAGGCTCTCAGAGTTCACGGGAAACTGCATTAAAAGATACACACATGTTGGCGAAAAGAATTTTGAAATCCATGCATACCAGAATCCTTCCAAAAGCTCTTGACAAATACACATTATGGAAAAAAACTAGGCACAGAGTTCAAAAACGTTTTGCATTCAAATGAACGCATGTTTTAATTCCACTTTTCCATGAACTTTCTGTGGCTTCCTTGTTTCCCATTTGTTTCACCTAACATGTGAAAGTAAATCTGAGTGTGCTGCACAGAAGAACAGCTGGCGTTACGAGAAAAGTAAAATTCCCATTTTCAAAACCACAGGAAACTTTTCTGCGGACTAAACTATGTGCTTTATATCTGAGTAGCCACTGTCTCATCCAAGTCTCACAAGCAGGCCAGCCTGGTCTCTTACACAAGCCTCTGGCTCTTTCTTTTGGACGTCTCAAAAGTGACAAATCTCTGTCCTTATGGACTTAAAGGATGCAGACTCCACAGCGGGCTGGGGGCTCACTGGAGGGAATAAGGTCGATAATCTCACTTCAAGTGAAAAACAAGACCCACTTACTAGGAGCCGAAGCTGCCTTCTGTGCCTGCCTCCTCCGTGAGTGGCTGACTCCCTGTGTCTCCTCCACTGGCTGGGGCTGGTCCCCCAAAGAGGCCCCAGGGAGTGGGGAGATGGGACCTCACGGAATGAGCCCCTCAATGCAGGAGACAAACAGCTGTTCTCGTATCACACCTGTACCATCCTAGCTGTGAACACAGCAGCTGTTCCGAGAGTTTTGGGGGAACTTGGTGTAGGAGCCACACAGGCTGAGTGCAGCCCCTCCAGGCTGTCCCAGGGGACCCAAGCCCTACCCCACGGCCACCACCACCTGCACTGTGGGTGCAGCTTCCTCTACCGCAGCCCTCACGAGCCGCCCCTTTGATTCCCAGAACCAGTCTTTGGGCCATGCTCTCTGGCTGCAGCAAGGCTGTCCCACTCTTCCGCACTCACGTTTTCCCAGGTGACCACCTGTGTGTGAGATCAGGCTTCCGCAGGGAGGCTGACCCGACTGCCCCTCTACCCCTAAGCACAGTGTCCGCTCATGACACGAGCAGAGGCAGTCACACTTGTGTTGCTGAAAGACAACCTGCGTCCTCTAACAGACTGCAAGCTCCAGGAGGGTCATGCATATCCCCCCCAAACCCCAGGTCCTCCAGATTACACCCCCGATGCACAATGGGAGGGGAGCCCACCCAAACTGAATGCTAACCACATCACAGGACAAGCACCTGTTGAATAAGCTACATAACCACCTCCTGACATTATTCCAAAGTCTGCATCCTTCAGGCCCAGCGAAAGCGTGACCAGGACTTCTGACTGGAGGCACATGGCAGGGAGCAGTCAGGAGACTGGGACGCCAAGTCTGTTGCAAGCAGCCATGTGGGAAAACATCTGGAAGGCGTCGTCCAGCTTTCCAATCCTCTGGCTGGGCTATAAATGTACTGTCACTCTGCACACAATAAAAAAATGATGCTGACCTCGCTTGCTCTAATTTTGTTTGCTCTGGTTAATTGTTTTTCATTACTAACAGGGAAAGATAAAATGCCTTCTCAGTGTCCTGCTTCACTACTTTGTCTTTTTATTTGCCAAACCCTGAAACTGGTAATAGTTTGTAAAAGCTCAGTTCAAATAAGCCCAGATGGCGCATTCAAGTGTTCTGAGCAAACTCCCAGCGGGCTCCCGAGGCTCTGGGTGCCTGTGGCCGCCGTCCAGTTCTATTTCTGCAGAGTCCATGTAGGCAGAGGGCTCTGTTCCAACTCTGCCCATGATCCTCTGACAGCACAGAAGATGAGAGCCCTTAAGCCCAGCCCCCAGGCCCATGAGCTCTTTGGCAAGCCTGTGTTGGAGCCTGGGGGCCCATCGCTACCATGCAGGAATTCTGCAAGCCCACTGGGATTCTGAAATTGGCCATGGTAGAAGGATTTATAAAACAGGAACTGGGAAATGCATGAACCAGGGTTTCCTCCCAGAGATCCAGCTTAGCCATGCATCTCTGCTTGACCAGCCCATGCCTGGTGCCTTGCCCGTGTCCCCTGGCCAGGGGAGCTTTCTGATGGTCATTAGCATCAGAACCAGACAGTGTAAACCAGGGACACACAGTCACTCCCTGTGCAACCCCTGGGATCCAGTTTTTCCCATTTCATACTGAGGGCTATGAACTCTGCCTTCCAGAATGGTGCACTGACCAGCCACTGTCCAGTTCACGAGAACAGGCTTGCAACTTCATCAGTGTGCAGAATGCCTCTTTCTTGACTGGTCTTCTGTATCAGTCAAGTAAGCTGCTTAGCAACTGTTACTCCATTAATGTCACATAACAGGGTTGTGCCGCCTAATGCCACCACACTGGTGATGACAAGTGGATAAATTCCTTTTCAACACACAGAGCAACCCTTCATTCCTTAATGGTACAAGTAATGTTTAAGAAAACATGGAGTAAAATATAAACACTGTAACCTAACAATTACAACATAGTTAGTCGTGTTAACCTAAGAATATATGGTACTTGGTCAGCATTCATTGACATTCGATGAGAACTAAAAAGAGAATTCAAATAAATTCTAAAAATGTTTTTCTTCATTCTTTCCTTTTCAACTGAAGGATATCTGTGCCTACGTAGGCAGCTCTCTTGTCTTGGACTGACTGAGACCTCGTACCTTGTGTTTGGCTTCAGGTTCTCAATGGGCAAATGAGTCACAGAGGATGCCTGCGTGGACCACTTGTTCCTGATGAAGTCCTCATAGGATGCACTGTAGACCAAGTAACCTGGGATGGAAACAGAGAAGCCAGTGAGTGGGCCAGTGCTGTGGCATAGTGGATAAAGCTGCCACCTGCAACGCTGGCATCCAGTATGGGTGCTGACTCAACTCCTGGCTGCTCCACTTCTGATTGAGCTCCCTGTTAATGGCCTGGGACAAGCAGCAGAGGATGGCCCAAGTACTTGGGCCCCTGCACCCATGTGGGAGACCTGGCTGAAGTTCCTAGTTCCTGGCTTCAGCCTGTCCCAGCCCCTGCCATTTCAGCCATCTAGAGAGTGAAACAGAAGATGGAAAATCTTTCTGTAACTCTTCCAAATAAATAAATAAATCTTAAAAAACATGAACGAACTCAGTGAGTACCAAGGGACCAAGTCAGACGCACGGAGCAGCCCCATGAGAGGACGGGGCTGAGGCTGGGCCGTCCACCTGACCCTGGGTGGACTCCAAAGACAGCGAGTGGCAGGATGGCACACAGCCCTGGCACCTCTTTGATTGTGGTGGAATGAGAAGGCCATGCCAAGATGGCCACTGGCAACAGAAACTGCCTGGCAACAGGCTGTGATTGGATACCTTTAGAAACTGCCTGGTAACAGGCTGTGATTGGTTAGGGCATAGACCGCCCCTTGACCAGATTGGCTGGTCTTGACTATATAAGCTGCTGTAGCAACTGAAATAAACGAGTCTGCGGGCTGCTCGCCTCTGGCCTGCTTTCACCTGACTCTCAGGGTCTGTGTGGTGACTCCATGCCTCTTACCCCCACCACGCTCCTCCTCTCAGAACGAATCCACCTCAAGATTTGATGACAGAGATGGACACACGAGTAAGATGCTTGCTAATGACTTGCTGGCTCCCTACTTCCTTCTCTGCTCCCTCAGCTTCCTCGAGTCCTCAGAACCAATCCCGGTCACCTTGACTGCACAGAGAAAAAGGAAGCAGACGAGAACACCAGCAGCTTCCACGCAAGATGTACACCGTTGTCCCTCCTTTGAAAGGAGAAGCACTGACAGCGAATGCTGTACCTGTGCCTGTGACTGAAAGACCCCGGTTCACAGAGACCCTCGACCATCCAGCGAAGGCTCCTGCCTGTCCTTGATGCCACCTTCTAATGTCAGGCAGCTCGTCCCTCTGATGTCCAGTCAGTCTTATCTGCTGGGAACAGCCTTCCCCAGGTGAGGCCTCAGCTCCGACACCTGCCGAGCCCCAAGGCTGCTCCAGGAGGCAAAGTGAAGTTCAAAGTGACAGCACAGGGCATCTCTTGCATCCCTTATACTCAGTCTCTTATGAGGACAAAAGGAAGGACATGTCCTTCAAGCACTTCCTACATGTCAGACATCACGCTAAATAAACACTTTTGATTGTTTTACTTGGATTGATTTTCATGACCCTTGTATGTAGGTGTTGCTATCCCTGTTTTGACATGAGAGGAAACAGCTTTAGAGACAGGTTAAATATCTAAGGTCTAACACCCATCGAGTGTTTATGGCAAGACTACTGTCTGTCAGATACTACGCTGAGTGCTGGAGGTGGAACTCAAGTAGTTGGATGTTCACACCTGGAACTCCACAGCCATGACCAGTGCTTCCAGGAGGTTTGTGGGGAGCCAATCTATTGTGGGAGACAAGAAGAGCTTCCTGGGAGACACACAAATGGGGCTGATGTCTGAAGGATGAGAAGCAATTAAAGTGTGGGGAGGACACCAGGGAGAGGGACACCTGGGCCAAGATGCCAGAGGGAGGCAGTGTGGCTGGAACGGGGGATGGCATGAGATGAGGCCTAGGGAGCAGAAAGCAGAAAAACCATGCTGTGCCCAGGCTGGCTTGGAAACAGACAGCACTGAGAGGCAGGGGACAGGCAGAGTTCCAATCCCAGGGCTGACTCAGACACAGGGTGACACACAGCCAGCAACTCTTCATCACCCTCTCTGCCATCGACCTTATGAGTGGCTACCACTGTCCATTGTCACTTGCAGGATTCTACATAGACTCCTAGGGAGACAGGAGACCAAGGCCCACAGAGATAGAGCAGCCCAAGGTCAGGCAAACCAAGTAGGTACCAGGTCTCAGGAATTCCAACTTCCATCCAGTTCTCTTTACACTCCCCCACCAGGCTTCTCCTGCTGCCTACATTTCATTCTGTTGGAAGGAAACATCTGCATCCTCCATTCATCCCATCTATTGATCCATGTACACAACCATCTACTTATCCACCCATCCACCCCTATATACACCCATGTGTACACCCACCTACTCATCCATCCATCCAACCCATCCATCCATGTACACATCCATCTACTCAACCATCAATGTACACAACTATCTACTCATCCACCTCTGTATACACCTAGCCATGTATACACACATACATCCAACTCATCCATCCATGTACGCATCCATCCATGTACGCATCCATCCATCCATGTACACAACCATCTACTTATCCACCCATCTACCCCATATACATCCTCCTATGTATACACCTACCTACCCATCCATCCATGTATACATCGATCTATTCATCCATCCATGTACACAACCATCTACTCATCCATCACTGAGTACATCCACCCATGTATACATACATCCAACTCATCCATCCATGTATACATTCATCTACTCATCCATCCATCCAACCCATTTATCCATCCATACATGCATCCACTCATGAATCCAGTCATCCACCCATGTATATATCCATTCACTCACCCATGTATACAACCATCCATTCATCCCCCCATGTACACATCTATCCACTCACCCATGTAGACATCTATCCATACAGCCATTCCTCCATGTATGCATCCATCTACTCATCCATCCATCTCTATTGTCTGTATTCCCCACCTACAGAACCATGGAACTCTGAGCATCATCCTGGAACACACCTGTTACCACATCTCCAGGGGTGGCTTTGTCCCAGTCCACAATGACAAATGAGTGACAGCCTTCCATGGCAACCACAGTGATGTTTCGGGGGACATGCTGAGGGGGCAGGTCATTCTTCTTTAGGTCATGCGGGATGATTTCATCCAGGCTTTCCACTTGGAAGTGATCCAGGGCATCTGTCAGAGAGCACGGCGCTGATGGGTCTTTACTTAGGTATGTCACATATGGAGCTGGAAGAGAGCAGAGACAACCAGTTACACTGCTGATGACTTTCTCTGGAGGCAGAGACACAGTACCTGCTGCGTGAAGGCGGATCTGGTGCTCAATCCCTTCCAGCCAAACAGATGCCCCGGGCCATCAGTCTGGTGTCAAGTCCCAGAGCTCATGCCTGGCTCCTCCCAGAGGCTCCCTACATTACTGCTTTCAATCCGGGGATGGCAAAAGAGTCCCCTGCCCTACCAGCATGGACAACTGTCCTCAAAGTGATTTGGAAATATCTCCAGACTGTAACCCAGAGTAATATAAGCCCACGGCTTATTGTTGCTATGCCCAAACACTTGGGAAAGCCTGAGTCAGGCCCACCCTACAGTTAATGAGCATGCTCTCAGCCCAGACCATCTCCTTGACTCTCTTGGAACCCAGACAAAATGCACACTGATCAGAATGGCCTCTGGCTGGCACCGCGGCTCAATAGGCTAATCCTCCGCCTTGCAGTGCCGGCACACCGGGTTCTAGTCCCGGTTGGGGAGCCAGATTCTGTCCTGGTTGCCCCTCTTCCAGGCCAGTTCTCTGCTGTGGCCAGGGAGTGCAGTGGAGGATGGCCCAGGTGCTTGGGTCCTGTATGGGAGACCAGGAGAAGCACCTGGCTCCTGCCATTGGATCAGCTCAGTGCGCCGGCCGCAGCGTGCCAGCCGCGGCGGCCATCAGAGGGTGAACCAACAGCAAAGGAAGACCTTTCTCTCTCTCTCTCTCTCACTGTCCACTCTGCCTGTAAAAAAAAAAAAAAAGAATGGCCTCTAGCCTCAGCCCGAGTGGGTTCCACTAGAAGTTCACAAAGCCCCACAACCCTATGAGGTATCTGCGTAAGGCCAGCCCTGGACAGCCAGGCAGGGTCGCATGAATTATCCAGATCTGAATGATGCCGTCATCACTGCTCAGCCTAACAGCCACTCTTACTGCCGGGCAGGCTGAAACCTTTCAGTGCTGCTCGTGTCGGTGGAGACAAGGGACCTGGCAGCAGGCAGGGTGGGGACCGATGCTCTCATTGCAGCCACGCCTGCTGGCACCGGGACTGCCCGCCAAGGACTCATCCACCAGGGCGCGCTGCCTCCAGCTCTCAGCTGTTTTCTCTTACATCCCTCTCTTTAAGAAGTTAGAAATGCCGAAGAGGTGAGCTTGGGGCTTTCCGCAAGCAAGACTCTCAAAGGCCCCTATGTGACAATGCCCAGAAATTTCCAAAGAGCCCATGGCATCTTTTAGAGCCATGTTCTCACTCTCTGAATGCAATGTTAGCTCCTCCATTTTCCAATAATTCATACAAAATTAGGCCTTTAGGGCTTGTCCGCACATATCATCAGGGAGTTTCGGGAGTACTCGACTATGCTTTGTAGAGTGATGGACAGTTGAGAACAGTCAGACAACAGTAAGCCTTTCTTTAGGTCTCTGAAGGGCACTATGGAACATCTAAGAATAGCCCTGAATGCATTTCAGCTCTGCCATGGGGCTGTGGAGGGCAGAGTCGGAGCGCTGGGTACACTGCCAGGCGGCTGCACGGGCTGGGGCGACACAAGCACCCGCCATGGGAACGCCACCTCACATTGACATTCTGGTCCTTCAAAGCGTGGCTGGTCCAGACACTCACTCACTACATCTTTGGCTGGGCGAGAGCGGCTCCCTGTGTGCGGCAGAACATTAGTTTTGGGAAGAGAAACGTGTGCTATTAGTTTAAGCTGTTGCTGGTCTCCCCTCGGTAGTATATAAATCCAGCTGTGTAGTATTTAAATCCAGCTGTCTCGTTAGCAAAGCTCATTGGGGCATGGCAAAGGCAGGCTTGCAGGGAGAACCAAGCACAGGTTAGTCACAAGGCACGTCCTAGGGAAAGTGCTTTCATCACCGAGGAAGAAGAATTAAAGGAACGTCTAGGTCCCAAGTCCTGAGGTTCATGAAAATCACAGGGAATAACAAGAAAAACAGCTTTGGCTCTGTAACCCCCCGAGTGCTGGTGGCGCTCGCTGATGCCTGGTTACCTGGTGGGAGAACCTAATGCGCAGACCAGGCTGCAGGGAAGTTTCGTCTTAGCAACACGAGCCGTCCTGGTCCTGGAGGTTTGGGTGCTGCCCACCCTAAGGCCAACCTCCCCTCTGCTGGACGCCAGTCTCCTGGGTCAGCCCCCTGCTGAGGTCTGCAGAGAGCAAATCCACCCGCATCCAGGCCGGGCTGACTGCCCGCGTGACCCACAGTGGAGCTGCAGCCTGGGAAAACTCAGAACGCACTGCCCCGGCCAGGCCGAGAGACTGGTCACCGTCGGCGCCAGAGCCTGCATTTCTGACGGGGGAGTCACACCGAGGGTATTTACCAACAAAGCGCTTCCTTCCAGCCAGATCGAACTCTTCGTCGGGAAAGGATCGGATGGTGCCTTCCTCCGGGACGACCTGAGGGGTGGTAGCTGCGGTCGTGGGCTCCGTGGAGGCCGGTGGCCTCGAGGTTTCAAATACGTAATCTGAAAGAGCATGAAGGCGAAGGCTCTGGAGTGAGGCGCTGCTGCGAAAGGGCACCGTTTGCAGTCAAAGGCGACCTCCTTAAGATGCAGGTGTAGACCACACACACGGCCTGAAGCAAACACTATCCCAGTAAGTACTTTCTCTACTAAAACACCACGACTCCCCACTTTAGTTCCCACTGAAAAGCAGGGGGGGGAGAGGAGGGGGAGGAATGAGAGGAGGGAGAGGGAGAGGAGGGAGAGGGAGAGGGAGAGGAGGGGAGGAGGGGGAGGGAGGAGGAGGGGGAGG
>CM027390.1:7416314-7517174 GCA_015711505.1 Sylvilagus bachmani
GGCAGTGACAGTGTCTCAGTGTGACATTCTCACAGTGTGACAGTCTCTCAGTGTGACAGTCTCTGAGTGTGACAGTCTCACAGAAGTGACAATCTCTCCTCAGTGGTGACAGTCTCACAGCAGTGAGAGTCTCTCAGTATGACAGTCTCTCAGTGTGACATTCTCACAGCAGTGACAGTCTCTCAGTGTGACAGCCTCACAGCTTTGACAGTCTCTCAGTGTGACAGTCTCTCGGTGTGACAGTCACTCAGTGTGACAGTCTCACAGCTTTGACAGTCTCACAGTGGTGACATTTCTCAGTGGTGACATTCTATCAACAGTGACACTCATACTGCTGTCTCTCAGTGTGACAGTCTCACAGCCGTGACAGTCTCTCAGTGACAGTCTCTCAGTGGTCTCAGTCCCACAGAGCGAGAGCACACGATAAGGACTTCCAGGAGGCAGAAAGACAGGGGGCTGTGTGGTTGCATTTGGACTGGACCTGAAGCTCAGCCACGCAGTGACCGGACCTGGGCCAGCCACCGGGACCCCTGAGCCCAGCTTCTCCCGCTTGGGTGACAGACCAACCCTGGGAGCCGCTGGAGAGGCCGGGATGATGACACCCGTGCAAAGGTGCTAAGTAGTCAGGTGCAACCGAGGAACTGCTCCCAGTTCCCTGCACCTCTAGGAGGACACGAGGCCAGGAGGCGGCGTATGAAGACGTATTACCTTGTGTGTGCAGCGACCTGGGCGGCTGGCGGGAGACAGGGGTGCGGAACCGGCGTTGCATCCGCTGGCGCAGGGACAGCATGGGCGTGGTGGACGAGAAGCTGGGTGGTGCACGTGTGGGCGGCCACGGCCGGGAGGAGGCGCTCACCACCGGGCTGCGAGGCGGGTGTCCTGTCGGCGGCTGTGGCGTTCTCGGGGTGCTGCCTGGAGGCGGCATCCTGTCCTTGGTGTATTTGCCACCCCTGGGGCTGGCGGCAGAGGGCCACTTGGACACGGAGGGAGGCAGAGGGGCTTCCTTTCCCCCCTTCAGGTACCCCGCGTCCTCCTCTTCCCCCTCCTCCTCTTTCTCCTCGGCAGATACCGACTGCTGAGACTTGGACAGCAGGGGCCGCTTGGAAAGTGCCTCCTTCTGCCCTGGGCTGGCCTGGACCGCTGTCCTGCTGGGGCTCTGGGGCCAGCCAGGCCGCGGGGAGGAGCCAGCAGGTGCACGCTGGGCCCCGCGGTCGTGAGGTGTGGCCTGATGGGGGAAGGCCTGGCCAGCGACCTGGGTGTTGCCGTCCATGGAGCCGCTCGAGGACTGCAGGTCACCACGCGGGGAGGCCGTGTGGAGTACTGCCCAGGAGCTGGCCGGGCCTGGTGTGCTGGACGCAGGGGGCCGGGCAGGGGGCAGCCGGTGGCCGTTGGACACAGGCCGTGTCCTAGGGGAACGCAGGTCCTCGTCCATATCCGTGCTTTGCTGAGCGTCCAGTGTCTTGTGGGTCAGTGTGGCAGTCTTGTCCTGAGGATGCGCGACTGTCCCGGCTGACTTGGGGCTCTCTGGAACGGCCTCCTTGTGGTAGAGGCTGGCCCCTCTCTGGGGGCCTCTCCGCAGGGATTCCCAGCCCCGAGAGGTGGGCTGCCTGGAGGAAGAAGGCACGTGGTCATGGACCACGGTGGCCGGGAGTGGTTGCTCATCCTCCTCCTCTGTGTGGACAGCAGAACCTGGCCGAGGGTGGGAAGCCGGCTGAGGATGAGCCCTGGAGTGGGCTGGGGAGGTCACGGTGGCCTGGGGAGAGCGGGAGGGCTGCAGCCTCAGTCCCCGGCCACCGCCCAGCCTGCTGGGAAACCTGCCGTGGGCAGCAAAGGGCCTGTTTCGGAGCAAACTGAGGTGTCCAGAGGCAGGCCTGGCCCGCGCGGTGGGGGCCGTGACTGGGTCCCGCCTCCTGCTGTCTCCCACATCCCCGTTGTCACCATCGCTCCCTCCCCTGGACCCCTGGGTCCTGGAGGAGAAACGCGAGGAGGCCGGGGAAGGTGCCGTGGGCTGTGATGGCGCCTGGGAGTGGCCAGCTTGGGGCAGACCCCTGTGGGGTGGAGCAGGTCTTGAGCGGGAGCTGGGCTCTTCCTCCACAGACCCGGGGTGCGGCACCCTGGCAGGCGATGCCGGCTTTGCACCCCGGTGCAGGGCGTTGGAGGTCGATGGGCGGCTGGGGGCCAGGGCTGGCCGGGGCAGGGCCTGGCTCTTGGGAGGCAGCTGCTGGGGGGAGGTGTCCTTGGGGTGGAGGGGACCTGCAGCCTGCTCGTCCTCATCTGAGTCCACCGAGTCATTGTCAACAGAGCTGGCCGTGGGCCCTGCTGCAGCTCGGTCAGGAGTGCTCTGGGGGGCTGCGTGGTGGGCGCCTTGGCCACGCCTGTGCACGCCTTCCTGCCGGGGCAGCCCCGGCACCCGGGCCCTAGCTGGAGTCCTGCCAGGAGCCAGGGCCGGGTGGCCCGGTCTACTCGGTGGCCTCAGGGTTTGCCTGTGCTCTTGGGTCTGCAGGGGCGACGTGCGTGGGTCCTCCAGGGAGTCCGGCTCCTCCTCCTGGGCGGCTTTGGTCGACTGAGGATCCGGCTCTCCAGTCTTCCTCGGGCGGAGCTGGGGCTTCCTGAGCAGCCCCCCGTTAGCCAGGATTTTGTTCTTCAAGTCCAGGAGCAGGTCCTTGGCATCGCTGCCTCGCGGGGAGGCAGGCACACGCGTGTGCCCTGAGGGAGCTGGGGTCTGGGGCGGAGGGGAGGGCGCCTCGGGGCTTTGGGGCTTCCAGTTCTCCACCGTGCTCTGTGCTGCATCCCGCTCAGCTGCGCTGGCTGCAACAGATTGCAAAGGATTGGCCGTGAAAGAAATGTAAGAGCTGCACGTACGATGGCGGGATGGAAGCGCCCCAAGTCGGTGATGGAAACCGACTGCTCTGACTGAGCACCCTGGATTCTGGAGATGCCTCTCCCACTTACAGTGTTCTGTTGGAAAGCTCTGTTCTGCTTTTTAAGTAACAGATCTAGTCCCAGAACACAACCGTGAATCGGACCTCTACAAATCGCATCAGGTTATGTCCCAGCTGATTGTCTGCAGGAAACTTGAAATGGGTGCTATGAAGCAGAGTCGGCACCCTACATCTGTGGTTTCTGCATCCAGGGGTCGACCAGGCCCGGAGAGAACCTGGACTGATCGTGCCGCTGCTCCCCGCACAGTCCAATAACCCCTGGCACGGTATTTACACCGCACCGGGTGTCACACACGCTCCAGGAGCACAGGCATCCAGTGGGTGTGCACATCGCAGGGACGTGAGCATCCGCAGAGTTGGCATCCTCAAGGGGTCCTGGAACCCACCCCCCACTGACCCCAAGGGTGACTCACTGACTTCGTGGAACGGATTGTCAGTATATCACATGAGCATCACAGATACTCGGGGAGATGTAAGTCCTGGTACAAAATGCTCAACAACCCACACTCCAACACATGTGGGGTGCAGGGCTGGGACGAGCCAGGGACCCCATTTGGAAAGCCCGAGGGTTCACAAGACATGGCCTGTTGCCCCCAATGTGGCTTTGCTTATTTCTTCCTTCTTCATGTAATGCCCTTACTCATGGATACAGTTCTAATTCCAAAATATGGCTTAAAAAAATCCTCCTGGACCAGGCCAAACCTGCTACTAAACAGACCCCACAGGTCACCTTGTCCCAGTCCATCCTATAAGGGAGGGGATTTACCTAGCAAGAGGCCCGAGGGAGCAGCCCTCTTCTGCCTCAGTTACCCTCAAGGGGAACTTCCCGGTGGGGAACTCTGCAGACCCTGAGCGTGGATGCCCGCGTGGGGCAGGACTGTGGAGAAGCAGAGGCGAGAAGCCGTCCACAGACACGCCCGCTGCCCTACAACTCTCCTACGTGTTGGGGTTTGATGCTTTTCAGATAACGGCACCAGTGAAACGCTTCCCAAGGACGATGGGCCATGGGGCAGGCACGCGGCCCGCAGTCACAGCGCCAGTCCAGCTGCACGTGTCCCACATGGGAGTCTGATGACCCAGCTCCAGCTCCTGGCCCGGCTGTCTCCTGATGCAGACCTGGGAGGCAGAGGTGACGGCTCAAGCAGTTAGATTCCTGCCGCCCACGTGGGAGCTCTGGCTTGCTGGGTTACAGCCTCAGCCAACGACTGCTGCAGGCATTGAGTGAGCAAAGCAGCAGATGGGAGCACTCTCGTGCTCTCTCTCTCTCTCTCTCTCTCTCTCTCTCTCTGCCTCTCAAATAAATACTGAAATTTTAAAAAGTGGACTGCAAACTAGAAAACCTTAAATTCCAGATAGAAAGTAAGGAGTACTAACAATTACAAATGTCACTCCACACTTGTAAAAACATTCTTCTAGGTCACCATAAGCCCCCAAATTAAAAGCAATGTACAACTATTTGTATAATTTAGACATTTAGAACACTGTAAAAATGATGGATGTCATCAGCCATCAGTTAACATGTTAGTCTTTAGACAGACTATTTCTAAGAGGGGGGCACAAATTATTTTAGACATCTACATGCAAACTTGAACCCCAGAAAATCAGCACCCAAGCAGGTGCACCCCAAGAGCGCGATTCAGAGTGACACAGCACCGGCTGCAGGGACGAAGAGGGAGAGACACCCCGAGACGCGAGGCTTACCTGCCGGCATCGCCACGATGAAGGCTTTGGAGGGAGGGCCGGGGCCCCTCCTGTTGGCAGCCCGGATCTTGAAGAGGTAGCGTTCCCCCGGCTGCAGGCCGTCCACCAGGGCGGAAGTGGTGCCTCTGGGGTAGGTCAGGGACTTGGCTCCAAACGGCTTGAGTGCCGGGGCGTAGGACAGAATGTATTCTGAAAGGATTTGGCAGGTGGTTGGGAGAGCGGACTGGGAAGGGAACAGCATCCAGCGCTCAGCGCGCATGGGCAGCTGAACTGAACGCGCGTTACCCAAGGCGGGGCACCAGTCTTGCACGCCATGCCAATCCCAGCCCAGCAGCAGTGGGAGGGGGAGTCACACTCATCCACTCGGCCACCGCACCACCCAGGGCTGGCTCCTGGCAAGCAGATTAGATGCTGGAACCCAGGAGGCCAGTTTCCACACAGTTCACAGAAAACACATTGTGCGTGAGTGGTTTTCATTATATTCATTTACTAACTTGCTGTGATGGAATTCACAGGTCCCGGGCAGAAGAAACCAGCCAAAGAAGCACCAACCGCCAGGGCTGGATTCCGAATAGCCTGTGACCTCCTCCTGATTTTCAGTTTATTACTAAGCTGCCTCGTGCTCCTTAGCCAGAAAAATCCCCTACTAGGAATATAATTTCTCCTTTGTAGGAATTATAAAAGTTGGTCCCCAGTGTATGCTGATAGGGCTATTTTGCAGTATTTAGAACTGTGATGAGAAGCTACTAGCAGATAGCACTGTGGCGTAGCAGGTAAAAAAGCCATTGCCTGCAGTGCCTGCATCCCATATGGGCACGAGTTCAAGTCCCGGCTGCTCCCTTCTGATCCAGCTCTCTGCTGTGGCCTGGGAAAGCAGTAGAAGATGGCCCAAGTCCTTGGGTCCCTGCCCCCACTTGGAAGACCCGGAGGAAGCTCCTGGCTCCTGGCTTTGGATTGGCCCAGCTCTGGTGATTGCGGCCATCTGGGGAGTGAACCAGCAATTGGAAGACCGACCTCTCTCTCCTCCTCTCTGCCTCTGCCTCTCTGTAACTCTGCCTTTGAAATAAATAAAAATTTTTTAAAAAAAGAAAAGTTGCTAAGTACAAAGATTTTTATGTGATGTCTAATGTTTCTATCTTTAGTTGATTATCTCACTCTG
This sequence comes from Sylvilagus bachmani, assembly GCA_015711505.1. Taxonomy (NCBI): domain Eukaryota; kingdom Metazoa; phylum Chordata; class Mammalia; order Lagomorpha; family Leporidae; genus Sylvilagus; species Sylvilagus bachmani. Next base: position 7,422,117 of record CM027390.1, read on the forward strand.
GCTCTTGAACTTTCAAAATCATAGAAAATTCACTCCAAGAATCTAAACCATCTCTATGCATACATGGAAATAAAGTAACACAAGAAGTCATACTTTAAACCATAACTTCAGCTGTCAACTGAAAACTATCGGGCCTGTTTTCCCCCAGTGAACTCAAGATTTACAAAACTTGCCAAATAATAAGAGTAGAAACTAAGAAAAATGATTTGAAACAGAAAAAAATGAAGCAATTACCAAGAGCATCGAGACCTTTTCTTTCCTCCACTATTTGGAAAACGCTCAACCAAAAGTGATTGTGCAGCATTTGTCTGGAAAAAATGGCATTTTTTGTCCTCACTGCAAATGAACAAGCTGGCCATTTGCGGTGGTCAAAAGTAACAGTTAAGAGAACCCACTATGTATAAAATTTTGTAATTCCAATTCTTCTTTTGGATTTAATTCATCTGGGGAAAAATTAACTGTGTCAAAGAAATATCCTTCTATTGTGGCTTTTTATATATGGACAGTGCCCCAATATAATTATTTCAACCCAACCACCACACCCGTATGAAAATAATCTAAGCTGGGTTTACAGACATGAATCCTTTCAAACATAAAAACCCAGGAGAAATGAGCATTTCTGGAAATACTGAACGATCACCAGGGAACTTCTCTCACCAAAGAGCTATAAATGTAAACTTAAGATGTGGGAGAGAAACATAGAGAATAAATGGTGACAAGTGGCCAGAGGAGGGGTAACTGATTTCTCTAAAACTAAAAAAAGTAGTCACCCAAAAACGCCTGACTTCCATTTCCAGAGGTGCTTCCAGCAACACAACACTGCTCAACAGGGGACCCACGTGCAAAGTGTCATTCGAAGTGATGCAGTGGGGCCAACTGAATATTCATTCCCTTCATTGGTTTTGTCTTTATCCCATTGAGAAAAAGAAGAACAGTACAATCTATGCTTGAGAGACCGGAAAGTGAGAATTAAGTATGGAAACCACAATTCTCCATCCATCTACCTCGCTTCACCTCTATTGTTCCATGAAAACACATCCTACACATCAGCAAAGACAATTTATGGTTGAACACAAAAAAAGAACCATTCAAGATGTCCACTCAAGAAATTCTCAAAGGAGATTAGTGGTAATTTTCTGGATTTCTTCACAGTAACTTTTCATAGTTTCTGGACATAACAGACTTGAAGTTGTCTCCCAACATCTAGTGGCAATAAAACATATTTCTTCCTTAAATGCAAACTCCACTCCTTGCCTAAGTTTGTGGTACATTCCTGTAGGCAACGCCAACCAAAACCTCACTGTGGCTCTACAATGCGTCTGAACAGATGTCTACAAGGTTCTTGAGTGCCAAAGGAAAGATTTATGCACATATTCAAAATTCTCAATGACTATTTTTAAAATTTAACTAGTTATGATTATTTTATTCCATTCTTTGTACTTTTAAATCTCCAGTATTTTTTTCTATTTTAATGTGATGTTTTCCTCAGCATCGATAAAGACTGACAAATGTGAAATGAATCTGTTCTCCAGTCACTAGTGCTTGGGTCCTTCAGACCTACTGGAAGCACTTAGGGTCCCATTGAAGACAGGTCTGGTTTTAGAGAGTCCCTGCCAACTCCTACTTTCAGGATTCTACTGGCACCATGGAAGGCTCCCTGCATGAAGATAAGGGTGTGGCTTGGATGGTGAGGGCTGTGATGTCACACCCACGCGATCAACATCCCTCCTGACGGCCACACCAAAGCCCCTGCCTGTAGGAAGGTGAGAACCATAATCACCTCCCAGACTGCCTGAACTTCCGGGTCCCTTGGGTTGGCACCTGTTGTACATATGTCACTCCCTTGTCCATCTGTGGTCACCTGACCTGTTATACACATGTCGCTCCCTTGTCCATCCTCAGCCACTTGACCTGTTGTACATATGTCACTCCCTCGTCCATCTCCAGTCACCTGACCTGTTATACACATGTCGCTACCTTGTCCATTTCCAGTCACCTGACCTGTTGTACATACGTTGCTCCTTTGTCCATCTCTGGCCACCTGACCTGTTGTACATATGTCACTCGCTTGTCCATCTCCGGCCACCTGACCTGTTGTACACATGTCGCTCCCTTGTCCATCTCTGGTCACCTGACCTGTTGTACACATGTCACTCCCTTGTCCATCTCCGGCCACCTGACCTGTTGTACACATGTCGCTCCCTTGTCCATCTCCAGTCACCTGACCTGTTGTACACATGTCGCTCGCTTGTCCATCCTCAGTCACCTGACCTGTTGTACATATGTCGCTCCCTTGTCCATCTCCGGTCACCTGACCTGTTGTACACATGTCGCTCCCTTGTCCATCTCTGGCCTCCTGACCTGTTGTACACATGTCGCTCCCTTGTCCATCTCCAGCCACCTGACCTGTTGTACACATGTCGCTCCCTTGTCCATCTCTGGTCACCTGACCTGTTGTACACATGTCGCTCCCTTGTCCATCTCCGGTCACCTGACCTGTTGTACATATGTCGCTCCCTTGTCCATCTCCAGCCTCCTGACCTGTTGTACATATGTCGCTCACTTGTCCATCCTCAGTCACCTGACCTGTTATACACATGTCGCTCCCTTGTCCATCTCTGGCCACCTGACCTGTGGGCAGAGGCAGCGTCCATGCATCTCACAGCCTGGGAGTGAGGTTCCTACCTTTCACTTTCCCCTCGGTCTCGGGCAGTGCATCCCAGGAGGCGGTGACAACTGTAGGTTTCCCATTGACTGGCCAGACGCGTAAGTTTTCAGGAGCTGTGGTAGGAGCTACAAAAGAACAAGGACTCACACAGTTTAGAATGCCCCCTGGATATCCTGAATGTAGATGGCAGACGCACAGCCTACATCGCGCATGTTTTTAACGGAAGAGCTACGGTGTTCACGTGTATCACACGTGAGAGTCAATGCTTCATATGTTCTCATGTACTGTGCCAACTCTGGCACTTGTACCAACTCATGAGTTCAGATGCATCTAGCTGCACACTCGTAGGAATTCAGAATTTCCCTCATAGCCAGACATTGAAATACACAAAGAGGATTAAAACCCAGTTCCAACTCACTTTTCATGAAACACTTAAAGATTCAGTCTAAAAAAAAACCCTAAGGGTAACCCTGCACGCAGAACAAACTCCTCCCCAGACTCACACACTCCACCCGAGGCTGAGGGAAGGGGAATGTGTCCTCCACACAAGAGCCGCACATCACAGGGGCCCGGCACACGCTGCGGTGGCTTGCAGTGGCCACACGCACAGGGACTCCGTGTGCCCCACCTGTTAGAGCGACACGCTGGGCGGAGGCCGGTGAAGGCCAACACATGGACCCCATGAGCCAGTTCCTTCCTTTCTCCGCACTCATCAATACAAACACGACCAGGACTTAGGGCGACAGGGCCAGCCTTGCCACGCTCTGTCTTTCCATCCTGTTTTAGGAGTAACTCCCAACCTGCGAATGCAAAGGGCACTCGAATACAGACCAGACTCGGGGGTCCTCTGGAAGACCGACATGCTCCACTTGCCGTCTCGCTCGCCCTGTGAGATACGGACTGCAAACTCGTACACGGTGTCTGGAATGAGGCTCTCGATCAGCGCGCGCCTGTGAGCGCTTTGTTTGTAATCCCACCTGGCTGACTCCCCCTTTTCTCGGTAGCGCACGGTATACTGCCTGTAAGAAAACGCGATACAACAGCACATGCAGCTGAGGAAACTGCGCGGCTCGACTCCAGTGCCTTGCTGTTCTCCCTAGGTGATGACGTTGGGTGCGACATGGGGAAATCAAAGAGGGGAAAACACTTGGACTACTGGCCTTGTTGATACATCCCAGGCAGTGCTGTCTACAGTGGGCCAGCCAAGATGGAACTCAGTGGCTTCTCAAGACCAGAAAGTCTCACTTCTCCAAAGATCAATCAGAGGCTATGCAAGTGAGGGATATAGGTTCCAGGCTGGCACTGTGGTACAGTGGGTAAAGCCACCGCCTGCAGTGCCGGCATCCCATATGGGCACCAGTTCGAGACCCAGCTGCTCCACTTCTGATCCAGCTCTCTGCTATTGCCTGGAAAAGCAGTGGAAGATGGCCCAAGTCCGTGAGCCCCTCCACCCACCTGGGAGACCTGGAAGAAGCGCCTGGCTCCTGGCTTTGGATTGGCGCAGCTCCGGCCGTTGCAACCAAATAGGGAGTGAACCAGCAGATGGAAGACCTCTCTCTCTGTCTCTACCTCTTTCTGTGTGTAATTCTGACTTTCAAATAAATAAATCTTTAAAAAACAGAAAGAAAGGGATACAGGTGGACAGATTTTATGAGCCCACTACCTGTGCGTGTGAGAGAGGGACTGTGGTGTGAGTAGGGGAAATGCTAAAGGTCTGAATGAGCCCAAGGTTCTCAGCTATCCAGAAAAAAGAAAAAAGACACATTTCATGCCACATCAGGCATGTTTGCTCAAGTTTAGGAGGAAAGGAGACATGTGGTTTTGCGTTGACTTATTACCATAAAATGAAGCAAAAATGAGGAACAAATAGACCAGGAAAGAGACACTTATAGAAGGAACTCTGTGTATGGTTGTCCGGGACAGAAACATGGTGTAACCAAACACGGTGACACTCTGCAGCCCAAAAGCCACAGACATTGTGTACCAGGTCCTATTGTCTCTTTGCAGTAGAAAGTATTTGATGCATGAAAAAAAAATGTGCTATTGATTTAATAAGTCACAAGGCTGCAGGTGAAGACATGGCACAAGATGAACACAAGTCCCGCTAAGAGAACGCAAGCGTCCTTGGGCTTTCAGCGAAACACTGGAAATCAACGTCAGGCAGCAGAAGCGGGTCGTGCTGGGGCAGGCCAGCTGGCCGTGGGGAGAACCTCTGAGAGTCTTCTGAGGTCTGGTGCAAGGAGCAGAGGGTAAGGGGAGCTATAGAGCTGATATAAACAACAGCACATAAGTACACGTGTGCATATGAGCTCAGCATTCTACTCCATTCATGTTACGGTGCACTCCCTTTTCCTCATTGTAGATGGGGTCAAATACGTGGTTGTTTCAATCAACTTATAAAAAAGTGGAAGTAAGAGATAACTTTGGGGTCAACACTGTGGCGTAGTAGGCTAAGCCTCCACCTGCAGCGCCGGCATCCCGTATGGGCACCAGCTCATGTCCAGGATGCTCCTCTTAAGCTCCAGGTCTCTGCTTATGGCCTGAGAAAACAGTGAACAATGGACCAAATTCTTGAGCCCCTGCACCCTCATGGGAGAACAAGAAGAAGCTCCTGACTCCTGGCTTTGGATCAACTCAGCTCCGGCCACTGCAGCCATCTGAGGACTGAATCAGCAGATGGAAGGTCTCTCTGTCTGCCTCTCCCTTTCTCTGTCTGTAACTCTACCTCTCAAACAAATAAATAAAATCCTTTTTTAAACTAATAACTTCATTGGATTACCAAAAAAAATGAAATTCACACAGTTTTTCCATGAACTTTGTGAAGACCTCTTGTATTAATAAACAACTAGGCCCCCAAATTGTCATCCTCTTGATCAAATGAACTATCCAGTCACTGAACGTATGCAACGTTGATGGCTGCACTAATTTAACCAGAATGAGGGGGGCGGTCACCAGTGCTCTTTTAACATAAAAATGATTTTAACTTTATAATTGATTTTTCTTCCATTACTATCACAAATGAATATAAAAACCTGGGTAATAATGCATCGTGGGCTGAGACAAAAAAGGTACACTTTGTTTTGCACAAATGAGCTGAATATGAAGCAATTCGGTGTTCAACACATGCTAACGAGGAGCTACGTGAGATAAAAATCCACCCTACTGGGACTCTTCCTGGGTTGCAGGAGCGGCTCAGGCTCCTCCCAGGATAGGTCTTGTGCATGAACAGAGCAAAACACACATGGGCCAAGAAAGAGATGGGATCTAGGGTGTTTCAGGCACAATATAGAACTCTCAGCAAGTAAGACAGTGAGATGTGAGGTCCTGCTGTGTCACACACACACACACAGACACACACACACAACACACATATACACACATACTCACACACAGACACACACACTCACATACACACATACACACACAGAGACAGACACACACATACACACAGACACACACATGCACATAACACACATACACAGAGACACACACAGACACATACAGATACATACACACATATACACACACAGAGACACACACATACACTCAGAGACACACACATACATACACACATACATACACAGACACACATACACATATACTCACATACACACACAGACACACACACATATACACACACGATACACACACAGACACACACATACACTCACACACACATACACATACATACACACATATACACACAGACACACATACTCACATGCACACACACATACATACATATACACACATACACACAGGTACATGCATACCCACAGACACACACATGCACATACACACAATACACACACATACACACATATACACATACACACACACACTCACACCCAGTAGCATCTGATTTATGAGAGATAGATTGCCATAGAACATTCCACAAGCCATCTACAGAAGAGGCCAGCATTCACAGGAATCAGAAAATCGCATCACTCAGTGGGCGTCTTTCCCGAGCAGGAACAGCCACATCCCTCATGGGTAAGGGCGGAGGAACGAGCAGAGGTACCTTGATGCAACGACTTTCTTCTGCTTCTCCACCGCGGGGTCCACCCAGGCCACAAGCACAGACTGGGACGACATAACCCGCACGCTGATGTCTTTGGGGATGTCCAGTTCGTCCTCTTCTGAAACGCAACGGGAGACACAGAAAGGCTGTCAGCACCCCCAGGTCCAGAGTGCCTTACTCACTCTGTAGAACTCTGGGTCACTGTGCTTACTGTGGTCAAGTGAAGGAATGTGGAGGTAACAACTATCTGACAGGTGCAGAAGAGAGTACGTCTCCACTCTCGCTCTTGCTACACTGTCTGAGAGACAGGCAGTTCACTTGAAAAGCTGCCTGACCTAGAAGACACAGAGGAGCCCAGAAAGTGTACAATGCCTTTCTTGAGCTACTCCAAGGGTCTCCAGGCTTCTCTCCGTGCACTCCGTAAATCTCAGGGCGATAATAAAAGTTTCTAAGATTCCTCACTTATTTATTTGAGAGCGAGCTCCCATTACTTCCCACGACAGCCAGAACTGGGCCCAGGCTGAAGCCGGGAGCCTGGAAATCCATCTGGGTCTCCCACTTAGGTGGCAGTGACCCGAGGACTTGAGGCGTCACTACTGCCTCCCAGGAACCGCAATCAGGAGCCAGAGCTTGTGCCAGACACGGACACGGGTGCCCCAGAGCGGGACACGGGCGGGCTAGCCCACATCCCAACAGCAAGGCCACACACCCGCCCCCCAAAATGAAACTTTTATGGGAAGAAAAAGTTTAGAGGAAAAAGGGCTCAAATTTGTATTTCTAGCATGATCACAGCAAGCAATAAAAATTTGGGTTCAAACAACTGTGAAAACAGCATGGGGCTCAATGTTCTCACATCTTCAGTAAGTGACTTCAAGGCAGATAAGATTCGTGTTCAGATACAAAACAGAACTCAGATGGCCAACTTCTCACAGATTTATCTCTGTAGATTGTAGAAAGAAACAGCATCACAAAATTCGCAGCCTTAAAGTCTGTAATCTCCAACATAGTTGAGACTTGCAAAACGTCTCTAATCTTGCTTTTGAGTTTCCTATTTTTAGCTTTTGTTTCTTTTATTTTTCTTTTTATTTCTCAGGGATGATGTTTCAAAAGAATGTGGATTTTGCACAAAATATTTATCCTGTTAGATAGGGCCTTTTTCTACGTCAACAACTGATGAGTAATAAAAGTGAAACATCATCTTGGTGGAACTTCTTTTTATAAGTGTAATAAATCCCATTTTACATTAGGATTCATGAAGATGACCGTGCTGTGGGCTGCCTCTTTAAATTGGGCACATGGTCCAGAAAAGACATGTAATTCGTTAATACACGAATAACATAAAGAGTATCCATGAGCAGGTGTCAGGGAAAGTCCCCCGTGGTGAGAGGACAGAGCCCAGGCTACCACACCACTGCTATACCTGTTCCCACTCTGCCAAACGCTGTCTCTACGCCAGGGTAGCTGACACAGTCTCTGTGAGAACATCTTCCTGCTCCCGCCTGGGTCTGTGCAATGCCAAGGGCAATCCCCGGGGGGCCAGGCTGTGCCTTTCCATGGAGTGAGGTGTGGCTGCTCCTGCCACGGCAAAGCCAGTGCACAGTGAGGCTGATCAAGCAGTCTGGCACGATGCGGCTCATCCCAGGAACGCCCCAGCCTCTGCCTGTGTAGGACACACGCTCACTCACACTGCCACCCGTCTGCCCCGCTCTTTCCTCCAGCCTCGGAGAAAGCCAGCCGGCAGCCGAGCCAGCGCATCCTCAGAAACACACCTGAGATCTTCCGTTTGGTGAGGGCAGCCCTGTAGACCGGCTGGCTCTGGCCCTGGGAGTTCACGGACTGCAGGGAGACCACGTACACAGACTCCGAGGCTGTGGAGCAAAGCGCAAGGTGAGACCACAGCTCGGCTGTCACGGACACGCGTGTCCTGGCCTCCCGCAGCCCCCTCCTCTCTGCTCCGTCTTTCTGGTGGCCTCCCCCCTTCTGCAGCACAGCTAAGGATGGGCCCCAGACCTGCAGGAACCGAGCTGCAAGGCAGAGAATGCGGAACTAATTATCACCCATCAATCCTGGAAAACGGATTTCCACCTCAAAGAGAAACGGACAGTGCTTGAAAAAGCACGTTTATTCCCTTACCCTGATGTGTTTTTTAATTTCCAAAATAAAAGGAGGGCATCACGTGAATGCTGTCACCATCAGGGAGAAGGGACAGTCGGTGACCTGTGAGGCCGCCTGGACATGCTTCTGTGCCTGAGGAACCCTGTTGCCCCTCAACACTGACCTCCCAGAGCCAGGGCTCTGAAGACTTCCTGGCAGCAGGTGGAAGAGTGCAAAGGTGTCCTTTATTTCTAGAATGTTCTATCAGTTGTCCCCTCCCCCTCCCACACTGTACATTTTTATGTAGAGAAAAATTTAAAATGATGGACCAAAACTTGTCCACATTGGAGTACATTACAACCACAGGGCCTAAGACCCAGATGAAACCTTGGTCATCTTCCTCTGTGACCTGATTTTACTAATTAAGACAAAAACCCGTAACAACAGAGGGACTTGCCCAAGGCCACACCCTTAAGAAAGACTCAGGGTGTTCCCTGGATTCAAAGCCACGAGTGCCTGACCCCAGCCTCCCCCCCACAAGTTCCCTGTTGCAGCTCTCATCAGGGCAAGAATAGAAACAAGGTGACCTCACCTGTTTCTATGCAGGTAGTTACATTATCAGATAACACCTGGCCAATCATTGGAGGGGACTCTAAGATCCTAAAGTGGGAGGGGGTGTCTAGAACACGAGACCCCTCCTTCAGGCATCGCAAAGTCCCAGACAGCAGTGGGTGCACAGACCTTTATCCTCACAACACGTAGATGGAGACCTAGACTCACAGGCCTTGAGATCATTTGGTTTGGGCAGGTGGGACTCAACATTCCAGTCAATCCATAGCAGGCTACTTGTTAAGGTGATCATTTTGAGTGGCCCACGAATGAAGTCAGAAATCTCCAGATGGCCCTTGGCAGAAGCAAGGGTCTCACTGGCGTCTTCCGAGGGCCTAGCCTGTCGCACTCCTTGCATGAGCAGGAATCAACAGCAGAGGAAGCCGCAGGGTTGGAAACAGGCACTTCCAGTAGAGGGCAGAGGGGGGCCTGGGGCAGGTGCGCTTTCTAACCTGGGGCAGGTGCGCTTTCTAACCTGGGGCAGGTGTGCTTTCTAACCTGGGGCAGGTGCACGTTCTAACCCGGGGCAGGTGCATGTTCTAACCTGGGGCAGGTGCGCTTTCTAACCTGGGGCAGGTGCACGTTCTAATCCGGGGCAGGTGCACGTTCTAACCTGGGGCAGGTGTGCTTTCTAACCTGGGGCAGGTGTGCTTTCTAACCTGGGGCAGGTGCACTTTCTAACCCGGGGCAGGTGCGCTTTCTAACCTGGGGCAGGTGCACGTTCTAACCTGGGGCAGATGCGTTTTCTAACCTGGGGCAGGTGCACGTTCTAACCTGGGGCAGATGCACGTTCTAACCTGGGGAACGTGTACTTTCTAACCTGGGGCAGGTGCGCTTTCTAACCCGGGGCAGGTGCATGTTCTAACCCGGGGCAGGTGCACGTTCTAACCCGGGGCAGGTGCACTTTCTAACCCGGGGCAGGTGCACTTTCTAACCTGGGGCAGGTGCGCTTTCTAACCTAAACCTTGAATCAGACAGACTGTGTGCTCCTTGCAGGCCAGCACCCCCAGGAAGAAGAGACATGAGGGGCCACGCAGCGCCTCCCCAAGGCTCCTTCCAACTCATCCAGTAGATAAGAAGGCACGAAGGAGATGGGATGGAGCAAGAGTGACACAGCCAGTGGCCCTACCTCCACAGGCAAGACCTCTCCGAGCTCAGCCTGCATCCACTGGCCAGGCCTGGCCGTAAGTAAGGCCGGCGCAGGTCAGCGCTCCATCCAGGCTGGAACCACACACATGATCCCTCTGGGCTGCACCAGACACCCCTCCAGCATCCCCTGGCCACTGCTTCCTCTACCCAACAAATGGATTGGCAAGAGAGCACCCCAGGGTGTTAAGACAAAGCTTCAGAAAACTGGCCTGGCTTAAGGAATTGGTGCTTGTGAGGTCGGGAAGCAGGTGACAGGGACTGGGAAGGCAGCCTTGTCCTGGTCACAAGGATGGAGACCAGGACAGGGAGTGAAGAGCACATAACCGTCAAATACCTGTAATACCCGGAGAGTGAACATCGCAGCTGAAAACCTTCCATCGTGAGTGAGCTTCTAAAATGCTGAAATGATTGCCAAGGTCATCAGAGCATTGGGCACCTTCGCTGTTAAACTCACCCAGCTTTTTAATCTCGTGGCTCCGCTCATCTCTCGTCAGGGGAACGTAATTCATCTTCCGGCCACTCTCCCCATAGCCCAGAAGAAACCCGCGCGATCTGCGTGGACTCTTGGCTCCAGACAGGCGTGGCGCCTTCCATGCCACCGACAGCCTGTCGTCTGAGGACCGGACACGCACACGCAAGGGCTTGTTGGGCACTTCCTTTTCTTAAAGAGGACACAACACAGAGAGCGTGAACCCGTGAGCCCCTCGGAGCCAACCATTATGTACGAGAAATCTCTGCAAACGCTGAGCCTAGACCATGAGCTGCTGAGCTCACAACAGCCATTTCTGGTGACCAAGTCTAGGGAAAAGGCTCTCCTGCCCAGAGTTCATACCAAGCACTTACTATAAACACACCACATCAGGAGCCTGCCAGCCAGAAAGCCCGAGTGTTTTACAGTCTCCCTTCTCATCTATTTTCTTTGCCTCCATCAGGCCAAAGCTATATATTCTCTGGCAAGTGCTAAAGGGCAACATGAAAATACAGCAGACACACATGATGTGCTATTTATAGCTGTCCCCCAGAAAACTTTCTCACTGTAATGTTGAAAAGATGGTTTTCCTTGCCCTTTCAAAGAGTCACTGGGAACTAAGTGCCAGCAGCTTTCTCTGGGGGGTTTTGATCTTTTCTTCCCCAAGTCTCGCACCTCTAGGCAAGACCCGATCATGCCACGCCTTCCCGGCTACCTATGTCTCTGGTTTTCTTCTTGCTAAATTCATCCGTTTGGAGAAATCCTCCTTTTAAACTGATTAATCTCAACAAGGGTTCTCACTGTTAACTTTCTCAGAGCAATGTGTCCTGGTGGCCAACGATGTTCCGAGTGTTGCTTTGACAGCAGATAAGAGCTGTTGTGTCTTAGAACAAGTGTCTGGACAGTGCAATACATCATCCACTTCTTCACAGGGGACCCGTGCCAGCTCCCGTCTGAGGCTCCATCAGGCTGATGGGTGTCTCTCCAATTGTGTAAGCCAGTTACTCTCCAAGCCTCTTCCCTCCACTGCATCATCAAACCACCACCAACTGGGACTAACTTTATGGGACTGGAACATTTCCAGTTAAGCTATACCCCCACACTGAGACATAAAATCAAAAACTAATGTCACAGGTCAGGTGACCTTCGGTAACATGTAAATAGTGACAGAGATGGGTATTCTGAAATGCCAGTTGTCTGTTTGCAACATCCTGGATCTAAACCAAAGAACTCCTTTTGCAGATTTGCCAGAGCTCCCTCATCAGTCACTGGGATCCCCATCCCTAAGTGTTCCTGAGACAAGGCCATGCGACATCGAACAAACGTTTTCCTCAACACACAAAGTAGAAAGAACTTAACAGTTTTGTTTTTAACAGTACAGCCAACAAAATTAAACACACGCATGGGTCTTACGGGAGTTAGCTAAAACTAAACAATTGAGTGGAGGTGGTGTTCCCGGCACACAGGTCTGCCCCAGTCCTAGCCCTGCCAACCCCCAACACTAAGCAGTCAGTCAAATACTAAAAAAAAAAAAAAAGTAATACACACAAGACTGCTGGAGTTTCCTAAAGGGACGGAGTCCCCGAGGAAGGAGTGAGGCTCCAAGGACAAGGAACTCGGTCAGAGAGCACGAGTTTGTCACCTTGGTGTTCGGCCCACGGCTCCCTCCTGACCCACACCAGGCCCAGCAAGTGCAGCGGCTGCCCACTGAAACTGCACAGCGTCCCTCCACCCCAGGCTCCAGCCTCCTGTCCGAATGCACCACGCAGGCCCACCAGACAGTTGTCAGGCAGGGGCGGAGGCTGGCTCTCACGACCCACTACACGGCCGATGAGGGCACTGCGACCAGTTCGTGGGAAAATGGAATGAACAAGGAATGCACATTTTGCCTGAACCTTCTAAAGATTCCTTGTATTTTAGATAGAACTTTATTTTTTAGAATCTTTATGTATTTATTTCCATTTTATTGGAAAGGCAGAGAGAGGGGCATAGACAGAGAGATTCTTCCTCCATTGGTTCAATCCCCAAGTGCCTGCAACAGACACTCCTGGCCCAGGCCAAAGCCAGGAGTCTGAAACTCAATCCCAGGTGCTTCAGCCACCACCCGCTGCCTCCCAGGGTGCGCATTAGCGGGAAGCTGGACCAGAAGCACCTGCTGTGGGAAGCAGGTGTCCCAAGCAATGACTTAACTATCGCGCCCAATGCCTTCTCCGTTGGAACGTCTCGGTTTCCAACAAGCGCTCGTGTCATTTATCTTACTTGACCCTACAACAGCCCCCAAAGTAAGAACGACAGCATCAACCCCACGAGAAAACTGCAGCTGGCAGAGGAGTCAAAGCTAACCTGAAGTCCAGAGCTGTTTCTGCCAAGCAAGCGCCTGAATTCAACCACTGGGTCCCCATGCGCCAGCCCCTTTGACCGCGGCCCCTTCCCCGGAAGCTCACCCCCCACCCAGCCACGAGAGCGAAACGCGGGCTTGGGGCTAGCCGTCCTCCCCGCAGAGCACCAACACGCAGCCTCACCCAGCAGGCGTTGAATACAAAGAGCCAGGTAGCAAGCAGATGAGAGAAGGCATCTCGCCCAAGACGGCCCCAGGAACAGCTCCCACGACTCCACAGCGCACAGAGTGACGGGAGAAGGTCACCCCTTCAAAGGCAGTCGCCTCTCTTGCACATCTCTGGGTTTAGAAAAGCCAACCGCATATTCTTTCCAAGTGTTTGAACATTTCCAGATACCTCCCCCATCTTTTATAGATTATCTGGTAATCCCTTTGTGAGCTGATGCACGCATCCATAAAGCTACCCCAATGATTCAAATTCATTTCCGCTAAATCAGTCAAGTGCTTTCCTAAGCTGCGTGTGACAGGCTCACCCAACCCCTCAGAAAGTTCCCAGTAGATCGCTGGAGGTCTTTTATCTTAAAAACAGGAAGTCACTGCAGCCAAGGACAATCAAGCTCACGCCCACCCACGCTGAGTGCGAATCAGACCCGACAGGAAACGTCCCGCCATCGCTCTCAGGGCTGGTAGGTGACAGGGGACCTGCAGCCGTCAACCACTTCTGGTCTATGCAGCTAAACTATTGCCACCCAGATGCGGTGGGCGTCAGGAGGCCAGGCAAGAGAAGACGTTCTCCTGCTGTGTGTCACTAGCTTTGCACATTGGCAACTGCTCTGCAATCGCTCAGGCTCAAAATCCGCTCTTTTCACAAGAAAAATACCCAAATTCCAACAGGAAGCTCCACCCACTTAGACTTCCACGCTAGCCAACCGCAGCAGCTCCTGAACCGGCTTCCGCAGGCTGGGAGGCCAGGGTTCACGTGCCGCCACGTCGGGACTCTCCCTGCGTCCCCGCTTCTCCCCTTGTGCGACAGTGCACAGCACAGAGCGTTCCTACGAGAATCCAGGTGAGGCCTCCCGGCCCATAGCTGCGTGCACTCAGCTCACCGCTCGTGGTCGTGACAAAGGTGAGCTCTTGCTCCGAGTGTGTGGGCCCTTTCGGAGCGTGGGCTGTGAGTTTCACCACCAGGTTTCACAGGCGGGGGCACGGTGGGAGCAAGGAGAGGACTGGTTATAAAGAGCACCGGCTCTCTCTTCACCTCGGACGCGGTTGATATCCAGACCTTCTTCCTTCCTTCCTTCCTTCCTTCCTTCCTTCCTTCCTTCCTTCCTTCCTTCCTTCCTTCCTTCCTTCCTTCCTTTCTTGACAGGCAGAATTAGATAGCAAGAGAGAGAGACAGACAGAGACAGAGAGAAAGGTCTTCCTTCTGGTGGTTCACCCCCCCAAGTGGCCGCTACGGCCAGTGCGCTGCGCCAAGCCGAAGCCAGGAACCAGGTGCTTCTCCTGGTCTCCCATGCGGGTGCAGGGCCCAAGCACTTGGGCCATCCTCCACTGCACTCCCGGGCCACAGCAGAGAGCTGGACTGGAAGAGGAGCAACCGGGACTAGAACCCGGCACCCATATGGGATGCCGGCGCCGCAGGCAGAGGATTAACCAAGTGAGCCACGGCGCCGGCCCCAGACAGTTTTATTGTGCCAGGAACTGAAAGAATTCGTCATCATCTTCATCAGCCGCTGACAAGCATTCCTTACTCGCAGTTCTCACTCTTCACTGGTGGACAAGAATGTTTGCCCCCTGCTGGCTGGCGGCCACTTTCCCGGCCCGGTCTTGCCTGCCCGGGCATCTCATCTTCCTGTAGAATGTGCAGTATTACTCACTCACTCTACAGCTCCATAGAGCGTGGTTTTCCCCCCAACCCCACTGCAAAGAGGGCCTTGTCCCCGCTCCCTCCGTGGCCTGACCTAACAGGCCTGTGTGCTCTTGGGCCTTGCAGCGAGGGGCTAGGCCACCTGGGCTGCCGCCGTGATGCTCAAAGGTTAGGGTGCACCTGAATCACCAGGGCTCTGGAAACACACACACCCTCATCCCCACCTTTGTCGGGACCAGGGAGGAGCCGGGTTTCTGTGCCCTTTGGACGACCGAGCATAAGGAAGAAGAGAGCGAGCATGAGAGAAAGGAGAGGAGGCGGGGGTGGGGGATGAGCGGGTAGGCAGTGGAGATCAACCATGCACAGCCGGGGGCTGGGGAGCCGGGTGTCTGCTCTGCCGCCCACACCCTGAGGCTGAAGCCCCTGACCCAGCCAGGCCCAGGCCCTTGGTGAGTGATCTGGCCCCAGGCGGGCCCACCTCACCAGCCTGTATCTGTCCCAGCTTTCTCTCCCTGGGCAAGCCAGGACACATGATCCTCGCGAAACAGCTCTGAATGCGTTTACAAAACTCGTCTACACACCCAGTGTCTGCGATCCCAGCTCTAAAACGTCTCTGATGCGTTTTCCTCTCCAGAAATTGACCTGAAAACTTGCCCTTTCACTAAGAGTTCCCGCGAGAGGTCTGGGTTGCCCGGCAACCTAACCATAACCAGCAGAAAGAAACCTTGTTCCTTCCCTTGGGATCAGCACCTGTCCAGGAGCCACCAACCATCTCCTGATTTTCTGAGCCCCCGACGGGGCACAAGGCATCCCACACTTGCTCTCACAATAACCCGACACCAACCCACTCACACAGAAAGCGAGGCACAGCCCCCGTGCGAGCCATTCACACGCAGCCTACTGCAGAAATGGCAGCAAGATCCCCGGCCCTGCTGGCCCTGGGGGCAGCCAGCGCCCCCTGCGCCTTCAGCGTCTGCTCCTTGCACTGCTGCCTTGTGTCCCCTAGGGCACCTGCTGTGTGACAAGGCCATCTGATGAAGAGCCAAGTCCCAGCAGCACCACCGGAGGCCCAGCCACCTGACATCTCGCACGGTCCAAGGCAAATCACGGCTGGGCTCACAGGGGTTCCCCTCATTCTGCGCTGTTTCCGGTTTGCTTTAGGCTGAAGTTCTTCTGTGGGTGTTGCACCCTCGGGGCAGAACGGCGACACCGCGGCTTTCCAGCATTTCTGAGCTAGCTGGGGTCCGAGGCAGGAGCTCCCTCCCTCCCGGCGTGGGCAGCCCCCCACCTGCACTCCCCATCAGCCCAGAGAAGCCTGCAGTAGCCACGCAGCAGGAGAGCCCCATCCGAGACGCTGACCTCGGCAGAAACGCTAGAGTTCCTTCCAGGACCCGGAGGCAAAGTGACATTTTATCCAAGGCTGCGTGGGTGGGGACGATTCACCCCCCAGGCCCTCGCACTGGGAGCAGCCACTCCTTGGCTCCTCTCCCCCAAAAGTCCAAAGCCCGCTTCCGAAGGTCAGTATCTGTGATGAAAACCCACGGTGGGGGAGGAGGGGCTCAGAAGGGCTGCCTTGTCCAGTCACACGGATCTGTCCTGAGTCCCCTCCACGGGGACCTGGCCAGGGACTGCTGAGGCCTCTGCTCCTGCCCAGGGGCGCGTGGCTGCACACCGCAGCCTCCATGGCCTGCTTCTCTCAATGAAGGAGCTAAAGTCTAACCACCTTCCAGCGCGAGCGGTGGCTTTGAAATGGACACTCAGAGGAAGGAACCCACGCCCTGAGGGTGGAGGTGCCCACACGTGGACAGAGCTTCCTCGGGAGGGAACGGCAGGTGCACAGCGTCACAGCCAACAGATGTCTGCGGAGTCGCTGCATCTTCATAGCCCCTACAGCCCGAGGAATCCCTTCCCCAGAGGCACACGCGTCACTGCTCACCCAGGCCCTCACAGTGTCTGGTGGGTGATGTGGCCTGACCCGGACGGCCCCCCGAGTCAGCAGCTGAGCCAGACAGAGGCCACCCGGGTCTTTCTCACGGATGCCTTGGCATCATCCATTGCCCAGCTCTGGTCACTCTCGTGTCCTTGACCATGGGACGGACACCAAGCAGAAGCAACCTACAGCTGCATTCCACTCAACACACACTTCGTGAGCACCTACTACGTGCTTGGCCCAGGCTCTGGGTTACAACGAGGAGTAAACCAATGTGATCTGCCCTTGGGGAGTTCACTGCCCAGGTCATGAACCAGGAACCCCGCAAGCTGCCCACCCCATAAAGCTGGTAATTGAAGAAGAATGCTGAGAAAGTAATCTCACAGCCATCACTGATTCCTGCAGGCCAGACATTGATTGAATTTAGCACATGGAAAGAGGACAGTCTTTGGCTAAGAGTTCCTTCTTATTTTTTTTTTTTTTTTAATTTGACAGGTAGAGTTAAGGACAGTGAGTGAGAGAGAGACAGAGAGAAAGGTCTTCCTTCTGGTGGTTCACCCCCCCAAGTGGCCGCTACGGCCAGTGCGCTGCGCCGAGCCGAAGCCAGGAACCAGGTGCTTCTCCTGGTCTCCCATGCGGGTGCAGTGCCCAAGCACTTGGGCCATCCTCCACTGCCCTCCCGGGCCACAGCAGAGAGCTGGCCTGGAAGAGGAGCAACCGGCACTAGAACCCGGCACCCATATGGAGGATTAACCAAGTGAGCCACAGCGCTGGCTGAAATGGGCTAAGTTTTCAGCACGGGGTGATACACGGCAGACCCAGTGTAGTGCGGGGTTTCGGGGCGGGGGGAGCCTTGAGTCAGCTGCAAGTCTACTGCACAGCCCCTCGGTCCAGAGTGGCTCAGATGCTGGGCAGTTTAAATAAAGGAACACAGCTGGCTCCACTGGCTCCTGTGGCAGTGGGGACAGGTGCCCCCTAAGATGTCACTGGAGACAGTTCTTTATTCTGTGTGCATTGTGTGCTTTCAGCTACAAACCCGACCCACAGAAATACAATTCGGAACTTCTGCCTTCGAAGGTGCTGATCGAGAACATTCTAAGTGGGGCAGAGAACGGGAGAAGGGGCAGGGTACACCCATACACAGGGGCCCCAGCTTCCCCCAGAGCATAGCACACTGCAAGTCCTGGAAGGGATCCACTTAGTGTCATAGCTTCCCGAACCTTCGAAGCTCAAACTCAGAGCCTCAGAAAGAACTTCAGAACCCCAGTTCTTAGAACCTAGAACCATCACCTCCCGGATGAGAAGCCAGAGGTAGTGAGAAGGTCCTTGCTGGCAGCTGAGTTGCAGTTGGGGCCAGAGCCTGGCACCCCAGATAGGGGCTCAGAGGTGAACAACGTGGAGTTTATGAGTCAATGGCTTGATTGTGTTTGTCAGTCCACAAGGGAGACTGTCATCGTAAGACACTAGGTTCAGGGCTTGACAAGAGCACAGAGCACTGGATTTTTCAGACAGCCATAAAAAGGGTTAAACATAGATACAAGCATATTAAGAGCTAACATTAACCAGAACTGACACTGTTGCCTGGAACAAGCTGAGTCCCAGGGCTGACCGGGAGCAGAGTCGGGATGTGTCCCTGTCCTGACCCCCAGGGCCTGGCTCTGTACAGCCAGGAAGAAAGCTAGAACAACTCAGAGAAGCCCACAGAGATGCTAAATAATCCTGTCCTAAAAGACACTCTTCCCTGGGGAAAGATCGGGAGGATTAGGCTGGCCTCCCAGTGAGAGAGGGTCTGCAGGAGGCAAAGACAACACTGAGAAACACAGGGTGAGCTCCACGTGGGGCCCAACGCCTGCCCTGGAGCTGGGAGAGACACAGGGTGAGCTCCACGGGGGGCCCAACGGGGGGGGGGGGGGCAACGCCTGCCCTGGGGCTGGGAGAGACACAAGGTGAGCTCCACGCGGGGCCCAACGCCTGCCCTGGGGCTGGCTTCTTGCTGAGCCCTATCACTGCCTCAGTTTCCACATTTGGACCAGCAGCCCCTCTGAAATTCACTTAAGCCCTGTCTCACCTCCAGAACTCACTCTCTGCCAAGTTCCTCCCCCTCCCCCTCCTCCCCCTTCTCCAGGCTTCAGTCTTGCCAGCTCTGTGTGGTCCCAGCTGGGTGCCACCCCCTCACCACCAGGCTCCCAGACCCCAGCTAACCTCCCCACATCTACTTATTCTGTATAACTGGGCTGTTGATGTTTCAGGCAATAATGATCACACTTCCGGCTCCACTGTGCCCCCCCAAATTCCCATGCGGAAGCTCTGAACCCCGTTAGATCGCACCTGTATCTGTGAGCAGGGTCTTTAAGGAGGTGATGGAGTTAGCATGAGGCTGCAGGGTGCTCTACTCCAAGCTGACCGGTGTTCTCATAGGAAAGGAGACCAGGCACACAGAGACACCACAGATGCACACGCACAGAGGCAAGGCCACGTGAGGACATGACGAGAAGGTGCGACTGGCCAGCCCAGGAGAAAGACTCCTTGCTGACACCTTCATCTTTGACAGCTTCCAGAACACGAGAAATACATTTGTGTTATTTGAGGCACCCTGCCCCCACCCACCCCTACATCATCCTGTGGTTATGATCATCCTAGCAGGCTCATAAAGTTTATGCATTTCTTTAAAGATTTATTTATTTTATTCAGAAGGCAGAGTTAGAGAGAGAGAGAGAGAGAGAGAGAGAGAGAGAGGTCTTCTATCTGCTGGTTCACTCCCCAAATGGCTGTAACAGAAAAGGCTGAGCCAGGCCAAAGCCAAGAGCCTGGAACCCCATCTGGGTCTCCCACATGGATGCAGGGGCCCAAGTACTTGAGCCATCTTCCATTGCTTTCCCAGGTGCATTAGCAGGGAGCTGGATGCAAAGTGGAGCAGCTGGGTCTTTTTTTTTTTTTTTTTTGAAAGGCAGAGTTACAGAGAGCAGAGGGGAAGAGAGAGAGAAGAGAGAGAGAGAGAGAGAGAGAGAGAGAGAGAGAAAGGTCTTCATCCACTGGTTCACTCTCCAAATGGCTGCAACAGTTGGAGCTGGGCGGATCCAAAGCCAGAAGCTAGGAGCTTCTTCCACATCCCCCATGTGGGTACAGGGGCCCAAGGACTTGGGCCCTCTTCTACTGTTTTCCCAGGTGCAATAACAGGAAGCTGGATCAGAAATGGAGCAGCCAGGACTCAAACCAGCACCCATATGGGATGCCGGCACCATAGGCAGCAGTTTTACTGGCTACGCCACAATGCCCGCCCCGTAACTCTGGTTCTGATACTTGTGCCTGGAACACCTGAATTAATTAATTAACCGATTAAAAGTCTACTTTCAGGTAAAGACAGCTCAGTCCAGATAGGTCTAAGCCATCAAAAGAAAGCCTTCTGGAATCTGGACTAAAACCACTGTTCCCCGCAGAATAACAGAACGGATTTTCCTCTGGTTCTGAATAAACCCCAGAACATGAGAGGCGATCAGAGTCCTCCCAGGACACCCAGGCCTTCCGCCAGGTGCTGATGGCAACACTGCATTTTTGAGAACAGACCCGTTCCCCCGTGGGGTTCCAAATACTCCTTTTGTTTGACAGAAACATCACATATTAAACCATTTCTCAGAACAACAGCATGGCATGCAAGAGCACTTCAGAAAGTTCATGGGAAACACATTTTATGAAAAAAAAGCATGGATTTCAATATTTTTGCACCAAAATAAATCTACCTTACAGTTCCATTTTCCATGACCTTTCTGAAGTACACTTATATGTCCCAAGTTCATAGAAAAGGGACAGATACATGTCGCTCACTTACGAACATCATCTCTCATAAATTATTCCTGTCCCTGTTATTGAAAATGAAATATGACTTCTTTTTCCTAGCGAGGTTTAGCCAGGACTGCGGGTTTTGGATCTTCACAGGTTTTTGTGTTTGTTTTTCAGCTTTGCTTTTTAGCATATGCTACACAGGGTCTGTGCCAGCCATTTTCTGTGGTGTCTGCTTTTGTAACACCTGACAAACGGAACATCACACACCACAGCCCAGCACGTGGGCTGCCAGGACCTCCAAGGGCTCTTCCCGAGAGAGATTAAGTGATCTCAACAACACAGAAAGCCAGTGGCCAGTAGGAGCAGGTCCGACTTGGACCCCACCCCCAGGATGTCTCTCACACCTGCATACTCAGGAAGGTCTCACCCACACACACGTCTGTCAAAGAAGACAAAAGAAAAGTCCTAGCTGGTTCTGAAACTACTGTTGTTCAGGAAACTTAACCAGGATGACGATGAAATGACCATTTGAAATACAGCACACACAAGGACATGCACCCATCAGCAAAGGGTTATGCCTGGCTTGCATTCACGTCTTCTGGAGGGGGGGCGGGCCTTTGAAGTAGACATCTTTCTTACCTGAGTATTCCCTAGCAGTACAGAGCCCCATCATCGTCAATTTCACTTTCCAAGAATCAGTTGCCCGCGATCAACTGCGATCCAAGCATATTAAACAGAGAATTCCAGAAGGAAACAATGCATAGGCTGTAGACCGTTGCCTGTTCTGAGTCGTGTGATGGAATCGCACACCGTTCCTGCTCAGTCCCAGCAGACAGGGAGCTGTTTGTCCCCCGCATCCACGGTGTCTACACTACCCACCGGCTGATGGCCGAGGAACCAGCTCAGTGAGCGCATGAACTGCACACTACTGCCATGCTTCTGTCCACGTCACCCCTGCGTAGAAGCCCCGCGCAACATCACGCCCTATGTCATTCACCTCAACGTCATCGGATCAACTCTTATCACGGCAAGAACAAGAAGGCTGAGTGCAGCCCTGATATTGAAACTTGACGTTGACAAGAGGACATCACACAAGGCTAACTCAGAGGGAACTGGACACAAAGGAGACGCATCTGGTGTGCTGGTGTGTGTGTGTGTGTATGTGTGCGTGAGACCTCACCTGCCTCTCCCTCACCCTCCCACTCTGCTCTCTCTCGACACCTGGTGCTGACCACAAACTTGGGGCGCACTTAGATGGCTGGGAGTTTGCAGAAGCGGATGTCAGATTACTGCCATGCTTCTGTCCACGTCACCCCTGCGTAGAAGCCCCGCGCGACATCACGCCCTATGTCATTCACCTCAACGTCATCGAATCATCTCTTATCATGGCAACAAGAAGAAGACTGAGTGCAGGCCACCAAGCTACTCAGGAAGGCCACAGTCACATGACTTCTGTAGTGTTTCGTTCTAACTGTTCTACTTTATCATTAGTGATTGTTGTCAGTCTCTTACTGTACCTAATTTATAGGCATCACCATAGATAGGCACATATAGGGGAAAACACTACACCATATACATGTGTGTGTATATATATATATATATATATATAGCCACACTATTTGGTACTAACAGTGGGTTTAAGCATTTACTGGCAGGCAAGGGGGGGTGCCTGCACTGTCAATGCTTTCCAAGGTTTGGTCCTCGGCCCCCTGCCCCTCTCTCTCCCAGTCCTCACACACTTGCACCCTCTCTTTCCACTCTCACTCGATCGCACGACTCCTAATTCCAGATCCAGCTCTTACTTCCTTCTTTCAACTTCCGTTCCTCTTCTCCTACCACCTACAAACATGTCCATTGCAACTCCCCATGGTCATCTCAAGTCCAGTGTACTTCAACAGCAACTTATCACTTCGTCCAGAAATCCAGTGTTCTTCACTCATTCAAACAAAAGCAGAGCTGTCTCCACCCACCAAAATCAATCTGGGGAGCAGATGACGGTCCTTGGCTTCGACATACTCACCTTCCTCTCCACAAGAACCACGTGGATGTGATTAAATGCCTTGTACAAGAAAATGAGACAGCTCCTCGCTTTCCCACTTTTGAAATATTATTACCCAACCACACTCAGAAATAACGGCATTCATTTTGCATGATTTTCACCATTAATTAAATATATTCAAGAAACACACAAGAAATGTCAATACTTCTCTTAATAAATAGAACAATACAACCAGACAACACCAACATCCAATGGTAAAACACACAAATATACAAATATGGATCAGAGATGGAAGGCAGGTTGTCTAACATATCACAAAATATCCCAAGGTTGTAAGCAAACACAGAGAGAGACTTGATACAACAGATTAGCCAGTAGAAGTCCCTGTTTTGTGGGTCCCATTCATTTATGCCATTCACAGGTGAAAAAGCTGTAAATATTCTAATCGTGCCAATACTGCCATCTCAACCACCATATTTGCCTGTTACCAAGGCGACAGTGTCCCCAGGTGTAGATGCGGACACTGCGCCACGTGAGAACACAGAACAGTAAGCAATGAGCAGCCCAGCACAGCGCGGCTCATCACGTGCAGAACACACCGACCGAGACCGGGTGGCAGCAAGTGTGTTAGTGGAACGATGGGAACAAATGAAGGTTGTGAGCAGATGTGTGTGACAGAAGCACACCCCCTTGCGGGCCGCTGCTTCAGTGACGACATGAACGGGCACGCAGTACCTGTGACGGTCTCATTAAATGCTCCTGGACCCTTAATGGGAAAACCATCAATCTTGATCCATTCACCTCCTAAATCAGGGAAACGCAACTTGATAGTTAGAAACGAGGACTATTGGGCTTTTCACAGTTCATTGCATCCCTCACACACACGTAGATGATCTCTCAGCAGCTCGGGCCACACCTGTCACTCCACACCTAAGCTTTATGAAGGACAGAACATAGCTTTGGTCCTTTGTACAAGGTTGACTCTGTGAGTTTGCAAAAACAGTCAGGCAAATGCAAATCACTATGTTCCACCTGCTTTAAACGCAGGGGCAAAACTAGTTCTCCATCTCCCAACTTGTTGCGCATGACCAAAACGTTCTTGTTGAGAATTCTTTAATAACTCAAAATGTATATGGAGTGGAGCGAGTGAGAAGGGAGGTGTGTCCTAATCTAAGCAGCCTCCGATTCTGGTGCAGACTTACCAGGCAGGCTCTCAGCTCTGTAAACGGGACGGCTCACTCCACTGCGGTTTTCTGCAGTAACCAGCACAAAGTACACTACCCCCGGCTCTGAAACACACGGTTGGTATCAAGCCACTGTGGCAAATCCCCAAGAACAGCACAGTTGGATTTGCTAACCATCTTCCTTATCCCATCAAACACAAAAATCTGAATCGAGCAGGAAGTCTGACAATAAGCTTTCTCTTGTTTCATTAAAATCACCTCTGTTCTTCTCACACCAATGAAACGCAACCAACCCAAAGACACAGCCTTTGTCTGGTACAGGTACATGGCATGTGTAGTAAACGTGGCCTCCTAAGCTCTGCAGACTTCTCAAGTGATTTCGATGTAGGGGATAGGACAACACTGTCCACACAGCAGGTGTTTGCATGCACAGTGTCAGTTCCATTGAGCAATATCTCCCTTAGGAACTCCACATGGAAAGCTCCCGTAAACTAAGAAATGTCCACGTGAACTCATAAAATTCAGCACACGGGAAGTCTTCATTGCAATGCATGACATTTTCTTTTTCACAATAAAAGTTCTCTTTACTAAGTCTGCCTGTTGCTTTTGAACGTTTCAACACCAAGTCAGAAAAAGTGATTCTTTGGAAACGTTAAGGTTGAAACAACTGGGCTTTGCTTTTTAACTTTGTCTAGAGATCAAGGGCAAACAGCCCAGAAGGCTCAGAGCTCCTGAAACTGGTAAGTGGTAAAAGGAAACCAAGATGCCATGTTACAAAGACAGGCCTGCAGCTTCAAAGGGCCAAACCCCAGGAGCACCTACTTTCCTCAGAATGGATCATCACCTTGCGCCAGGTGAGGGAAGGTGCCCATTCCTGGGGCAGACGGACGTCTAGGCATTCAGTAAGGAGCGTGTCTTTAACGACACTCCCCTCGGGAGCTGCCCCGGCCATCACCATCCGGGACCTGCTCTGCTCCAGCTGCCTGACCGAGGCAGGGCCTGGTGGCACTGGGGTTTGGCCCAACCCGCAGGACCAGGTGGGGACACTCTCCAGTCAGACAGCACCAGACAGGAGGCACCAAGCAGGCTTCCCCACTCCGGGCTGCTTGGTAGTTCGGGCACGTGGAGCCGCGTCTCTGATTTGCACGTGGCTAACTCGTCAGAGAGCTGCCGGGGAGACACCGTTTGTTTTCCAGTGAGTTCTGTGTAGCACTTGCTTCACATGTTTTTCTTCCCCACAACCCACGGTTTGAGCAAACAAATGTGACTGCTCATGCCATCGGCCTGGCAGTGGGATTTTGCAGGACGAAGGTGATGTGGAAGACATCCAGGGAAGCGTACGTGTGGCTGCGGCCCGGAGGAAGGGAACTGGCCTTTTCCATCTTTCTTTTATACACTTTCTGCTCCATCTGCATAAATTATAATGCAGGCCTTCAGAAGGAACAAGTGTGGGAGACAACAGCCGGGGGACCGAGCAGAAGCCGATCCACTAAGGGATCAAAATGCTAATGCGTTCAGGGAAGACCTGGTCTGCTGCTGGTGGCTTCTGTGACTCCCTTAGGGTCCATGTTGAGGTTGGACGGCAACATGGTAGGAGAATCAGCAGACTTACAGGCTACTGGGGTCAATCGGAAGAAGAGAGTCCAGAGGAGGAGGCCGAGACCCAGCCCGCCGCCATCAGCACTTACAAGGCAATGCAGATTAAGGCAGGGCTGGAAATCCTCCCAACTCCCAGAATCAGGTTAAAATCAAACGTAAACAGGAGAAATGCTGCATCTTTACCAGGTGTGGCTGGACATGGCTGTCGGCACACACCTTTGCAGGGACATAGTACTGAGTGATGGTTCATGAACGGAAAATATCTAGATGAGGCTACCAAGCTGTCTCGTGGTCACATCGCTATGAGACAAAAAAGGGAATCATTTTCCAAAGCACACTCAGAAGCTAAAGATGGTTTGCTACATTAACCTGGGGAGGGGGGTACTCAAGGTCAAATGCACTGATGGGGGACACCCAGAGCCAAGATGAAGCCAGGAGGCATGGGGCTCCAGAGAGGCTGAGAGCACAGCTCCCTGCTCCCAGAGGGCTCGGGAACCCTGAGCTCCGCTGTGCTGTTGGCCAACAGCCACCCTGAGCGCGAGAGTGAGAGAGCAGGTGCACGGTCACTTACCCACATCCTCAATAAGGAAGGAGGATGTCTCCGCATTCACCTTGATGTACTTAAGGCTTTTCAGTGACTTCCCATAGGCAATGTTGTAATGCTCCACGGGTCTACTGGCAGCATCTTTGGGTGGCTCCCACGTGACTTTCAGGCCTAGCTTACTGGACAGCAGTTTCACGCGCCTTGGCTTCAGTGGGTGGTCAACTATGCAAACAGTGCAACTATCAACTCAACAGCAACGGCACATTGGGAAAACGAACTGTTTGAATGGCCCCCGACATGGTTAGCAATACTAATATAATAATAATCAGGTAATGACATTTCATCTGCATGACCCTGGAGAGTTCAGGTATAGGAAGGTTTGCATGTTGACAGTGTCACAGCAAAACAAACAGACCAGGCCCACAAGTCTGCATGTGCTTTGCATAACTGTGGGTGGTAACTTTGAACCAAAAGGGGAGCAGATCAAAATAAGCTCAGGGTTTTCTATGCCTTGATTACTGATTCTTGCCAGGGCAAGGATAACAAACTAGCAATTTGAAATGGTCTCTGGAGGCATTCTCATATTAAAGAGGCTCTTAGTATTTTGCATGATAAAACCGAGCAATACTGATTCTAACATCTCTCATCCTCATTCCTCCCAAAACTTCCCACGGCCTCTGGAGTAAAACAGTTAGCAAAGGCGAGAGCTCCTGAGGGAGATCCAACGGATAAACAGGGGGAGTGGAGGAGGCTCAAAGCCCGAGACAAAGAAGGTCCCTCTCAGCCACGCAGCGCAGGGCTGTGTGCACAGGCCCAGATGCACAAAGCATCCTCACCTGAGAACCTGAGCTGCAGGGCTCACGGGGGGGCCACCTGCAGCTCTCCTGCAGGTGACCCAGCCTTTGTAACATGGGCTAGAAAGACAACACCCCAATCCCTCCCTGGGCATAAAAAATGAGTGACCATGGCTGCTCTTCTAGAACTTTCTTTAACCTGCCCTTACCTGCAGAAAGGCTCCAGGAATCCAACATCTCACACCGACCACAAGCAGTGTAAAAGCAAAGCAAAGCACCTGAAAGCTTCAAGGGGGGGGGGGTGGGGGGGCTCCCAGGCAACTGGTGTGTGAATGGGGAAGGCTGTGTTCACGGTTCAGCCCCAGAACCCCATCTTGAACAGACACTCTGCAATGAGAGACCCGTGAGGCCAAGCAGCCACATTTCCTGCTAGGTGCCAGCAATCCAGAGCACAAGGAAGGCAAGACGAGAAGCATTTCCTTCTGTTACTGAAGAGAACGAGCGGCAAAGTGGCAGGTGCACTCCCTCTTCCCTGCCGTGCCTTGCATGTAGCCGTGGACCCAGAATAGAATAGTGCCTCATGCACCTGAGAGTCCACGCGCCAAAGGGGTGCACCTGCCCAGCGTACAGGGAGCCGTGCTGACCTTCCAGGAGCTCCAGCACATGAACAAAGCTAAGAAGGGCAAGGGAGACCCACCTGCGGCTGCCAGCCCCTGGTGAGAATTACGCCAAAGTTTCCAAGTGTGTCCACACATGAGTTTGTCTGCTCCCCTCTTACCGATGCCCGAGGCACCAACAATTGTGCTTCAAGTCAGCAACTGCCCGTGCCAGCATTTGTAGGTGAAGGAAAAGGGATTTGGTGGACAGCTGCTCTAAGACACAGGGCAACAGGGGAGTGGCTGGGAGGGAAAGGGCTCATAGCCTATAACCTGGCATCCTCTCTCCTAAGCACTGAAACTTACATTGCGCGAGAGTCTTAACACATATCCGGGAACTACTCCTTCCTCCAAATGACTGATGAGGAAATCAGGTCCTGAACAAAGAGGCTAGGGCAACTGCCCGGAGCCACAGACCTGCACCAGGGATGTCCCCCGCAGCCACGGTGTCTACACTACCCACCGGCTGATGGCCGAGGAACCAGCTCAGTGAGTGCATGAACTGCACACTACTGCCATGCTTCTGTCCATGTCACCCCTGCATAGAAGCCCTGCGCGACATCACGTCCTATGTCATTCACCTCAACGTCATCAGATCAACTCTTATCACGGCAAGAACAAGAAGGCTGAGTGCAGCCCTGATATTTAACCTTGACATTGACAAGAGGACATCACACAAGGCTAACTCAGAGGGAACTGGACACAAAGGAGACGCATCTGGGAGGCGAACCTGCAACTGGGTGGTCTCTCCCAGTGGCTGGTGTGCTGGTTGTGTGTGTGTGTGTGCAAGACCTCACCTGCCTCTCCCTCACCCTCCCATTCTGCTCTCTCTCGACATCTAGTGCTGACCACAAACTCGGGGCGCACTTAGATGGCTGGGAGTTTGTAGAAGCGGATGGCAGACTCACGAGACCAACCCAGAGGTGTCCAGCACAAACCCGAAAGCGCCAGGAAGATAGAGAGAATGAGGACCCGCGTGGATGGGGGCATCTGCAGAGAGCGTATGCTCCATCAAACAGCGCACGGTAGCTTCAGGCACCTGCTGACAGAAAGGAATTCGGGCCCCAGATACGCCTATGCTCTGTGCTTTTTTTCTAAGAGGCTGGAAATCTTGATTTTTATGTGAGGTTTTCCAGTTATATAATAACTGGTGATTTTTTATAAAGCTTTTATTTAAAGAATATAAATTTCCAAAGTACAGCTTATGGATTACAATGGCTTCCCCCCCCCCCATAATTTAATGTCTAAAAAACACTATGAAAGAAGTTGTGGAAAATGAAATTGAGATAAGGCTACTGTGGTACAAAAAAATTATTAAATCCAGGCACTGTTTATTCATATTATGCGTTTCCACGACCTTCCTGAGTGCCCTTCTCATGTAGGGAAACGCAAACACATCAGATGCGCAGACTCCGTCGACCGGCAGCCAGCCAGGGACCTCCACCTTCAACCCAGATGGGAAATTGGCATTGCTCATCCAGACGACCTCCCCAGGGCCACTTTCAATCCTGAGGGTCGTGTGAGTCTGAGACTGTAAAGTCCACACATGAAGATGACAGAGTCTGCAGAACTCTGACTGTCCCAGCCCCCAGGGCACCAGGTACAGAGCTGTCCAAGGACTCAGATCGCACAGCCAGGCCTCATCCCTCCCAACAGACTCACTGAATCTAAGAAAGCTGGTCTGGGGCTCCAAGAAGCAAGGAAGCCCCCTCCCCAGGATGGCTGGAGGGAGGGGACATAGGATTCTAATCAGCCCACGTCTACCTCTGGCCTCGCCATTCCAGATCCATGCAGTCCCGAGTGAGGCTGGAACCTGAGAATGGTCCAGACACAACTGCTCTGATCCTGGTTCAGACATCAGCCCCTCCCCCGCAGCCGAGGGGGATGTCCGGGGGCTCCTGACGCCTATAGGCAAATGCACAGGGGACCAAAAGAAGCAGTTTTCCTCCATGGGGAACTCCATCAAGGACAGCTCCTCAGAACGAAGAGAAGGCAAGTTCAGAATCCGTTACTAAAACGAATCGATGGTAAGAGTGACACCATGACGAACGCTGGTGGAGAAGGCACGCTTAGAAAACTGATTCAAAAATAGGATCTCCGGAAGCAAAATGCTGCTTTTGTCTGTTGACTTTCGTTCCATTTTTTTTTTTTTTTGGAAGATCTATCTATTTATTTGAAAGGCAGAGTAACAGAGACAGGTCTTCCACCCACGGGTTCACTCCCCTAAAGCCTGCAAAGGCCAGGGGTAGGCCGGACCAAAGTGAGGAGTCTAGAACTCCATCTGGATCTCCCATATGAGTGGCAAGGGCCCAAGCACCTGATCCATCTCCCACTGCCTTCCCAGGCACATTGGCAGGGAGCTGCGTAGAAAGAGGAGCAGCTGGGTCTTGAACCCACCACCATATGGGATGCTGGTGTCACAGGTGGCGGCTGTACCCATTGTGTCACACCATCCCTGTTGTTCCACCTTTTAAAAATGACATATACTTACTTCATTGAGCTCTCCAGGTGTGTAAAAGGAGAAAGGAAGGTAGACGTGAAATAGAGGTGAGAGAGACTTACAAGGAGAAGCGAGGAAAGAATGGCCTCCTAGCAGGTGCACTTCCTTTGAATCAACTCCATCATAACTTTGAAGCTGAGTTTCGTCAAACATGCTACACCCTGAGAGTGCCGGCACACGGCGAGCGCTCAGTACCTACCAGGAGAAGGAAGGAATGGTTTGCATTGGACGTACAGTCAGTATGTCCAGAGACAATGCAGCAGCGGGCGAGCAGGCGCACCTCTTCACACACCCGCGACTGCACTGACTGCGCTACCACCAACCGTGGTCGGGGGACAACAGAGCTAAGGAACACAGCAGAGGGAGGAAAACCCCCAACACCACGGCGACGAGGAGCAGCCAGCTCTTCGCTGGGGCAACTACCGACGCAGCAGCCACAGGAAAACAAACGCCATCTCGTCTTTGATTTCTCTGCCAGGGACTTACTGAAAGAAATGAAGTAACTGCAAACCAGTGTGTTTGATCCAAACACCAAGTCTGAAAAACACATCTGCGTTACTCCTTGAATTTTTGTGTCTGAGTCTTAGAACCCATCCGTCACATCTCACTTGGCAAGTGGGAACCATTTGGGCAAGCAATAAAAAGGGATCTGTAGGTTTCTCCTGTGTGGGTAAATAACAAATCACATTTCGGTTTTAAATCCCACCCAACACAATGTTGGAAGCAGCTTCCCCAGACTTCAGTGGGTGGGGCACAGACGTACTCACTGGGCATCTGAGCCCAGTACCGAGGTGAGATGTCAGAAATCAACATACCAGGTTTATTCCTGATAAAGTTGAACAGGAGAGCAAGGGCTAAAGTGTGACCACCATGATGCTTCCTGCTTCCCAGCCCTGCTCCCCAATCCTGGCCCTGGCATGAACCCAGAAGGGGTGCTTGGCCTGCCGCTTCCCAAGGAGGGTGGGGGAACCGAGGGTGACAGGCTGGGCCCCAACCCAGTGAGCTCCCACATGGAAGCCAGTGTGCAGCCCAACGCAGCTTCCCAGGAAGGCGGGAGACACACGCTTGCGGCTTCTCACACACTACCACCACCAGACAGAGTGCAGACCAAGGATGCCTGGCCTCCACCACCAGGCAGCGTGCAGACCAAGGGCGCCTGGCCTCCTCCCACACACCCAAGGAGTGGAAGCGTTCTGGGTAGGAGGGAGGCTGACAGTGTCCTCCAGCCACGGCTCCTTGGCAACGTGGGACACTAACGAAGTGCCCCATCGCTTGCCCCTGCCTCTGCTGGCCACAACAATCAACCTGGGCTCGTTCTCACCTCCAGGAGACCCCCTGCCCTCAACAGTGCCCATCAGGTGCCTTCCTGGGGGCACGGGTGGAGATATCAGCCCGTGTCCCCCACCCCAGAAGACTCTGAAAGAGTAAGGCTCACTCTATAGCCAGCCCCAAAGCCAAGCTGGCCTCTAGGCTGAACACCTCTTCCTGGCCCGTCCTGTTCGAATGCAGATTTCACCCAGAGACCTGCCAGGAGTGAGCAGCAAGCGACACGACCCATGGAAATATCCGGATAACCAACACCAGCAGCATCAACACGGCCCAGCTTTCACCCTAACCCCACCCATCACAAAGCTCCCAGGGAACGGCAAGTCCAACAGTGAGGCTTCTTTACTGCATGGCTTAAAGCCAAGAGACTCAGAGCCCAGCCACCCCAGTCACCTTTCTTCTCTCGCTGCTCATCCTGCGTAGCCTCACGCAAAGCCGATTCACTCCAGCGCGGGCCAGGGTTCCCCCAGCAACCACAGCCTCTGCCGCCTTTCACCGAAGCTGGTGTGGATGCTTCAGGGTTTGCTAAGTAAGAACAGCTGAATCCAGAGCCTTCCTCTCTGGGGCCCAGGAGCCTAACATCTCCATAAGGCAGCAAACCCGCAACATGCTGTGTAGGGAGCACATTTTATATATCTTTAAAGATTTATTTATTTATCTAAAAGGCAGAGCTAGAGAGAGAGAGGGAGACACACAGAGAGAGATCCTCCATCCATCTGCTGGTTCACTCCCCAAATGCCACAATAGCCAGGGCTGGGTCAGGCTAAATCCAAGAACCTGTAACTCCATCCCGGTCTCCCACGTGGTGCAGGGGCCCAAGCTCGTGGCCATCTTCCGCTGCTTTCCCAGGCCGTAGCAGAGAGCTGGATTGGAAGCGGAGCAGCCAGGTGCTCCAATATATCGGCTATGCTGCAACCCTGGCCCAAACACGTACTATTTATGAATATATGAGGGCCCTCCCCGGAGGCTGGACCTGCGGGGCCACCCGATCTGGAACGTTCAGCCTCCAAAACCATGAGCCAACAAAGCCTCTTTTCTTTATAAAGCCCCCAGCCCCAGGCATTGTGTTGAAGCCACAGAAATCAGACCACCCCTGGGTATTAGCTCTGGGCACCGTTGGTCCAGCTCAAACCTGCCTCCCCCGCCAGGAGACAGCTCCAAGAGCCAATGAATTCTGGGAGTCCAATTAGTTCAAGTTGGGCTTCTGCCAGTTGCAGGCAGGCCTTCACGCAGCAGGATGCTAAGGACCAAGGTCTCCAGTGAAGACCAAAAGCGACCCTCTGAAGCAGCCGGGCAGCTGGTGCATTTGGCCAGATGCTGCCGGGCAGACATGGGGGAGCACTGGAGGCCCGGCCAGCCGGCGACAGCTGCCCTCCAGCTGTGTGCTCCCCGAAGCCCACCTGGTTGGGCAGCGCCTGTGGAGGGGCAGGTGAGCGCCACCTGGGTCGTCCAGAACCGCTGCCCACTCCTCAGAGGAGTGTTAAGAGGTTTAGAGATAGGTCGGTCCCTTAAAACCCAGAAAACACTAAACTACTTCTTAAGCATTCCGAAGTCTGCTCTTTTTTTTTTTTTTTTTTGGACAAGCAGAGTGGACAGTGAGAGAGAGAGGCAGAGAGAAAGGTCTTCCTTTTTCCATTGGTTCACCCCTCAATGGCCGCTGCGGCCAGAGTGCTGCAGTCGGCGCACCGCACTGATCCAAAGTCAGGAGCCAGGTGCTTCTCCTGGTATCCCATGCGGGTGCAGGGCCCAAGCACTTGGGCCATCCTCCACTGCCTTCCCGGGCCACAGCAGAGAGCTGGCCTGGAAGAGGGGCAACCGGGACACAATCCAGCACCCCGACCGGGACTAGAACCCGGGGTTGCAGGCACTGCAGGCAGAGGATTAGCCTAGTGAGCTGCGGCACCGGCCCGAAGTCTGCTCTTGAGCACAACAAAACCTCCACAATGCCATGAGTCTCCCTGTTTCATCTGCATTTGAGAGCCAAGCTCTGCTTTGCCCTGGAAACCACCAAATACCCCCCACACTCTGAAATGAGGATAACACAGGTCTCCGTGGCCACATGTCTTGGTCCAAAACCCAGTAGATAAGCCGGAGCGGCGAGGAGGTCCTACACTCAGAGCAGAGCTGGGGGCAGGGACAACACGAGGTCCAACTCTGAGACTATGAGTCACAGAGCAGGTGGCAGGCTCGGCTGCTGTCCACGTCAGAGCAGGCGGCAAAGAAACATCCCATGGTTGGCGGCATGTGGACAAAACTGCTTGAATTTTTAAATAATTTTCCAAATGGGTGCTGGAATTGCAATTGGCAAATAATTAGGATCCCTCCTCTCCAAAGGGAACAATCTGAAAGTCCAGGTTGTTTTGCAACTGTGTAACAGGAAACTGAATCAGTAGAATTAACAGATGGTTTGATGGATTCTCCCCTGGGAGGCTGGTGTTGGGTGTAGGGACAGTCTGAGTGTTAAAATAACAGCTGGCTCCTCTTCCGACATTTCTTAATAGGCAGGGGCTCCACATAAAGTGCTTTCCACAGTTGGCACTGATCCTTTTGGGGTAGCAGAGTGAGAAATGGAATCAGGGGCTGGCACTGTGGTGTGAGGGTGAGCCTCCACCTGTAGCACCGGCAACCCATGTGGACGCCAGTTCAAGTCCCAGCTGCTCGTCTTCTGATCCAGCTCTCTGCTATGGCCTGGGAAAGCAGCAGAAGATGGCCTAAGTGCTTGGGCTCCTACACCTGCATGGGAAATCTGGAAGAGGCTCCTGGTTCCTGGCTTCAGACTGGCCCGGCTCTTGCCATTGTAGCCATTTGGGGAATGAACCAGAGGATGGAAGACTTTTCTCTCTGTCTCTCTCTCCCTCTCTCTGTCTGTGACTCTAGCTCTCATATAAAAAATAAAATAAAATCTTAAAAAAGAAAAGAAATCCAACTCAGGAGCTCCAGACTCTGGTCTTACAGGGAGCTGCAAGAGCTTTGAACACAAACCTCTGATGGTGCTGTGGGAAGACTTCAAGTCAGAGAGAGACTCCAGGGAAAGCTGTGGCCCCAGTCCCCCCCGAGATCAAGCACAGCCAAGCACACAGATCCCAGCTCTGCGGACTTTAGCCCTGGGTCCCATCCTACAAGACACAAACCACAGGGGCCGGCATTGTGCTTTAGTGGGTAAAGCCACTGCCTGCGACGTCAGCGTCTCATATGGGCACCGGTTTGAGTCCTGGTGGCTCCACTTCCCATCCATCTCCCTACTAATGCACCTGGGAAAACAGCAGAAGATGTCCCAAGTGCTTGGGCCCCTGCACTCGCGTGGGAAACCCGGAGGAAGCTTGGTCTGGCCCAGTACTGAACATTGTAGCATCTGGGGAGTGAAACAGCAGGTAGAAGACCTCTGTCTCTGCCTCTCTCTGTCTCTGCTTTTCAAATAAATAAATCTTTTTTAAAAAACCAATCAATTTCCCCCAGAGAGCTAACTCACTGGATTCTACTCTTAGGCCCAAAGGTGCCCTGTTGCATTTACCTGGTAATGGTGACAGGTGTCAGCACACTCCAGGCTGCTCCAGGCAGGTGGCTGCCATCAGCACTCCCTGCTGAACACAGGAGCCAGCTCATTCCCCTCTGTCGCCTCAGTGAAACCTGAATTTCCTGTGTTAGTCTCTGCCCCTCTGCCATTTCTCAGCATTTCCAGGCAACAACGCAACATTCTGTTGAGACTAAAAGGCCTGATTTGCACGCACACTCGTGGATGCCAACGTGCTCCTAAGGGCACTTGAGGGTCACTGAACACAACTGCGAATCCCAGTTTCCCTTCATCAGCTCACAGTAGCCGAGTGGAGCCATCCAAATCTCTAGACGGGAGCCGCTTGCCAATGCTGAAACAGAGCTGATCAGAGCCCAGCACCTGTGCGAGGCTCTGTGCGAGGAGTGTCCATCCGCGGCGGGTTTCAAGCAGCCATGTGTTAAGCAAACAGGTGACGCTGCCATGAACTGCATCCGAAATCCTGCACCACCTGCTCCCCGAGGCGCCGCACAAAGATGGCCATGCACGAGGCCTCCAGGCACTGCTGCTGGCACACAGGACTTCCCAAGGCCAGAGCTCCATGTCCCTTTCTCTCCCCAGGAGCCGGCCCTCCACCTCCACCCAAGCCACCTGCACAGCCCACGATGTTGGCAAAGCCTTCCGCTCAGACGCACTCTCACTACGTCAGGAGGAAAGGTCTCTGAGGGACAAAGATTGTCTGGAATGTCTGAGATTGTTCTAGGTCGTTGACTTGTATTTGAGGGAAACCAGAGCCAACAGCAGGAGCACTTTGTTGGCCCCCGTGTTACCCTCTTTGGTTATCTGCCTACTCCACTCCCTGCCGCCTCGCTCCTCCCTAACCTGCGAAAGATCTACAAAAATGGAAACACACAGAAATGAGACAATAAAAGAAATCATCGAGGAATTCTGCTTCAAACTGGACAGCAAGTGGCAAAACTGAAATCAGATTCTTAAGCCAATAGAGCCTGCAGTAGCTGCCCAGAGGACACTCTTAAAATAAACTTCTCCCTCTAGACATTTTCTGAGCTGTGTTAAGCTGAATTTGTACTAATTCCATTCAAGTCAAGTTTCCCAACTGATTTACAAGAGTTAGCTGCTTGCTCAGAGTCCAGAAATCGCCAGACACTGCACATGAGCCATCCGAGACCATTCCAACGTCTTCCCTCTTCTGTGGGCACGGGGCTGCAAAACATTCAGTCATGACCTTCCCGCTTCCCTTGCAGCTAAGGTGGCCACATGATCGATTCTAGCCAATGACAAGAACGAGGAAGCGCCTGCTGCCACTCCCACAAAAGCATTTTTAAAGGGGTCAAGCCCAGCTGTGAAGTGCTTGTGGCCTTTCGTATCATCCTCACTCCCCACCGCCCCCGCCACCATCACCCCCCCACCCTGGGACATCAATCTAGAGATGAAACAGCCATCTTGAAATACAAGGTGACGAGCCCGAGAAGGACACGGCCAGGGGTGGCAGAGTGGACAATGATCCTGGGCCAGATCTGCTCTCTCTCTGCGCCTCAGTTCACTGGTGAGTGAGATCACCAATCCCCTGACTTGTCCAGCTGTCCCTGGGATGCTGTGTCCCATCAGCCTAACCACAGCTCCTTCACATTGCCACTTCTGGTCCACAAATCAAGTCACTTCTCTCGGCTTCTAAACGAGAGCTGACATTTTAACTTTAGCTTCTTTCTGTTTGTTGATTATAAGGGATCCACTCTTGGAATGTAATGGTTTCTCTGTCAGTGTGCCATTGACCTGAGCAAGTCCATCTGTCCCAAGAGTGATGCAACCAGAAATCAGAGCACACTTAACCAGCAGAGCTGGCAGAGTCTGGTCGTCAGGATTGGAGGCTTTAAAGCCCCTGGCCAACTAATGTAAGCAAAAGCTACTGTTTAGAGGGAGGAAAACTAATTCTTCCCCATCTAAACCACCAGATTTCTAAAGTGGCTTAGGAAAGTAGAACTGGAAAGATTTTGTAGATTTATTTATTTACAACAACAATAGCAGTGGCGCGTAAAGGGCGGACGCCCGCCGTTGAGGACGGAATACAGGACCCACGCCTGCTGTGGACGGCAATCGAGACCAGTTAGAGACCAGCACTTCGCAGGTTTCCGTGGGATCTTTTGCACATTCTTTAAATTCAATCCACAATCAAGAAATAGTTTCTAAAAGAATGACCATTGTTTGCTGGTCCAGCTTAAACTCAGCCTCGTTTCACTGCCTGCCATGCCAGCCAAAAAAAAAAAAATTCCCTGAAAAATGCATTCCTTTCCCCAAAATGTGAAAGTCATTGTCTAACTATGTTAAGCACTCGGGCATCCACGTCTCCCAGATCACCACTCATCTGCTCCGAAAGCTTCCCGAAAGAGCCTCAGAAGAGAAGCCAAACCGATGTGTGCAGAGGCAGGTACCCAGCACAGACGCATGGACCCGGGACAGTGCACGCTGCCAAGGAACGTATTTTGTATTTCAAGTGACCACATAACAATTACAAAAGGACACAGGCAAATTACTGAAGGGAGGCAAAAATGCACAACACACATAATAAGCAGAGTTTCAGTTTTGCAGTGGGTCCTCTCTGTGATAAAGAAAAAAAATACAAGGATGTGAAAGAGAAGAAAGAAAACGAATGTTTGTTGAGGGCCTACTTCGTGGCGGCTGTTTCATTCACTCACCCACGGGTGCTTACTGGGTACGACCATGTGTTGCAGTCTAAAAAGGCGCTGTATACTCAGATCCAGAGAGCTCCGGGGTGGGTGCTCGACCAAGCAGCTGAGACGCTGGTTACTATGCCTGTGTCTGATGTCAGAGAGCCTGGGTGCAATTCGTGGCCCCAGCTCCTGACCCCTGCTTCCCGCTGATACAGACCCTGGGAGGCAGCACTGGTGCTGGCCCAAGGCACTGGGCTTCTGCACCCCAGTGGGGGAGCTGGACTGAGTTCCCGGCTCCCAGCTCCAGTCAGCCCCAGTCCAGTCCTGGCCACTGGAAGCGTCTGGGAAGGAAGAGAACCCGCAGACAGGAGCTCTCTCTCTCCTTCCATCTCTCTGCCTCGCAAATATAAAAGTGACAATAATAAATCCTAAGTGTCCTACATTACATAACCATGTGCTCCTCAATCCACACCACAACCATGCTTTTGTGTCCCTCAAGCTGAGCCCTCGGGAGTTAAGGAACGTGCCCGGGGCACACAGTAGTCAATGACAGTGACTAAACCTAAACCTGTCCGAACCCATACGCCACGCTCTTTCTACCATGTTGCCTCTCAGCTCTACTGATAACTAAAAGCAATAAAAGTCAGCCCAGACCCAATAAGCAACTGAGAGCCATGAGTGGCAGCTGCATTTCCAGGGACACGCGAGTTCGTGGCAAGGCAAGACTGCATGAGCTCAGGAAGATCTCGCAGAGCCAAGCCTCACCTGTGGCCCGCGGCTCACCTGCTTCCAACCGTAGTGGGAGATTCTGCTGCTGGAAGCACCTCTTCCCCCATCGTCCCTCCCACGCAGCCCCCCGCCTCCAGACTGGACTCCCTGGTTTCCCTCCCTCCTCAGCCAGAACTGAAGGCGTGAGCGTCTCAGAGCCCAGGCGCTGGATGTCCAACTTCGCTCCTGCACTGTGCAGTCTTCCCTCCCCAAGACAGCACATTGAGCCCTGTCACTGCCAATGCCAATGCCAATCACGTACTCACAGCCCCTTAATTCCCAGTCCCAGCCACAGCTTCTCCCCTGAGCTCCCGGGTGTCCAGCTGTCCCCTCAATGTGTCCCCAGTGGAGCCCAAGAACGCAGACATCTAGGTGATGGCGGGACAGGAGGAGGCACTTCAAACATGAAATGTTCCTGAGAGAGGAGACTCAGGAAGCCAGATGCATCAGGGGAGCCAGGAGAGGTTCAAGTTCCAGGAAGCCGGACACGTCACCAGGGTCAAGTGTTCCTCCCCTTGTAATGACGTCATCCACCCCCATTCCAGGCGCTCACACAAAGCAAACGGGCCACTGGTTTCTCTGCGAACACCACTCCATCAGTGCCTGCTCCACGAATGGAGCTAACAGCCGCCCTCCCTGCCTCACAGGATTGATTCAAGAATAAACGTGAAATCAAATCCTGAGCGAGTATCAGCACTAGGAAGCAGAGCCACAGGGCACCGTTCTCACCAATCAAAACCCGGCAGAGGGGCCGGCGCTGTGGGTAACGCATCCCGTATGGTGCCGGTTTGTGCCCCGGCTGCACCACTTCGTATCAGCTCCTTGCTAATGGGCTGGGAAAGCAGTCAAAGATGGCCTACATGCTTGGGCCCCTGCACCCATGGACAGAGCCGTGGACAGAGCTCCAGGCTCCTGCTTCAGGCTGGCCCAGCCCCAGCTGTTACAGCCACTTGGAGAGTGAACCAGCAGATAGGAGATCTCGCTCGCCCTCTCTCTCTCTCTCTCTCTCTCTCTAACTCTGACATTCAAATAAATAAATAAATCTTAAAAAAAAAAAAAAAAGACGTAGAAAGGAACCCAGCATATCCCCTGTGTCTCAGCTCTCGGCCAATGCTACCCTTCACACTGTAGCAACAGGTGAGGGTCCTCATCTTTCCAGGACGCCCTGTGACTAGTAGCCAGACCCACGTCAAGGCCGAGCGTGCACCCCACCTTCAAAGACAGGCCGAGGTGAATGTGTTATTTAACTAGGCGGCCCTCGTCCACCAGGGGGCAGAGCAAGGGCCGGCACTATGGCGCCACCAGTTAAGCCTTGCCCACAGAGCACCAGCTCCAGCCCCTGCTGCTCTGTTTCCAATCCAGCTCCTGCTAATGGCCCGGGAAAAGCAGCAGAAGGTGGCCCAAGCATTTGGCTCCTGCACCCACCCGGATGCAGTTCCTGGATCCGGCCTGGCCCAGCCCCAACTACCTCAGCCATTTCTGGAGTGAACCAACAGATGAAGAACTTGTTCTCAAATTAGTAAAATAAACCTTTTTTAAAAGAGAAAGAAAGACGCTTGGAAGGCACCGGTGAGCCCACAGTGCTACTCCGATCACATCCACCCGTCCTTGCTTAGTGCCATCATCCCCAGGCCTTATTGATCAATCTTGGCAGCCTGTGTCCCGGAGCCCAGCATGGTGACTTCCTCGCTGAACCTCGGAGTTAATCTGTCAGTAATTTCTCAGGGAAGGGCTTCGCCAGGCTTATCTAAGAATCAACGCTTCACTGTCCCTAGAGCACTGGCTCTCTGGGCTGGGAGTTCTCACCCTCGGGCCGCTCAGTGACTCATGCATGAATTCTTTCGCCCAATGAAGAGGGATCGTGCTGTCACCATGTGTTGTGGGTTGAATTGTGTCCCCTAAAAAGACGTGCTAAGTCCCAACTCCTGATACCTGAAAACAAGACCTTATTTGGAGATAGGGTCTTTGTAGAAGTAACCAAGGTAAGAAGAGGCCATGCTGGACCAGGGCCAACCCTAGCAAGGATGGTCCTCATAAGAAGAGGAGAAAATTCTGGGAGAAGAGGAACGGATGTGGCTGCAAGCCGAGGACAGGAGCAGACACTAGGACGAGGCCAGGAAAGACCCTTCCCAGAGTCCTCGGCGAGAGCAAGGCTGACTCCGCCCTGCGGGCTGCCGGTGGCAGTCAGCGTGGGTAAACACATCTCCTGTGTGTCAGGTACAGTTAACAACAACAAAGGCACAGAAACCCACTCAGCTCACGTTCACTGAGCGTCCATTCAGGCCCCGAGGGCTCCGCAGTGGACAAGCCCAGCAAGCTCTCTCGCCCTGGGGGTTCAGGCTGCAGCACAGTAAGACAGCTGTCAAGTAAGTCAGTACAATCATGAAATAGCCAGGGTCAGGAGGGTGTGAAGAAAAATAAGTCAGGGATGAAAAGTACTGGGGAGTAGGGACAGGGAAGGGCACGTGCAAAGGTCCTGGGGTTGGCCGGGGCCTCGCACATTACAGAGGCAGCCAGGAGGCCAGGAAGTGGCACTGGCATAAGGGAGGGCGTGGGGTTGACGATGCGATGCAGTCCTGAAACTGCTACAATTTTGGTTTGAACCTGAAGGAGATGGGGAGCTACTGGAAGGTTCCACATCCTTCTCATGAGAATCACTGTGGCTGCCATTCGGCAACTAGAGTACAGGGGGAGGGGGCAGCAGCCGGGAGACCAGAGGTGACTGCCACAGCCCAGGCATGGCGGCTTGGAGCAGGGCGGTAGTGGCCGTTCCCTGAGACGCCCAGTCCCCTACCAGGACAGCTCGGGCTGCACAGAAATCCCTGCGAGCTCAGCGAGGTGGTCACCGGCACAAAATACACACTCCCTAAGGCCACACACTGCACGCTGCCCCTTCCAGGACAGACGGAAGAGCAGAGCGCGGAGGCTGGAGAGGGGGGGAGGGAAGGTGCCCGGGGCCACAGAGGGCGACAGCTCCGCACCGTGAGTGTGGGGGCGGCCACGCAATCTACACAGGGGCAAAATCTCACACACACACACATACATACACACATACATGCACACATACACAAAACACACATGCACCATACACACATGCAGAATACACACACGTACATGCACACATTCACTGCACACACAGGCACACACAGATGCACACATCCACACACATGGATGCATGCACAATACACACATACACAATACACACATGTACACACACATCCACACATGCATGCATGCACAGTACTCACACACACACGCGCACACACACATTGGTAACAGCCTGGGAAACCGGGGAGCATCAGCTCCCTGGCTGGGAAGTTGCCCTGCAGCCACACTGGACGCCACGCAAGGCAGAAGTGGGTGAAAGGTGCACAGGACCCTTACATCGCTTCCTACGACTGCAGGAGAAGCCATGAGTTCACAAAGTAAACCACAGGGAAGGGCCGGCGCTGTGGTGTAGCTGGCTAAGCATCCGCCTGTGGTGCTGGCATCCCCCAGGGGCACCAGGTTGAGTCCCAGCTGCTCCATTTCCAATCCAGCTCTCTGCTATGGCCTGGGAAAGCAGTGGAAGATGGCTCAAGTGCTTGGGCCCCTGCACCCACGTGGGAGACATGGAAGAAGCTCCTGGCTCCTGGCTTCAGATCTGCTCAGCTCCAGCCGTTGCAGCCATCAGAGGAGTAAACCAGCAGATGGAAGACCTCTCTCTCTCTGCCTCTGCCTCTCTGTAACTCTGCCTTTCAAATAAATAAATAAATCTTTAAAGAAAAAAAAACCACAGTGAAACCCAGAACCCTGGCCTCTACCTAGGGGTGAGCGGCTCCTGAAAAGTGGCCAGGGACAGCGCTGTTGACCCTGACCCACAGCACATGCAGCCGAGCCGCCGCTCTGGGAAGGGCACACCTCCACCTGCCCACTGTCGCACCCCTGTGCTGGGTCTTCATGTTATAGCCACAAGGCACCCACCTGCCCCCCAGGCCTGCCCAGCCCTGCCTTGCTGGGGGTTGGGGGCGGGGCTTCTCCTGAGGCCTAGCACAGCACACCTGTCACCTGTCACGCCCTGTCCAGCCCTGCAAGTGACCGTCAGTGAGGCTTCGTCTGTGGACAAACATGCTATCATCAGGAGCGAGAGCCACTTCCGCACACACCTCTCTCGCTG
This sequence comes from Sylvilagus bachmani, assembly GCA_015711505.1. NCBI lineage: Eukaryota > Metazoa > Chordata > Mammalia > Lagomorpha > Leporidae > Sylvilagus > Sylvilagus bachmani. The sequence goes on from CM027390.1 coordinate 7,464,748, forward strand.
GGAAGAAGCACTACCCAACCCCAGGCACAGCCGGCAGGCCCCGGCCGCGCACCCCACGCTTCTCCACCCGCCGCGGCCTTGGCCAGCCTGTCATGTCCTCTTCAGTCCACGGCCCCTCCCAGTCAACCCCCGTCACTCACCCGGGGTTTTCCCCCTGAATTCCGCCCACCGACCGGCCCTGACCCCGGGACCACTGTGCTCCATCCACTGTCCGGGACTTTTCCTTAAATTCCACGTGCAAACACAGGACCCTTTGCAAACTGGGAATGTCCTAGAATATGTGAGCCATCAAAGAGGAATCTGCAGATGAGATATGGCTGAAGGGAGAAACAGTAGCTCGCACTGACTTTAGGTCTGTGTGCTACTAATTTAAAAATTTAATTTAAAAATTTTTTAAAAAATCCAAAACTCAAAGGAAAGTATAAAGGAGCCCCAAACACAACGGAGGGAGGACCCATGGCCACCCTGACCCACGCCCAGCAAGGCCACCCCAGGGCTGCCTGCATGACCGCCCTCCGCCCCTACCACGCCACATCCTGCACTGTGCATGGGGTGCCCGCCCACCATCCCAGGCTGCACCCCACTGCACACTTCAGCCACTGCCAGCGCCTTGGATTCAGGACAGACTTGGGGACCTCCAGCTGCCTGCCGCCCCCCTCCTCCAGTGCCCTTGTGCCCCTGTAGCCCAGGAGTGCCACTTTGCAGGAGCCGCCCACAGGCCCACACATGTGGCCCCACCCTCTGTTCCTCCATCGGGGGGTCTTCCTGCCTGGCTTCTATAATGCCTGTGCCCCTCAAGCACAGCCTGCACACAGCTGCCCTGGACGTCCCAGGGGACTCACGCCAAGGCACCTGTGCGACCCCAGTCCTGACATCAGTTGCGTGACTGTATTCTCCACCCATCCCCTGCTCCGGGCCCTGCCTGTGCGTTCTCTCCCAGCAGGGACTGGGGCATTTGACTCGGTGCACCTGCTTCTGATGTGGATGAACACTTGCTGGCTTGCTGAATGAATGAATGAATGAATGAGTGGATGGATGAACAGACACCCTTCGAATGGGGAGTCCCACACAGTTAGAGCTAGGAGTCCCTTGTCCATATCTCAGGCCGTCCTCCTATTGTGCAGAGAAGAACAGTAACCTGCCCAAGGTCACAGGCACAAGGTCAGATCTTACTGAACTGGATGAAGAGATGTGACACTAGGAAGAGCCCTACAAACCCAGCCCAGCACCTCCGTGGCTCGTTTCTGCTGAGAGTCCCAAGCACCCGAGGAGCCCTTGTCTGGGCTCATGACCTCTGAGAGAGGAGGGACTCACGTCCTTTCTGGCTTAGATGGTCCTCAGTAGAGAGCGTGAAGGGCTCAGAACTCCTAGGAGCCTCCCACCAAAAGAAGAGAGAGTGCTGACAACGCCAGCTCTGAGTCCATGCCAAGGACCTGCAGATGGAGCCCCTGTGACAACAGAGCAGGGTTAGGCGGGAGCCCGCAGGGCACAGGTTACCCACTGCCAAGGACCTGCAGACGAAGACGACAGAGCAGGGTTAGGCGGGAGCCTGCAGGGCACATGGTAACCATGCCAAGGCAAGGGCACCTCCCATGGCGGCTCGGGCTCACGCCCAGACGCCAGCTCTACTTGGTAACAGGAAGCAGACCGACCGCAGCTTCGTCTTAAGCCCTGCTCAAGTTCAACACCTTCTGACGTGCGGCGGAATCATTCCTCGACAGCCAACAGCGAGGTTAGGAGGGTGGATGCAGCGGAGTGAGGCGGGAATGCTGGTTGTGGGGCCAACTCTGTGGCTCAGTGTTGGTCCTCTGCCCACAGTGCCGGTGTCCCACGGTCCCGGCTGCTCCTCTTCCAGTCCAGCTCTCTGCTGTGGCCTGGGAGAGCAGTGGAAGATGGCTCAAGTCCTTGGGCCCCTGCACCCGCATGGGAGACCCAGAAGAAGCTCCTGGCTCCTGACTTTGAATCGACACAGCTCTAGCCACTTCAGCCAGTTGGAGAGTGAACCAGCAGATGGAAGACCTCTCTCTCTCTCTCTCTCTCTCTCTCTGTGTGTGTGTAACTCTGATTTTCAAATAAATAAATAAATCTTTTAAAAAACTGTTAAAAAATCTTCACTCTAAATGAGTCTATGTCAGCTGTCAATGAAAGAATGTTGCTAATACACTGTAATGTTACTAATACAATGTAAATCCAAGCCCTTTTTTTTTAAGCCCCAGCCTACAGCACTGGCATCCCACATGGGCACCGGTTCAAGTCCCAGCCACGCCACTTCCAATCCAGCTCCCTGCTAATTGCCTGGGAAAACAGCGGAGGATGGCCCAAGTGTTTGGGCTCCTGCACCCACGTGGGAGACCAGGAGGAAGTGCCTCACTCCTGGCTTCAGATCAGCCCAGCTCCTGCCATTGTGGCCATTTGGGGAGTGAACCAGCAGATGGAAAACCTTTCTCTCTGTCTCTGTCTCTCTCTCTCTCTCACTGTAACTCTGCCTCTCAAATAAATAAATAAAATCTTTTTTTTTAAAGTGCTGGTCATGGCGCTCACACTGCCAGGCTATGAGCCAGGCCCCGGGAATACAGGATGCGCCCAGAGATGCAAGAGTTCAGCATGGGGTGCAGGCAGGGAGGGCGGGCACTTTGGAGGTGGGAGATGGAGATTCAAATCCTGGGATGACCACAAACCAGACGGAGGGCCTTGAGCAACCAGGTAGCCTGTGTGAACTCGGTTCCCACGCAGTAGGATGAGGGCTCCCCGCCTTCCAAGGTCACTGAAAATCCAACGAGATTGCATTCACAGAGCCCGAATGTTCCAGGCACTCTAAGCTCCAGTTAAAATAACAGGAGGAGAAGCCATGCAGCTAAAGCTCCTGACGTTGAGAACAGAGCCGGGCAGGCTGCACTCTCGAGACGGTGCATCCCTTCCCCGGGGAGGAGACCTGGCCAGCAGCAGTTTCTCTTGCTCACAGGAGCAGCATTGCTGATTCTCTTATCTCCACCCACCGAATTCCCTGCAGCCCGGCCGACCCAAGGGGCCCGCGGTGGGCGGGAAGGCCACCAGCGCCCTCTAAGGGCCGCAGCGCGCAGGCACACTCAGGACTTTGCAAAAACAGCAGCAACTTTTAGGAGGGAGGAAGGGAGGATGCTCACTCATGGGGACAGCGAGTGACTCCCTGACCCCTAATCTACTTCTGTGAAAGCTGGCAGAAGACATGAGTGGAGCACCGGCCGCCCCAGAGCCCAGCCCCACCGCCCCGCCCAAAGACAGCCAAGTGCCAGGGTCCTGTGCATCCCAACACACTCCAAGGGGACGCACAGATGGGGCGCTCTCCTCTCTCCCTGCCTGCAGCTGGCAAGCTCGCCTCTGAGTTTTCTAACGGAAATGCCAGCTGCTGACTGCAGAGGCTGGGTTACAGCCCCAGGAAGCCCGAATACCCTGAAGTCAGCCCAGGCCACCACGCGGCAGCTCCTCAAACCTTGGCTCCTGGGCCCTGCCCCGCCTCATCCTTTGAGATGGACAGGAGGAGGTTCCCCGAGATGTCCTCGGCCCCAGAACCGAGGAAGGCCGGCACCTGCAGCCGTGGGAAAGGCAAGGGGGCGGAGTCTGGCCTGCAGCCTCCCGGAGGAGCACAGCGAGACCCACCTGGAGCTCAGACCCCCAGACCTGCATTGCTCCACACCACTAGGCCTGAGCTAACAGGAAGCCAATACAGTCCCCCCTCCCTGCCCTTACTGTTTTCAGGGGCCGTGTGGCCTGAGCACAGGTGCGGATGGTGCTGGCAGCGTGTATGGGTATGCACTAAAACCGGCACTCTGCAATCCTGGTGTAGCCCCCAATTCCATAGCGCTGGGGCTCCTGCTGGGCTGACGACTACGCAGGAGGGAGGCCCTGCGGATCTGGACACGGAAGCAGCCACGGCAGAGCTCTGCAGGCTCATGGTGGGGGACACTCCGCATGTGGCATCTCCTGGAGGGCAGGTTCACCAGCCACGGCCACCAGGGGCGGGTGACAGTGCTGCACCCCAACCCAGGCGTCCCTTCTGGTACGTCCTGGCTCTCAGAGCTCCTGGTCTCGGCACTGCTTTCCTCTGCTCAGGGAACGAGAGACCACCCAGGTCACGTCTGTGGTGTTACTATCTACACAAGATGTGTTTAAAATGCTGGCTAACTCCTCTTAAAAATACTAAGCCATTATATGTTGATACAAAAATATTTTTTTTAAAAAAAAAGACCGTTTTCCAAAAACAAAAACAACTAATGAGAAGAGCAGCATTGTTTTTATATTTTGGCAAAGCTACTCAAGAGAAGATAGCTGGCTCTCTGCTCCGCTTATCTGTTCAATTTGTTGCCATATGTTTTGAAGAAAATCTGGTCTCACACAATATGTGGTTGAAAAAAAATTTACAGTAGCTTTTCTAGTTAATTTTGGAAAACCTTTGATACTACACCAAAACTCATCAGGTAGAGGCTTCTCACAGGTTGGACACACGAGGGAATCTGAATCCATATAAGGCATTGGCCACATTTTGCTACATTTTGTTACAGTACAGACCCACTGGGCTCTCTTGCACTCGCAATGGATCTTTCAGGCTTGCAATGTTTTTGCAACACTGCATACTGGCCATTTGGATTTATGGGCTCACTTGGTAACGCAGGTCCCCAAGATGACAACGAGTTTTATAACAGGACTTTAGCTACCACACGCCTTTGAATCACCATCGATCTCACTAGAAAAGTTTTAAGCATCGGGAAGCTCTCAAGCTTATGGTGATGGAGACAACACCAACACGGCAGCATCTGCATCTTCACCTGGAATCTGTGATTCCTGCAGTTCATTCACTGGAGCGACCGGGCTCCTTCACCCATCGTCAGGGAAATGACTGCGAAGACCCCAGCCTGAATAACTAGGGTCTGCCTGTACTTGTTCTTCTGGTAAGCCTTGTGTTTTATGAAAAGTAAAGGACCTGGTTCAACCCACAGCTCGAACGATCACCCACGTGCTTCTCCCTGTGGCTCCCACTGAGCTTGGGCTGTCAGCAACGGCACGTCATGGGTCCTTCTCACTTCTTTACACAGAATACGAAAAAGACAAGCATTCCAGAGTAGAGATTATGAAAATCAACTGATTCAACTGTGGCGTCAAAGACATCGTTACTGGAACACGGCATGTCTTTTTTTTTTTTTTTTTTTTTTTTTTTTTTTTTTTTTTTTTTTTTACTGCTAAGGCCTGAAAAAGCCAGTGCCTGCCAGTGCATCCCAACACCCAGGCCTTGATCCATGGCCAGGAGCCAGCAGGTTTACCTGCCATGGTGGGAAAGGCCAGACAGCATCTCAGAGCTCCTCTGAGACTAGTTCTGACTCCGAGGAGTCTCTGAAAGGGTCTTTGCACTTCTGAAAGACCAAAATCAGCCATGGCCACCTGAAGACCTCCACTGTGGGTGTGCGTCCGTGGGCTTTTAGAAAAACGTATCCTATCATACAACTTTCATGGATGCAGGGTAGCCCATGGTAGGGACAGAGGTGGGGGCGGCATTGCTTGCTTTTTGCTTTATGCTTTAATTGACCCTGAGTTGAAGGGTCTTATGGTGCCTTGCAAGTTACTTCTGCTTTAAGAAAAGTGCCTGTGGCGCTCTGGGGGTCTGCCGTTCCCACAGGGAGATTCTGCTGTGGGTGGTGGGGCCAGGTCCGGCAGAGGCAGCCTGCTCTGTCCAAGCATTAATTCCACCCGAGGGAGGGAGCGTCTGCCCATGGCCTTGCCTCCAGACCCAGAACACAACACTGGAGCAGCGCCTGGCTGTGTGGAGCCGGGCAGCCTTTGGCAGGAGCCCACAGAATAAGCTGTGGTCCCACGGTGTCTTGCACAGCTCAGGGAGCCGGCCCCAGTGGCTGTGTCCGTTTCTTTCTCTTATCCGTGGAAACAGGGTGGCTGTCCACTGTGAACTGTGCTAGTCCTCCTTTGTCGGTCTCTAGGCTGAGCCCACGTCAGCACAGAGCAGCAGGGAGACTTCCAGCTCCCACATTCCACAGGGCGGTGAATCACCCGGCTCCCGGGGCCATCGCAAACCGCCCTGGCTGCAGACGCGGGAGCCAGCCTCACCCGCCAGCCTCGGGGCAGGTGGCAGGGGCACCCGAAAAGGCACAGAGCAGGGGGTCTCCACCAAGCTCGTGGACCGGGTTCCGAAGACAAAAGCTCTTTCAGCGCTCAGAAAAATGTAACTTAGAAAACCAAAGCCAAGGACCGTGGGTGGGGGCGCTGGAAGACTTCAGAACAGATTTATTCCAGTCGAGGACCAAACAAAACACTCGGGAAGGACTTTCCTCGACATCCCAGAGCCCAGAGGGAAAGAGACCCGTGGCCAGCACTGCCCCATGACAAAGTGGCTCTGGGCGTCCAGGACTGAGCCCAAGGCTGCGTCCTGCCTCGGAAAGGCGGGGAGCAAGGTGAGCCCCGCTTCTCCCCCTCGTCCTCGCAGAAAGAGCTACACAGGCACCAAGTAGCATTGAGGGCAAGCCACCACCTCTGAATTCCTGCGAGCGAGTGACCCCAAACGGCCACTCCTTGGAGCTCTACACACCGACCCCACAAATAAAAGCCATGTTGCGTCAAGGCGCAAAGGCCTGCAAGAGGGGGAACAAGGAACCCCCAAAGGCTCGGGGATGAACACTCCCCCACCCTCACCCACACATGCACTTGCCCCCCCCCCCCCAGAGCACGCAGCATCTTTTGGCAAAGCGTCGCTCCACAATCAGCACCCACCCTAGCGCCAGCCCAGCTTCTGGGAGACGGTGGCTTCTCTGGACCCCAGCTCCCCACCCACTCCAGTCCCCTCGGGACCAACGCTTTCGCGTGGCCCCCAAAACGCCCCGTGCCGGCGCTCGCAGGAGCCCGGCTGCCTCCCGCGCAGGGCCCCCGACGGCCCCGCGGCAGCTCTCAGCCTCCCTCCGGCATCTCGGGGGTGCCGCTCGGTCGGGACAGGTGAACCCACCCCTCCCCCGGGGAAACTGGGTCCGGAAAGGCGCCCCGTGCAGGGTCGCCGCCGTCCGTGTCCGTCTTTCTGTGCCCGAATCCCCCGGCCCCCGGCCCCGGGGCCCGCAGACGGCTCGAGCGCGCCTCCCGGTCCCGCGGCGGCGCCCGCGTCCCCGCGCTCCCGGACGCGACCCGCAGCCGGCACCTCGCCGGCGGCCCGGCGGGGCGGACAGAGCGGCGGCGAGCAGCGCGCGAGAGTACCTGGGGCCCCCGCCGAGGAAGCGACGGGGAGCAGCGCGGCCAGGAGCAGCAGCGCCGCCCAGGGCAGCGGGCGCGGGACGCGCGGGGGCGCCCCGGCCTCGGGGGCCATCGGGAGCCCGGGGTGCGCGCGGGGACGCGGGCGGCTGGCCGGAGTCCGGGCAACGGGGAGGCGCCTCGGCGGGGTCCCCGGCGCCGTCCGTCTGCTGTGCGCGCTGTGCGCCCTGCCCGCCGCCCCGGCCGCGCTCCGGCCGCCGCGCTCCGCCACTGAGGCCGCGGGCCGCCCGCGGAGCCTTTTAGCCGCGCGCGGGCGCCCCCTGCCGGCGCGCGGGCGGCGGGGTCGGCGGCGGCCCGGCCCCCGGCGGGCGGGGCGCCTGCAGCCCGGCGGGGGCGGCTCTGGAGGTCCCGCGGCCCCGGGAAGACCCCCTCGCCCGGGCCGACCTCGCGCACCGCCGGGCGCGCGCTCTCGCTGGCTGCCTCGCCCCGGAGCGCGCCTTGTGCCCCCAGGGGATCACCTTAGGGTTCAGCGCACCTGGCCCTGGGGCGCGCGCGGCGCTCGTCCACCAGGCCGCCGTGTCCACCTGCGCCTCCCGCTCCGGCCAGGGGCGCTGCGCTGACCCAGCTTCCTCCCGCTTCTGCCGCGCCTGGGTCGGCCGGGGCCGGGCTCGGGGCGCCCCTGGCGGAGGCCGGGTCGCGGGCTCAGTGCGGCCGCCGCGACTCCTCTCTGAGGTGGAGCAACCCAGACGGCGCGAACGCGGGTGCAGCCCCCACGGGCAACCACCCCGAGGGGCCTAGCGCTCTCCCTCGGGAAGACGCCCCCTGGAACCCGGCGCAGGGTCCTGCCAGCCCCCTGAGCGCCCAGAGCGCGCAGGCTGGCCACACTGCACGTAGCAGGGCGCACGTCGCTTGTCCCCATGTCATCCCGTGTTCCCGCTGTGGCCGTCCTCTGCCCTGCAGCCTCCTCCGGGGATAGTAGCCCTCAGCCTCACCCCAGCCAGGTGGCAGGTCCCTCCCCACCCCCGCCCCTTCCCAAGCCCCTTCTCCTTGCCCCTTCTCCGGCCAGGCGGAGGCAGAGCTGCCCCCGCAGGACCTGCTGGGACAATCTCTCCACTCTCCTGCCATTCCTGGTGACTCCCCCCCCCCCCAGATCCGCCTGTCTTCCTCCCTGGAGCCTGTCTCTCCGTGTAACCTAATGAGAGGGAAATTAGGGTCGCCTTGACGGGGAGAGGTTTTCCTAGATAATCTGGGTGCGTCGCGAATGCGGTCATGCGTATCCCGGTAAGGAGAAGGCGGTGTGACAGTGTAGGCGACACGCGAGTGACGTGGCCACAAGTGGAGAGATGCCAGCAGCGATTGATCAGAAGCTGGAAGAGGCCAGGGAGGATTCTCCCCTTCTGCTGGGGTGGGGGTTGGGGGCGGCAGCCCTGCCCACACCTCAGTTTCAGTCCAGTGGCACTAATCCCAGAGGCCAGACTTCCAGAACATTCTGTGTGCAAGCCACCCAGTTTGTGGTGCTTTGTTGCGTCGACCACAGTGAGCTAATACAGTAGCCAGGACAGGCCTGTGGCTCTGGCTGCAGCCTCCGTGAGCACCGACCACAGGGAGCGGAGCCATCCGGGAAAGATTCCAAACAGGAAGAAGGCTCTGCTCCACCTCTATCCCTGCACTTCTGGGAGACAGCAGCCTCCCACGGCTAAGTTGAAGCGGGATTTCTACCCCACATAACCACCGCAACTAGTCCATCGCCCCTGACTTTAAAAGCATAAGAACCGGTATTTCTCTTTAGTTTCTCTGCCACCCAAAAGAGGGACCAAGCACATAGGAACTCCCAGGACATGCTTACAGGCTAAGTGTCATCCACCCACACAACCAGTACTTACTGTGCACCTGCTATGTGCCTGATGCTGCTGTGGGCCCTGGGGGTCTAAAGACAGAAGAGCAGGAGGTAAGTCAGGAGAGGTGAGAGATAGCTGGTGGTGAGATCACGCCGGCGGCAGTGAGGACCACGCAGGCTGTGGTGGGTGGACTGAGTGGGGCACGGGGCAGCACTGGGGAGTCCAGCTCAGAGAGGCCGGGAGGCAGGCTCCTGTGAGAGCAGACCGTGCCTGGCTGAGAAGCAGAGCAGGGTGGCGGGCAGGGTGGGGCACGAGAACTTATAAGGGGTGCACTTGAGGGTGCCGTAGGCTGACTTGTTGATCATCTGGCTGCAGGGAGAAAGAGAACTCGCAATATAAAGCATCACCCAGGTCACTGGCTCTCCACTAGGACTCCTGTGCTTTTCCCTCTTTGGTTTAGCTTTAATAAGTCCACCACATGACCTGATGTGTGCAAGTGCGCAGTAGAAGCTCATCAAAGAGGGGCCGGCGCTGTGGTGTAGCAGGTAAAGCCACCGCCTGCTGTGCCGGTATCCCATATGGGCACCAGTTCAAGTCCCAGCTGCTCCACTTCCCATCCAGCTCTCTGCTATGGCCGGGGAAAGCAGTAGAAGATGGCCCAAGTGCCCTGGCCACCCACATGGGGGACCCAGAAGAAGCTCCTGGCTCCTGGCTTAGGATTGGCCCAGCTCCAGCCATTGCAGCCATTTGGGGAGTGAACCAGTAGATGGAAGACCTTTCTCTCTTCTCTCCCTCTCTCTGTCTATAACTCTACCTCTCAAATAAATTAAATCTTTTAAAAAGTCAAAAAGAAAAATCTGCCTAAGAGTCATAGCATCTGTCCAGAATGTGATTGTCCCTAAAAGGAAGCCTGCCTTCTACTAATTTGGAGTCCTGTCATTCTTATTGTCATAGGTTTAACTGGTTTTCACCTAACTCATTAGTCGCTGGTTGTTGCTTCTATTTTGTTCATCAAAGCAAACCAAAGAGAATGTCACCGTGAGGCTAGATGCATCACCTGTTGAAATGGGACTCTCTTCTCTCCTACCTCCAATGGTCCCATGGTCAATTACTAGCTTTACAAATGAGGCCGCACGCACACCCACACATACTATCTCTGGTTCTAATTATTTTTTTAAATAGCCATGCATCCAAGGAGTTCAACACTCTCCATACACATTGTCACAGCATTCCTATGTGATAGGGTAGACTGAAATGCTATTCTCGTGTGTCGATGGATACATGGAAACCAAGTTCCGAAGGCCATCCAGCACAAACTGGGGGAGTTTGGAAGTGTGCATCTCATTCCATTCATCTGACATCGTATCTTGTCCAGTCTTCAGTTTGGCTGACATGACTCTGCCTTCTGTGCAAGCACCACGTTTGCATGCATCTACATGTCCTGAAGCAACAGCACAGGCCACAGCACCTACTGCATGAGTGATGTGCACCCCACTTTTAAGAGTTCTGCATGAGGGGCTGGCACTGTGGCGTAGCAGGTTAACCACTACCTGCAGTGCCAGTATCCCATATGGGCGCTGGTTCAAGTCCCGGCTGCTACACTTTCTATCCAGCTCTCTGCTATGGCCTAAGAAAGCAGTCAAAGAAGGCCCAAGTACTTGGACCTCTGCACCCACATGGGAGACCTGGAAGAAGCTCCTGGCTCCTGGCTTTGGATTGGCCCAGCTCTGGCCATTGCAGCCATCTGGGGAGTGAACCAGCGGATGGAAGACCTCTCTCTCTCTCTCTCTCTCTCTCTCTTTCTCTCTCTCTCTCCTTCTCTCTGTGTAACTCTAACTTTCAAATAAATAAATCTTTTAAAAAGTTCTGTATGAATGTAGAATGAAAGAGAGCAGTGTACAGAGGTGGTGAAGGACAGACACACAATTCAGGCACAACAGACCCAGGGGACAGTGCCTGTCTTGAGGGTCCATAAACAGGGAAGGGTAGAAGGAGACCAGAGGTAGGCAAGTGGACTCTAGCTTGCCAGTTCACCTTGACGTCGGAACAGGGTGATACCAATCACTTCTAAGAGGCATGAAAATAAAACAGTGCTAACGGGGCTTTCCTCGAGCAGTCTCCATCTTGTTCTGCTCCTCACAGCAGCTTGGAGATGGCCTTGTGATTTCACAAGAGAAGGCCAAAGCCCTGAGAGGTTGTGGGGCCTGTGCCGGGCCCTGTGGGTGAGCGTCCGAGCACATCCCTGTCCAACAGGATGCCTTGGGTGCCTCCTCCCTCTCTGACTTTGAATGAAAACGTCTGGCTGGAGGCAGCGTGTAGATGAGTCTGTCATAGTGCCCTGCATATGGTACAGATGGACCCAAGACCCTTCTCTATCATCCAGTCGGCGACCGATCCCTCCTGCAGTCAGTTACACCAGACCTGTCCTTGTTGATGGTTTTCACCTCCGGGCTGGTAAGGTGCAGGACAGAAACAGCACTCCTTAAAACACTCCTGTGAGTCCCTTGGTGCCTGCCATGGGCCAACTGGTTTCCACTGAAGGGCAGTTCTCTTTTATGCAAATACACTGGGAATGAGTGACACAGGTTAAGGTGTCAGATAGCCAACCTGGCCTACAAGGGACCTTCCAGTAGTTCATGGAAAATGCATAGTATGAAAAAAATCTACCCATGGATTTCAAGTTTTCACACCCAAATAAACTTACCTCTTAATTCCATTTTCCACAAACTTTTAAAGCACTGTGTGTGCATTCTTGGGGCTCCTAGCCAAGAGTACTTCAGTTGGCAAGACAGAAAAACCCATCGACGTTGGGCTCCAAGTTTCTATCCAATGGCCTGGGCCAATAAGATGTTCGAGGGGCCAGTGCTGTGGGGTAGTGGGCTAAGCCTCCGCCTGTGACGCCAGCATCTCATATGGGTGCCGGTTTGTATCCCGGTTGCTCCTCTTCTGATCCAGCTCTCTGCTATGGTCTGGGAAAGCGGTAGAAGTGCTTGGGACCCTGCACCCCAGGACACCTGGAAGAAGCCCCTGCTCCCGGCTTTGGATCCACTCAGCTTCAGCCATTGCAGCAGTTTGGGGGAGTGAACCAGAGGATGGAAGACCTCTCTCTCTATCTGTAACTTAACCTCTTAAATAAATAAATAAAATCTTTTAAAATAATGTTCAAGGGTGCTTTGTGATTTTCATGGAGAAACACTACCATTTAATTTCATCTTTCCACGAACTTTTTGAAGTCCCTCCCATCTGTACCCCAGAAGAGAATAGGGGCTCCAATTCTATCAATCACTGCTTGGCCTGGGCCATATCATTCATTTTTTTTTCTCCACATGACCTTTGTCAAACACTGGTTTTTATTCCAGGGGTTGTGTTAGGATCTGAAGACACAAGTGTGACTAAGATGTAGACAGTCTTGCTTCAAGGAGCTCCCAACCCCATGTGATGGGTAAACAAGCCAATCAGCTCCCCCCAAAACACACCCCAGTGAGATAACAGTAATATTGAGACCATACAGTGAAAGGGCTGTTTAACAAGTGTTACCTGCCCCTTCCTATGTGGATTTTTCCCTCGGGAGGATTGTAACCCTCCACCTACTTGTCACAGGCATACATGGGGCCCAGTCACTTTAATCCTACAGAATTAACACAGTTTGGGGAGGAGGCCTGAGGAAATCTGGGTGGAACAAGAGCTCAAAATGTACAGTCTTCAAGTTGCAGTTGGTGGTTTAAAAGTTGGCCCAGGCATCATGCTAAGAAAACACATGTCTGGCTGCCTTCCCCGGGCTGCGCTTTCCTCCCTCCCAGCCCCTGTCCAGAGCAGAACCCAACCACTCGTCAGCCGGGGTGCAGCACTGCCCAGCCCGACCCCGTGATGCTGTGCCCAAGGGGGTGTTCTGCAAGGCCCCCACGCTATGGAGTGCATTAGAACGGGCAATTTTTGGTAGTCCTGGGAGGAGCCCCAGCTGTGTACCTATTTGGGGCTCAGCCGTTTGGTTGGGCCACACAATGGCTTCTGGACCAGCTGATGCAGGCTTTGTCATCAGCAGCCCAGAGAAAGACCCCCAAAATACCCAGTGCAGGAATATGCTCCCCCAAAGTACGCTGCCCTGTGGGACCAGCTCCAGAGGTGCCGGGGGCATCTTTCTCCCTGGGTGACACTGCCTTCATGCCACTTACCCAGACCTTTTCAGTCCCCCTCTCACCTAGCAAACCTGCCTTCAAGATGGTCTGATGTCTTGCCAGCTAAGCTGGAAGAGACTAATAAGGCAGTATGGAGGCGTCCAAGTACCTGCTGGTTGGCAGTTCACAAACGGGCTGTAACAAGGCGTGGACAGGAAGGCACTGGTCAGGGCTCTTATTAAGGCTTTGTGTTGCTGGAGCTGCCATTGTTGGCACCAGCATTGTGACTACTTTTCTCAAGCCACTCTGGAGAGGCAAAGCTGCGCTATCTTTACATCCCTCTGAATCTGCACAAAAGCCAACATCCGCAAGGACACATCCTGTGACTCCGTCCCACCCAGCACAGCTCACAGCCCACATTGCAGCATCACCTGTTCAGCGCTCTTGACCAGCCAGGCCTGCTCCAGGTGGCTTCCAGGGGCCGTCTGCTGGGAGGGACCCGGTGTCTCCGCTCTTGCTTGAGTGATGAGAGCTGCGAGCCTCAGCAGCGTTCGGCCCCATGGCCTCTTCTTCATTCTGGAAGCATTTTTTCTTGACCTCTGACCCTCAATCCTGTCCTGGCTTCTCTCCTGATGTTCCTGCAACTCCTCCTGCATCTCCTTTGAGCCCTAAGCCCTCTCTAGGTCTTTTTCTCCTCTCTCCATCGTCCAGGTAGCTCTGGCTACTTGGTCCTTTTGGTCTCAGAGTCAACATGCTGCCCAGCCACAGGACTTTGTCCTCGCTGATCCCGTCCCCTGCGCCCTCCTGCCTTCTCACCTGGCCTTCAAAGCTCAGCTTTTATCAATGTCCCCTGTGGCCTCTCTGACCAGTTCAACTGGCCCGTCTGCACCAGTAACTTTCTTGCTCTTTTTCCCTTCTCATGGCCAATCTTCACACTTAGCTCTGTGACCTTGCACTGTCCGTCTCTCCTAGCCCAATCGTACACTCCACAAGGACAGCACCCATGTCTGTTTTCGCTTTCTGTGTAAACCCAGGACTTGGCACAGCTCCTGACTCAAAGCAGGCCCACATCAGTGTGTGTGAATCCATGCGGGCATGCATGGGGGAAGCGTGTCCTTCGTTCAGCATGCTGCTTGGTAGAATCGGCCTCTGCAGGAAGCCAGGCTGGGGCTGGCGCTGTGGTGCAGTGGGTTGAGCTGCAGCCTGTCTCGCCGGCATCCCACATGGGCAGCAGTTTGAGCCCCAGCTGCTCTGCTTCTAATCCAGCTCCCTGCTGAGGGCCTGGGAAAGCCATTGGAGGAGGGGCCAAGTGCTTGGAACCCTGCATCCATGTGGGAGACTCGGAAAAATGGTTCTGGCTCCTGGCTTCGGCCTGACCCAGCCCCAGTGGTTATAGTCATTTGGGGAGCGAATCAGTAAATGGAAGATCTCTCTCTCTCTCTCAGTCTCTCCTTCTCTCTCTTTAACTCTGCCTTTCAAATAAATAAATAATTTTTTTTAAAAAAGGTAGGTTTGTAGAACCCTGTGTTCTGCCACACCACTCCCACCCAGACTCGGCTGCATCAACCACCCTCTGTACATAAACAGCCGCTCGAGGGACCAGTGGCTGCTGTCCTTAGGCTGGGGGACGCAGCACAAACACAGTTTGGGATCACTAGATTTCTCAAGCAGGCCCTTTGCTGCAGTGAATCTATTAACTGGCAAAATGATTTATATTTTTTTGTCTCCAAGGTGATAGAGGATGAGGTAATTTGGTGGCAAATTCCATTTTGGGTGGTTGGGAGAGTAATGATTTTTTTAAAGGTTTATTTATTTGAGAGGCAGAGTCACAGAGAGAGAATAAAGAGAAAGAGAGGTCTTCCATCTGCCAGTTCACTCCCCAGATGGCTGCAATGGCCAGAGCTGGGCCATTCCAAAGCCAGGAGTCAGAGCCACTTTCAGGTCTCCCACATGGATGTAGGGGCCAAGGATTTGGGCCATATTCCAGTGCTTTCCCAGGTGCATAGCAGGGAACCGGATCAGAAGTGGAGCAGCTGGAACTCGAACCGCGCCCACATGGGATGCCAGCCCTGCAGATGGAGGCCTAACCACTACGACACAGTGCGGCCCCAAAGTAATGCTTTTTAAACAATTTACTTAAAGGGCACAAATTTCATGTGTTTCATAAATGCAGTGTTAAGATCATGACAGAACTCCTTCCCTCCTCCTTCCTCTCTTAAATTTCTTTTAATTTTTATAATGATATATTTTCTTATTTTTATTTGACAGGTAGAGTTATAGACAGAGAGAGAGAGACAGAGATAAATCAATCCTTCCATTGATTCACCCCCCCAAATGGCTGTCATAGCCGGTGCTGATCAGGAGCCAGGTGCCTCCTCCCAGTCTCCCATGCGGGTGCGGGGCCCAAGCACCTGGGCCAGGCCCCACTGCCTTCCCGGCCACAGCAGAGAGTTGGACTGAAAGAGGAGCAGCCAGGACTAGAACCTGCTGCCCATATGGGATGCCGGCACTGCAGGTGGAGGATTAACCAAGTGAGCCACAGCACCGGCCCCATACAATGATATATTTTCAATTTACTTTATAATATAGGCTTAACCCTCCACTAAATAAAGAGTTCAACAAGTAGTAAGTAGAATATAGACAAGGGCTATAAACAATAATCAAATCTTAAAATGTCAATTTTGATCACATATTACCTTTTTTGTATTCTGTAAATTAGTTACCACAAATCAGAGAACGCATATGATAGTTGTCCTCTTAGAACTGGCTCATTTCACCAAGCATAATGGTCTCCAGGAGCATCCATTTTGTTGCAAAAGACAGGACTGAATTCATTTTATGGCTCAATAGTATTCCATAGTGTGTGTGTGTGTGTGTGTGTGTGTGTATGCCCCACAATTTCTTTATCCAGTCATTAGTTGATAGACATCTGTGTTGACTCCATATCTTAGTTATTGTTAGTTGAGCTACTATAAACATAGGGGTATAGATAGCTTTTTCATATACTAGCTTCATTTCCTTTGGATAAATTCCAGGAGTGGAATGGCTGGGTCATATGGTAGATCTATTTTCAGATTTTTTTATATTTGTTTATTTGAGAGGAAGAATTACAGATACACACACACTCAGAGAGAGAGAGAGAACTTCCATCTACTGGTTCACTCCCCAAATGACTGCAACAACTGGAGCTGGGCCAATCCGAAGCCAGGAATCAAGAGCCAGGGGTTGCTTCTGGGTCTCCCATGTGGGTGCAGGGGCCCAAGCACTCTGGGCCATCTTCTACTGCTATCCCAGACCATAAGCAGAGAGCTGGATCAGAAAAGCAGCACCAATGTGGGATGCCAGCACCACAGGTGGAGGCTTGTCTAACTACACTACAGTACTGGCCCCTAATTCAGATTTCTGAGAAATCAGCGTACTGTCTTCAATAATGGCTGTACTAGTTTATATTCCCACCAGTGGTGGATCCCACATCCTCACCAGCATTTATAATTGTTTTATTTTTGTGTGATAGCCACTCTGACTGGAGTGAGGTGGAATCTCATTGTGGTCTTGATTTGCATTTCCCTGGTGGCTGGTGATCCTTGGCGCCTTTTCATGCGTCTGTTGGCCATTTGCATTTCATCTTTGAAAAATGCCTCTTCACATCTTGGCCCACTTCTTAGCTGGATTGTTTGTTTTATTGTTGTTTCTTGAACTCTGTATATATCCTGGCTATTAATCCTTTAGCAGATGTATAGTTCGCAAATCTTTTTCTCCAATTCTGCTGTTGTCTCTTTACTTTGTTGAATGTTTCCTTTTCTGTGCAGAAGCTTCTTAACTCGGTGTCCTCCCATTTGTCTACTTTTGTCTTTATTACCTGTGCTTCTGGGGTCCTATCGAAGACCTCTTTGCCTGTGCCAATGTCTTGCAGTGTTTCCTACGTTTTCCTCAATGTGATTGTTCCAGGTCTTAGGTTTAGCTCCCTGATCCATTGTGAGTTGGTTTTTGTAGAGGGTGTAAGGAAGGGGTCTTGTTTCACACATCGGCTTGCAGAGATCCAGTTTCACCAGAACATTTTTTGAAGAGACTGTTCTTTCCCCAGGGAGTGATTTTAGCTCGTTTTCAAAGATTAGTTAGTTGTAGGTATGTGGATTAATTTCTGTTCCATTGGTTCACATGTCTATTCTTGTGCCAATACCAGATTGTTTTGATTATAACTGACCTGTAATTCATCTTGAAATATGGTGTTGTGATGTCTCCAGCTTCATTTTTATTGTTTAGGATTCCTTTATGTATTTGGGGTCTCTTGTGATTCCATGTGATGTTTAGGGTCTTTTTTCAGATCTGAGAAGATTATCTTTGGTATTCTAATTGGGGTCACATTCAATCTGTAAATTGCTATGATAGTTTGGACATTTTGATTTTATTAATTATTCCAATCCGTGAACATGGAAGATTTTTCCTTTTCTGTCTTTTTCTGTTTCTTTCGTTAATATTTTATAATTTTCATTGTACAGGACTGGTGCTGTGGCATAGTGGATAAAGCCGCCACCTGCAATGCTGGCATCCCTTATGGATGACAGTTCAAGTCCTGATGCTCCACTTCCCATCCAGCTCCCTGCTAATGCACTTGGGAAAGCAGCAGGAATTGGCCAGAGTGCCTGGGCCCCTGCACGCATGTGGGAAACCCAGAAGAAGCTCCTGGATCCTGGCCTTGGCCTGGCGCAGCCCCAGCCATTGCAGAAATTTGGGGAGCGGATAGAAGAACTCTCTCTCTATCTATCTCTCTCTTTGCTTCTCTGTAACTCTGACTTGCAAACAAATAAATAAATCTTTTTAAAAATTGTTTCATTGTAGAGATCTTTACATCCTTGGTTAAATTTACCTTGAGGTACCAAGGTATTTAAATTTTTTGTGAATGGAACTTATAAGTTCTTCCTCAGCCATGGCATTATTTGTGTTTACAAATGCTATTGATGTGCTACACACAGAAACAGAGAAAGATAGCATAATGAAAGAATGTTAAGGCAGAAAATCTCCTAATAGAAGTACAAAGGGAATTCCAAAAATAGGAATATTTATGGAAAAAATGGCAGGACCAGGTCATTACTTACCAATCATAACCTTGAATGTAAATGGCCATAATTCTCCAATTAAAAGCTAAAGACTGGCTGAATGGATTAAAAACCAAGGCCCATCTTTGCTGCCTACAAGAAGCACCTCACCAACAAGGATACACACAGAAAGTGAAGGGATGGAAAAAGATATCCCATGGAAATCAGAAATGATCTGGAGTAGCCATCTTAATATCAGACAAAATAGACTTTAAGACAGAAACGTTAAAGACACAAAGAAGGGCTTTATGTAATGATTAGGGATCATTTCAAAAGCAAGGTGTGACTATAGTAAATGCATATGCACCCAATACTAGGGTACCTGGCTATTTAAAACAAATGTTAATGGATCTAAAGGGAGAAGTAGGCTCCAGTGCAATAATGGACTTCAACACGCTGCTTTCATCAGCGGACACATCAACTAGACAAAAGTCAACACAGAAGCAGCAGAGCTGATCCACACTTAGTGGGTCTAATTGACGTCAACAGAACATTTCATCCCCCAGCTGCAGACACACACCCTTCATCAGTGCATGGAACTTCCTCTAGACAGACCATGTGCTAGGCCATAGAACAGGTCTGGACAAGTTCAAAAAGTAGAAATCTTACTACGTATCTTTTCTGACCACAATTGGGATCATTTAGAGACTGAACAGCATACTCCTGACAGATGTTAGGTCATAGAAGAAATCAAAAGGGAAATTAAAAAATTCCTATTAACAAATGAAGATGACAACACAGAAGAGCAAAATTTATGAGATACAGCAAAAGCTGTGTGAAGAGGAAAACTTATAGCAATTAGTGCCTATATCAAGAAAAAGGAAAAGCATCAAATAAATGATCCAGCAATGCATCTCAGGATATAGAAAAACAAGAACAAACCAAACCCAAAATTAGTAGGAGGAAAGAAATATAAAAACTATATAACAAAACTGAAACAAAAAAGATATAAAAATCAATGAAATAAATAACTAGTTTTTTTTTTACTAATTTTTTGAAAAAATAGACAAAATTGATACACCATTGGGCCAACCAACCTAAAGAAGAAGAAGAAGTTGGGGGGGAAGAGGAGGAGGAGGAAGGTGAAGACCCAAATTAACAAAAGCAGATATGAAAATAGAGCTGCCGCTGTGGTGTGGTAGGCTAAGCCTTCACCTGCGGCGCCAGCATCCCATATGGGTGCCAGTTAGTGTCCCAGCTGCTCCTCTTCTCATCCAGTTCTCTGCCATGGCCTGCGAAAGCAGTGGAAGATGGCCCAAGACTTGGGCCCCTGCACCCACATGAGAGATCCAGAAGAAGTTCCTGGCTCCTGGCTTTGGATTGGCCCAGCTCCAGCCATTGTGGTCATTTGGGGAATGAACCACAAGATGAAAGACCTTTCTCTCTGTCTCTCTCTGTAACTCTACCTCTAAAATAAGTAAACTAAATCTTTTTAAAATATGAGCTGTTACAACAGATACCACAGAAATAAAAAGAATCACCAGGAATTACTACTGATTTCTGACAACAAATTAGAAAATCTAGAATAAATGGGTAGATTTCTGGGCACATACAATCTACCAAAATTGAGTCAAAGATATAGAAAACCTAAATAGACCAATAACCAAGACAGAGATTTAATCAATGACAAAGATCCTCCCAATAAAGAAAAGCCCAGGACCAGATGGCTTCACTGCTGAGTTCCACCAAACTTTAAAGAACTCTTATTAAACTATTCATAAAAGAATTGAAAGGCAAGGAATCCTCCCAAATTGACCTTCTATAAGGCCAGCATAACCTTACTTCCAAAACCAGAAAAATATACAATGAAGAAAATATAGACAAATGCATGCAAAAATCCTAAACAAAAAACTAGCTAATTGAATCCAACAACATATCAGAAAAATCAGCCACCTGGACCAGATGGGATTTATCCATGGTATGCAGAGATGTTTCAGCATATGCAAATCAATTAGCATGATGCATCCCATTAATAAATTAGAGAATAAGAACCATGTGATTATCTCAATAATATAGAGAAAGCATCTGATAAAATACGACATGCTTTCATGATAAGAATCTTTAGCAAATCGGGTATAGAAGGAACGTACCTCAACACCATCAAGGCAATGTATGGCAAACCTAGAGCCAGCATCATATTGAATGGAAAAAAGCTGGAAGCATTTCCACTAAGATCCAGAACAAGAAAAGTGTGCCCACTCTCACCACTACTATTCGATATATTTCTGGACATTTTAGACAATAAAAAGAAATAAAAAGGACACAATTGGGAAAGGAGGAAGTCAAATCATCCCTGTTTGCGGATGACATGCCTCTATATAGGCAAATCAAAAGGCTCCACTAAGAGACTATTGGAACTATAAGAGAGTTTGGCAAAGTTGTAGGATATAAAATCAACACACAGAATTTTTCTATCACTAGTTGTTGACACTCACCTTGTTGGTTGTTTCATTCATTTGATGGTTAGCTAATGCATGCCTTGAAATCTGCAGACATGGTGACTTCTGTAATCACACTGGACAGCTGGGTTGGTGCAGGCATTGTTAACCATTGCTGCCAGGAAGGATCCATGGACTCCCAGTGAGGTCCAAGGTCACCTTGACCAACATTGTCCTATTAGAAAGACTCAGGTGGCCACCTTATCTTCCAGTCCATGACGGAACAGTCACCCAAGAAAACGACAGCCTTGGTGTTTTTGTTTCCAGAAATTTTGCATTCTGGTCACTCAGAAACTTAGTGGTTTAAAGCAAAACCCATATGTTATCCATCACAGTTTCTGTGGGTCAGAAATTCCGGAGCAGGTGTGGCTTGGAGAGTCTTCACGAGTCATAGTGACAATGTCAGCTTAGGTTGTAGTCATCTGAAGGTCAAACTGGGACAGAAGAATCCACTTCCAAGAGAACTCACCCATGGCCAGCCAGTTAGTGCTGGATGCCAGGTGTGGAGGAATGAGAAGGCCATGCCAAGATGGCCGCTGGCAAGCCAGCATCAATTACTCAGGGATGGCTTTGGAAACCATATGGCAACAGAGCCTGCCTGGCAACAGGCTATGATTGGATGGCTTCAGAAACTGCCTGGCAACAGGCTGTGATTGGTTAGTGCATAGACCGCCCCTTGACTGGATTGGCTGCCTTGGCTATATAAGCTGCTGTACCAACTGAAATAAACGAGTCTGCAGGCTGCTTGCCTCAGGCCCGCTTTCACCCGATTCCCGGGGTCTGTGTAGTGACTCTGTGCCTCTTGCCCCCACCACGCTCCTCCTCCCAGAACGAATCCACAGCAACAGCCAGGGGCCTCTGTTGCTGCCCATCTGGGCTCACTATCAGGCTGTAGGAACAGATTCAGAGCACAGCAATTGGTTTTCCCAGAGCGAGCAGTGCCCAGCATCCAAGACAGAAATGGCAGCTCCTTTTGTGCCCACCTTAGCAGTCATGGCCATCGTTTTCCACTGGTGACCCACACCAGCTCTGGCTTGCTGTGGAGAGGATCCTGCAAAGCTGTGAATAGCAGGAGGTGGGTCACAGAGAGCCCACTGGAGACTCATTTACACAGGCTGACACTGTAACAGGATCCTTGCCTTTCTGTAAATCCCCAGGCTCACTGAACCAGTGATGTGTGTTTCTTTGGCACTACTCCAAGCTCATGTCCCTTTGTCCTGACTGAGGCCCTGCTGCTGGGGAAGGCACACACCTGCACAGTCGCTGACGTCTGCTTCGTGAGAGCCACAGGGCATGTCATCCTGCTCCTCCAGACGGTCCTCGTCTTATGGATGCCTCTGCCTCTGGTGCCCCTCTGCCAATACGTATCCACTGTCCTGTGGCTCTAGGGATAGAATGTTCCAATTTGCATATCTGGCAAGTATCTCCTTGTGTGTCCATAGATGGGGCACAGTGTGTGCATACATTCTACGCACCGTCCATCCTGGAGAGACTCTCTGCAGCCACATTGTAACAATGCCCCCTGGGCAGCATTTCCCTCCTTCCATCTGATTCATCACCCCTCCTCTGCACTCTCTCCTACACTTCCCCTAGGCTGGAGGCCCCGCCCATTTTCCCCTCACCTAATAAGTTTGCTCATATAAATGTTTCCTGCAGGATTTAGTCCAATCTTGTGCCTGCTTTTTCTGGAAGCTTTCCTGACCAGATCCTCAAATAGTTTTTCCCTCCATATTCCTTCCACACCTGCGTCCAGCATCCCACACTTCATGCTCCTGTGTTCCCGTTCCCTGCCGGGTGCACATCCCCATGCTTCTTTGGTACCCCACGAACTAACTGAAACTGTGGGAAACACGTTGGGCCTTAGAAGTCATTTCTGAACAACCTCATGGAATTTTTTTAACAAGCATTCATGAAATACCTGCTATGTGTCAAGCACAACGAGAAACACTGAAGACACAAACACGACACAGGGTCTGGAATTATGTTTCAGATGAATGCTATTTTGATATCAACAGATACGTTTTATCAACAGATCATGTTTTATTCAGCTTGATGAGTGACTTGTCTACACGGACTGAAAAATGAAAAGTCAAACAGAGGTTGAAACGTAGCAACACGGCCACTTTGCATATTGTAATAGTCAGCAAACTCCTAAACAATGTCAATTAATCTGGCTGGGTATTCTTTTTGTATGGTTGTTGGCTTGGTTTCTAGAGCCCAACATGAAAATGTCATTGGGACATATTTTTCAAAGCAAGATGTCTTGTGTAACTGTTGGCAAGAAAGGAAAAATGAGCAGATTGATTATCACACGGAAACATGAAACTGCTGAGCCACCAATTCGGGTGACTTTTGTAAGTTCTCCAAGAACAGAGACTCTCCAGGATTTCCATGTTGGAGATCAAGAATCCATGGCGAGCAATGCCCCCCACACAAGGGACCTGGACTCTGAACTCCACATCGTCTGCCCAGTGAGTGCCTGGCCCTGATGCTCTCGATGCTGATGCTACCACACGCCCTGGGCTCCTTTGAGGTTGTGGCTCGTTTGTTCCCATCTTTTCCATGTGGAGCACAACCAGCAGAGTTTTTTTAGCTGCCAAACTCTTCAGAAACAAGTGCTCTGAAATCATCTCCTGGGGGTGTCCACTCCCAACCGCACACCTCGTCTGCATGTCTGCTGCAGGTGAGCCCTGGGAGACCCCACAGTGAGGGTCCCCACTGCCTCCTCAGCGACTTCCCCACTGTGCTCTCCTCGAGCCACTGAGGACCCTATAAATGCATTGCATCGTTACGTTGAAAACAGGTGAGGGTGGAGTGAACGGAAGATTGGCTGCAAAGAAGAGACAGAACCTGAGCTCAAAACAGCTGCAAGATAGCAGGATAGACAGGAAATAAAAAGGGACCAAACTCTAGGACAAAGCACTGAGTTCCTGAGAGAAGGAAAACGGTGTGTGTGTGTGTGTGTGTGTGTGTGTGTGTGTGTGAGTGTGTACACCTGTACTTAGGCGCACACCCACACACTGCCTAATGCACAGCCGAGGTACAGTGTGTCCAGCTGAGGAGGCCAGTGGAAGGTGTTCTAGAAGAATGTTTGTGCCAAACCCGAAGGAAAGACAGTGCCGGAGAACAGTGACCGGAGGACTTGCCCATGGAGCGTCAAAAGCAAGGAAGAGGGAGAGACGTGAAATGAGCAGATTGACGGGACTGTGGAGGCGTGAAAGGGATGAGCAGGTGCTAGGTTTTTGGTTTGCATTTTTTAGATTTTTAACTTATATATGTTATTTATTTGAAAGAGAGATGGACAGAGCTCTTCCATGTGCCAGTTCACTCCCCAAGTGCTTGCAATGGCCATTCCAAAACCAGCAGTCCAGCGCTCGAGCCAAGTTTCCCACATGGGTGGTAGGGCGCTAACTGCTCTAGCCATCATTTTCTGCCCCCCGGGGTGCACATTAGCTAAAGCTGGAGTCAGCAGAAGAGGCAGGACTCAAACTCAGGTACTCTGATAGGGGTGTAGGCGTCCCACGCAGTATCTTCTTTTTTAAGTATAGTGATAGTTCACTTTCTTTTTTAAAAAAAGATTTATTTCAAAGTTAAAGTTACAGAGAGATAGAGAGAGGTCTTCCATCCGATGGTTAATTCCCCAATTGACCTCAAAGGCCAGAGCTGTGCCAATCTGAAGCCAGGAACCAGGGGCTTCTTCCGGTCTCCCACATGGGTACAGGGGCCCAAGCACTTGGGTCATCTTCTACTGCTTTCTCAAGCCATAACAGAGAGCTAGGTAGGAAGTGGAGCATCCGCGACTCAAACTGGCGCCCATATGGGATGCCGGTACTGAAGGCAGAGGATTAACCTACTACACCACAACACCAGCCCCACAAACAAAATCTAAATAGAAAATTTTTAATGTTCAGAACTGAACAATAATAAATCTTTGACATAATTTGTAGAATGTTTCAAAAGTAGAAAATATATAGCCTTGGGCTTGCATTGTGGCACAGAGGTGGGACACCAGCATTCCATATGAATGCTGGTTCGAGTCCCTACTGCTCCACTTCAGATCCAGCTCCCTGCAAATGTAACTGAGAAAGCAGCAGAAGATAATCCAAGTGCTTGGGCCCTGCACCCACGTTAGAGAACTAAGTAGAGTTTCTGGCTCTCCTGGCTATGATGTGGTCCAGCCCCAGACATTGCAGCCATTTGGAGAGTGAACCAGAGGACGGGAGATCTCTCTCTCTCTCTCTCTCTCTCTCTCTCTTTCTCTCTCTCTCTCTGTAACTTTGTCTTTCAAATAAATAAATGTCTTAAAAAAGAGACATATAACCCTAAAATTCATTATATGAGGAAAATAGATAGCTTTTAATATTTGTAAAAATCATCAAGATAGGGCCGGCGCCGTGGCTCAACAGGCTAATCCTCCGCCTTGCGGCACCGGCACACCGGGTTCTAGTCCCAGTCGGGGCACCGGATTCTGTCCCGGTTGCCCCTCTTCCAGGCCAGCCCTCTGCTGTGGCCCGGGAGTGCAGTGGAGGATGGCCCAGGTGCTTGGGCCCTGCACCCATGGGGAGACCAGGAAAAGCACCTGGCTCCTGGCTCCTGCCATCGGATGAGCGCGGTGCGCCGGCCGCAGCACGCCGACCGCGGCGGCCATTGGAGGGTGAACCAACGGCAAAGGAAGACCTTTCTCTCTGTCTCTCTCTCTCACTGTCCACTCTGCCTGTCAAAAAAAAAAAAAAATCATCAAGATTGAAAGTAAGCAATTCAGAAGTTTAAAAAGTACTGAAGAATAAATTTTTTAACAAAAATAAAGAAAACAATGATGGCAGACATTAATGAAAAGGAACACAAAGGTAAAGCAGAACCTGTGATGTACAAGGTTCTTAGAAAAGACTGATTGACAGCCAAATGCTGAGTGAGATGGATCAAGAAAAAAGGGATGGAAGGCACAAACAAGGAGTAACACGAGAGCTACACGACCAGCAGACATTGAAAAGATAGTAGCTAGGAATCGCCATAATTACTTTATCTACTTAGCATTACTTCATGGACTTACCAAGTGCTGTTAATAAAATTGAAGACTTACGTAAAACAAATTCCTGGAGAACTATGGGTTACTAAATTTGACTCAAGAAGAAAGAGAATGCCTGGATGGTCCTATGATATGATCATTAAAGAAAACAATCAGTAGTTAAAAATCTTCCCGTAAAGAAAGCAGCAGGCCCAGCCAACTTCATGGCAAATTCTAAAAGCATTTCAAAGAACAACTGTTTCCATCATCTAGAAGATGGAGACACGAGGGGCTCCCTGAAGAGAACTCTGCGAGGTCGACCCAGCTTTGCTGCCAGACCACTCAGAGATGATTAACAGATAACCATTGATACAAAAGTCCCAGCAACAGGAACAAACCCAGACCAGAAGAGAGATCGTATCCACATGTGTCCCATCGCAGGAGTCCAGAGAGGTTTAACATTAGAATAAATGTAATTAAGCACATTGAACAGATTAAAGGAGAAAAATCCATGTGGTCTTCTCATTTGACTCGGAAAATTCATTTGATAAAATGTAAGAGGACAATTCTCAAGAAACTCAGTACACAAAAGAGATGCCATAAGCCAATGCACAGGATCAACAGAAAACGTCCAGCAAACCCCAGTCTCAGCTATAGAACCCGAGCAGCCTGGGTGTCTACCACTGCTGTCCAACACGGCACTGGAGGCTTTGCAAGTCACTTGTATCTATCCCAGGCCTTGGCAGTCTCTCCGGATGGGCTGTCAATTGCATTGCTTGGCACGCGGAAGGCATCTTTTCCATGTATCTTAGTAACAAAACAACACAATTTTATTTACTGACATCATCTTCCTTCCTGAGATCCTATAAAACACATGGCGGTTGTTGACTGAATTTTTGCTTTGTATATTCATTTAAGTTACCATACTGGCTGTCAAACAGTTTGAATAACACCCCAATTCTTGGGCAAAATCTTGTGAAGCCACTGCTCTGGCATTATAAATCTCTCTCCTCTAGGCAATGTCCAAGCTTTAAAAAAAAAAAAATCTCACAAATGTAGGTGGGATGAGGACAGCAGATAAATGTCTCTTTGTAGAAAATGTTTCAAGCACTTGGCTGTGGGCATGATTTAATTTCTCCGTACTCTCACTGGTATGCAATTCTTGGTGAGCGCTCACTGTAGTTCAACATTACTTATTGTTCACATTTTCCATCAATCCCCTTGACGTTATTCTTCATACTGGGTAAGGAGCCTTGTGTACATCTTATGTCATCATCTTAATGGTGTTATTTATCCATTTGGAAAATCTGTATTTTTTAATGTGCCTTCAATTCGAGTCACAAATTGCTCTACTTTGACAGCTGATGTTTCTAATCTATACTTAAAGTCAGAATAAAGTAATTGGCAAACATGATGTTAATTAAAGGGACATCTTGTATCTTTGACTATCCTTTTCCCTGGCATTTGACAATTATGTCATTATTTATAGTTGCTAAGGTGATCATGTAAGAATGCTCAGTTTTGGAAAACTTGGTGTCCAAGTTTGTGGCTCATGTCCTTGTAAATCTCTCCTCTTATAAATTAAATTAATTGGACACTCAATCACCTCATCAATTATACCTCTGTCAAGTTAACACAAACCAGCTGTACCCTGGCAATAAGTGAGTTATTGCCGCCCGATCCACTGCAACAAACAGCATTTAGTTCACTTAGGAGACAGATCACTCTATCAGGAAAGCAGAGTGGGAGTGTAGCAGGGAAAATGAGTACAGAGAGACTTCCCGTCCCTAGCACCGCAGAGCTGCTCAAAAAAAAATCAAGATCAGGTGGAGAAGTGAAGACCTTGTTCCAACAGCCGTGGTTGTCTGAATCACTACCTCACGTGGGAGGAGACACTCAGAAGTATCTCTCAAAAAAGTGAGTGAACTCGTCATTTGTATCGTTGGCACACAAGAGAGATTGAGCTCAGCTAACTGAAGACCAGGAATCAACACCCCACCATGCTAGAAGAATGAGGGGCACCCACTGGGGTAAAGACAAGGCTGAGTAACATTTCTTGAGCGGCCAGTGCCGCGGCTCAATAGGCTAATCCTCCGTCTTGCGGCGCTGGCACACCAGGTTCTAGTCCCGGTCGGGGCACCAGTCCTGTCCCAGTTGCCCCTCTTCCAGGCCAGCTCTCTGCTGTGGCCCAGGAGTGCAGTGGAGGATGGCCCAGGTGCTTGGGCCCTGCACCCCATGGGAGACCAGGAGAAGCACCTGGCTCCTGGCTTCGGATCAGCGCGGTGCGCCGGCCACAGCGTGTCGGCCACGGCGGCCATTGGAGGGTGAACCAACGGCAAAGGAAGACCTTTCTCTCTCTCTCTCTCTCTCACTGTCCATTCTGCCTGTCAAAAAAAAAATTTCTTGAGCAAAAGGACTCAGGAAAGCCCTAGGGCAGAACCACCGGGCAGCGTCTCCCTGGCACCTGTTTCTCGTCTAATCTGCAGCCACTCTGCCTGCTGTGCTGATCTGCTCAGGATGCAGGCTCTCAGTGGGCGCAGCGGGTGGGCCTGGGTGGGCGCCACGATCCTTTCTTCCCACAGATGTAGGATGCAGACTTCTCTTCTGGAGACAGGGACGGGGTTTGTGATGCAAATGAGTGAGGCTTTCTTGTGACATCTTCATTTTCTCCAAAAGAAAGTGGGGGCCCGGTTAGCAGAAAGAGGAAGAACGAGAGACAGACAGACAGACACAACAGTGTTCAATCTTCTCGGTGGTGGGGACGTGCTCCAGTCACTCTGCGGGGAGAATCTACGCGTCTGTGTCTCACAGTGAGGAATTATGTCGCTGTTTTATTTACTTGAGAGACAGATACAGACAGACAGTTCTCCCATCTGCTGGTTCACTCCCCAAGAGCCCCACAGTGGAAGGGCTGGGCCAGGCCAAAGCTGGGAGCCAGGAAATCAATGCAGGTCTCCCAAATGGGTGACAGGAACCCAGGTACTCAAAGCATCGCCTGCCTCCTCCCAAGGGGTGCATTCGCAGGAATCTGGAATCAAAGGTGGAGCCAGGCACTCCCATGTGGGAAGCAAGTGAGCCGAGTGACGTCTTAGCCACCAGGCTAAGTGCCCACCTCCACGGTATCATCTCTAACGGTAAAGTCAAGAGTAACATGGGAGCTTGCAATAGAAGGTTGAGTGCTGTGCAGCCGCACTGCAGAGTTCAGGGCAACCGGTCAGTGGAGGGAGCGGTGCTACACTGAGAGGGGGAAACCCTGGCTTCAGATCGGGAAGCGAATAAAGCAAGTTTCAGAAGAGCTTCTAAAGAATCATAGGGTTCATGAAAAATTTTGAAAGATGTACTTTGGGCCGGCGCCACGGCTCAATAGGCTAATCCTCCGCCTACAGCGCCGGCACCCCGGGTTCTAGTCCCAGTCGGGGCGCCAGATTCTGTCCCCGTTGCCCCTCTTCCAGGCCAGCTCTCTGCTATGGCCCAACAGTGCAGTGGAGGATGGCCCAAGTGCTTGGGCCCTGCACCCCATGGGAGACCAAGAGAAGCACCTGGCTCCTGCCATCGGATCAGCGTGGTGCGCCGGCTGCGGCGGCCATTGGAGGGTGAACCAACGGCAAAAGGAAGACCTTTCTCTCTGTCTCTCTCTCTCACTGTCCACTCTGCCTTCCAAAAAAACAAAAAAAAAGATATACTTTGAACAGGAAAAAGTGCGTAAGCTTTACTAAGGAAACTTCTTTATTTGTTGTCTTCCACTATCTATTTAAAATACTCACCGTGGGGACAGTTCTTCCCGGCCACAGGAGAAACCCAGGTGGTGTCATGACTCCTGAGAGCTGATAACTAGCAGATAAATCCTAGGGTCATGTTATGTCATGAACAGTACCAATCCGGTAACCAAAAAGTCCTGGATGATAATGAACACGCCAAACCTGCCGTCACATTAGGTTTTCTCTCTACTGTGCCCCAGGCTATTGAGGTGTCCTTGTCTGTGTCCTGGTCCCTGGCCCTTCCAGGGTCAAGGTCAGGGAAGCAGTGGGAAGGAGAGCAGGCCTCACCTGCTCTCCTGGGCGTTTAGGGGGCTCCTCCCAGGCCTCCCAGGGACATACTCAACAGCGCTGACCACACTGTTGGTCAGATCTTTTCCTCGCAATGCCCCATGCCCGTCTCCACCGCGTCTTCAGGGGCCTGGTCCATGTGGACTCTCTGGGTGGACATCCCACTGGAATTCAGCCCCCGGCAGACCCACGCTGCGCCACGACCTCCAGTGCTGTGAGGGCACAGACCTGCACTGTCTGAAGCTGGTGTGGTCACGGCCGGCTGTGACAGAAGCCAAAGGGGAACACGCAGGCCCCATCGGTAGGCTCCTGGGTTTCTCAGGCCCCAGTGAGGCAAAGTGACTGAGCTCTGGGCCCACAGAGTGTAGACGACAGTGGTCATTCCTTCATGTCCCAGCCCCCAAGACACACACAGGGTTGTCCACATTGTCCATGGTCAGCCGGAGAGAGGGGAGAATCCAGCAGAGGCGTCTGGGGTCCTTGGGGAGAGCAGAGCCAACAGGTGGCAGGCTCCCAAGTCCCTACTCCCTTCACCTCGACCTGCACCGCTCTCCAATGTGAACCAGACTCCCACAGCAGTCACTAAAGTCCTGGCGCTCACTGACGCAGCTGTGCTTAATCTACTTGGACCATCAGGGAGACTTCTGCTGCTTAAATGCTGAGAAATACGGAAGAACGAGCTCCAGTTGAGCTTGACCCAACGCTTCATGCCAGTTTATCTCCCAGTGGCTTAAACCTTTACGACAAGCCAATCTGCAAAAAAAAAAAATTAAAAAATCCCAAAACTGAACATCTTTGAGCTGAAAGCAGGCGGCGAGCAGCCCTCGTTGGGATTCACACGTAGTCCTACACTAGTGCGGTCAGTTTCCATTATTCACGGATTCCAACGTGTGAATTCCCCTGCTTTAAAGACTTTGTAACCCCCAAAATCTGCACGTGGAGCTGCGTCACCCCCACACATGCGCCGAGTGGGGAAGGTGGGACTTGCCCACCGGTGACTCCCCGCTCAGGTCTAACAGGGCAGCCCCCCGCTCCTGTTGCAGCCCTCATTCTGCAAAAAGGGCCCTGTACCACCCACCTGCTGCCACGCTTTTCACATTTTGTTGGGGTGTCGCTGTCTGAAGGGGCCCCAGGCGTAGTGCTGGCTGCTGTCCAGTCTTCCCCCACGCAGGAAGACTGCACCGTGCCCCTGGAGAAAACACCCCTGGTCCCTGAGGTTTGCTCAGGTGGGAATGATAGTGGTGTGCGCTGAGTTTCGTGTTACTGAGTCAATAACGCCTGTCACATAAACCCTCTTTCAACAGAAGCGCACATTTTGGAAGGCTACATATTGGGCGGTGGCTGGAAAGGCTGTGGTCAGAGGCCCACAGGCACCTCACCCTGTGCTTCCCCAGGAGCAGCACTCCAGCATCCACTCACTCAGCCTCCACGGCGCATGTACAGACCTCAGCGACGGTGGACAATGAGAATGAGGTTGGACGAGAGCCACCTGCCTTCTATACAGGGTTCAAGAGTAGTGGCCAGAGCAGGGAGCTGAGAACGGGCACTGCCAGTGGTTGACAGCTTCTAACCCCGAGGAAAGACAATAGCCCAATCTGAGGTTTAAACTTGTACTAGAAGGCTGACTGGCTCCTCGGCGATCGCTCCTGGTTCAGAGCCTCAGCTCTGACCCTAGAAGGTGGATTCGTGCCCACCCTCACTGTTCCTTCCAGTTCAGCCTGCCTTCTCTCACTTACTGCTGGATATTCCTGCTGCAGTATAATGTTACACTGTTATCCAATGACAACACGCTGCATTATTTTAATATCATCCCCTGACCCCTGCCCCATAACCACTCACACCTCCTGTTCCTGTTAATGGCCGTCCATCCTCCATAGCTGTTAGGCACAAAACTCTTATGCACTATCTCTCCGAGTGTTCCCAATCAGTCACACCCCTCCCGACTCTGCAGAATCTCACAGCTCTCTTTTCTTTCCTTTCTTGTTATTTCCACCCTCATCAGTTTCTCAAGCACACCTGGATAAGTACCCACTTTTGACCCAACAGCCATCGCTAGCTCCTAGATGTTGGTCCTTAGTATGAGATTAATTTTCCTAAAAAGCCTCTTACCACATGCTGAATGTCTGATTTCACACATGATCCTGCTCCCATGGCTTCATGTAATGTCTATGTGCCCTAGCCCCAGACCTGCACATCCAACAGCTTGTCCGCCATTCCTACCCACATGTTCCGTGCTCCCCTAATCCCAGCGTGCTCTGACCGAATCCATTGTTCTTCAATGGGACCAGGCAGGCATTGCCATTTGATTGCAAATGAATGCTGTTGGCATTCATTAAATATGAGAGGAAAGATTTTCAAACACTGTATACAATTTTTATGTAAATTATTTAAAAATTTACTTTGAGAGGTGCCATTTGCTGAGGGTCAGGATGCACTAGGCACTGAAGTGACTGCTTTGCTTCCGTTATATCTGGTGCTTCCCGGGACAGTTCTTTACGGTTCCATCATCTTCCCCACCGTACAGATGAGGAAACATTTTCATGCCTCAATATGCGGGTGTAGGTAAATTGAATACATGCCATCTTTTTTTAAAGATTTTATTTATTTATTTATTTGAAAGTCACAGTTACACAGAGAGAGGAGAGGCAGAGAGAGAGAGAGAGAGAGAGAGAGAGAGAGAGAGGTCTTCCATCCACTGGTTCACTCCCCAGATGGCCGCAATGACTGAAGCCACGCCAGTCTGAAGCCAGAAGCTTCTTCCAGGTCTCCCATGCAGGTGCAGGGGCCCAAGGACTTGGGCCATCTTCCACTGCTTTCCCAGGCCACAGCAGAGAACTAGATGGGAAGTGGAGCAGCCAAGACTTGAACCGGTGCCCATATGGGATGCTGGCACTGCAGGCAGCAGCCTCACCCACTACTCCACAGCACCAGCCCTGGATACATGCCATCCTAATAGACACGAGAATCGCAAAGACTAAAGCTATTTTGAGAACTCCTAATGATGAAAGAAAACATTGTAGAGATAGCTCTGCTATACATGCAAAATATTTATAAGATTTATTTTTATTATTTGTAAGGCAGAATTAAGAGAGAGAGGGAGAGACAAAGAGAGAGAGAGGTCTTCCATCCGCTGGTTCACTCCCCAAATGGCTGCAACAGCCAGAGCTGTGCCAAGCCAAGGCCAGGATCCAGGAGCTTCTTCTGGGTCTCCCACATGGGTACAGGGGCTCAGGTACTTGGGCCATTTCCTCCTGCTTTCCCAAGTGCATTAGCAGGGAGCTGGATGGGAAGTGGAACAGCTGGGACTCAAACCAGCACCCATATAGGATGCCAGCACTGCAGGTAGCAGTTTAACCCATTACATCACAACACTAGTCCTTTGCAAAATATGTTCGTAGAATTATAATAATGATTTAGGGAGCCAGTGCAGTGGCATAGTAGGCTAAGCCTCTGCCTGTAGCACCAGCATCCCATATGGCAAAGGTATGTGTCCTGGCTGCTCCACTTCTGATCCAGCTCTCTGCTGTGGCCTGGGAAAGCAGCAGAAGATGGCCCAAGTGCTGCTTGGGCCCCTGCACCCACATGGGAGACCTGGAAGAAGCTTCTGGCTCCTGGCTTTGGACTGGCCCAGCTCCAGCCATTGTGGCCTTTTGGGGAGTGAATTGTGGGTGGAAGATCTCTCTCTCTCTGTGTCTCCCTCTCTCTGTCTATAATTCTGTCTCTCAAATAAATAAATCTTTACAAAAATGAATTATAATAATGATTTAAAAATTCTTCATTTCAGATGGTACATATATAATAGCCTGGAAACACCCAGTTTTAAACAAAAGCGGTGTGTCCCTCATACACACTTCCAGAAGAGTTAAGCAGGAAGCTGAGAGCGTGGACGGCCACACTGCCTGGGTCGGCCTTGCTGCCTGACCTTGGCTAAGCTATTTAACCTCTCTGTGCCTCAGTATCCTCATCTGTAAAACAAGATAAGAATAACTTTCTCCTTATACACCTGTGGTGAGAATTAAAATGAGTTGGGGCCAGCGCTGTGGTGTAAGCAGGTAAAGCCACCGCCTGCAGTGCCAGCATCCCATGTGGGCATCAGTTCAAGTCCCGGCTGCTGCACTTCTGATCCAGCTCTCTGCCATGGTCTGGGAAAGCAGTAGAAGATGGCCCTAAGTGCATGGACCCCTGCACCCATGTGGGAGACCTGGAAGAAGCTCCTGGCTCCTGGCTTCCGATTGGCACAGCTCTGCCCAATGTGGCCAAATGAGAAGAAAACCAGCACATGGAAGACCTCTCTCTCTCTCTCTCTCTCTCTCTCTCTCTCTCTCTCTCTCCCTATGCTTCTCTGTAACTCTGAGTTTCAAATAAATAAAAAATCTTTTTTTTAAAAAAAAAGAGTTACACTTAGAATCCTATGAAATTGTTCAAACAGTATTAAGCCATGTTTTAATCTATAGAAACAGTGATTATGAATGATTCAGTCTATGAAGGGACTTCGAAAAGTTTGTAGAAAACGGAATTAAAGATAATGCACCTTGGCCAGTCCTGCGGCTCACTGGGCTAATCCTCTGCCTGCTGCGCCAGCACACTGGGTTCTAGTCCCGGTTGGGGTGTCGGATTCTGTCCCGGTTGCCCCTCTTCCAGTCCATCTCTCTGCTGTGGCCCGGGAGTGCAGTGGAGGATGGCCCAAGTGCTTGGGCCCTGCACCCCATGGGAGACCAGGAGAAGCACCTGGCTCCTGCCTTCGAATCAGTGTGGTGCGCTGACTGTAGTGGCCATTGAGGGGTGAACCAATGGAAAAGGAAGACCTTTCTCTCTGTCTCTCTCTCTCACTGTCCACTCTGCCTGTCCAAAAAAAAAAAAAAAAAAGAGAGAGAGAGAGAGAGAATGCACTTTTCCTGTGGACACTTGAAGTCCCTGGTAAGTTTTGTAAAGCACTTAACCACATGCAGCTCCACATTGCTAGCACTGAGTTCACGTGAAAACACAGTTGAGTCTGAAAATACCTCTGAACACACCTCAGCTTCCTTAGCAGACATCACCAGTTGATCTCAGAACTCTTCAATGACTGTAAGAGCAACAATCCCTCTCAAGACAGCACTGTGCACCCACAACTCAGCTGTGGTTCTACACCTGCTGCCCCAGGAAGTAGGAAATCCAACGAGAACCCAACATGGAAACCTCAGAAAGCATTTTTTTTAAAGATTTATTTATTATTTGAAAGGCAGAGTTACGGAGAGGCAGAGGCAGAGAGAGAAGAGGTCTTCTATCTGCTGGTTCACTCCTCAAATGGCCACAATGGCTGGAGCTGTACCGATCTGAAGCCAGGAGCCAGGAGCTTCTTCCAGGTCTCTCATGCAGGTGCAGGGGCCCAAGGACTTGGGCCATCTTCCACTGCTTTCCCAGGCCACAGCAGAGAGCTGGATCAGAAGTGGTACATCTGGGGCTAGAACTGGTGCCCATATGGCATGCCGTCACTGCAGGCAGTGGCCTTACCTGCTATGTCACAGCGCCAGCCCCAGGGAGTGTTTTTAACGACAACACATCCATGTTCTCCCAAAGCAAATTTCAGATTTTTCAGAATACATGTTGTCCTTATTTCTAAAAGTTCAAAAAGAAGGTTGCAACCATGTGACTTACCAAGAGTTGTTATTTGAAACATTAACCAGATGCTCCTGGATTTATAACCATCATACATGCTTGGAAAACCAAGGAAAGAGGTTCTGTGGTTTATCCTAAGTCAGAGAGCTGTGCTCAGGCATCCCAGTGCTGGGATGGTGTCTAGCCAGCAACACTTCTTCAGCCGGCAGGGAATGCCAACATTGCAGCATCACATGACCAAACAGAAGCAAAAGGAAAAATATAAGCACTTGTTGCTTTCTTGCTGTGGCTTGAACGCTTGTTCTCTCCCAAACTCATGTTGAAATTTAATTTCCTGGTAATGATCTTATAGGTGGGAGCTTTAAGAAGTAATGAAGGGGCCAGCACTGTGGCATAGCAGGTAAAGCCGCTGCCTGCAGTGCCCCCATCCCATATGGGCGCCGGTTCGAGTCCAGGCTGCTCCACTTCAGATCTAGCTCTATGCTATAGCCTGGGAAAGCAGTAGAAGTTGACCCAAAGTCTTTGGGCCCCTGCACCCACGTGTGAGACTCGGAAGAAGCTCCTGACTCCTGGCTTTGGATCAGGGCAGCTCCAGGCATTGTGGCCAATGGGGGAGTGAAGCAGCGGATGGAAGACCTCTCTCTCTCTCTCTCTCTCTCTCTCTCTCTCTGCCTCTCCTTCTCTCTGTATATAACTCTGACTTTCAAATAAATAAATAAAATCTCTCTCTTCCTCTCTTTCTCTATCTCCTTCTCTGTCTGTATCTCTACCTTTCAAATAAATAAATACATCTTTTAAAAAAGATGCTTAAGCATGAAGGCATAAAATTGGATATAATGCCATACTACCAAGCAATTTACAGATTCAATGTGATACCAATCAAAATACCAAGGACATTCTTCTCAGATCTAGGAAAAATGATGCTGAAATTCATATGGAAACACAGGAGACCCCAAATAGCTAAAGCAATCTTATACAACAAAAAAACCGGAGGCATCACAATACCAGATTCCAAGACATACTACGGGGCAGTTAAAATCAAAACAGCCTGGTACTAGCACAAAAACAGACATGTAGACCAATGGAATAGAATAGAAACTCCAGATATCAATCCACATACCTACAACTAACATATCTTTGATAAAGGAGCAAAAATCAATCTCTGTAGCAAGGACAGTCTCTTCAACAAATGGTGCTGGGAAAACTGGATCTCCACACGCAGAAGCATGAGGCAAGTCCCCTACCTTACACCTTACACAAAAATCCACTCAACATGGATTAAAGATATAAATCTATACCCCGATACCATCAAATTATTAGAGAACATTGGGGAAACCCTGCAAGACACTGGCATAGGCAAAGGTCTTGGAAAAGACCCCAGAGGCACAGGCAATCAAAGCCAAAATTGACAAATGGTTTTACATTGTATTGAGAAGCTTCTGTACTGCAAAGGAAACACTCAGCAAAGTGAAGAGGCAACTGACAGAATGGGAGAAGTTATTTGTAAACTATACAACTGATAAAGGATTAATAACCAAAATATATATAGATATCAAGAAATTCAACAACAAGAAAGCAAACTACCACTTATTAAATGGGCAAAGGACTTAAACAGGTCTTTTTCAAAAGAGGAAATTAAAATGGCCAGCAGACACATGAAAAAGTTTTCAGGATCACTAGCCATCAGGGAAATGTAAATCAAAACCACAGTGAAGTTTCATCTCACCCCGTTAGAATGGCTTTCATACATAAATCAACAAACAACAAATACTGGTGAGGATGTGGGGAAAAAGATACCCTAACTCACTGTTGGTGGGATGTAAACTGGTGCAGCCACTGTGGAAGACAGTATGGAGATACCTCAGAAATCTGAATATAGACCCACCATATGACCCAGCCATCCCACTTCTGGGAATTTACCAAAGGAAAATGAAATCAGCATATGAAAGACTTATCTGTACCTCCATGTTTATTGCAGCTCAGTTCACAACAGCTAAGACTGTCAACTGAAGACTGGATAAAGAAATTATGGAATATGTACACCATGGAATAGTACACAATGGAAAAAAATGAAATCCAGTCATTTGCAACAAAATGGATGAAACCGGAAAACATCATACTTAGTGAAATAAGCCAGTCCCAAAGAGACAAATGCCGTATGTTCTCCCTGACCTGTGAGAACTACTAGAGCACCTAAAAGGAAATCTGTAGAAGTGAAATCGGCACTTTGAGAAGCAATGACTTTGAACAGCTCTTGTCTCGACTGTTGAGGAACTTTTTTTTATATAAATACTATTTGTTGAACTCTTTACTTAACATAGAGTTAATCATATGTGTATGAAGCTAACTAAAAATAGATCTTAGTAAAAAAAAATAAAGAAGAATGGGAATAAGAGAGGGAAGAGGAAGGAGGATGGCAGTGTAGGTACAAGGAGAAGAATCACCATGTTCCTAGAGTTGTAATTATGAAATGTATGAGTTTGTAACTGTAAAGACAAAGTTGGACAGAATGTGCAGAATGAATCTGTTTTTAAATGTTCGTAGGAAGAAATGGAAGTGCAGGCATGGAAGTATCATCACTAGTGACCTTCCCCAAGTACAAACATACCTGCCAAAAGACAGCAGCAGAGATGCCATCGAATGAAGCTGAACATCAATTCTGAAAGATCTTAGAAGTGGCCTCCAGGAACCGCGGGAGCCCTGGGGCACGGGTGTTTATGCAAGGATGTGAGGAGTTGGTGATGTGTCAACAGGGCCAGGCTGGACCATTCTTCCCAGAATCCCCTTCCCTGGAAGCTTCTCTTGGGCTGGGCCGTGAGAGAGATCCCTGTGCTAGATTTGGAGCAGCCAGACCTGTACCTGATCCTCCCCCAGTCTTTGATCACTGAGTCAGGTGTGGCGGGCAAGAGCCAGTTCTGCAGAGTAGCCACAGCTTCAGAACAGACAGCGAGCACGGCCAAGGGGCCCAGTGTCCTGCTCTGGCTGCAGTTTGTCCACAGGTTCTAAGACTTCCAATTCCTCTTTTCCTTTGCCTGCCTGCAGACTTCAACTTCCAGCATCAGACAGGAAGACAACAGCCCTGCCACGACTGCTTACCCAGCTCCCAGAACTGTGCGGGGTTAGATGTCTGTAACAAAGCCTTTAAGACTGTTGGGGGAGTGGGGCAAGCTGCGCTGTGGCAAAGTGGGTAAAGTCGCTGCCTGCAGTGCCAGCATCCCATATGCATGCCGGTTTGAGACCTGGCTGCTCCACTTCCACTCCAGCTCTCTGCTATGGCTTGGGAAAGCAGTAGAAGATGGCCCAAGTCCTTGGGCCCCTGCACCCACGTGGGAGACCCAAAAGAAGCTCCTGGCTTCGGATCAGCTCAGCTCTGGCCATTGTGGTCATTTGGGGAGTGAACCACCGGAATGGAAGACCTCTCTCTCTGGTCTCTATGGCTCTCTCTGGCTCTACCTTACCTCTTTCTGTAACTCTGTCTTTCAAATAAATAAAATAATTCCATCAGGATTCAGCAAAAGGTGACCCTAAGATGAAGATGCACCTGCAGGCACTGCCAGGGCAGACCAGACAGGCAGCGAGGAGGGCGGGATGGGGAAGAGGAAGAGGCCATGCAAGGCTCCATCCCGAGCCAAAGCCAGAGAGGGCAGCTCTGGCCTCAACCCACAGAGGAGCACAGCAGTAGGAACTACTCCCTCAGGGCAACCCCCCCCCACCAAGAGCGGGAAGGTGGGCTCAGGGTGCTGGGCAGGGGCTGCTCCCGTAGCCCCAGGGTGGTCCTTTAAGAGGGCGGGAGGAGAGCGGGACTTTGTTAAGACACCTGCGTCCCTTATCGGAGTACTGGCTTTCTTTCCTGTCTCTGGCTTTGTGCCAGTGCCAACTCTGGGAGCCAGTGACAATGGCTTGGGTACTTGGGTCCCTGCCGCCCGTGCAGGGACACCTGGATTGGGTTCCGTGCTCCTGCTGTTGGCACAGCCCAGCTCCAACAGTTGCTGTTGTGGGCACTTTGGAAAATGAACGAGTGGGTGGCAGATTCCCCCCCTGCCTCCTCCGTCTGAAATGAACAAATAAACTTTTTCTTTTTTTGACAGGCAGAGTGGACAGTGAGAGAAAGAGAGATAGAGAGAAATGTCTTCCTTTTGCCGTTGGTTCACCACCCAATGGCCGCTGCAGCCAGTGCACCACGCTGATCTGAAGGCAGGAGCCAGGTGCTTCTCCTGGTCTCCCATGGGGTGCAGGGCCCAAGCACTTGGGCCATCCTCCACTGCACTCCCGGGTCACAGCAGAGAGCTGGACTGGAAGAGGAGCAACCGGGACAGAATCCGACACCCCAACCGGGACTAGAACCCGGTGTGCCGACGCAGCAGGTGGAGGATTAGCCTATTGAGCCGCAGTGCCAGCCATGAAGAAATAAACTTTCAAAGGGTAGGAGAAGCACAAAGAAATGGAAAAAGGGCCCAAGGGTACCCGGGCAGATCTTGGCACTGCCCGTCAGCCTAGCGCTCTCCTCCTGATTGGGCGGGTGGGGCAGGCACCCTGGAGGCAGGGGGAGGGCGCAGGTGCCGATGACTCAGAGAGAGAAAGTGCGTCTAAAGTAACTCTGGACAAGGTGTGCACCGCTCTCTGGCCCACAGAGACTCCTTCGCAGGTGATGGCTGAGGCCGAGAATCTATCAGAATTAAAAATATCACACAATGCAGAGTGATTGTCAGTGTACACAAACACCAGCCGTCGCAGACTGGGACTCACGGTGACAACCGATTTCACCTGAAACTCAACTTACAGGTACTGCAGGGTCCACCTTGGATTTTATCTTTATTTCTCTAGGTGGGTTATCCATTTTAAGAAAGGAAGATCTCAGAAGTTCAAGAATTCTTTTGCACGTGGTATTTAAAAGGGCCACTTATCCTAGAAAAAAACGGAAAGGAGGGTCTCACGTCCGACTTGGAAGCACCGTCGCCCTCATGCATGGCGAAGCTTCCCGGAGTGGCAAACGTGGCTCCAGACCGCCTGTGCCCGCCTCACCAAATGCAGGTTCCCAGGCGTCGCCCAGACTGGGACACAGGAACCCCGGGCATGTGGCCCAGCAGTCACACAAGCTCTCCCCGCGAGGTTGCAGGACCAGCGAATGGACTTGAACTCATGGTATAGACAGGGAAGGCAGAGCACCCAGGGCCCTAACGTGGAAGGGATGGTTTTCCTGACAATTGCACCTTGCTGAGGCTGCACACGGGCGGCTCTTATTTTCAAAAGGACGATACCTTTAACACTTTTCTTTTATTCCAACAAACGGTACAAGTCTATTAGTTGTTTGTTTGTTTATTTTGGCAGCCAGGCAAACTTTGTGGCACCCTCACCCCTGGTTTTCTTTCTCCTGCACAGCGTTGCTTCCCGGGAGATGCTGGGTCCTGTAGGCACTGATGAGAGCCACTTTGCCTGGCAGGAGCGTCCCTATGGCCGGTGGAGGGTTTGCAGCCTCCACGGTTCCATGGCCACACCCTGCACATGGGCAGGCTTCAGAGTGGGTCTGGCAGTTCAGCCACCTCCAGCCGCCACCCTGACCACAGACAGCTGTGTTGGCTGCGGCAGCTTCTCGCAGGTTTCAGGGCTGTAGAGGCGAAGTTGCCATTGCTCCATCATTCAGCAATACCAAGATCAGCGTGCCCTGGTCCCGAGGCTACTCGCACAGTCACACCCTTGGGCATGGCGTCCACAGGGAGCCCCTCGCCACTGCTGAGCTGGGCTTCTTACTGCAGGGCACGACCTGGCCCATGCGGGCACCCCTGGCAATGAGCAGCTCCACCTGCTTCTTAAACCTCTGCCCACCCCAGATCACCTTGGAGAGGGGCGAGCCATGTCCTGGGTGTGGATGATGCTCTTCCCCATGCCTTTAATGTGTCCAGGCCGCTGGGCAAACTGCACGGCACCCCAGCGGTGCTCCCCATGTGTGTGGGGAACACCACACTGCTCCCTTCCCCTGCTCATGAATCAGTGTTCGAAAGCTCAGCCCAAGGAGAAAATCTGTTATCTATAAGTGTCAGGCACTATCAGAATGACAAAAGTCGACGCTGGCAACACCCAGCGTGCAAGGATGTGGAGCGACAGGTGCTCCCATTCACTGCGGGGCGGGGGAGGCCAAAGCGGTGCGGCTACTTTGGAAGACAACTTGGAGGTTTCCTACAAAACAGACTCTGAGCCACTGCCTGGTATCCGCCCAAATGGGATGAACGCCGGCACCCACACCAACACCTGCACACAGAGCCTGCAGCAGCTTTATTCACAATTGCCAGAACTGGAGGCAGCCAAGATGCCCTTCAGCAGGGCACTGGATACACTGTGGTACATCCAAACCAAGGCATAGTATCAGCCCTTAAAAGGGATGAGCTCCCGAGACAGGACAAGACCTGTGAGGAAGCGCAGTGTTGTGGCATAGCGGGCAAAGCCACTGCCCACGATGCCAGCACCCCATGTGGGCGTCCAGCTCCCTGCTAACGGCCTGGGGAAAGCAGCAGGAGATGACCCAAGTGCTTCGGCCCCTGCCACCCATGTGGGTGACCTGGATGAAGCGCCTGGCTTTGGCCTGACCCAGCCCTGGCCATTGCGCCCATCTTGGGAATGAACCCGTGGGTGGAAGATCTCTATCTCTGTCTCTCCCTCTTTGTAACTCTGACTTTCAAATAAATAGATACATCTTAAAAAAAAAAAAGAAGAAGAAGAGGAAGAAAGAAGAGACGAGACATGGAGGAATCTTCGTGCATGTTGTTAAGTGAAAGAAGCCATTCTGGAAGGCTGGATTGGAAGAGGAGCAGCCAGGACTCAAACCGGCACCCATATGGGATGCCAGCATGGTAGGCGGTGTCTTTACTGGCTATACCACCCCAGTCCCTATAACCTCTAATCTTTCCACCTAGGGAAAAAATAACAGTTCACATTTTCAGTGTCTGTAATCTGGTTTTTCCATGCACAGATGCATCCAGTTACACACCCGTAAAGAAGAGGGTCATATTGGACATGCTGTTTGCAAAGCGCTTTTTTCATTTAACAATGCATTCCACGGGACGAGCGAGGCCTGGTTCTAGGGCACAGCGGGCTGACTACAGTGAACAACTGATGGATCCCGCCAGAACCAGAAGGAAGCAGCTGGAGGGTTCCTGACACAAAGGGAAGCTCATTACCCTGATGCGGCCATCACTCTAACATGCATCACGCTGGCACCGCGTCTCCCACAAGTACGTACAGTCGTCGTGTGTCAGTCACCAGAAACGTGCGTGGGGAAGCTTGCAAGCAGGACATGGTGGCTGTCGCTGAGCATGCGCGGCACCCCGGGAGAAAGCAGTGAGTGCTCGTGGCTCCGCCCCACTGAACATCCATAGTGTCCCCAGAGGTCCGCCGTCAGGAACAGGGGCACAGCCGCCACCGTGCGCTTGGCTGCACAGGTGCTTCGCACAGGTTGGAAGGTTCTGGTTCCACCCGTGAGCCCGAGCTGGAGCAGAGCCCTCCCCTCCCTTCCAGCCGCTCCTCCCCCACTTCCCTCCTCCCTCCGCTCTCCCCTCCTTCCCGCCTCCCTCCCCTCTCCCCTTCTTCCCTCCTCCCTCCCCTCCTGCCCTCCTTCCTCCCCCCTCCTTCTCTCCTCCCTCCCCTCTTTCCCTCCTCCCTCCCCTCTCCCCTCCTTCCCTCCTCCCTCGCCTCCTTCCCTCCTTCCTCCCCTCCTGCCCTCCTTCCTTCCCCCTCCCCTCCTCTCCTCCTCCCTCCCCTCTCCCCTCTTCCTCGCCCCCAGGAGAAAAGCTCTTTGCTTTATTTTTCATAAAACAAAATGTTCTATGATTGAAGGATCCTTCCTGGGACTAGTTAATTGCCTTTACAATAAGAAAAATGGAAAGAACACCCCAGAACACAATAGAGTGGAGCCCCAGTGTTCCCAATCCACTTGCTCCACCTGGAGAGAGACGCATGGCGTCCTGGAAGACGACGTGGCTTTCCTCTCTGTCTCCTCCGAGAGCACCAGTCCTGATTCATTCCAGCAGAGACCCCACAGGCATCGGGAAAGACTGTGGCATTACAATATTCATTTATACTTTCGTGTGGTTCAACAGTCGTCTTATTTCTGGGCAAGCGTGCAAGCCATGAGGTTGGAGGCATCACTTAAATGGGTGCTAAGAGACTCAAAGGAGGAAAAGTAAAGAAAGAATTTTTAAAAAGGAAAGAAAGAAAAAGAGAGAAAAACCCCTCTGGAAATAGCCAGGGGCATTTAAAGGAACCATAATTTTTAAAGCCAAGAATATTTAAAGCCCCTTTTTTGTAAAGGAAGGTTTTTGGTTTAAAATATTTCACTCTAAAGGAACCTATGTCAGCTGTCATGAAAGAATGTCACTAGCACCCGTGGACACCTTTTACAATGTAAAACATGCCCGTTTCTTTTTCTACATGGTGAACTTCAACATAGTAACTATTACAACAAATGTTTTAACCTAAGGCTCAAACACATTTTATCCATTTTGAAATGGAATTGTGTACAACGTTTACACCATACCAAACATTTCCACCCAAGACTGTGGGATGCTTGGGCCTCCCGCAGGGATCTTGGGGCCTTTTCCCACAGGTCATCAAGGTCACCCTCAGGCTTCCTCTCTGTCTCCCTCTTGGGTCCCAGCACTGCCTCTGCTGCTTCCGGTGCTGTTATGGCCGTGGCCGTGGCCGTGGCCGTGGCCGTGGCAGGAGCGGCGGCCACGGGGGCCATAGTAGCAGCCACGGCCATTTCCTTCTGTTGCTTTTTGTGTTTCTTGTTCTTTTTCTTTCCAACTCCTTCTTGATCTTTGCCTTTGGGAGGAGCTGCAGGGGCCCTTCCCAGGGCACAAGACCCAGCTGTGCCCTTCCCACCCCTCACCCCTCCTGGCCTGGAGCACCCATCGCACCTGGAGCCTTCGCAGGGAGAGCCACGCGCTCATGCT
Organism: Sylvilagus bachmani; assembly: GCA_015711505.1. Taxonomy (NCBI): domain Eukaryota; kingdom Metazoa; phylum Chordata; class Mammalia; order Lagomorpha; family Leporidae; genus Sylvilagus; species Sylvilagus bachmani. The sequence goes on from CM027390.1 coordinate 7,509,044, forward strand.
CCCATGATCCTCGGGGCTCTCTCCTTTGCAACCTCATGTGGAATTCCACTTGGCTACTGTGGCTGCAGGCCATAAAAAACACACCTCCGGCAACCCCAGCCCTTCGTGCTGCCAGAATCCTTGTGCCAAATTTAATCCAAAATGCTAAAGTGGCAAAATGTTTGAGGCATTTTCCCTTTGATCATATCACTGGGATAATAAAGATGAGCACCGCCCCAGCCCCGAAAGATCGACATGGTCGAGGTTGAGAAGGGATTCACTAAATCCTCCTTAGACTCATGATAGGAATTATCCGCATATTCCCTCTTAGGTGTTAGCTGAACCCCTAAATGCCAGAGAGTGAGAACCTTCCAGGAAGCTTGCTAGGACTTTTAGAAGTGAAGGATCAAGACTTACCCGAGCAAGAACACGAGACCACGTCGCAGCACTTTCTCTGTGATGAGGCCAAGTGAACTATGGCGCACGGCCTCCCCTGCCTCCTCCCCACCCCCGCGGCCATGGCCACCACTGCTCTGTGCATGGTGGGCAGGCCCGAGGCCACCTTCCCCCGCAGCCCACCTGATCCCCCCAGGCAACCATCGGACTGCTGTGAGGGTGGGGACGGGGTCTTACCTTTGCAATCTGGATGCGGGAGAACCCCCAGAAGTCATCAATCATCCCTCACCTCTGTGACAAGTCCTGCCAAGAGGTGGGACCTCCCATCCCATCCCCTCCCCAGGCCAGAATTGGCCCCTTGTGCTTCGGCCAGTGGGACATCAGCGACAGTGAGGGGTGGGGGAACGTGAAGGGGTTTGGTGTGGCCCCCAATAGTCACCAAGTGCCCCGGTGGGGCCACCCTACAGGAGCAGGAGCTGCCCTAGTTCTCGGGTTGTCGCGCCTGTATAGCGCATTGCCTTCTGTGCTCACGCGGAGCCGCTGGGTAGCTCCTGGGGGCACAAGGCTGCAGTTTCCAGCAGGCACTGGATTGGCGGCTCATTAGCTCCAAGTTAGAGAACCAAAGGCCTGAGTTTGTGAATTTGGATTGGAGCGTCCCAGCTGAGGCAGGAACATCGCAGCCCTGTCTCCCAGGGCCCAGGGGCAGCCTCACTGCACCGGAAACCACAGCGGGCCCACTTCCTGCACGCACATGCACACACACATGAGCACACACGTGCAACAGGCAACATGTATGAATACACACATGGGGCACGCGTACACACATTGTATTTGCGTGCAGCACACATGCATACACATGTCATTGCACACACAGGGCCTACACACATGCATGTGCTGCACACCCACATACACGTTTCCATGGCTACAGCACTCTGAGCACGTGAAGCCCCATTAGTAACAAGGGCACCTGGCCCACCGCAGCGGGAGTTTGCTGTTTGTTAACTGGGCCACGCAGACAGCAGAGAATCCGCTCAGCCCCAGACGCAAGGCGTGCAGTTCTGCTGAGGGGTCCTGGGGCACCAGAACACAGCCTGTCATGAGCCGGGAGCCTCTCATGAGCCGGGAGCCTCTCACAGCCATTCTCCATCGCCCACACCCCTTCCGGCCGGCCAGCCACGATCGCCCGCGTGGAAAAGCGGACCGGCCCAGCCGCCTCTGGGAGACGAGGGGCAAGGCCCCAGGGCACGGAGAGCCACACGTGAGAGCCGGAGGAGGGCTGGGGTTCCTTCTGGACTTCCCGGGAGACTTTCAGCGAGGTTGCTCCTGGGATACAAAGAAAATGGGGACAAGGCGAAGCAAGACGCCCACCTGCTGTGAAAATACACGTTTTTGAGTTCCACACTTGCTGGGGGGGGGGGGTGCGGGGGGCGGAGCCAAGACCGGGGGGTTCGGGTGCCTGCTCTCCCCTGCGGGGTGCTGGTTTCGCCTGATGCTGGGCAGGGGAGTGACTGCCCCGGGGCTGGCGCGCTGGGTTTGTTGCTCAAACGCACATGGCGGCGTGTGAAGCACTTTGAAAAGGGAACTTCGCAGGCCAACGGGTGGGCTTCCTTCTCTTCAACAGACACACGCACACAGCTGTCAAAGGTGAGCCACGGGGGAAGGCACTCGCTGGTCATCCGCGCTGTGGTCAGAAGATGCTGCCAGGGCCGGAGCTGTGGCCCAATGGGTAAAGCTGCCGCCTGCGGTGCCAGCATCCCATATGGGCGCTGGTTCGAGTCCCAGCTGCTCCACCTCCAATCCAGCTCTCTGCCACGGCCTGGCAAAGCAGCTAAAGATGGCTCAATGCTTGGGCCTCTGCATCCGTGTGGGAGACCCAGAAGACGCTCCTGGCTCCTGGCTTTGGATCTGCCCAGCTCCGGCCATTGCGGCCATTAGGGGAGTGAAGGTGGATGGAAGACCTCTCTGTCTCTTTCCCTCTCTGTGTCTGTAGCTCTGCCTATGAAATAAATAAATACAATCTTTTTTAAAAAATGTATCACCATAGGACAGCCAGTAGGAATTAAGATAGTCATATTTTGGGAGCGATCACATAGCTTTGTTACATATTTTGTTACGATCATTCTATTCCAGTGACAGCTGTTGTTAACCACCTGCTGTGCCTCATTTATAAATTAAACTTCAGTGTAGGATGTCCGTACTGGAAAAGCACACACACGCAGGAGTCAGCCACCCGCTGGGACCACTGCATCACCAAAGCACACCTCAAAAATAAATAATGACGGCAGGGAGGCCTCTGGGACGCCACACAGAGCTAATACAGCGCACGCACAGGGCAGGCTTCCCGGACCTGCAAGCGCTCCTGTGGGTGACCCTGGAGACGTGATGCCCCGTGTGCGAGGAACCTGTGGACTTGGCAGAGAATTCTCAGGGGCTTCCCAGGGGCTGCCACAGGGCTCGGCTGCAGCAGTTCTGTAATCACAGACCCCCCAGCGCTGAACGACCTCGGTTCCAATCCCACTTCCCTGCGGGAGTCTCAAATCTTCATGTGGGGTGCAGCACACAGATCTGCCACCAGAGGGAAGTAGAGACCCACGGTGGCAAAGAAGGGCAACCATTACAGCCCCTGGTCAGAGGGAGGAGCTGAGGACAAGGTTAGTACCATTCTCTCCCTCTCTCTCCCCCCCTCCCTCTCTCCCTCTCTCTCTCTCCCCCTCCCTCTCTCCCTCTCTCTGTCTCTCTCTTTCTCTCTCTCGGGACCAAATGAGTGTGCTGTGAGTACAAATGCACTCTTACTTAAGAGGGGATTTCTCTCGTAGTAATTTATTTGTATTTGTTGAGCAAACTGTGGACTGTGTACCAGAAAAAAGGGACAAGCCTGTTGGCCCAGCTCGTTCGCAGAATCCTGAAGACTTCTGTCTAACTCGAGCTGGGCGAGGGTCCTCGGAGCCTCTCCTAAATCCACACCTGAGGATCCGACCCAGTGCACCCCCTCCACAGTAGAGAGGCTGCAGGGCAGGGTCGGAAGGATGCCAGGTGAGATGAGGGGACGGGTAGAAGCCCCGCCCTGTGTGCTCTGGGATCTGTGTCTCCCTAAGCCTGCCCTTGACGGACGCACAGAGAGCCCAGTGTCACCTCACTGGGTAAACCAAACCAAGACGTGAGCCGCGCACGGGGAGAACGGGGAGCTGGGGGGACCCCACGTTCGTCAGGAGGAAAAGGACCAGGACAGCGGTCATTTGAAGGGGACGCTCACAGACCGCCACAGCTGGACTACGCCACCCTTGCTTCAGTGACCCGCTGTCGAGCCGGGGTGGCCCGGGGGCCCTGCAGCTCTCGGGGACACGGTGCTCGTCCCCCTCCTCTGCAGTGTGGTTACAGAGAGTGAGGACGAACTGAGACACAGGCACAGCCTTTGTTACAGCTGCAGACGGTGACGACTGGACACTCACCTCAGCCAAAGTGACCTTGTAAGACTTGAGCCTGCACCCACACTTGATTTTCCTGGGGGACAGCAAACCCCCAGTGGAAGGGACATGTCCCCGGGCCTCGCAGGACCGAGGGTAGCCATCCCCAGCCCTGCGATCCCGGGTGTCCCTGTGGATTGTGGGTAAACTCTCTTTGTCCTGCCCACAGCCACCTGCCAGCCCACTGCTGCCCTCAGTGCCTGCTCCAACAGGTGCCCTACCAGACATAGGGTGAGGGAAGGGAAAGGCTCCCTCCCAATCCCCTGGGTGCACTGCGCCGTCTGTGCCCCCACAGCAGGCACAGGGGCCCGGCCGCTCCTGCTTGCAGCTCATCTCCCCACGGGGTGCCTGGGCCACCCTGCCCGGGGCCCCTCTCCACCAAGCTCCTTCTGCCCCCAACCTCCTCCTTCCATTACAAATAAAAATCACACCCGACTTGGCCCTGGGAGCCTTCTTGTTCTTCCGTGTGATCCTGGGGTGGGGTGGGGTGGCTGGGGACTGTCCGTGCCCCCACCTGGCCCGCAGTTTGTAAACCGGGAAAGCTGGCAGAGTAGAAAGAGTCAGAATCAGTACTGCATCCAGAACTCCGAGTGATGCTGCCCAAGAATGACGGCAGAGATCTCGTCCACTAGCAAACTCCAGCACACAGGGCCCGGGGAGCTCCTGGGGGCCTCAGGGAGGCGGCAGCAGTCACCCATCTCAGACAGCACAGGGTTAGAGGGCTGCTGTAGACGTCACAGATCACATCCGGGGACAACTGGAGCCCAGTACGAAATCCAGGCGGCGTCGACAGACACGGCTTGCTGTGTGAAGAGTCTCCGTGGGCCCTGTGTTTCAGGACAGAACAGTTTGGAAAGCAGAGCAGTGGAGCTGCACAAGCAGCCCCTCTGCCTCCCTCAAGGGGGCGCCCTTTTGCTTTAGAGCCTGGCTCCTTGGTGGGTGAGTGTCTCCCCCACTCCCTCCTTGGTGGCAACACTGGATTCCCAGCCCCCCTTGTCAGGGTCATGATGGCCTGAAGGTGACGCTGGGGGTGCTGAGACACTGCTTCCAGAGTCCCCTCCACATGGCCCTGGCCATGGTCTGAGTGCAATGTGTCCCCTCCAATGTCACCTGACATTTCATGCGCACTAGGAGAAAATAACAAGTGTGACCTTTAGAAGAAAAATTAGGGCTCTGCTCTGGGCACTGCGTTAGCCAAGTCCCAGGATTAACAAAGCAGTGGGTCCCCCGAGGGAGGGCCCACTGTCAACACCAGCTTGGCAGAGCTGGCATTGTGGTGATGTGGGCTAAGCCCCTGCCTGCAACGCTGGTGTTCTGTATCGATGCTGGCATCCCAAATCAGAGCACCGGTTCAAGTCTCAGCTGCCCGGCTTCTGATCCAGCTCCTGCGAGTGCACATGGGAAAAGAGCAAGATTTGACCAAGTCCTCGGGCCCCTGCACCCACTCATGCAGGAGACCCCGATGCATTTGCAGGCTCCTGGCTGCAGCACAGTCCAGCCCGACCGTGGCAGTCATTTGGAGAGTGCACTTGTGGGTAGAAGATCTCTCTCTGTGTCTCTCTTTCTCACTCCCCTCTCTCTCTGTCTCTGTCTCCCTGCCTTTCAAATCCAGCTTTTCTTTTCAAACAAGGTTATTTGCTTTGTTCGTCATAGGAAAGCAATTGCCTGAGTCTCCCCAGAGTTTGGAGCCATAGCAACACGTACTGAGTGCCAATTGCCACGTGGGCTCACATATCAGCACCCAGTTCTTAATTTGAAAGACACTGGATTTCTTCACGCGCCACAGTCCACGCATCTCGTCTGTGCAGATTCAGGAGCAGAGTGATACTTCCCACTGCCCGTGCTTCCACCCGTGACTGCCTGCAAGCCGGCCCAGCAGCATCGCCCGCCTCAGTGCCCTCTGCCCAGTTGTCCGGTTTCCGCAGGACTCTGCACTGGGGCACCGAAGGAGAAGCTAATTTACAGGGTCGCGCCTTCTCAGCACCGGCTGTGGCAAAGGCAATCAAGCAGAGCCTCCCCGAGCAGACACGGGGAGCTGTGAACTGAGAACGGACCCGAGAGGGAGCCAGCAATGGCATTCATCCTATCCGTGAGCGCTCCTGGGACACAGACCCACTGCTCAGACTCCCTGAGGGATTATTAAGAACACACAGCACTCACGCGGCCCCCAGAAAGTGGCCAGCACTGGCCAGAGCACCCCGCACACCCTCACTCGCCCGAGACTTGTGTTGGCCCACGGGGTGATAAGCACGCGTGTCACTGTGACTTTACACCTTTGGCAGTGACTTGGCCAAGGTCACAGCCGGTCCTTGGCTAAGCTAGAGTCAAACTTCTCAGGGCACGGGGTGGGCTGTGCTCTCTGGGCCCTCTCAGTAGTAAATGGCAAAAGAATATTCTATGATGTCTTGCTCTGGGACATGGCAGAGAAAGACACACTCAGCACAGTCAGCCAGTGTCCTTGGGGGGACTCCAGGGGACCCCCGTGGAAAGGGCCCCTGACCGTGCATTCCAGTCTCGGCCTGACCCCACCCGGCCCCCTCACCACCAGCCCCAAGGCCAAACCCATGCCTCCCAGTGCAGCTCCTCCATGAGTTGGTGGCCTGGGGCTCGGCCCCCTTTTCCAAGCTGTCCGTCTTGTTTGACCGATGTTGTGGAGGAGTTGGGAGGAACAGAATCCCATTAAACCGGAATCTTTCTCAGGTGCCAATGACCAATGACTTGGGAAGGCATTGCTCGACTCCATCATGTCTTCAGTGGACAAAGAAAAACGGGGTGACAAAGAAAATAAATTCAGTGTCCTGTAAGGGACATGGTCATTTTGGTTTTGTCTTTAACTTGTTTTTTCTTTAAATAAAATTCCCCTACCAAAAAGCCATGCCCCACCTCCAGCCCCAGGCGACCACTGATCCGGGCTCAGTCTCCGTAGACTGCCTGCTCCACTAATTGTTCAGGTGGATGGATGACACACAGGTGGCCGTCCGTGGCTGGCTCCCTTCAGTCAAGGGTCGAGGTCCGTCTGTGCCGTAGCATGAGCTACGGTCATGCCTTGTCACAACAGAACGATCCTGTGTTGTGTGGATAAACCGGGAACGTGGCTATTTCACTGTTGCAGTTACCAACTCTGCCCAGTAGGGGGCACCCGGTCTCCGGGGCTGTTTTCCTCTGCCCTCAGGCTGGAGCCAGGGGTGGAGAGCTGGGTTTGAGGATGCGGGCTGAGATGCATGTATGCAGATCAAGAAAACCTGAAGACCACTGAAGGCCCCGGCAAGAGGATGCGGGGGAGGCCCCCGCCACCCACCAGTGTTTAGAGAGGGCAGAGGTTGGGGCGGGGGAGCGAGAGGGTCAGGGCAGCATAGGACCAGAGGAGGAAAGAGGCTGGGTCCCGCAGTCCACGGAGCAGACACCAAGCCGGGTTCAGGTCAGGAAGCCTTGTGAGGCGGGGCCGGGTGGTGTTTTGGAAACAGTAGCACTGCACATTTCGCAGTATTTTCAGAGCAAGGAAACAAGTAACCTTTCGCCCACCCTCCAAAAAGTCTCCCTCCTGTCTCTGATATTTTCATTTCCTGACAATTAAGCGTTTCCTTTCAGAGAGAGAAAGCCTAGAAAACCCGGCCTTACCTGTGTCACATTCCTGATGGAACAAGGAAGTGTGGCAGAGGACCTAAGCTGTGCCCATTTTACAGGTGGGGAGAGGAGGCTCCATGCGGAAGGTCCAGTTCCCAGGCGTCTCCTCTGCTTCACTCTGCAGGCAGCCCGGAGCAGCAGCTGCTGGTGTCTCGGGCTCTCTGATGCCTTGGGGGACCCCAGCAGGATCCACTTTCCCAACACAGGTCAAAAGAGGCTGGCGCTCCGGGCTGTCTGCACCAGGACGCTTGTCTGGTGCTTCGGGGATGCAAAGACGGTGGTGCCTTGTCCTGACCAGTGCCTCTCAAGGATGAACTAGGGAGCCATTGGCTGTGTGTGTGCCGGGCTGTGGCAGTCCAGGGTCACACGGAATGTGGAGTGAGCTCGCGGCTTCCCTGGCAAAGCCGCATTTCCCTCCACTGAATGACCTGCCTGTGAGTCTTCTCTGATCCCCCACTGCACCCCGCCGCCCGACACACAAACCATGAAGCGGATCTCATCTTCAAAACCACTTTTCCTGTGGCCTTTGTACCCAGCCCTCCCTGCACTCCTGTGAAAACTGATCTTCACAGGGGACGGAGGGGCCCACTATGTGATGTAGTGGGGAAAGCCGCCACCTGCAGTGCCAGCATCCCTCGTGGGTGCCAGTTCAAGTCCTGGCTGCCCCT
>CM027390.1:7517274-7554547 GCA_015711505.1 Sylvilagus bachmani
CTCTCCCTCTCCCTCTCCCTCTCCCTCTCCCTCTCCCTCTCCCTCTCCCTCTCCCTCTCCCTCTCCCTCTCCCTCTCTCTGTAACTCTGCCATAAATACATACATACTTTAAAAAGATGTGGAGGAATCGCCACAGTGTGGAGCACCACCTGAGCATGGGCACCTGTGAAGGCCACTTGCATTTCTTGGGGCTCAGAGCACTGTTAGAGGGTGGCCGCGGCGTTAGCCAGGACACGGGGACATCAGAGAGGAGAGGCCAGCTGCGAAGCCACTCCCGTTGTCCTTCGTCCTGGTTCAGCGCAGGCTTCCTGGTGCCCTAGCAGGTGCGGTGGTGAGAACGGGCCCTCCTCGGGGGCCTGTGCACCGCACATCGTCCTGTGATGGTGTTGTCCACAGTGAACGTGACTTCTGTTTGACCTTGGGCTGGATTTTGACGTTGATTATCAGTAGGTCTAAAGTTTAGGAGGTTTTACTTGCGGTGAAATCTATACTGTTCTGGAAGACTCTGGGACCTCTGGCCATGTGACCTCGATCATCATCCTGAGATGGTCTGGCTGACTGGGGCCCGGGAAGGTAAGCGACCCTCCCACAAACCCACAGCAGGAGGGAGCAGGCCCTTCTCCCAGCACCCACTGGGGATTCCTCTCTACACCGTGGGGATACACAGAGGGAGTACAGTGTCGGCCAAGCTCAATGGCATGGCACGGGTGCCCTCCCCTGCGAGCAGAGTGCACACGGAGTCGCGTGGCCCTTCTCAGTTGATGGGAGACACGGCCGCACCGGGAGGGAAAGCACGGGTGAGCTTCCTGCTGCGGCAATGGCGTCCAACTGTCCAGTTGCCAGTCCCCACACGTGGCTAGAACACCACCCACGATTCACGGTGTGAGGTGCTAAACGAGAGACCCAGAAGAGAGAAGGCTCTGGTTCGCGAGAGGGGCCGGCAGACATAGCTCCACCCTCCCCAGGCCTGCCGGCTCCTGCGCAGTGGGAGTGGCATGCTTGTAGAAGCACAGCAGTCGCCCGCTCCAACCGTGGACTGATTTTCTGAGCTGAACAGCACTTCGGCCATTGGAGCCCCGGCAGGGTCCACAGCCCAGCCTGTCCCACCTGTCGCCGGATCAGCAACCCCAGACATTTGCATTGGTCTGAGTGCCGGGGCCTCGCTGCTGGGAGACTTTACCCTGATTTAGCTGTGTTAATGAAAATCGGGGGTCCAGGTTGGTGACGCCCTGTGAGAAAGAGTTCCCAGACAAGTCAGCGTGAAATTTTCATTGATCAAGCGAGGTTTATTGTGAGCAGAAGTCCACGCCCAAGAGCAGGGGAGTGGGCAATGGGGGGGGGGGGGGAGGCAGAGGGTCTAGGGGGCGTTGTCTTTGGCCTTTTTCTTGTATTGATGGGGGAGGAATATTCGCTGCGTGGGCTCTAGGTACCCGGTGGGATTTCCCTGCAATGGGGAGCCGCCCATTTTCTTTCCTAATAAGGTCTTTTCCGATGTGTCACAGCCATCTTGGAGGCAGGTCCCAGATGAAATTGCAAGGCTAATGATTATACGGGGCAGGGGTTAATTAAGGTAACAAACGCAATGGCTGTTCTGGAACATTCGCTGTTATGCCATGGGAAGTCCTGAGGCTCTAGCGCCTCTGGGCTGGCTCCTCTCTCGCTGTCTGCCTGCCCTAACAGGTGCATGCCTGGGACCACCTCCAGCAGCAGGCACAGCTCGGCAAGGAGGGGACGGCTCCTGGCCGTTTCCTCTGGGTGAGAGATGTGGGGCTGTTTCCCGTCGAGGGGCACACACAGACCAGCCCTGCTTTGCTTTATTTCTGCAGCCGGGAGCCTGGCTGAGCCTCGCCCCCTCAGTGCCTACTGCAGCTTGGGCCAAGATGCCAAGCAAGGTGTGGCCACCTGCCAGGTAGGTGAGACCACCTGCCAGCAGGAAACCCTGCTGGCAGATCGCAGCTGAGCCTCTGCCTGCTCCAGGGCCTCAGCCTGGGCCCAGCTCATTCTCAGATACAGTGTCCTGGGCTCAGACCGTCAGGCTGGGCGGCAGACATGGCGTCCCAGCTGTTCCTGTTCCCGGTCGGCCAGCCAGCCTTAGGGGCTGGTATTCGGGAAGGGAGGCCAAGCCCTGTCCTCCAGCGAGACTCATCGCCCGCACTGGGCAGCGCTGGGCAGTGCGGAGGGGGCCTGAAAGCTGAGTGCAGGTGTTCCCACTTAACTCCTCCATCGGGCAGAGCTTCCCAAGCAGCCAAACACAGGAGCAACCTGCTTTCTTAGAGATTTATTGATTTATTTATTTGAAAGGCAGAAAGAGAGAGAGAGAAGGAGAGAGGGAGATTTTCCGTCTACTGGTTCACTCTCCAAATGCCCAAAACAGCCAGGGCTGGGCCAGGCCAAAGCCAGGAACCAGGAACTCCATCCAGGTCTCTTACGCGGTGGCAGGAACCCAATTACTTGAGTCATCACTGCTGTTTCCCAGGGTGTGCATTAGCAAGAAACTGGAATTGGGGGCTGGAGCCAGGACACCCCAATCTGAGAAGTGGGGTCCCAACGGCAGCTTAACCCCTGTGTCAAACACCGGCCCCACGGCAAGAGGAGCTGGGCTGAAGGTGCAGGTCGTGCACTGATAGCGCCTCCAGGGGGGCCAGCGTGTCAGGGCCAGACCCTGGCCCAGGCGGCCTGTGTCCACCAGGGAAGGCCGTAGCTCCCCCGTGTCTCTCTCGGGAGCCCGGTAGTTAGGGACGGTTTAAATTTGCTAGCCAGAAACCAATTATCTGAATCTATGAGTGTGATTGGGATCTCCATTGGTTAAAACTCGAAGTCTCCAAGCTTGCATGGACACTAGCATGTGGTTGTAAGCGACCACCGCAGTAAGGAAGAAAGAAGAATCGAGAACAGAGGCTGAGTCTATAGATACAGAGTCAGAAGGATTCTGGGTCCTGAGCTAGGATCCCGCCCTGGCAGACAACACTGCAGACAGCGACTGACACGGGCACGAGCGCCCTGCCGCCCACGTGGATGGAGTTCATGCCTCTCCCTTCGTAGGAAGCCAAGAGTTGGCCAGCACCTGCGGGTGCCGCTTTCTGTAAGTGGCAAATGAGCTGACCCTTACGAGCTGTCGTCCTTTTCCCAAAGGTCTACAAAAACAAGCCTGATTATCCTTCCACGTGGTCTTAGCCACCAGGTGTTTGTGCTGCGAATATGCTGTGTGCCCGTGAGCGCACCCAAGCACAAAACGCATCAGCCTGAGCTGCCTGCTCTGACCAGGGACCAAGGCCCCAGACCCGAGTTTCATATGCACTTGACCCCGTCACCTAGGACTTCAACATCTCCATGGGGCAGAGGCTCCATCCTCTTTGCAACTCGCCCCACCTGTAGGCCTCTGCAGACTGATCTGCACACATTAAGTGTTCAGTCGTCGTATTTTCTAGCCTGTGTGCCTTGAGGACCTTGCCATCCAAATGCCAGTGGCAGTTCCCGTGGCATTGAAGAGTCTTCGAGAAGTGGGGTCTTCGTGAAGTAGCTTTAAATCCTGCCCTGAGCTGGCTCAGGGCTGTTTCATGGCTTCACCCGACAACCCAGATACCAGGCCGCCCATACAACCCACCCCACTCCTGGCGTGCACAGAAGTGCAATGCGACAAACACGCCTATCTGGAGGTGCCCCCAGCACAGTGGCAGGCGGACGGGTCACCAACAAGTGAGCAAGTCACCAGGGGACAGGTGTCAGAGACAGCAAGTGCCAGGCCCACGTGAAGGGGAGCCCAGGCCCACCCCAGGGAGCCGAGAGGCTCAGGGTGAAGGCGAACCTTGAGTCAGGTTCTGATGGACATGCTGAGGCTGCCCCGCGGGGTGGGGGCCATTCCAGGCAGGAGCCACAATGATGTCAGTGCCCCCGCCGCGTGTTTGCAGGGCAGGGGGAGATGCCTTTGACTTGGTGATTCCATGTCACCAATAGAGAGGGGGGCGGGGAGGTAATACAGGACCTCCCCAGTGCACATATAGGTTGTCTATAGAGCTGTAACATTCTTACACAAGTAGCGAATCTTAAACTTTGGGGTGGGAGGGGCTTTGGAGCCCCCTGCTGCCACCCTCAGGCCCCTGTGTGAGAAACCCTTGTGCAGAATATAAAGGCCTCGCTGGGCCATAGCAGGAGCCAAAGATGCCCCGGGCTCTTCCTCCTGCCCCTGGCTTCTCTGTGGCACCCCCCAGGCCTCTTCCACCCGGAGGGGCGGCGTTTCACAGGACCCAGCCCACCACACAGGGGCGGTGTTTCCCCCTCCCCCGCCAGGAGCAGCTCGGCCTGACTGCAAACAGAAATTCCATGTGGCCTTGGTGCAGCCAGGGCCCGCTCCCCACGCCCGTCTGTGAAGAAAGGGACAAAACCGGCAGCTGCGACAGAAGAGACGGTCCTTGCTGGCTTAGGTGACAGGGACGGGTCAGAGTCTGGGGGCCCGGCTTCCCCCGCTCCTGCCCCTCATCCACCGCAGTGCCAGCCTTCTTCCTGGGGCTCCCCACCTGGAAATGGGGGTTGGATTCCTGCCCTGTGCACCAGGTGCAGGAGATGAAAGTCAAGCGAAGTTATGTGAGTAATCGCACGTGAGCTCCCGATCCTTCTGAAAAAAAAGAGCTGTGCGTTATTCTTGACAGAGAAAACACGGAGAATTCGTGATATAGGAGGAAATGGCATTTTACTGGAACTCAGGAACAAGAATCAAGCAGGAGCACTCCCAGGAGACAGAGAGCAGCGCCTGTCTCTCGTTACAGGCATCGCGTTTCTTTTATTTTTTAGGACTGAAAAGGCACTAAAGGCCCCTCACTCTCCTTCCAGGGGACCGTCGAGAAGCCCCTGCTGGGCCAGCTCTGGTCCTCCTGGAACCACGGCTGGCGCACAGCAGGTGCTCAGCATCCCCGTGCCTTCATGACTGGAGTGTGCTGACCTTGGAGTCTCCTTGATGGATGCGCTGGGGCCACAAAGCCGGGCAGGGGCTGGTGGGGGCTCTCTGCTCCTCGGTGGTCCTGCCACTGGTTGCTTTCTCCCTCGCTTATGGCTTGGCCACCTGACGTCCAAGTGGCCAAGGCTGCGAAGTGGCCAGCAGAGGATGAGACTGATCCAGACAACATGAGCAGAAAGCACACGACACAGGTGTAAAAGTCAGCTGTGGCCCGGCACACCCTGGACCACTTCGTTCATTCACGCGCTTGTCCTTAGGCACTAGGCGGGGTGTGCAGCAGGCATTGCTGTAGGGAAGACGGACGGACAGCAGGACAGCTGGGTGTCAGGGGTCCGCAGAGACAGCCGTTCCAACAGCCGGAGAGCGGCCCACGGCTGACCACACACAGCCCCGCGGGTCCCTGAGGCCACGGCTGCACTGCAGACCTGGAAGCCCGGGAGTGGTTGCAGCCGATGCATTTTACAAAAATTCCTTATGCAGCGACAGGCGGGCTGGAGGGGACGAGGGTTTCAGATCTGAGGCCAGGAAATCAGCAGAAAGAATTGAAGACGCAGGAGGCGTGCCATCAGGGCACGAGACCTTGGTGGGTGGAAAGGAAGGGGTGTGTGAGAACGACTCAGGGAGTGGAATTCGTGAGCATGGAAAACAGACCCGGCTCCCACTCAGCATTGCCATGCGGTAGCTGTGGGATCTGCAGATTGTGTAACTGTGCCTCGGTTTCTCCACCTCGGAAATGGGCCTGATTCTGTGGGAGTGGCGCGAGGATGGAAAGAGAACGGGAGCAAAGGATGAGCCCACCACCTCACCGGTGAGCGACAACCTCTGGGCCCCTTGAAGGAAAGAGCAGCTTGTGCCGTGGGCTGGGGTCGAGTTTGAAAACGAGTGTTGAAGGAAAGGGGAATGAGCAGTGGTCAGGTCTGCACATGGACTTCAGGGAAGTCACAGCAGAGCAACGTGGCCGCAGGCGCTGTGCCGTAGCGGATAAAGCCACCACTTGCAGTGCCGGCATCCCATATGGGCACTGGTTCGAGTCCCGGCTGCTCCACTTCCAATCCAGCTCCCTGCTAATGACCTGGAAAAACAGTAGAAGATGCCCCAAGTGCTTGGGCCCCTGCACCCACGTGGGGGACCAGGAAGAAGCTCCTGGCTCCTGGCTTCAGCCTGGCACAGCCCTTGGCTTTTGCAGTCATCTGGAGAGTGAACCAGCAAATGGGAGATCTAACTCTTGCTCTGACTTTCAAATAAACTTAAAAAAAAAAGAACATGACCATTGAGAGCTGCACACACCACGACTTCCCACGTCTGCGTGGCCTCCACCTGCAGCCCCCAGGAAGGGTGGTTTCCAGCAAGGGGCTCCTACGGCCCAGATCAGCCGCCCTGCTCTCTTCGTGGAAACTTGCCAGAATCTCAGAGAGCCCTGCACACTTCTGACTGCTCCAGCCCTTCCTGGCAAACCCACAGCATGGTGAGGGTGCCCACACCAGGGGGCCATCCCGTGCCCCTCTCACCTTCCAGGCCTTGGGTGCCCGCCCCACCCCCACCCCCAGGTGCACCTGCCCCAGCACTCTCAGGCCAGGAGCTGACACGCCTCAGCATCATCTCCCATGGAAGGTTCTGGAGAGACGCACAGGCCTCGGGCGAGCGTGGCTTCGGCACTTTCACTGTGAGAAGCCGCCAGCTGGAAACCCTGCCCCACGTGGCGAGGCGCCGGGCAAAGCCGTTTGCGCCGGCCAGGTCTTTGCCACGTCACAGGTTTCCTACCTCCTACCTCGGCGTGTTTCAGAAATTTCCCCTGGGGTGAGAGTGCCCCGGCGGGCGCCTCTGTTGTGAAATTTGGTTAACACAGGTGATTTTTTTTTTGGATGACATCACTCAGATTAGGTCCCCGGATGTGTGTCAGAAAAACAAAGCCCCAGGTTGAGCTCAGTTCTCGGGGAACAGCCGTGACTGGAGACAGAAACAGCGGCCGCAGGCAGCCAGGTGCCCGGCGGAGCACTGGAGGAGGAAGCTCCGGCCTCGGTTCGGTGGCCGTGGAGGCTCTGCGCGCGGGTGTGCTTTGTCAACTTCAAAGGGGACAGACCTGCTCCTCTCAGTGTGGTTTGTCACATCCTATGACACTGGTCAGGCATTTCCCCTCCACGGGGTGGGGAGGGGGCAGAACGGACTGGGCCGCAGGTCCGAGCACAGAGCCCCTGCCCCGCTGTGTGTAAGTCGCCGTCTAACAGAAAGTCTACTCACCGACTCTTTAAGTCCTTGGCCACACACCGGGCCCACGTGCACCGTGGCACTGATGGCAGCCCCTGGGGAACCAGGGTGGCTTCTTCCCTCCTCCCGGTCCCTACAACTTCCTGTCACTCACTGCACCTGTCCGCAGTGCCCACCATGCCCCTCTGGCACTGGCAAGTTTGAGCTCGAGTTGGCCGACGGGATGGGCTCTGATGGGTGTCGCAGGATGGACAAAGCTCGCTCCATACCTGGGGGTTGTATATCCTCGGATGGCATGGCAATGGCATTTCCCGGGCAAATTCTGAGGAAAGCAGAGGCACTTACAGACAGAGCCAGAGGCCAGCGCCACGGCTCACTAGGCTAATCCTCCACCTGCCACGCCAGCACACTGGGTTCTAGTCCCTGTCGGGGCTCCAGATTTTGTCCCAGTTGCTCCTCTTCCAGTCCAGCTCTCTGCTGTGGCCCGGGAGTGCAGTGGAGGATGGCCCAGGTCCTTGGGCCCTGCACCCCATGGGAGACCAGGAGAAGCACCTGGCTCCTGGCTTTGGATCAGCGTGGTGCGTTGGTCACAGCACGCTGGTTGCAGTAGCCATTGGAGGGTGAACCAAAGGCAGAGGAAGATCTTTCTGTCTGTCTCTGTCTCTCTCACTGTCCACTCTGCCTGTCAAAAAAAAAAAAAAAAAGAGTAAAGACAGAGCGGGAGTCCAGCTCCCATGCCCTGTGGTTTGAATCCCGGTTCTGTCTCGTGTTCCCGCCACAGAGGTCAGCGGGATTCAGCCAGTGCTGAGAACCCCTGCCTTGGGACTGCCGGGTGCCCGCCCCCGGGGCTGCGTCATCTCTGACCCCGGGGTTGGGTGTCAGCGGAGGCCGTGGGAGGTGTCTGGTGGGCGGAAAGGCCAGGGCAGAGCCAGGCTGCAGCACATCCCACCAGTGAGAAACCAGACGTGGAGTGCGTGGCTGGGGTGCGTGGCTGGGGTGCGTGGCCAGTGCCCAGGGAACACTGAGAGCCGGCATTCCAGTGTTTGCTTCCACAGCAGACGGCTCCCAACTCCAGCACAGCTGCGTCACACGTATACAGACATCTACACGTGTGTATACAGACATCTACACGTGTGTATACAGACATCTACACTGCGCGTGTGGGGCGGGGCCTACGGAAGGCTCACGTGCTGGAGCTGCCCGTGCAGCGCGCAGGGGTGGGGGCCCGGGAGAGCAGCCGGGGAGCCGTCCTCCCCAGGGGAGCTCAGCGCTGCTGCAAGGGTGAGCCCTCCCCTGCCCTGTGTGCGCACACACATGTATCACAATACGCATGTGAACACATACGCACGCACACATCTACACACGTGTGTATAGACATGTACACATATACGCACACGTATACAGCCACATCAACACGGACACGCATGTGCACATGTATGCATAAATTTATCTGCATCTACACGTGTGCAGATATCTACACACATCTACACATGTGCACACACTTGTATACAGACACATACCTACAAATGAGTACACATGCATATACACATATATACATACATCTATATATACATCTACACAGACGCACATGTGCACACACTTGCATACAGATATTTACACATAGATACACATGACTGCATGTCTATACATGTGTGCACACATGTATACAGATACATACACAGAGATACACGTGTGTGCCTACACACGTGTGCACATACATGTATACAGATACATATGTGCAGACACACATCTACACATTGATGCACACGTGTACATATACACACATCTACATACATGTATATACACATCGCAGAAATACACATGTGCACACATCTATGAAGACACATGTGCATATGCAGGCATATACAGATACATATGTGCACACACATGTATACAGACACATCTACAAAGAAATACACATATGTATAGATACACATCTATACACAGATGCACTGTTGTTGTGCATACACCAACACATATATGCATATAGACACACATCTACTCCCAAGTACACACATGCACACACATCTATACACACAGATGCACACATACATGTGCACAATATATTGATACACATGTACACAGACACACATATGTGCACAGAAATACATGTGCACACACAACATACACATACACAGATACATACGTGCACCCCTAAAGGACACATGCATACAGATACACACGTACACAGATATACACAGATATGCACATATATTCACACAGATACACCTCACACACACACGCGCTCAGGCACACACCACAGAGAGACACACAGATATATACACAGATACATACGTGCACATGTAAGAGACATACATACAGACACACAGAGATATTCACGCACACACACACACATACACGCACACGCTCAGACCCACACCACAGAGACAACACCCTCTGCTGGGTGACGGCCACCCGCCTCCAGCAGACAGGACCAGGCATGAGCCAGCTGTGCGGGCAGCAGGCTGGCAGGGACCCTGCAGTGCGGAGATCCCCAGGAAGAGCCGGCGTCCAGCCTTGCGCCAGGCCCCCTGCAGGGTCTCGGTGCCTTTTAACCTGCATGGCTGCCTGGGAGCCTCGAAGAAGGAAGGTGTCCTTGACCTTGACCTTGGGTGCTGGTTCAGTCCTTGTGCAGGCCAAGCCTGGCCCCACCCCGGCTCCTTGCTCCGCAGAGTTCCTGGCCCCCGGTGCGGGGTGCCCTGCAGACAATCCCCCCTCCCCCCAGGAGAAGCCCGGTTTCCAGCCTGCAGCCCCCAGAGCACACCCAGCTTGTCCCCCACGGCCCCAACATCAATGCCGCCTCGGCCCCTTCGAAAAGCTGGGGGGACTGCATGGATTTCCAAACATTTTGCACCCAAATAAACGTATCCCACTTTCCACAAACATTCTAACGTCCCCTCATGTTAACTAAGCAAGAAACGGGACCAAGGATCACCACCCGCTACAGGACTCCGTCCCCTCCCCTGGGAGAGGCTGGGGGCGTGACCAAGCCCACCCCACCCCCACCCAGGGAAGCAGCAGAGTGGGGAGCCCCCACCCCACTCCAGGGCCAGCGACCCTGTGACATCATGCCTGTTTGTGCACGAAGAGCGTTTACCTACTTCTCAACATGCTCCGCTCATTTCCCTTGAAAAGTTCTATTTTAATCTGGGGGGAGAAACAGGCTTCTCACGCCTCCCACCATGATTACTCTCTTTAAGATCCTCCGAGATTTCAAAGAATTCAAAACCAGCCTGGCACCCTCCCAGCCCGCATCCCAGCCAGGCCCGCGTGTGTGCAGAGGCCCGAGAAAGCCCCGGGCAGACAAACAGCGGCTGGGGAAGTCCTGCCGCGTGCCCAGGAAAGCGAAACGGCCTCTGGCTGGGGCGCCCACAGGGCCGCTTGGCGAGCACGCCTGAACCCATGAGCAAGCCTGAACCCGCGGCTGCAGCCAGCGCTCAGCTGCCCCAGCCCCCCGCCCGGCCCCCCTCAACTCCCGGATCCCTCCTCAAAGAACGCACTCCCGGAGGCCGGGTTGAATGGAACAGAGGGGGCGCCAGGGGCTGAGGAAGAAACAGGCCAAGTGGAGGTGCACATGAGCGCCAAGCATCCCCCAGCCCCTCGCGCCCCTGCCCCCAGCTGGAGATGCAGGGGACCCCGCCCCCACAGCCGGCCACTGGGCTTCCTGCTCACAGCCCAGAGTAGCACAATCACACCACAGCAATCCCAGAAACCCTCCTCTCCCAGCTCCCCAGAGTGAACTGGGCGACACAGCAGCACAATCTAGAAAGGCATCGTGGGGGCCGGCGCTGTGGCCCAGCAGGTAAAGCTGCTGCCTGGGGTGCTGGCCTCCCATATGGGCGCCGGTTCAAGTCCCAGCTGCTCCACTTCCAGTCCAGCTCTCTGCTATGGCCTGGGAAAGCAGTAGAGGATGGCGCAAGTACTTGGGCCCCTGCACTCACGTGGGAGACATGGAAGAAGCTCCTGGCTCCTGGCTTCGGATCAGCGCAGCTCCGGCCATTGCAGCCATCTGGGGAGTGAACCAGCGGATAGAGGACCGACCTCTCTCTCTCTCTCTCTCTCTCTCTGCCTCTGTCTCTCTGCCTTTCAAATGAATGAATGAATCTTTAAAAAAAGAAGAATAAGAAGAAAAAGAAAGGCATCTTTGGAGCCAGTGTGTGGCCACAGCCTGTGACGCCATCAGCATCCCATATGGGCGCCGGTTCGAGTCCACACTGTTCCACTGTTAACAGCTCCCTGTTAACGCACCTGGGAAAGCAGTAGAAGATGGCCCAGGTGCTTAGGCCCCTGCACCCACGTGGGAGACCTGGGTGGAGCTCCAGGTTCCTGGCTTTGGCCTGGCCCAACCTTAGCTATTGCAGTGGGTGCAGAAGAGCCCCCCCCCAAGTCTGCCTTCCAAATAAATAAAACAAACCTTAAAAAAGAGAGAGAGACACACACAGAGAGAGAGAGAGAGAGAGAGAGAGAGAGAGAGGCATCTTGGTGCCTTCGCCCTCCAGGGCCCAACCCCTCCTCCCATGGGCTTCGCTCCGCCTCACCTCTGTGCCTTTGCCACTCTGCTCTGGCCCCCAGGGAGGCTGCAAACCCCGCCCTCACCCCCTAACATTGGCAATGTGGCCCCAGTGCCGCCAATGGAAACACAGGCCCTGGAACACAGCCCCACAGGTGACAGTGACTGAGGCTCTGCATGCCTCTATGTCCCCGCCTGTGAAATGGGTATGAAGGAAAAGAGCCCCCCTCCCCCTGCAGGACAGGTTAATCCAGAGAGCAGGGTGGGCCGTGAAGTGGAGTCGCCCTCCGACAGGCCTTCCAGCAGGGGGAGGCGTGGAAGGCGGGGAACAGCCACCGCACACTTTACCAGCCGACAGCGCAGCAGCAGTGAGATGATAGCCGGCGGGGCTGAGCGTCTGCCGGGCCCCCCACATTCTCCTTCTTTCTGGAGGTACAGGCAGGCCGGGCCGGGCTCGCCAGGAGCCGAGGGTGGGCTGAGGCTGGGGCCGGTCCACCAGCTGCGGTGGGCAAAGGCCAGGAAGGCTGGTTTGCTTTCTGCGTGCTTTCATTCAAAGAAACCCTTTGTGTTCAGGAAATGCACCTGATTTTCCTTTTTTCTTAAAATTTCTTTTATTTGAGAGAGAGAGAGAGATGTCGATGTTCCATCCACGGATTCACTCCCCACATGACCTCAAGAGCCAGAGCTGGGTCAGGCCAACACCAGGAGCCCGGAACTCCCATGTGGGTGACAAGGGCCTGAGTTCTTGGGCCATCAGCGGCTGCTTTCCCAGGCACATTGGCAGAGAGCTGGCTCAGAGGTGGGGCAGCAGGGACCGGACTGGCACCCACACGGGATGCCGGCATTGCAGGCTGAGGCTTAGCCCACTGTGCCGATTTCTCAAAGGTTAGACTAGAATCTTCTATTGGATGTTTCCAAGATTCCTATAGGGACCACAAGGAAGCATTTTAAAGACCTTGGACTGAGCTTTATGGGAATCAGATGTTTGCAAAGCACTAGGAATCGGGGACCCGTGGTTGATCTCAGACCCATGCGATTGGCCTCCAAGAGGAAACTGGACAGCCTGGGCCATCCACCGACAAGTGACCCCTCCACCTCCACACCCAGCCACAGCTGCCTTAGGTTGTGTTTTACTATAAATAGCGTGACACACCGAGAAGCGTTTCCTAACCTGCCCGGGCGATTTTGAAATGTCCCTTCCCTCTGCGGCCACAGCCGCTCACCACCGATAGCAATCTCCTGCAGGAACGGCGACACACTCTGCAAGATCCAGGGGACATGATGCCATCTTTTTTTTTCAAAAGGTATGGGCGGCAGAGGGGTGGGGTAGGGGTTGGCACAGAAGTTACGACACTGCTCGGGACATCTGCGTCCGCTTTGGGGTCCCTGGGTTCAAATCCCGGCTCTGCGTCCAGTCCAGCTTCCTGCTTGTGTGCGTGGCTGGAGGCAGCAGAGGATGGCTCCGGTACCTGGGCCACGGCCACCCACGTGAGGATCTGGATGCAGTTCTAGGCCTCGGCTTTGGTCTGGCTCTGGCTGATGTAGGTGCTGGCATCTGGGGAGTGAACCAGCAGCTAAAATGTATCTCAGATCTCCCTCTCCACCTTTCAACTAAATGATAAAATCAATTTTTAAAAAAATACCAAAAAGCATTAACAAGAAGAAAATATGTAACCAGGCACAGGGGCCCCTGGGCACCTGTGGGACTGCACGGGTCCTATCTCCATGACACTGGCCCTGGCCATTCCCTTACCGATTTAATGCAGTCTAAATAACCAGACATTCACGCAACCTCCAGGCTGAAGATCTTTGCTTGACATTTTTTCCAGCATTTACTGATATTTAACGGCATTCTCCTTGTCCCACAAAAGGTCTTATTTCCTTGCTAGAAATCGTGTTTTAGAAAGATACAGACACGGCCAGTGCCGTGGCTCAACAGGCTAATCCTCTGCCTTGTGGCGCCGGCACACTGGTTTCTAGTCCCGGTCGGGGCGCTGGATTCTGTCCCGGTTGTCCCTCTTCCAGGCCAGCTCTCTGCTGTGGCCAGGGAGTGCAGTAGAGGATGGCCCAAGTGCTTGGGCCCTGCACCTCATGGGAGACCAGGAGAAGCACCTGGCACCTGCCATCGGATCAGCGCGGTGCGCCGGCCACAGCACACCGGCCGTGGCGGCCATTGGAGGGTGAACCAACGGCAAAAGGAAGACCTTTCTCTCTGTCTCTCTCTCTCACTGTCCACTCTGCCTGTCAAAAAAAAAAAAAAGAGAGAGAGAGAGATACAGACACAGTCTCAACATTTCTGTAAACAACAGGAGGCAGGTGAGTGCATTTCTGGTGTGTTCTGTGCATTTGCGTGAACGACTCTGCCCATTTGCCGGAAGAATGTCAGTTCTGTGTGGATTCCAGCACATGTGCTGGTGCACATGTTGGCACACCTGCCTTCCATTAAAGAGTGGCTACTCTGTCAAACAGCCCGGCTTTGCAGAATCCAGCTTGTTCCCGTTGAGTGAAGTAACAGTCCCCTATTGATGTCCCATCCAGGGAAGCTTTCATCTCTGAGATTTATCCAAAGCAACTCCTCTGGAAGAGAAATGCTGGCCCTTCCCCGCGGGCTGGCGACGCAGACAGAAACATGTTCTTAGCTCGTGCCTCCACCATTACTCGCTGTAACTTACCACGGGAAGTGAGATCCCGTAGCTTCCGCTGCCTTCTTAGAAACAAATGAACAAATCCAGCCCCGACTCGGGAGGCAGGAAAGTAGGTTTCACCTCTGGAAAGAAGGACTCTAAGTAGTTTGTGGGCAGATTTTTAAAGTGGTCACATGGACACCTATAGATAACACACAAAGCCACGAGGCCTGGTGAGACCGGCCAGGGAGGCGTCTGGGGAGGGGACCACGGACCGGACCTGGGGGATGCATCTACATGAAAGCTGTCCTTTCCGGTTTTCGTGGAGCCACAGATGTCGGGCGGCCTCCTGAGGTCCCCGAGCAGGGAACGCAGGGTCCGTGGACCAGCAAACCGGTGGACTGCTGCAGGTGCACAAGCCGAGGTTTGCTTGGGTTGCGCGTGGGGTCCGTGAACATTCTCATTTCTTACTGCGTTCTTGGCCTGGGTGTTTCTGCCAGCAGATGAGGGTGCTAGTCACAGAAACCCTCCTTCCTTTGTTCAACAAATACGTAGCGCCAGGCACGCCGGCGGGATACAACAGAAGAAGAGTCCTGCTCTTATGGAGCTTGTGTTGTGCCAGGGGAGAGAGAAAGACGACGGTGAGCCCCCAGACTGACCTCGGTTGTTAGAAGGCGCTATGTGCTGGCTAAGGGCCACCGCATGGCACGCCACGGGGGAGGTCGCGGTACTAACTAGAGCAGCCCGCGAGGCCTCCGTGCAAAGGGAGTTTTGAGCAGAAGTTCAGAGTTGGCCATGCAGGCAGCTGGAGGGGGAGAGCGCTCCACTCCCAGCACCGGGAATGTGCCGGGACGCCCGGGCCACCAGGGACGCCGGGGACGGAGCAAGTGGCCAGAGGCGCAGGAGGGGAGGAAGCAGGCAGCAGGTGTCAGATCAGGGCAGATCGTTCAGGCCCTCTCGGGCTTGTCTTTCTTGCCAAGTGAGGTGAGAAGCCGCTGCCGAGGGGGCTGCAGAGCGGTAGCGAGAACTCCCCCGTGTTTCCCACGCATTGCGTGGCTTCTGCGCCAACAATAGCCCCGCGCTCGGGAAAGGAGCCAAGGGCGGAAGGACGGAGAATCGTTAGGTGGCGGCTGCAGTGAGTCCGGCAAGAGACGACGAGGTGACCGGACGCTGGGCGCCTCCTGGGGGTGAGGCCACCAGGCCAGGAGCTGGCGGCACTGTCTGTGGGAGGGGGTTGCTCCCAGGACTTGGCTGCGTGGGCAGTGGGGAGGCATTGTTCACGGGAGTCGCTGCACTGGCCGTCTACTACTGGTCAACAAATGACTTGCAGGGTACAGAAAAGCTATCAAGGTCAACTGGTGCCAGCGCCATGTGACACAACGGGCCAGACTGAAGCTACGTCTTCAAAGTCGCAATTCACTCAATTCTGTGATGCCCTGAATTTTAGCCCGTCTGAGCTCGAGGGCAGCTTTACCTAACAGACTCTGGAGCAGCTGCCTGGGGAAGCTCGGGGCTGCTGTAGTGGCAGAGCTGACACAGGCCCCTTCGGAGCCCTGAAGTCGGGGCATTTCCACGTGAAACAGACAGAACTCGGGAGCCCAGCCACTCAGCCATCTGTGCAGTGTTTTACCCCGCTGCAATATGTCCGAGCTCCGGCGATGGCTGACTCTTTGGTGTCTTCTCCCTCCATCCCCACAGCTGCCCTCTTCTCGTCCTCCATGATGGACACTTGGGAAGTGACGCCCCATGGCCACCCAGCTCACCTAACCAACACCGCATCTTAACAACACCGTCCAGCATCACTCGCCCATGTGGGCCAGGCACCTCGCTGGTCGCCTCACCCGTCTTGCCATATGGGGTCACCAACAGCCCTCTGGGAAGCTGGCACCACCCTGCGTTGCACCTCGCATACTTGTACAAGCCACAGAGCCACCATGCGGCCTCCCCGTGTGACACAGGTGTCAACTGGCAAACTCTCAGCTGAATTGTTAGCCTTTGTCTAAAAAGTGCTTTTCATTCCTTCAGCAAAAGGTGACATTATTTTACTTATTCAGTCCTTTTAATGTGTATTTATTTATTTCATCGACTTGAAAGGAAGAGCAACAAGCAGAGAGAGAGACAGAGACAGAGACAGACAGTAAACCCGCTGGTTTACTCCCTAAATGCCCACAACAGGCGGGGCTAGGCCAGACCAGAGCTAGGAGTCCCAAATCCCACCCAGGCCTCCCCATATAAGTGGCAGGGACCTGAGCATGGGGGCAGTTATCTACTGCCTCCCGGGGCACACATCAGCAGGACGCTGGATCGGAAGTGGAAGCGCCAGGGCCGGACCCCAGACAGTCCATCATGGATTGCAGCCACCCTAAACAGGAGCTCAGCCTACTGTTCATAGCATCCACCTGCTGTTCGGTCTTGAATAACGCTTTTCTTGCGGTCATCGACCTAATGGAAAAGTACACCTAGAGCAATCTCCCTTGAAAACTCAGGGAGTTCTTACAGATGTGTGGCCCCCGCAGACTCCAGGTCACAGGGGGAATCATCAGTGGTCACGCTCAGGCCCCAAACGGAAAAGTCGCTCCTCGTTACTGATCCAAAAGTTGCATTTTTCTTGACATCGTCCTGCAAATTGTCTGCACAGAGCAAAACAAATGTATAACTTCTACAAGTTAAAGAATGTTTTCAAAATATCCTGCAGTAGGGCCAGTGCTGTGGAATAGTGGGTAAAGCCACCGCCTGCAGTGCTGGCATCCCATATGGGCGCCTGTTCAAGTCCTGGCTGCTCCACTTCTGTTCCAGCTCTCAGCCAAGGCCTGGGATAGCAGTAGAGGATGGCCCAAGTCCTTGGGCCCCTGCACCCACATGGGAGACCCGGAAGAAGCTCCTGGCTCCTGGCTTCAGATTGGCACAGCTCCAGCCATTGTGGCCATCTGGGGAGTGAACCAGCAGATGGAAGACCTCTCTCTCTTTTTGCCTCTGCCTCTCTGTAGCTCTGCGTTTCAAATAAATAAATATTTAGCTATATATATACAATTATATCCTGTAGTATGTTCTGATTGCTTGGGACTGGCTTCATGAGAAGTGTTTGTGTTATATATTAAATGTTTAAATATATTTTGAAGTAGTTTTGTTTTAGTTTGTAGAATTCCCAAGATTTCTCCCTTTATAAACACTGAGTTTAAGTTTTGAGAATTTTTATCGGAGTGTAAGAATCTGCTCCACTCACATGTCTAAGACAGTAATAAATTCCAACTACTTCACAAACTGTTTTCTAAGTATTTTAACCAATTGTGTATGCAGTAGAATAAAAACTCAGTATACTTTGTTTTAATTTTTCAATAACTACTTAAAACAAAAATGAATATAATTAAGATTGATGGCTTTTTTACACTTAATATTTTTTTTTGACAGGCAGAGTGGACAATGGGAGAGAGAGACAGAGAGAAAGGTCTTCCTTTGCCATTGGTTCACCCTCCAATGGCCGCTGTGGCCAGCGCGCTGTGGCTGGCGCACCGCGCTGATCCAAAGGCAGGAGCCAGGTGCTTCTCCTGGTCTCCCATGGGGTGCAGGGCCCAAGCACTTGGGCCATCCTCCACTGCACTCCCTGGCTACAGCAGAGAGCTGGCCTGGAAGAGGAGCAACCGGGACAGAATCTGGTGCCCTGACCGGGACTAGTTTTTTTTTTTTTTTTTAACATTTCAATCTCATAGTCAATGCCACTGATCAGGGCACTGGTTCCTAAAGTCTCAGTGAAATGCAAGTAATCGTCCTCCTCTATAGCCAGCAGCTCGGTCCTGACCGAATCAAGGCCACAGCGGTCTCGGTCCTGAAGCAGGAGGCCAAAGGGAAAGAACCCAGAGGAGAAACAACAGTCGTGTTCTGACCCTGCATAGCTGCAGCTGAGACTGCTCAACACGAGGGTGTGCACAGCAGTGCGCTCACGGACACAAGATGCTGGCGCGCGGTGTCCCGGCACAGGTGTGTGGTGTCCCGGCACAGGCGGTTCCTGCCGCCTGGTCGTTCCAAGGCACTCACCTTTCATTTACGCAGCTGCAGATAATGACGCATGTATATTTTCTCTTGGTTTTCAAGAACCTTTCAACATAAGGGTGGTAAAACCCCCATCCTCTCTTTATTTTTTAAAATTGATCTATTATTCGAGAGGCAGAGGCACAGATAGGAGAGGCCCCATCCACCAATTGGCACTGGGCCAGGGCCAAAGCCGGAAGCCTGGAATGCCCACCACGTGAGCCACCACCACTGCCTCCCAGAGTCTGTGCCAGCAAGAAACAGGAGTCGGAAAACCAGGAACTGAACCCAGGCACCTGCATGTGGAATGCAGGGGACTTAAACACTACACTACTGAATGCAAAGCTTCCAGACTGGCCACATTACATAATGCTATTCACTTTAGATGCAATCGTAACAAAATGAACACAACGTGACTCAAACCTCCAACTCATGAATCAATCATTTAACTCAAAATGTAGAAAACAAAATTAAATTTGTCAAGGAGGTAGAAAAAAGTAAAAAGAATTTAAAAATCAGAAACAACAAAGGTTCTAAAATGTAAAGATAAAAATAAGGAAACATCTATTTTGCAAACACTAAAATAATAATAATCAAAATAGGAATTGACATAAGGCAAACATTCAAGATCGTTATAGAAAAACTTAATCAAGCATGAAATAAAAGAGCAATAGTGGAGAGCTATACCATATTCATGGATGGGAAGACACAATTCTGAATCGTTTCTTCCCAGAATACTGTATAATTGCGCTATAAGTGTCTGCCAAAAACACTTAGGAGTTTTCCAGATACAAGTGATAAATTACTTAATGTGCCAAAACAGTCAAGGCAAGTTTGTAAAGATAAAAAAGAAGGAATACAGGCCCTACCGTTCACCAAAACAAAATATAAAGACGTGGAAATTAAAACAGATGTCTTTGGGGAGTGGCATCATGGAAGCTTGCTTTTTTTCCTTATTACATTCTTTAAAATCAACTGCCCATACCCAGATAATAATAATAATAATAAATGTACGTAGTCATTGCAAGAACAGGAGGAGGAGGAAGAGGAACTGAGGGGCCACGGCGGTTTATTCAAACAGCACTTAGAAGAGCAGAGCTAGTGGACGGGCCAGACGCCACGGCTCAGCAGCTGAGCAGTATTTCTCTATTTCATCACTAAGAACAAAATTGTTGCAACCTAGCAATGCCTTCCCTCATCACAGGCTACACTTCCAGATATAGATGCATGGGGACTTCAAACAGTTACAGAAAAACAGAATTACAACCTAAGTTTATTTTGGCACCAAAAACTTTTGAAATCCACGCAGACTTTTCTTATATGTGCTTTCCATGAACTTTTTGAAGACCCCTTGTAGGCATGGACTTCACAAATTTGTGCCAAAATAAGTCTGTGTCTTAATTGCATTTTCCATGAAAGTTTTGAAGTACCCATACCTATGCATAAGTTTGTTATCAATAGATTCTATCATCTTCATGGAAATATATTCATGTTAGTTATAATAAATTTAAATTATGTTCATTTTATTGAAATCCTATCCTTTTTCAACTTTTTTTTTTTTTGACAGGCAGAGTGGACAGTGAGAGAGAGAGAGACAGAGAGAAAGGTCTTCCTTTGCCGTTGGTTCACCCTCCAATGGCTGCTGCGGCTGGCGCACTACAGCCGGCATGCTAAGGCCGATGCACTGTGCTGATCCAATGGCAGGAGCCAGGTGCTTCTCCTGGTCTCCCATGGGGTGCAGGGCCCAAGTACTTGGGCCATCCCCCACTGCACTCCTGAGCCACAGCAGAGAGCTGGCCTGGAAGAGGGGCA
Source organism: Sylvilagus bachmani (assembly GCA_015711505.1). NCBI lineage: Eukaryota > Metazoa > Chordata > Mammalia > Lagomorpha > Leporidae > Sylvilagus > Sylvilagus bachmani. Next base: position 7,537,403 of record CM027390.1, read on the forward strand.
ACCGGGACAGAATCCGGCGCCCGCACCAGGACTAGAACCCAGTGTGCTGGCGCCGCAAGGCGGAGGATTAGCCTAGTGAGCCGTGGCACCAGCCCCCTTTTCAACTTTTTAAAAATATTAATTGAGGCCAGCACCATGGCTCACTTGGCTAATCCTCCGCATGTGGCGCCGGCACCCCGGGTTCTAGTCCCAGTTGGGACACTGGATTCTGTCCCAGTTGCTCTGCCCAGGGGCAGAGGAAAGATGGAGAGTTCTCTATGCCGGGGACTCCGGATGTGAGCCCAGTGCCCCTGCTGCAGGGGAAGCCTGGTGGGCTGTCCTGTGCCAAGCCACTTCCCCCGCCCCCGCCCCCACCAGCAGATGTGGGCAGATAGCCCCGCGTCCACAACGGCCGCCCTCCGGCCTGGCCCGTGCAGAGCCGGGACTGGCCCACACTTGAGTGTGGGCTGGAGGATGTGGGGACCAGGGCTAGGGGCTGTGTTCAGCTTCCTGGGTGTCCCTTGTGTGCAGAAGCATGACCTAGAACAGAGCCTGCCGGCGTCTGCTTCCGCCTGGAAGACGATGCTATGGCGGGCCCTGAGCAGTCTTTGTTTCTTGTGCACGATGGACACAAGCAAACCACGGGACCTGCTCACGGGGCCACAGAGCATCTGGGCGCCTCCCAGCATGCCCCATGCAGCCCGCATGGCGCTGCTCTCTGTGCATGGACTGGCGTGCGAGGAGCTGACCTTGCCTTCCGTGTCGCCTGAGTGCGAGGCGCTGTGCCAGCCCCTTTATATCCTTTGCACCATTGGTCCTCCTGACCACCTTCCCTGTGTGAGGATGGGGAAACAGGTGCTTCGGCCACTTGCATGCCTACAAGTGCAGCACGTAGAAGCGACGAAGCCGCGGGTGCTTTGAACAGCAAAGCAGAGGTTCTGTGCGACCGGGGACCAATGTGCCCGCCATTTATTTGCACCAGATTTTTGTGATGTAGCTACCAAAGAACAACTGCAAATCAGAGTGTTAGGAAAAATTGTAAAATCAAGGAGCCAGTGTTGTGGCACAGCAGGTTAAGTTGCCACCTGCGATGCCAGCATTCCATATGGGCACCAGTTGGAGCCACAGTCACTCTGCTTCTGATCCAGCTCCCTGCTGATATGCCTGGGAGAGCGGTGGAAGATGGCCCAAGTCCTTGAGCCCTTACACCCATGTAGGAGGCTCAAATGAAGCTCCTGGCTCCTGGCTTCAGCCTGGCCCATTCCCAGCCATTCAGCCATTTGAGGAGTGAACCAGCAGATGGAAGACCTCTCTTTCTCTCTCTCTCTCCCCCTCGTCTTCTCTCTTTCTCTGCAGCTCTACTGTTCAAACAAATAAATAAATCATTTTTTAAAATTATAAAATAAAAACAATTGGTTCCAAGGGGATGTCTCTGAATTTTCCCAATAATTAAAAAATTGTCCAAGTTTGCCTTCTTTCACTCCACGATTTGTGGCACAAATGTTGTATACATGTGTCATAAACTCTTGGTGGCTCATATGCCGTAGGGGAGACTTGAGCCAGTGTGAATCTTTCCTCATTGCAGGTCTCTGATTATTTTTCCTAGGTGCCAAACTTTCTTATTTTCTGCTAGACTATGGGCCCCTGAGTGCTGTTCTCTGTAACCTGGGGAGAGCCAGACTCAGGCTGGGAAGAGCCGAGGACGAAGAGGCTCTGGGGCAGACATCACTAATGGAAACCAGCAAATGGGATACAGGAACCTGACACCCTGAAGCTGCCCCCTAGATAAAGGCCACCAGGAACTCGCCTGGGGAACGGCACAGGATCTCAAGACAGCAGGGCCCCAGCAGAGGCAAAAACGCGCCCCTTCCCTCTCTCCCCCACATCCACGCGGTGACCAAGGCCATGCATTGTAGACGGTTCCCGCTGCTCCTCCCAGGCCGGCTCAGCGCCCACTGGGACTCACTTGTCTCCCTCTACACAGCCCTCTTCATTATCTAATAGTCGCTCTGGGGCTGAATTAAGCCCCCTACCTGCCTCACTCCCACCCCCAGTCCTCGGGGACAGACATCGGCTCAATGGTGACCTCACATGCCATGGGGATGCAGCCCAGCCCGTCTGCTGGCAAAGCGGATCTCCTGCTTCCTCCCTCTCCAGCTCCCCAGGCCGCCCCGCATCCCTCGTCCTGGGCCCCCACCTCACCGATTCCTCTGCAGGTGCACCGTGTCCTTGCACTCCGCTCTGTGGGAGCCCCTGAACTCAAATGCCGGGCACCCACCCCTGGTGCTCCAGGTCCCCACTGCCCCTTATCCACGCGGGGCTCCCCCTGGACAGGGGCTCAAGGAGCCTCCATGGGGGTACGGGACAAATGCTGACCGCTGAGGGGTCACTTGTTGCTATGAAGTAGCTGTTTTAGCCAGCAGTTTCCAATACAGCCACGTTTCCAAAACAGGGCAATGCCAGAATAAAACCGAAACCAATGATTCAGCAGAACTGGAACTCAGCCCTAACTCTGCCCGGGGGTCCTTAGCGTGCAGACACCGGCTGTGCCCCTGTGAAGTCCCACTGCCCAGTGCTACAGGCCAGGTTAGAAAAGACGCCTGGGAAGTGTGTGGCGTAGGGCCCAGCGCGAGGCGGGTGTCCCCACAATGCCAAATCTTTTTGCAAAAAGTGCCTGGGTCCAAGATCTCTAGTTTTAGGCTTTGCTTCTTCTGGACACTCTCACAAATCAAAGGCCAATTTCCTAAGTGCTTTCTCTTTTCAATGAAAAACCACCCTGTGTCCACTTCCTCCAGTGAAAGCCGCCCAAGGTGTGTGTGTGGGGGGGGTGGAGAGAGAGACCTGCCCTTGGCCAGGAGGGTGGGAGAGTGGGCGGCCGCAGTGGGCTGGGTCTGGAAAACCCATAGTTCACAACGGAAACCGTGACGGGACCCCGGCGCTGACACCCAGCCCCGCCTCCCCGCTCCTGGGCCCCCTGAGCCCCCGTGAGTGGAAGGACACAGGCTGCTGCGCCCGCGGCTGGAAGCCCACTCTGCGGTTTGACTTTTCCTGCCCTCCCACCTGCTGCAGGGCCGGCTGCCCTGCTATGACTCATGGGCCGCTTCTGTGCTTACAGCAGTGGGGGAAGTCAGAGGCCTCGGTGGGGGCACTCTCTGGCCCAGAGGCCCCTGGGACGCACTCACAGAAGCTGAAACGGCTCCCATCCACGCTGCTCACCTCTCTGAGCACAGAGGCCCCTCCTGCCTTTGCATTGGAGGGGAAGGGACCCCGTGGCAGCCTCCAGTTCCACCTCCACCCCCGCCTCCCCAGACCCGCTCTCCATCAGAAGTTGGGATTGCCACTGGAAGATGCCCGAAGGCTGTCTGACAGCCATAGGCCTGTGTCCCTGCTGCTCAGTGACTCCCCACTGCGCCACAGCAAGGGCTCTTACTCAGTCACCTTCAATTCTTCTCCTCTACACCTCTCAGGGGCCCTCTGCCTCCCCAGGAGCTGCCGCACAGGGAGCGAGCACCTGCCGGACCGGGGCAGCTCCACAGCCAGGATCTCCTTAGACAGAAGCAGAGGCTCCAAGGACTTAGCTGGGTTCCCCGGGGAAGAAGCTGGTACTGCAGATAAAGAAGCCAGTCACAGCACAGTGGGTGTGAGGGGCAGCAACGGACTACTGTGTTTCATTACCAAGGCTGGGGCTGTCATTATGCCATGGCAGGTTAAGCCTCCGCCTGTGATGCTGGCATTCCATATGGGTGCCTGTTCGAGTCCCGGCTGCTCCACTTTGAGCCAGCTCTCTGCTAATGGCCTGGGAAAGCAGTAGAGGATGGCCCAAGTGTCTGGGCCCCAAATGTCCCCACATGGGAGACCTGGATGAAGTTCCAGGCTCCTGCCTTCTACCTGGCCCAGCTTTGGCCATTGTGGCCATTTGGAGAGTGAACCAGCTGATGGAAGATCTCTCTCTCTCTCTCTCTCTCTCTCTCTCTCTAACTCTACCTTTCAAGTGAAAAAAGAAGACTAGGCTAACCCCTGGATATACGTGGAGGGGCGTTAATGTAACTGGGAACAGCTGGCAGGTGCACAAAATGGAGAAAGTGTCTACCCGGTGGGATTCTTCGGCACAGCTGTCCCAATCCCAGCAGCTGGCTCAATTAAGACAGCCTTGGGAACTAACGTCGGGAAAAGCGGGACAAGTTGAGCATCCCTAATCTGAAAATGCAAAACCCAAAAACCTGACATTTTTGAGTGCCAGGAGGACGCCATGAGAGGAAAATTCCACACCTGGTCTCATGTGATAGCTCAAGTCAAAACACAGGTGTACTACAGATATTGTACAGAACTCCCTTCAGGCTAGGCGTGTAAAGTGTGTGAAAACACAAACAGGGGCCGTGCTGTGGCACAGCAGGGGCACTACAGATATTGTATAGAACCCCCTTCAGGCTAGGTGTGTAAGGTGTGTGAAAACACAAACGGGGCTGGCATTTTGGCACAGCAGGTGCCACCACTGCCTGCAACACCAGCATCCCACACAGGCGAGAGCTTGTGTCCCGGCTGCTCCACTTCTGATCCAGCTCTCTGCCAGTGGCTTCAGAAAAGCAGCAGAAGATGGTCCAAGTACCTGGGCCCCTGCACCCATGGGAGACACCCAGAAGTAGCTCCTGGCTCCCGGCTTCAGCCCGGCCCTGCACTGGCCCATTGCGGCCATCTGGGGAATGAACCAATGCACAGATGATCTCTTTCTCTCTCTCTCTCATATATATATATATATATATATATATATATATATAAAATATCTAATAATAATATCTATTATGCATCTCTCAGATATACATCTTTCAAAATAAATCCTTTTTTTGAAAGATTTATTTATTTATTATTTGAAAGGCAGAGTTACAGAGAAGCAGAGGCTGAGAGAGAGAGAGAGAGAGAAAGGTCTTCCATCCACTGGTTCACTCCCCAAATGGCTACAATGGCCAGAGATAGGCCAATCTGAAGCCAGGAGCTTCTTCTGGGTCTCCCATGTGTGTGCAGGGGCCCAAGGACTTGGGCCATCTTCTGCTTTCCCAGGCCATAACAGAGAGCTGGATTGGAAGTGGAGTGGCTGGGACCCAAACTGGTGCCCACATGGGATGTCTGCACTGCAGACGGCGGGCTTTACCCGCTACGCCACAGCACTGGCCCCTCAAAATAAATCTTTAAACATACACACACAAATTAATTTCATGTTTAGACTTAGGGCCTATTCTCAAGATCCCTCATTATCTATAGGCAAATATCCCCAAATCTGAAAAACACCCCAAATCTGAAACACTCCAGCCCAAAGCATGTTGGGTAAGGAGTACTCCCTCACCCCAGCCTGAAGCAGCCTCTCCCGGGGTCTGAGGGGTGCCAGGCTGACAGAATTTAGCAGGTGTAGCGGTCAGGACCAGCCACGTGAGGCCTCTCAGACATCTCAGCGGCTCAGGGTCACCCCAGTGCACCTGTGGCTCATGCCTCATGGCATGGGTCAGCTATGGCCTTGCCCCACGTGACCCTCATCCCAGAATCCGAGGGACCAGGCTCCGTCTCCAGCATGACCAGCGCTCATGCTAAGGGAGAGGAGACATGGAGAAGCACCCCAGACTTAAAGCTTGGGCTGCAGATGTGTGTGTTTTAGGGCAGCTTCACCTGGGTGTGCACAGCCCCACAGGGCAGAGCTGGTGTGTGGTGCCAGAACCATGCGCAGGGCCCGGCAACTAGACCAAGTGTGGCCCAGGCCCACCCCCCTCTCTCCTTCCTGGCTCGCCACCCTCATCAGACACCAAACCTCGAAATTAACCCTCCAAACCATGAGCTAAATAAACATTTTCAATTTACAAAGGTCTTCGCTGTGGCCCAGTCTATGATATCATCGAGTCTGGACCAGAGTAAAGTAGACCAATCTCAGCAAAATGTCATTGACCTCAGCCACCCCTCTGCAGCTTCCGTCACACAGAAGAGACACTGCCAAGTCTGTGTGGCTTGTGGAGTCACTCTGTTCTCTGTGCCGTGTGCCTGGGCAAAGCACAGCTCCCCATCAGTGCTGTGAATACAGTTTTTCCATGCTTCAAATGGCTCTGAGCCCTTCAACGCATCACAGTGACACATGTTAATGCTAAATGTTTGCCAGATCTGAAATTCAGACATCACTTTATAAGCTTTGCTGAATTGCTTTTATATGTGTTTTTTTCCCATAAGTAGAAGGAAAAACGACAAAAGACAAACATGCAGTGGGAGGCAGAGTGCCACGCCATACGCAACGACAAAAACAAAGCTGCTTGAGCAGCAGTGAGCGGGAGGCGTCCTAGGGAACACGTCAATGATCTTCCACCAAAACACGCTTCACCAAGGACGTGCCCATCCCATCCCGTTTGCTTTTGTTTAATTATTCTCCCTCTCCATCCCCCTTCCACATCCCTTCAAAGAATTTCTTTTAAAAAAAAAAGATTTATTTATTTATTGAAAGTCAAGTTATACAGAGAAGGAGAGGCAAAGAGAGAGAGAGAGAGAGAGAGAGAGAGAGAGGTCTTCCGTCTGCTGGTTCACTCCCTAGAAGGCTGCAACAGCTGGCGCTGCGCCAATCCAAAGCCAGGAGTCAGGAGCTTCTTCCAGATCTCCCACATGGGTACAGGGGCCCCAGGACTTGGGCCACCTTCTCCTGCTTTCCCAGGCCATAGCAGAGAGCTGGATCGAAAGTGGAGCAGTCAGGACTCGAACCAGTGCCCAACTGCTGGTGGCGACTTTACCCGCTAAGCCACAGCGCCGGCCCCTCAAAGAATTTCTTGACTGGGTTATTAACTCTTATGTGATTCTTAAGGAGCGCTGCAGTTTCAAGTTTATCCCGTTTCTTCCTTTCTAACGGAACCCTGATTCTGTCCGGAGGGTCCACCCCTCCCCATCAGGCGGCCGAGCTACCCTCGGTTGGACAGAAGTGCACCAGATTGATCTAAGGATGATTCCTTCCCCTCTGCAGTCCATCAGTTCAGAAACAGACACATGACTCCATCGTGGCCTATGAGATGCCAGAAAAGGCTTACTAGAGGCTTCTGGGAAGTGGTGTTGTAGGCATATCTCCGTAAGATCATTATAAAGACTCCTCTGGAAAACAACCCTTGCTAACATTACATTCAAAATGAAAATCACAGGGCCAGTGCTGTGGCTTAGTGGGTTAAGCCTCTGCCTGCAGGGCTGGCATCCCAAGTGGGCGCTGGTTCCTGTCCCAGCTGCTCCACTTCCAATCCAGCTCCCTGCTAATGGCCTGGTAAGATGGCCCAAGTGTTTGGGCTCCAGCACCCATGGGGAAACTCAGACTAAGTCCTGACTCCTGGCTTCGGCTTGGCTCCGTCCCAGCCATTGCAGCCATTTGGGGAGTGAACCAGCAGATGGAAGGTCCCTCTCCCTCTTTCTCTCTCTCTGTAACTCTTGACTTTCAAATAAGTAAAATAATTCTTTAAAATAATTTTTTTAATTTATTTGACAGGCAGAGTTAGTGAGAGAGAGATATAGAGAGAAAGGTCTTTCTTCCATTGGTTCACCCCCCAAATGGCTGCTATGGCCAGAGCTACGCCTATCCAAAGCCAGGAGCCAGGTGCTTCCTCCTGGTCTCTGACATGGATGTAGAGACCCAAGCACTTGGGCCATCCTCCACTGCACTCCCGGGCCACAGCAGAGAGCTGGCCTGGAAGAGGGGCAACCGGGACTAGAACCCAGCGCCCCTATGGGATGCTGGTGCCATAAGCGGAGGATTAACCAAGTGAGCCACAGCGCCAGACCCTAAAATAAAACCATTAAAATCACATTGAGAACCAAACTACCAAAAAGAGTAGTTAACAAACACAAGAAATGAGCATACTTGCACGTGAATAACTAAAGATCATTTAAAATCTACAAAGACTCTAAATACATTAAAACTATCTAGGGAGGACGGTGCCACGGCTCAACAGGCTAATCCTCCGCCTGCGGCGCCGGCACACCAGGTTCTAGTCCCGGTTGGGGCGCCGGATTCTGTCCCGGTTGCCCCTCTTCCAGGTCAGCTCTCTGCTGTGGCCAGGGAGTGCAGTGGAGGATGGCCCAAGTACTTGGGCCCTGCACCCCATGGGAGACCAGGAGAAGCACCTGGCTCCTGCCTTCAGATCAGCGCGGTGTGGCAGCCATTGGAGGGTGAACCAATGGCAAAGGAAGACCTTTCTCTCTGTCTCTCTCACTGTCCACTCTGCCTGTCAAAAAATAATAAAAAAAAATTATAAAGAATAAAAATTAAAAACTAGGGATAAAGAAATAAGTTTACTACATAAGGAAAGAGCACGGGGGAAGGGGAAAACAGATTGACCGTCCCCCTAAAGAAAACACAGAAAATTCTACAGATAGTACAAAAGGCATGGAAATGAATCCTCCCGGGGAAGTTTAACATCGAGTTATACAGAGCTGAAGGGAAGAGCAATGACTTAGAACACTGAACAAACACAGCCTGGAATGTGATCAAAAAGAGAAAACGTAAAGTATCAAAGCCACGAGGGTAGAATGAGAAAGCCACGGTGTGTGTAATCAGAGCTCCAGGGCAGGACCAAGGAGGAAGCCAGGGGCCAGCGAGCAGGGAGCGCAGCTGATCAGTTTCAGAAGACAGGAAATCCAGGAGCCCTCCTCTAAGTCAGCTGGATCTAAGCGGTATAAACAAAGCCCGGCCGTGGCTCCAGCTGCAGAGTGCATCAACGGGAGAGGGAAATCAAAGCCCATGGAGTGCAGGGAAGTGATCGCTCCACCGCGTCTGATTTCCAAGAAGCTGTGTAGACGTCAGAGATCGTAAATAACGTATTTAAAATACTCGGGGGAAGAGCAGAGCGCATCACCGCAGTCTGCGTTCTAGCCACACTACCGTTCAGTGGACGCCGTGCAGTGGCGGACAGGAAGGGGCAAAGTGGAGACGGCGAGCAGCATGGATGGGGCTGCAGCAGGAGCAGCCGTGGCACCGGCCGGGAGAATACAGGCAAGACGCCGAGTTCTCCGCCGTCTGGGGCACAGCCTGGCAGAGCAGGAACTGCGGGCATTGGTGCTGCTCGGCTGGGCTGGGAGCCCGAGAACAGGGCGTCCCTGCGGCACGGGGTCCCAGACCTCTGGGGCGGGGACGTGGGACACCAAGTGCTGCTCCCTACCCCTGCTCTTGGACAGGATATCCCTCTGTCCCACCACCGGGACCAGGTTTCTCAGGGACACTGACAGGGACTGGAAGGAACCGAAACAGAACAGGACAGACAGGAGGGAACGTGCCTGCTGGGCACTGCAGCTCCCAGGCCTGAGGTTGTTAACTGGCTCTCTGAACGTCTCTGCTTCCCAGAAACCAGAGCTATGGGGCTGCCTCCTCTCTCCCGAGCCAGGCCTGCAGATCTCTGAGGAGGGACGATCCCCATGTTCCAGGGGATAAAAGAGTGTGTGCCCAGAACAGCAACGCAGTACTCTCCAGGAGTGTGAACACCGTCCACGGGGCTCTGAGCTGCGTGGCTGGCGAAGGGACATCGCCACACCACGCTGAGTCAGCTCCACGTGCTGTCACAACCATTTCTGAGTGAGGCGAGATGCTGGCGCCCCAGAGCTCACGCGCTCCACCCGCCACACGTCTCACGTAGAGCCCTCTTCCAGGGAAACGGGAAGGCGTCGCTCCACGCTGCTGCCCCGCCCTGACCCACCCTGGGGCTCCCACGAAGAAAGCATGGCCACACAATCAGGGGACGGCTTCCTGTGCGGTGCGTGGCGCCCATTGTCGCCACTTTAGAATTCCAGTTCACTGCCTATGCCGTCATCATCTGTCTTGGTGAAACGAAACAAGAAAAGTCCACAAAACACTAAGATGTGGTTTGGGCCAGGCTGAAGGCAGGAACCTGAGCTCCATCCAAGTCGCCCAGGGTGGCATCGGCAGCCCAGGTCCTTGAGCCCTCACCCACCGATTCCCAGGCACGTTAGCAGCGAGCACAACAGGACTGGAGCAGCCGGAACGCAAACCAAGACTCCAATAGGGATGCGGGTACCGTGAGCAGGGCTTTGCCCATCCCCAGGGAGGGCTGCTGGGTTGGTAGAAAGGGGGACTCCCACGCTGAGCCTGCGCTTTCTGCAGCCACTCAAATACCACCCTCTACCCCAAACACAAACCAGAGCAGTACAACAATCGCAAACCCACCCAGGCTGCCACTCCCCTCAGAAGGTGAGTGGGCAAAACCCTTTATGAAGACCGTCTTAAGACACAGAGGGCGGGGCCGGCGCGGTGGCGCAGCAGGTTAATGCCCTGCCTGAAGCGCCGGCATCCCATATGGGTGCTGGTTCCAGTCCCAGCTGCTCCTCTTCCGATCCAGCTCTCTGCTGTGGCCTGGGATAGCAGTAGAGGATGGCCCAAGTCCTTGGGCCCCTGTACCCACAAGGGAGACCCAGAAGAAGCTCCTGGCTCCTGGCTTCAGATCAGCACAGCTCCTGCCATTGCGGCCAGTTGGGGAGTGAACCAGCAGATGGAAGACCTCTCTCTCTGTCTATACCTCTCTGGGTAACTCTGTCTTTCAAATAAATAAAATAAATCTTTACAAAAAAAGAAAGACACAGTGGGATGGCGCGGGCTGGGAGAGGGAGCAGCAGATGAGAGAACAACTGTTGAGCACCAAGAATGTATTTTTAAAATTTTCAGCATTTAGAAGGAGGGGCTGTCTCTGGAGCCCACCTTGCTGCTTTATAGAGAGCACGTGAGAGCAGGTACACACACTCTTGGAAACAACGATGTGGCAGGAAGGACACCCTGGGTCGGCGCTCCAGCCAAGGCTCGGTCCTCAGCTACCGCGGCTTTCCCAGCCAGCTCTGGGGGAAGGACTCACATTTCCAAAGGCGACACCGCGTGGTGGCCTGTTTAGGGGACTGAGTTCACCCAACGGGATGAGCCACAGGAAAAGGCACGCACCTGCTTCGCTGGTGCCTCGGCAGGGAACGTCACTGGCTATCATTTGCCCTAAATCTTCACAGCGTAACTAATCTCCCAGCCTGGAGGCAGAGGGAGAGAGGGAAATGGAATGCAACCACCTGTATTTCTTGTTTATGACGGCAGGCAGAAAATCGCTATTACAGATACATACATGTAGGGCTGACCGGTCAGCCTGCCCTCCGGAGTGACCGGGCTCTTTCTGGACAGGTGATAGAATCCCTTTGGTTCATCCTTGGAGAAAGGACAGAATGGTCACGATGATCTGCCCCCCACCCCAACGAGGAGCCCTCCTGGACTGCCGGCTGTGTCGCAGCGTGGCCGTGTGTCTGGGGGACAGTGGTGATGCTTTGGAAACACGCTGGGACGCGGTGATATTTATGGGTCCCTGGTTTTGCTCACCGTATTTATTCCATTCCTCTTAGGCAACTCGGATCGACTCAGCCAGATGATGACGTTCTCACCTTCTAAAGCAAGGAGCGGTGACGCCCACCACCCACCTGTGCCCCCCCCCCCCCAGCCACTGCTGTTTTCTACCCACAATTCTGCTGAACTGAAGTCAGGAGCTCCCTGCAGAAGAGAGCTTGGGGAGAGTCCGGAAGTGAAGAATTGCCCCTTCGGGGCAGGGGCGGGGGCAGGGTGGGGGGTGGGGGAGCTTTCATGCACATTCAGAATCTCTCCCTGCAATGATTATGTTACGGTACACGGTGGTGTGTGAAGATCGAAGGGGAGACTTTCAAGTTTGTCCCCGTCAAAAAGGAGCATTTGGACGCCCTGTGAACGCATGTGTCTTCATCCTCCTGCTAATTCTGTACATTCTTCTTTTCATTACTGAGTCATTAGCTTTCCCTTTGGATCTGTTAAATTAGACTTTTGTTTATACCTACAACAAAGCTGGGAGCTCTCAGTACTGAGTTGGGTGCTTGGGTAGAAGTGGTGATCCGTTTGCTGACTTTTGGTGTTTTCAAAAAAAAAAAAAAGAGAGAGAGAGACAGAAAGGGGAAAACGATGACCCTTGTCTATTATCATTACTTCTTTATCAAAACACTTTGGCCACAAATGCACCACCCCCATGACGGCAGCCAGAGCCAGGGGTCCCCTCTCAGCTCTGCGGTGGCTGCTGCATCATGGGGGCTGTGCCAGTCTCAACACGGGTCTCTTCTCTGCTTGGAACCAGGGGCCTGTGGGAGCCTCAGGTCAGCTGAGCCAGGGTGTGCTGCATCCAGCCAAGGCCACCCCATGGCTCCTTCCCCAAGCCTGCATGGGGATTTGGGGTGGGCCTAGACCCCGAAGCCAAGAAGACTGATGCTGGAACCCGGCCTGTCTTTTCCTATTTCCTCTGGGCACTGTCCCCTGCGCTTCTTCATTTGGTAAGGAATGGTGAAGACTTGACAGCACGGAATTGCAAGGCAGAATAAATTATTTCTGTTGCACATCGTTTCGAGGGGTGAGAAACGAGGCAGATAAGTGACAAGACTGACCCAGAGTTCCTAGTGCGTACTGACTCAGCCAGGTGGAGTCCATCCAATCGTGTCTTCTCAGAGGAGAATCCCAGGCCAGGGATGGGGTCTTCCCAGCCCAGACAACCTGCAGACCCCGTTAGGATCACCAGCGCTTCTGCTCTCGGGCAGCTGCTGAAGGGAGACTTTGGGAGCTGCCCCACAGCGTCCCAGTCCGCAGCACGCCGTGCAGTGAAGGTTGTGGGGCTTGAACAGCAGGTGCTCCCCAAGTTCACTTTGCAGCCAGGAAGAGGCCCGAGTGGTAGCTGAGCGGCCCGGGGTGGCACCCCAAGGACAGAGATGTGTCCTGAGTGCCAGGATGAAGAACTGCTCCTGCCAATTCTGCAGCCACGGTCAGGGCCTGGGCACAAAGTGGGTGGTGTGTGTCGCCTTCCGCCACTGGCTACAGCACTGTAGAAAAATGCTGTCTATTCTATCCTCTCGGTAGATACCTGTGATCTCACAGTGCACAAGACGGGGACAAAATTAATGCTGGTGACACACTCAGTCGCGTGGCAGGGAAGCTTTTGATGATGATGATGAAGATGAAGACAATGATGAAGAAAATCCCACATCCCCAGAGCGCCCACACCGCGCCCCAGGCGTTCTGAGCACTTCCTCCCGCACAGAGCCCTGAGTCTCCTGAGCCGAGAGTCGTTCATGCTGGGTGTCACCAGTGGATTTTCTCTTTGCAGAACAGCTTCCCCTGAGTTACAGAAAAGCGCTTCTTTTACTGATAATAGGAAGTGCCGCCCCCTCCAGCATCAGGTGACCCAGGGAACCTCCAGCGTCCGCACTCACGCTGGCCAGGGGATGGCCGTGCCCTCTGACCACTTCCCCCTCCCGTGGTCACCACGTCATCAGGAAGTCAAGGACCTGCTCTTCCTGGGTCACCGGGCTGGGCTCCATCCCCAGTGGCGTCCAAGCCCAGTGAATGTGGTGTTTCTCTTGGTCAGAAGGCACTCTGGACGCCATGCTGCCGTGAGAACAAAACATGAAGACTGCACCAGACCTGCTGCACAGAGCCTGCGGCAGGGCGCCCCTGGGTGCTTTGAGAACCCCAGGAGAGGGCTGGCTGCCGGCGCTGCCGTAACAAAGGGTGCAGACCAGGGCTCAGATGGCAGAAACCGGCATCTCCCTGTTCTGGGAGCCAGAAGTCCAAGATCAAGGTGTGAGCAGGGCTGGCTGCTTCCAGCCTCTGTCCTTGGCTGGTGGCTGCCGGCTTCCCCGTGTCTTCACCCTCCTCCCTCTGTGCATCTGTGTGCCCAGATGTCCACCTCCACTGCCTTTGTGAGGACCCCAGTCTGACTGGCTCGGGGCCCACCCTAGCGACAGCATTTTAATTGCCCCTGTAAAGGCCCATCGCCAAGTAGGGCCCCAGTCGGAGCTACTGGGAGTTAAGATTCCAACACACAGGGCAGGAGATAGCTCAACCCGTAATCAAGGGATTGGGATCCGTGGATTGCCGCAGGTTGCCGCAGGAGACATGGGGACCATGTCAGCTAGAAACCAAATCCCTGAGGGCTTTACATGACTGTTACTCATTGAACATCCACTACCAACCACCGACACCAGGTCAAGGAGATTCCGCGATCAGCAGGGTGGAGGCTGGCCTTAAGGAGCTGCCAGGGTCGTGAGGGGTCACACGCGCTAACGAGGCCCACAGGACAACACAGGGAAGCCCAGGACACACTGGACAAGGACATCCCAAAATCTGGAAACAACAAGGGAGCCCGGGGGCCGGGCAGGGTCGGGCTGGCCCAGCCATGGAGGAGGGCAGCCACCGAGGCCACGTGGCCCTCGGTGTGGCTCAAGTCGCTCCGGGGGCATTCACTCACCCACGCTTCACCCCCCTCACGTGGGCCCCACAGTGCCACTGTGCAGAGTGTCATGAGAGGAGCCAGCCCTCCGTGAATTATGATCTGCAGGGAAAAGTGGACATGTGTGGGAGTGGACATGTGTGGGAGTGGACATGTATGTGGGTGGACGTGTGTGAGAATGGACACGCATGTGAGCGGACATGTATGGGTGGACATGTATGTGGGTGGACATGTATATGATTGGACATATGTGTGGACATGTGTGTGAGTGGACATGTATGTGGGTGTGTATGTGAATGGACATGTATGTGAGTGGACATGTGTGTGGGTGGATTGTGTGAGTGGACATGCATGTGGGTGGACATGTATGTGAGTGGACTTGTGTGGGTGGGCATGTGTGTGGTGAGCATGTGTGCGGACATTTGTATGGGTGGACATGTATGTGGGTGGACATGTATGTGAGTGGACACATGTGTGAGCGGGTAGAACACAGAGGCAGCACTGATGGGTGTCAAGGGAAAACCTGATGCAGGGACAGAAGAGCTCAGAGAAAGGCGGAGGACTCGCCCCTGGGGCTGCAGGTGCTGGGCTGCTCCGGGGGCTACATGTGTGGAACCAGCTGTGAGGCGTCAGCAGGGCTGGCTCCCGCTGGAGGCTCCGAGGCCAGATCTGGCCAGGCCTCTGCCCCAGCTTCCGGTGGTTCCCAGCATCCTCCGTTCTCCTCGGCTCATAACCGTATCACTGCGGTCTCTGCTCTGCCCCACACAGCCGCCCCGCCTGCGTGTCTTCTGCTGGTTCGTCTCTTGTATGACGCCCCTCGTTGGATTTAGGGCCTGTCTCACCTCACAGTCCCTACAGTGACATCGGCAAAGACCCTACTGCAAAATGAGGTCACCTTCGCAGGGACCGGGGCTAGGACTTGGACGTGTCTCGTGGAGGGACACAATTCAGCCCATCAGCCTCAGGCTGGGAGAAATGGGAGGGCGTAGGTGGGGGGGGGGGGCAGCAGGGCCTTGTAGAGGAGGGCCGGAGGGGTCTTTGCAGGGCGGTGGAAAGGGCACCACCGTAGAGGGAGGGGAGGAGTGAGGGCCCAGAGACACAAAGTCACCTCCCCCACACACAGCACAGCAGCCACGCAGGGGAGGGGCTGAGCTTCCCCCGCTCACGGCTCCAGAAGCACCCTCCATCAGCCACTGCCACTGTCACGACCTCCACCAGCCACTGCCATTGTCACGACCTCCACCAGCCACTGCCATTGTCACGACTTCCATCAGCCACTGCCATTGTCACGACCTCCATCACCACCCACACAGTGCAGCAGCAATGCTGGACAGACGTGCCCAGCAACACCGGCATGGCCCAGTCCTGGATCAGCTTCCTCCAATCCCTTACAAACATCTGTGCTCGGTGCAAAGTATCTCGACAGACCCACGGGGCCTGGGAACAAGCATTTCCCGGTGCCTCGATTTTTCCTGGTGCTTTGAGAATGAAAAGCACTCTTGTCATTGTGACAGTAAGCCCTGCTGCGTTAAGGAGGAGGCTACACAATGGCTTGAATTTTAAGGAACAAGGGGTCAGCAGCTCCCAACTCCCAGATTCATGGCCAGGAACAAAGAAGACAAGGCGTGTAAAATGCCGAGGAGAGATCCTGACCTGCAGGAAGCCCCATCGGGGTAGGAGGCGAAAACCAGAGGAGTGTGTGCGAAGCTCCCTGGGCCCCCACTTGTCATTGAGTGTCTTCACTAGAAAGGCTTTAGGCACACTGGCCCAGTGGGATTTTGGGAACAGCGGGAACCCAGGGGAGCAGAGGCACCCTGTGATCTCGGTGGCCCAGGGGCTTGAACACTGGCCCGAGGGCTTTGTGCTCTCTCCCGCAGCCCAGGGGCAGCTGCACCACAGCAGTCAGTGAGGTCCGGTCTCGTGCCTGGATGAGAAGTCCTGGATGCCTTCGGGCTGCGCCGACGACCAGAGCCTTCCACGCCACCTCCTCGGCTCTTTGCCTACTGGTCAGGGTATGCAGGACCCAGAATTCTCTGAGTCACTGGAGACGCATGTTTCTTTTGCCATCAAAGGACAGGGTTGACACGGTGTTTGGAGTTGTGTTTGCAAGGCGAGCGGGCAGGAGAGCCCTTCTCAGCGCGACATTTGGTGGCTAGTCATCTTGTCACCCACTTGTGCTCTTACTGTCAAAAACTTGCTAATTTCTTTTCTACAACCCACACTGAGTCAGACTGAGTGAACTCTGCCGCGGGCATTTCCACCACTCGCCTCTGAGCTTCCTACAGCAGCCGGAGGCAGACTTCTTCGCAAACGCTCTTTCCCCACCTTTGAAAGGAGACACCGTCGCCAACGAGCTTAAAGTGAAATTCCTGTAAAAAGCATCTTGTTTTTCAATGACAGTCTTTGCTTTCTTCACTTGCCCATAATTTTCTGGAAAATTCTACTTTGGGCTGCATTTCCTCACAATCGCTTTCAGTATAAGTTGGCTTTGTTTTTTATTAATGGAAAGTTGGGGGATGGGGGAAATCCCTTTGGTAATTTTTCAATTATGAGACTATTAAAAAATACATATATGCTTTTCCCAACTCAAAGCAGCCTTTGGGCTTTTTTGAAAATCAAAATCTTTTGCGTTTGAAGACAACAGTGCACCAAGCAGTGGTTCTCAGCTCAGCTTCACCCTGGAACACCTTGATGGGTTTTTAACAACACTGATGCTCCAGTCCAAAGATTCAAAAAAAACTGGTCTGTGTCCAGCCCACGTCCTGGGGCCAGGTAAGCTCCCCAGGGATTCCTACAAAGAGCATCTCTGAGCCCCATCCTGGGACACAACCATCCAAACAGCCAAACTCGGAAAAGGAGGTGGAGCTCTGGAAACTGCAGACAGGAGAATTCT
>CM027390.1:7555047-7580928 GCA_015711505.1 Sylvilagus bachmani
GCTCTCGATTTCCTGACCAGCTGCCAAATTCCCCTTCAGTTCAGAAGAAATACGGCTTGTTTTTTGGTTTCTTTTCTTTTTTCTACTTTATTGTCTATTTGATAACCTGGTTTTATTATTTGAAATGACTCCAATTAGAGAAACAGGAACTCAGTGATTCCATTTAAAGGAAGCAAAACTCCTATCTGCCCATCACATTAGGAGAGTTCAAAAAACGAGAAGGAAGAAAAAAGCCGCCAAAATAATGTAATTTCCCCTTTGACAATTATTTCTGAATAGGAACTTGAGCAATCACAGTCAAAAAAAAGTGGGGTTTTTGTCCTAGCTAGCAGAAGCCCACAGCCTGATGCCCCTCCTGATGGCGCCAGCTGGACGGGCCACCGCTGTGCACAGGTGCCCTGTGCCTGCCAGACTCCCTGCAGCTCTCCCAGCCCCCCCCCCAGAGACCCAGGCTTGAGTACCTAACATTTAAAACCACCCGCTCTCCTCTTCCTTTTGTCTTTATCCGTTACAACACGAAGTGGCTCCCAAGGCAGGGAAGCGATACTAACCCCCTAACAGAGACACAGATACAGGCATATTTCCCATCAGTTAAAGTATGTGCATGTGTGTGTACATGGATACAGGTGGACACGCATGTATGGCTATGGATATACGTCTGTACACACGTATGTGTTCACGTGTGTGTTCCCCTGGGATTCACAGGCTGACGTCCTCACCGGCAGCACCTCCAATGTGGCTACTTGGGGGCAGTCCTCCCGAGTGGACTCAGCCCAACCTGACTGGAGCTTTACCCACGGCAGCGTGGACACAGAGAGCGGCCAGGGACGCGAGATCGAAGCGGATATTCACAGTCAAGGACAGGTGTCTTGGGAGAACTCAAGCCAGCGATGCCTTGGTCACTTCTGGACTGCAGCCCCAGGAGACTGGTTCTGCCCTTCACATCCATGGCCTGGGGTCGTTGTGGTGATCTTAGCAGGGTAATGCATGTGTGCTGTATGTGCTTGTGTGTATGGTGTCCATGCATGTGTACAGGTATTGTTCTGTGTATGTGTGTGCATGCTGTATATGCATGTGTGTACACGGGTGTATGTGGTGTATGTACATGTGTATGTGTGTGCAGGAGTATGTTTGGGTGTGTGGTATGTATGTATGTGTGTACATAATGTGAACTGTGTGTACATGTGTATGTGTGGGGCATGTGTTGTGTGTGCATATATGTGTGCATGTGTGTTGTACATGTGTGTGCATACACATGTGTGTGTGTGTGAGAGAGAGAGAGAGAGGTACTAGGAACTGATGAAAACTGGCCGGGAGTCAAACCCCCCTCAATGAACTCATTCTAGATGACGGAATCCAGCGCCACCTTTGCCCAGCAGGAAGCTCCGGTCTACACTGTATAATGAACAGTCCCCACAACCCCCGACTCTGCCCCAGCGCCGTAACAGGGCTCTTCTGGGGGCCAACCAACACATGGTGAGTCTTACGAGAACACTGTCTCCCCAGAACCAGCAGGCAGGACTGAGGTCTGGATGGGGACAGTTCAACTCCTTGAGCACCTGCAGAAAGTCCCTCCTCTCTAGAGCCTATGAAATTCCCCACTCAGCAGCAGGCACCCCACCCTGACGATGCCCCTCTCTGTAATTTGTATCCATAAGCACTGGTTTTTGAGGATCCACCATGACTAGTTTTTATTTTACAGCTCTACAGTCTACTTCAAACTTTATTCTCTTGAACACATAAAAATGCATCAGATGCTCATTGGGAGAAATATTTCATCAATATCTCATGAAGCTGTTTTAAAATAAAGCACGGGGGGGGGGCATTGTGGCATAGCAGGTTAACTTCCACTGGCAGTGCCGGCATCCCATATGGGCACTGGCTCCAGTCCCAGCTGCTCCACTTCCAATCCAGCTCCCTGCTAATGCTCCTGGGAAATCAGTGGAGGATGGCCCAAGTGCTTGGGCCCCTGCACCCACATGGGAGACCTGGAAGAGGCTCCTGGCTCCTGGCTTTGGACCAGCCCAGCTCCAACGATTTAGGGAGTGAAGCATTGGATATAAGATCTCTCACTTGCTTGCTCTCTCTAACTCTGCCTTTCAAATAAATAAATAAATCTTTTAAAATAATAAATGAATAAATAAAATAAAGCTGAGGGGTGGAGTTATGGTGCAATGGGTTAAGCCACCACATTATCACACCGCATCCCATACCACAGCACTGGCTCAAGCCCCAGCGGCTCCACTTCTGACCCAGCTCCCTGCTAATGCGCCTGGGAAGGCAGCAGAGGATGGCCCAGGTATTTGAGCCCCTGAAGCCCATTCAGGAGACATGGATGGAGTTCCTGGCTCCTGGCTCCTGGCTTCAGCCTGGCCCAATCCCAGCTATTGTGTCCATTTGGGGAGTGACCAGTGGGTGCCATGTTCCTCCCCTTCTCTGTGTCAATCTGCCTTCCAAATAAACAAATCTTTTTTAAAAATACTAAACATAGGCCAGTGCTGCGGCTCAGTAGGCTAATCCTCCACCTTGTGGCGCCGGCACACCAGGTTCTAGTCCCGGTCTGGGCACCAGATTCTGTCCTGGTTGCCCCTCTTCCAGGCCAGCTCTCTGCTGTGGCCAGGGAGTGCAGTGGAGGATGGCCCAAGTGCTTGGGCCCTGCACCCATGGGAGACCAGGAGAAGCACCTGGCTCCTGGCTTCGGATCAGCGCGGTGCGCCGGCTGTGGCAGCCATTAGAGGGTGAACCAACAGCAAATGGAAGACCTTTCTCTCTGTCTCTCTCTCACTGTCCACTCTGCCTGTCAAAAAATAAAAATAAATTTAAAAATACTAACATAAAGCTGGATTGTTTCCACTGAGAACAATTCAACCAGTATTTTTTAATGCTTTATTAATTTATTTGAAGGGCAGTGTAAGAGAGAAAGAGGGAGAGATAGAGAGAAAAAAAGATCTTCCATCTGCTGGTTTACTCCCTAAAATGTCTGCAACAGTTAGAGTTGAGCCAGGCTGGAGCCAGGAGCCAGGAGCTTCTCCCAGATCCCCCACGTGGGTGCAGGGACTCAAGGACTTGAGCCATCATCCATTGCCTTCCCAGGCGCATTAGCAGGGAGCTGGACCCAAAGTGGAGCTGCTGGGACTGGAAGGGGCACTCCAGCATGGGGATGTGGGTATCTCAGGTGGCGGCTGCCCCACTGCACCATGACGCCCTCCAGGGTTTTATAAACTGCCCCCCCACAGTGCACGGCACCTCCAACCCCATGCACCTGTGAAGGTTCGGAGGATCTGTGAAGCCCCGGCTGGTTGAATAACAACCACCCCCAACAACATCGCCCTGTCGGCTCTGTTGGACTCCGTGGCTGGCAGGGGCCAGGTCCTCTGCTAGTTTCACTCGGGCTCACCCAGACAACATTCAGCAGGACTGCAGCCGAGATGGAAAGTCCGGGGTAGCCTCACCCACGTCCGAGGGCTGGCGTTGGCTGTGGCCCGAGGCCTCTCGTTTCTCATCCTCCGGGCGGCTGGCCCGGCTTCCTCACGTGGCCGTCTTGGCCGTCGAGACAGAGCAAAACTGGAAGCTACAAGGCCACCAGGGAGGGGCCCGGGCTCCGGCGCTCACACAGCGGTTCTTTGGCCACACACTGCCAGTCATGAGACCAGCCCAGCCTCAAGGCTTGGGAAGTAGACCCCATCTATCCATCTCTGGACGGGAGAAGCTGCAAACAGTTATGGCCACATTTAGTGACCCATGAAACCACAGCAGATTCAACACCACCCCAACACCCTCATCTGGGGAGCACAAAGGGGCGGGGCGGGGAAGCAGTGCTCCCCAGATGGATGGTACTCTTCAGTGGGGGGAAACCTGGCCCAGCCCCCACCTGCGGCAGGTGGTGGCGGGGGGGGTAGGCGGTTGCACCTGCCGCTTCTATGACCAACTGCTGCCTCTGGTTGCCATGGTAAAGGATGCAAAGTCACAAGACTGCCAGATCCATTTACCCAGAGAAGTGCTGCCAGGATCACTGTTGTCAGCATAGCTGCACACGGGAATTCTCTAGAGAGACTTTGTTAAAACACTGATGTTCGGTCTCAGCCCCAGAAATTCCACTTTTACTGGTCTGAGACACAGCCTGGGCACTGGGGGATTTTTAAAATGCCCCCAGGGGATTCTTAGGTGCAGCAGACTGTGAGGACCGGTGTTTGAACTTGAAACTGACGTTTCTCATTTAGCAAGAGAGCCTCAGCCAGAGCCTCATGCACTCTGTCCACCTGGTCGTTTGCGTGTGGCAAGCATTTATGTGTAGAAAAAGCGTAATATTGTGCACACACACACACACGTGCTTGTCCATGATGGGCAGGAAGCTCGGGCAGTGTTCAGAGACCTTCCCGGGGCCGCTGGGGGGAAGCCGAGCCCTCCTAGCGAGGGGCAGGTGCCCGTGGGCCCACAGCCAGCCCCTGGGCTCAGGACCAGTGGAGCGGTTTGTGGTCCATTTGGTTTCCTTAACCCAGGGATGCTGAGAGTGAGTCATCGAAGGGGAAATACTGCATTTATTTGAAAAAACAAAATAGCAAAGTCGGATCTTGGACTTAAACCCCAAGCGGCAGGTGCTTTGTCGTGCTACTCAGCAACAGTTCTTGGAGTTACTCCATATCTGTATCCATATCCATATCTATATCCGTATCCATATCCATATCCACATCTATATCTATATCCGTATCTATATCTATATCCATATCCGTATCCGTATCTGTATCCGTATCCATATCCATATCCATATCCATATCCATATCTATATCTATGGCAGAGAGAGTGAGTGACATCTTCCATGGACTGGTTCACTCCCCAGATCCCAGCAGCAGGCTTGGGATTATTCTGAACACAAGAGTTTGGATGATCCTTTCAAGGAGCCCCCAACTCTGCACTGGGGAGATGGGGCCGAGCACAGGGATCGGGGGCCGAGAGGCATCCGAAGACCCAACCAAAGCAGAAGGCCACCTGCTGATGGGGAAGCCATCCTCTCACTCTGCAAAGCGAGCGCCTGCAGACCTCACCCTGGGCCCCTGAGGTTTGTCTCGAGGTGTTAAAATGAGTTTCTCCTTTTTAAGGAGCTGCATTCTAATTTGGGGGACGAGACACGAGTGTGGGAACCAGCAAACAATTGTGGAAGAATGCAGCGAGTGTTTTAAAAGTGACGAGAAGCAAACCAGTCCACTGCTGGGGTACAGGGGGAAAACACACCTGCAAGGCACCTTCTGATGATTCTCAATCAGGAGGCCTTCAAGAGTGTGTGTGCATGGGTGTGTGCATGTGTGTGCATGTGTGTGCATGTGTGGCTGTGTGTGCATTGTGCATGTGTGTGCGCATGTGTGTGTGTGCATGTGTGTGCATGTGTGTGTGCATGTGTGTGCATGTGTGGCTGTGTGTGCATTGTGCATGTGTGTGTGCATGTGTGTGTGCATGTGTGTGTGCATGTGTGCGCACATGTGTGTCTGTGTGTGCGCGTGTGTCCGTGTGTGCATGTCTCTGTGTATGTATGTGTATGTCTGCGTGTGCCTGTGTGTGTGCATGTCTCTCTGTGTGTGTATGTCTGTGTGTGCATGTGTGTGCATATGTGTGTCTGTGTGTGCGTGTGTGTGTCTGTGTGTGCATGTCTCTGTGTATGTATGTGTATGTCTGCGTGTGCCTGTGTGTGTGCATGTCTCTCTGTGTGTGTATGTCTGTGTGTGCAGGTGTGTGCATATGTGTGTCTGTGTGTATGTGTGCATGTATGTGTCTGTGTGTCTCTGTGTGTACGCACGCAGACCAGCTGCACAGTGACACTGGGGACTTCATAGAAACACAAGCTTGCAGGCCCCTCCCCACACCTGTCGAATCAGGTGCTGTGGGGTGACGCCCACCTTGGGTGCTGGAATGAGGCCTCTGGGTGATTCTGGGATGTTCTCATGTTGGAGCAACACCACACTGCAGTGTGGAAAATGGTTACTGCCTGGGGTTTACTGAGAATCTCACGGGGGACATGAGGCAGGGAAATGGCATCTGGGCTCGGTTGTCTGTCAACATGTGTGGGGGTTAGGAAAGACGCAAGAAATTTCAAGAAATATGTCAACAAAGGACACCACGCAGGTGTCCCAAGCAGCAGCTTAACCACTATGCCAAATGCAGCCCCTTCCTTACGTAGCCCTTTTTTTTTTTTTTTGACTATTTGTGCACCGCAGAGCCAGGTCTCGATGCTGTCACCATGGAGCAGTGACTGATCTATGGGACTGGGTTGATGCTGGCAGGCTGGGAACATGCAGACACTCATGGGGGCCTAGGCCAGTGGGAGCACGCATCAGACATCAGCTGACTCCCCAGCTCCCCGCGTCCTTTATCCTAAGTCCTGGCCTCCAGGGCCCCCTCAGCCTCCCCTGTGTGGGGAGCACGGCCCTGGGACAGTCAGGCATCAGAACTCCCAGGGCAGATGGAAGCAGCCAGCTGAGACGGGCCTGGTGGGCACTGGCTGTGCAGGGGGCAGTAGCAGGTGCATGGCAGGGCAGGCGTGGTCATGGCTCCCAGTGCAGACAGGAGCTTCCTACCAGGAGTCCTCCGGCTGGGTCCTGGTACGTCAGGTCCACGGAACCCAGGCGTCCAACTCAGGGGACGCTGCTGCAGGTGGGCAGGGAGAGGGGTCCTCCTGCAGGCGGGACTGGGAAGTCCAGCAACCTGTAGCTGGCTAATTTTTTTAAAAAGATTCATCCATTTATCTGAAAGGCAGAGTTACAGAGACACCGGGGGTGGGGGTGGGGGTCCTTCCATCTGCTGGTTCATTTCCCAGGTAGCCGAAATGGCTGGAGCTGGGCCAATCTGAAGCCAGGAGCCAGGCGCTTCCTCTGGGTCTCCCACGTGGGTACAGGGGCCCAAGGACTTGGGCCGTCTTCCACTGCTCTCCCAGGCCGTAGCAGGGAGCTGGATGGGAAGTGGAGCAGCTGGGACTCAAACTAGCACCCATATGGGATGCCAGCACTGCAGGCAGCGGCTGCTGTACCCACTAGGCCACGGCACCGGCCCCCCAACCGGCTAATTTTCAAGCTGATAATTGTATATGGCCTGCAAGTGATGGTACAGATATCTACATGGCCCTTGGCAGGAAAAAGTGCCCCCAGCCCTGTCTGTGGAAAAACTTCGAACAGAGAGGACAAGGGGAAGCCAAGGATTTGGGTGAGCCTGGTGCAACCTCCATGGAGAATGGCGAGTGTTGGGGAATGAGCCGAGGGTGGTGCCCGGGACGTTGGCCGTGGAGCGAGGTTTGCTCACCTCCATTCCTAACTCTCGGCCCTGTCCCCCTGGGGAGCCACCTGCACTGGGAGGTGCCCTGGCCTCTGGGGTGTTCCCTGTAGCCCACTCACCAGTCCTGGGCTTCTCCCACAGGAGAAGGAATCACAGGATTCTTCCTCCTGCCTTTGGCTCATAGAACATTCTGTGAGACGCTGGATATCTCTAGACAGATTTTTAAAAATAGATTTATTTATTTGTATTCAAAAGTCAGAG
The DNA here is from genome assembly GCA_015711505.1 of Sylvilagus bachmani. Classification (NCBI taxonomy): domain Eukaryota; kingdom Metazoa; phylum Chordata; class Mammalia; order Lagomorpha; family Leporidae; genus Sylvilagus; species Sylvilagus bachmani. The sequence continues at coordinate 7,562,566 of CM027390.1, forward strand.
TTATACGGGGAAAGAGAGAGAGAGAGAGAGAAGAGAGAGACTTCCATCTGCTGGTTACTCCCTAGTTGGCCGCAATGGCCGGAGCTGAGCCAATCTGAAGCCAGGAGCCAGGAGCTTCTTCCTGGTCTCCCATGCGGGTGCAGGGGCCCAAGCACTTGGGCCATCCTCCACTGCTCTCCCAGGCCACAGCAGAGAGCTGGATCAAGTGAGGTCTCCCCCAAGATGACCCAGCAGCAGCCAGCAAGCTCCTCTCCGTGTTCTGAAGACTTGTCACGCGGGACAGCAGGAGCTCGCGGCTCAGAGGGATCGGGCAGGGAGAGCAGACCACGCGAGACGAGAAAGCGATCTTGCCGTCTTTTTGTGATCCGGGGCCTGACTGCTTCCATGCTGCACCGACACTTACAAACGTCTCCAGCGATGTTCAGAAAACTGCCATCCAAACTACGCCTCAGTATGCAGAATCCTGAACGGGGGACCCGCAACATTTGATGAGTCGGTGCATTTCGTGGAAAGCCTCCGCTGGCAGCTGGTCCCCGCGGGAGGCTCAGGAGGTGGCCCCTGGCATTAGGGTAGCCCTGTCTGTGTCTGGTTCCCATGTGGACAGAGAGCTGGGGGGCTGTAACCTCTCTCCTCTGTTGCCGTGTTTACTGCCGACTTTTGATCTCGGAGGCTCAGTGCCTCCCTTGGTTGCGAAGGCAGGGCCCCTAGGTGCACGAGGACTTCTACGTAAGTGGAAAATCTGTCGATGTAACTGCTTCTGAGGTCACTGGGGCTCTTAATGATGCAAATTATTTTATATTATTATTAAGGGAACTGACAAAGGGAGACCAACATTTCAGGATCACGCCCTACCTCCGGCTCCCTCTGCTACAACCGAGATATGAGGTGAGGACCCTGGTCCCCATTTATAAATGAATGCCCTGAAGGGCTGACCCTGGGGAAAAGCCCGGAAGGTGTTCTGGACTTAGGACCCAAAGACCGAGGAGCTGACACAGCCGTCGGAGAGGTCACCAACCCGTGCAGCCCCCGTATCTCACCTCTGTTGATACCTACCCAAGCGGAGGCACTTGAAATACCTAGCGCAGTGTCCAACAGGTGTGCGAGTGCTAACCCACCCCCTCTCACCCCATACCAGCCCTGGCATCGCTGAATTCATGAGAACGTTACCTGCTAGGAAGGTGAAGGCACTGAAGTCGTTTATTTCAAAAAGAGAAGCTGTTTGGGCCAGCGCTGTGGTGTAGAGGGTTAAGCCTCTGCCTGCAGTGCCAACATCCTATCTGGATGCCGGTTCAAGTCCCAGCTGCTCCACTTCCTATCCAGCTCCTTGCTAATGTGCCTGGGAAAGCAGTAGAAGATGGCCCCAGAGCTGAGATCCCTGCACCCATGTGGGAGACCCAGAAGAAGCTCCTGGGTCCTGGCTTGAGCCTGGGGAGAAAACCAGAGGATGGAAGATTCATTCTCTCTCTCTCGATCACTTGCTCTCTCCCCTCTCTGCATCTCTGCCTTTCAAATAAATAAATCTTTTCAGAAAAGAGGGAGAAGTCATTTTGCTTATTTGCTTGGGGTGGGGTAATGGTAGGGAAAAAGAGCAGAGAAACCTGAAAGCTGAAGTCCCGGACCAGAATCAGAATTCACAGTGGACATCCTTGGGAGGCAGGCTCCACTCTCACAGAAGCAGGAGCCTTCTGCCTGACCAGGCACGGCTTTCAGGGGACCGGCAATGTCCTTGGTACTGGAGGACCTCAAGAATGCCCTTGGAGAGACGGCTGTGCAGGGGATGCCACCGAGCTGAAAACGTTAGGGTAGGGCTGTGATGCCAGGATGCCAGGTGCCTGCTCAGCTCCTCCTGTCAGAGGGCACCCAGGTGGTGTCCCATAACCCAGTCCCAGGTGAAGCGAAGGCGAAGGAGAAGGAAGAAGAGGATCCTGGATTCTATAAGACTCGCGGCATTTGCGTTTACATCATTTCTTCCTTTGTAAGCTGACCAACATTTCCACAGTGCTGTTAACAAACACACAGCCCTGCACTCAGCTTTACAAAATGATTGTTGCTGGGGCTGGGGCTGTAGTGAAGGGGGTTAAAGCCCTGGCCTGCAGCTCAGGTATCCCATATGGGCACCAGTTCGAGTCCCGGCTGCTCCACTTCTGATCCAGCTCTCTGCTGTGGCCTGGGAAAGCAGTGGAAGATGGTCCAAGTCCTTGGGCCCCTGCATCCACATGGGAGACCAGGAAGAAGCTCCAGGCTCCTGGCTTCAGGTCAGCTCAGCTCTGGCCGTTGCAGCCATTTGGGGAGTGAACTAGTGGAATAGAAAGTCTCTCTCTCTTCTCTCTCTCTCTCTCTCTCTCTCTCTCTCTCTCTGCCTCTACCTTTCTCTGTAACTCTTTCAAATAAATAAAATAAAATTAAAAAAAAAAAAGGAAATGTGGAGTGAGACCATGTGAACTCTGACCAATCAGACGGAAATGTCCGGCAGTCCCAGGAAGGATTTGGGCAAAGGTCACCGCAGCGGTGGGGTGGACAAGAGCACTACCACCTCGGCCACCTGACCACCCTGACCACTCTCATCACCATGGAGACGCAACTTGAGCGCAGGCGCTCCCCGCAGATTCGCGGGGAGGGACGCCCGATTTCCAGGCTCAGATGTTAGTGGAAGCACCAGAGCACACAGCGACGCTGGATGAGATGCGCCTGCGGCACGTGGTCCGGGGCAGCACAGCTGTGGAACTCAGTTTCCGAGGCTGAAACGTCGGCTGCATCTGGCTCTGTGCAAGTGGCTCGTTACACACACAACCCTCACCGCCGTCCAATCCAGATCCAGAAGATGGAGATCAAATATATAGGAACAAAGATTTATTAGATGAAATAAAACACCTTAAGGGCCAGCACTGTGGCTCACTAGGCTAATCCTCCACCTTGCGGCACCGGCACACCGGGTTCTAGTCCCAGTTGGGGCACCGGATTCTGTCCCGGTTGCCCCTCTTCAAGGCCAGCTCTCTGCTGTGGCCCGGGAGTGCAGTGGAGGATGGCCCAAGTGCTTGGGCCCTGCACCGCATGGGAGACCAGGAGAAGCACCTGGCTCCTGCCATCAGATCAGTGCGGTGTGCTGGCCACAGCGCGCCAGCTGCGGTGGCCATTGGAGGGTAAACCAACAGCAAAGGAAGACCTTCCTCTCTGTCTCTCTCACTGTCCACTCTGCCTGTCAAAAAAAAAAAAGTGATCAAAAAAAAAAAGATTAAGAAATAAAACACCTTAAAGAAGAAATCAAGAAAATGATGGAAAAAATCCAACTATGAGAACATCAGCTTGCGACTCAGTGTAACGGCCACTGAAAATCAAAAGAGGAAAAGTGCACAGACGCTGATAAAGACACGCGAACTCCATGGAGAGTTCCTCCCCAGGTACTACAGCCTTCCAGCAGCCTCCCCAGACCCACAGCCCACGGCCAGGGAACACGAAGAGAGCCGCACCGACAGAGGCCCGCGGTGAACGCTAGCCCGGGGCACACAGCAGGGCATCGCACCCCTGCATGAGAGATTCACGCACAGCTGACAGCAAGAAAACAGCTGGGGTGTGGAAGACCCGCCTTCCTCGTCAAGTTCACGATGGATGTGGCTGAGAGCACAGCTTCTGAAGCAAATTTGAACTTGAACGTGACTGTGAATGCTCAAGAGCCTGACCATCTGGCAAAGAGTCCACCTCGTGACATGCAGTTTGTAGCTACGCCTCTCCAGACTGCTCCCCAGTCAATCATGGGACCGGCCTGAGAGAGCTGGCCAGTCTCCACCAGGGGGCCACCCTTCTCAGCCCAGGTCTTTGCCATCCACTCTGAATTCTTGGGCACCTCCTCCAGACTCGGGATCATCTCCAAATCGGACTCCTCCCGCTTGTAAGAAGTCACCGATAACCACACCACGTCATTCAGCAGAACTTCAGCCAACACCTAGACCAGCAAACCTTGCAAGTAATCCAAAAGAGTCCAAGCTCCGCCCCCTTCCTGCCCTTTCAAACAGAAACAAGAACTCAGAACTTCCAGGTCAAGACCGGCATCCCAAGGCCACTCATGCGACAAAAAGAAATCAGGCAGAATCCGAATGGCAACTTGCATTCTGGGGATTGTTTGGCCTCCAAGCGTTAGTCTCATCTTCCTAAAACCTAAGATACAGCAAGTACATAGCCATCACCTGCCGCTGTGTGCTCTGAAACCCAGTCTTCTGAAATAGCTTTTGTAGAGTTTACTGACACAGTGGAGGTGCCATCGAATACCCAAGAAACACACAGAACGCCCTCCTTGCACACAGCGGACCCGGATGAGCACCTCTCCAACCACGTGGCCGCAGGAGCCCCTGACAAAGCGACAGCTCTGCAGACCTGCGTCTGTGCAAGCCGTGTCTATCACGATGTACAAAGGAGAAACTGAAGCTAAGAACATTTTTAAACTCAAGACCGCATTTCCTTGGCCACTTGAATACCATATTTCATGCACTCTCTGGAAACTCCGCCATGCCCTCGGGGGAGTAAGAGTTAGAAGGCACACAAATAGCATCTTAGCTTTGTCACGATAGGAGTCTGGCCATTGTGGACTGCCCCACAGGGGCTGCAGGGGCGCCCAGCGTCCTCTGAGTGCCCTTCGAGGACCTGTGACAAAGGCCAAACCTTGAGTTTTCTGGAATCTACTCAGGGCTACCAGCTTGTGTCTCATCAGAACAGGCAGGGTGGGGGTGGGGGGCGCCCATGGTCTCCCACTGCAGCAACGCACTTTAGAGTTGTACTTGCCTACATTTTGCATATTGGGATTCTGGAGTCATCTTTCTGTGAATGTAGAATTCCATCACAAAAGAGAAGAAGACTTGAAACCACTGGCAGAGTATGTACCACATGGTATAGTGCACAGCAGAGAGAAGAAACCCAAGGATTCGAAAAACATCCGGTGTTCATTTTTAAAAAGAGGGAAACACTTGAACTGAGGCTCGATGCTTCGGTTGCGAAGACAGAGTGTACTTCACATTTCTTAAAAGAATCCATTGTGAGCCTGCAGGTGCACCGCTGAATATCAATCGGGAGTCTGTCCTCAGATCCCCCACTGAGACACTGCGTCACAGTGCAAATTTCAACATCAAGACAGCAGAGCTGTCAATACCAAAGTGTCTTGCAATCTGAGGTGCAGATGGGGAATTCAGCCAGGCTAATTTCAATCTTCGTGCGGAAGAGCAACGCCTGTGCGGACAGGTGCGCACGGGTCTGGAAGGTCCCAGACGGAGAAAGGCAGCCTCACAGCGGTGCTGGACGCTCCAGCACGGGCGCACAGGCTGCCTTGGCTACTCCGCACTCTGGGGAAAGGGAGTGCACAGCACTCTGCTGCCCAGAGCCTGGCTGCTTTCACTCCCCAGTCAGAGCGTGAGACTCGCTGGGTTGTTACAGGCTGTTCCCTTTCCGTGCTGTGGAACTCGCTCCACTGCGTGGATGGATCATAATTTATACATTCTTTCTACTGTTGAGCTTATGAGTGGCTTCCTGTAAAGACCAGAACTCTCTTTGAGGCAGGAGGCGCCCACCATGAAATTGACCCTCTCCCTTCTGCCTGAAAGTGCTCTGATCAAAGGAATGTTCGTTTGCTTTCCATCCAGGTCAGAAGCAGAACTGATGGCACTGTGAACTCGGCGCCGTTATCTGCGTCCAGGGGCCACAGGGAGGAGAGGGCACTGACACCCAGCCCCTCTAGCGGGCTGGCTTCCTAATTCCAGAACACGCTGGCCGTCACCTCTCAAAGAAGGGGCCGTGCCCTGCCTTTCCTTCTGGTTCTGTGACAGCATCCTGCACCCAGGGCTGCCAGTGTGGGGATGGTGCTGGTGGACAGTGGGCGGGAGGGGAACAGGACCGAAACAGGATACCAGAACCAAGAGGCACCTGAAATCCCCACTTCACAAACGAACACGCTGTTTACAGAGCACGGGACTCTTCCTCCACGTCCCACCCGTGACCTAACCAGAGCTCCCATCCATGCGCTCTATGTCATCTTTTCCACCCCTCGTAGTTTACAGACTTTTTTTTTTTTTTTTGCTTTGAAGTGGAAGAGAAAAAAAAAAGAGGAAAGAACAGAGCCGCGGCTGCCCTAAAAGGAAGGAGGAAGTGAGAGCCGGGCAGCGCCTGGCGGGCTGGGTCTGTGACAGCCGTGATGCTCCTTCCGCCTCGCTCACATCTGAATTTCCACCTGCCCGCCCCCTGCTTATAACCTGCGCACGTGAAGTCGGAGCAGCTGCTCCCCGCAGCTTCCGCCGCTCCCTGGACGCAGCAGCCCTGGGGTGAGTACTCGCAGGTGCCTGCACCCGCAGAGGGGCGCGGGGCCGCGGGCGCAAGGGAGCACAGGCACAGGGTGGGGGCGGGGGAGCCGGCGCCGGGCTAGGCGAGCGCAGGGCGCCCACCGGAGGAGCTGCTAGCGCTGGCTGTTTGCTGTTCAGCCTCCTGGGAAGGGCTTTTTGCCTCTGGGTGGGATGAGAAAAGCCAGGGAAAGCAGCGCAGGCTTCCGTGCCGTGGACGGATCGCGCACACGGACATAGAGACGCACAGAGACACACGCACAGACACACACACACCAGTTGTTACAGTCAGCGGTTCTGGGATTGCCTCTGGAGGCGTCCGCAGCCCACAGATAACGGAGCTGGGAACCGCCACGCATCCAGCTCAGAGAATTCTAAAATGACCGTGTTCGGGGGCTGCTGGTGGCGGCACAAGGCTTTGGGTAACACAGAACTGACAACTTCCCAATGGCAGCTTCTCCGGTGCCTTCAGGCTCTGTGTTTGGCGAAGCCGCGCGGCAACTCGCCGACTCCACCGAGTGCCTCTCACTGCCTTCCCTGTGCCTTGTAGGAAGAGCCAGAGACCCAGGGGAACCAGAGCCCCCGCGACCACCAGCCCAGGCTCCGATGAAGCTGACAAGCGGCTTCGACGCTGTAGGTGCCCCCGCTCCTCCATTCATAATCCTTAGAGGCTACAGACCAGAGACCTTTCCCTAACTTTATTTTATTTTTTTGCTCTTTAGCCAAAAACACTAAATGCCAATAACATGGAGACACTGATCGAATGCCAATCAGAGGTAAGAAAACTGTGTTTAAAACCTTCTATCAGCACTGTGAGAAGATGAAAAGCTTTCTGTGAAATCAATTATCTGGACTGTTTAATTATCAGAGTAGAAAATTAACATCATAACTAAAGTCAATTAAACTCATCAGTTGGAATTGTCTATGATAATCAAGCCTTTAACGCTGATTCTAGAAGTTGGAAAAAAAATCAATGCACTCTTTAGAATTCCTTTTTGGAGGGAATACAATGTCGTATGCATATTTTATGGGGAAAGACTGGGTAGGTTTCTTCAGCCCCAGTTTTAACTGAAATAAATATATTTTAGGGCGATATAAAGGAACACCCCCTGCTGGCGCCATGTGAGAGCGAAGACAGTATCTGCCAGCTCATTGGTGAGTTTTGAAAACATACCATCTTTTCCTGAAGTGCAAACAACCAGAGCTCTTGGTTTTGCAAAGCCACCAATCTGCCCTACCAAGTGTTCTCTGAAAGACCGCAGAACATTAACACTTTGGTGGCAGGCAAGCTCCAGCCATCTAGAGCTGTGAGTGCCCCAGGGGGCAGCCCCCTCTCCACGCATCCCCCGCCCCATAAGGGGCTTACGAATCTGCTCCGACAGGGAAGACATCAGAAAGGCCCGTCCTCCTTCTCCCAGGAAATGAGTGTCGCCCATCTCAAATCCCAGCCTTTAATTCTTCCCCAAAGGCACCTGAGGGTCACGGGGCCCTGGGGACCCCTGGGGACCCCTGGCCCATTCTGCAGGCTCCGGCCGGGCCATGATGCTCTCCACCTTCTTCCTTCGGCTGGAGCACAGCGGATAGGAACAGGTGCCGGTGTAGTTAGAAGGGAGACCCTTGCTAACCAGGGAGGAAGACAGAAGCACCCTTGGAGATGGCGAGGCCCTGGGCGCCCCGCCACCCAGATTGTGGAAGGACGGGCTGTCCTCGGAGCAGTTCACTGGTAATTCCCAGTTCAAGCCCCTCCCTGAAGCAATTTGGCCTTCCCCAGCCCGAAAGGGGGAAATCTTGAAATCCCAGGGGACGGCAGGCTTGCGCCCTCTAGTGGCTGCTTGGTGCTAGCATGCGTGCAAGCTACTTCTCCCTCTGGTCCATGCCCTTCCCTAGTGAAAGGTGGACGCTAATCCATTTCATATCAGAAATGTCCCCTACAGTTATTAACACCAACATGTTAAGATGTTTGCCTGTGGCCTTCTTAGGCTCTGCTATCTTTTTGTAACAAACAGCCAGGGAAGGGCAAAAACAGGAAAGGCGGGGCTTTGAGGAACCTTGGTGTTGATGTTTAGGGGCCGGTCGCCCTGGTAACGGTGCGGTTTTGTGTGTGTATATGTGTGTGTGTTGGTTTTTTGAAATTAACCCCCTCCCCCATGCATACCATCAATGACACTGTGTGATGGATGCTATCCGTTTTCTCGTGTGGACTTCGACTCATTAGCATTGCAATCTGATGTTCTGTCCACCCTGTCTCCCGGGCCGCAGAGGTTAAGAAGAGAAAGAAGGTGCCATCGTGGCCATTTCTCACGAGAAGGCTATCTCCTCCATCAGACTTCCCGGGGGCTCTGTCCCTGTTTGATCAGCCCTTGGCCATCATCTGTGGTGACGACGACACACTCCCCAAACCCATTCAGGTGGGTGCGCGTGGTTTGACTCAGAAACCTCCTGGAGTTCTCGCTCAGATGTGGGAAGTCCGCGGGAAACCTGACCGTGGTCCTCACGCTGGACTCACTGGGGCCACACTTTTGTGTTTGCGCTCTCACGAGCGAGGCTCCCACACACACGTGCGGCCAGGACACCTGACGGCTTGCCGTCTGGAAATGAGCCGTCCTTGGCAAGGAGCTCAGAGTGACGGTCCCCCCATCCCGCCCCCACCTCCCACTGCCACGTTCCCCTGACTCCATGGAGTTAAGAGTGCAGAAAATGTATTGCTTCTGCAACGTGGGCAGGTGGAGAACAGAAATCCATCCCTGTGCAATGCTTCTACGGAAGGGTTTGAAAGCTGAGAGGCCTGAAGTTATTTTGAATGTGTGCAACCGGAATTGCATGGCTGATCTCGTAGGAGAGTGGAAGGGGCTGAGGGACTCGCTGACAGCATATGTACTGGAAGCGAAGGCTGGCGGGAACGCTCTGGCCGAAGCGCTCTCCCCGTCACCCCAGAGAGCACGGCCTTTTATGGAGAGGATATTTTATGGCTAGGCCAGCTGGGGAATGTCCACAGGCATGCAGATTTGCATAGATCTCAGGCAGAGAAGCGTGCGTCCGTGCACCCAGTGACTGCTTGCTGTTCCGTCCCTGTCTGCTCCAGGACATCCTGGCTGCCCTGTGTCTCAGGGGCCCTGCCACCGAGGGCATCTTTAGGAAAGCAGCCAGCGAGAAAGCCCGCAAGGAGCTGAAGGAAGAGCTCAACTCCGGGGCGGCAGTGGATGTCACGGGGCTCCCTGTGCACCTCCTGGCCGTCGTCTTCAAGGTGAGTCCGCGGCGGCCGTGCCCAACAAACAGCCGGCTCTGCCACGCCCCTTCTCGGGAGCCAGCGAGCGGCCTCTCTCCCTACGGACTGCTCTTGGGGTTTCATTTTTTTAGCTTAAGCCTTGTCGTTGTTTCTGCAAGCACCCCTGTTTCCCATCACCCCGAATTCCGGCAGCAAGGGAATGCACTAAGTTCTGCCAAAAGTGTGATGACAAAAAGGAGATTTGCGGCCGGCACCGTGGCTCAACAGGCTAATCCTCTGCCTTGCGGCGCCGGCACACCGGGTTCTAGTCCCGGTCGGGGCACCGGATTCTGTCCCGGTTGCCCCTCTTCCAGGCCAGCTCTCTGCTGTGGCCCGGGAGTGCAGTGGAGGATGGCCCGGGTGCTTGGGCCCTGCACCCCATGGGAGACCAGGAAAAGCACCTAGCACCTGGCTCCTGCCATTGGATGAGCGCGGTGCGCCGGCTGCAGTGTGCCGACCGCAGCGGCCATTGGAGGGTGAACCAACGGCAAAGGAAGACCTTTCTCTCTGTCTCTCTCTCTCTCACTGTCCACTCTGCCTGTCAAAAATTTAAAAAAAAAAAAGGAGATTTGCGGGTCCCATGGCCAAGTCTACGCCCCGAGATCTAGTGGCCCCTCGGAACCCACCCACCTGGGGCTGGAGCTTCTCACTGTGCCCGCTGTCGGGCGAGTTGTGAGATGTGGGTTTGAGAGAAGTTTCCCAGACAAATCAAAGAGCAGAACGAAGCGGGTACAGCCTAGCACCAGACAAGCACCAGGGTGTCCCGGGGTGGAATGCAAGCGAGGGGAGAATGAAGACCCCACCGGTGGTGCAACCACCACAGGCCAACGTCCACCCTTCCCCCACCCCCCCCCCAGGACTTCCTCAGAGGCATCCCCCAGAAGCTACTGTCCTGCGACCTCTTTGAAGAGTGGATGGGGGCCCTGGAGAAGCCCACTGAAGACGACAGAGTAGAGGCGCTGAGAGAGTAAGTCCCCCAAGACGTCTCAGGCTGGGATGAAAGTGAGTCCGTCGCCCACGCTTGGGGATCGCAGCTCAAATAGAAGAGGCAGGCCAGTGTGCGCGGGCTTAGAAGCAGACGGAAATTCTGCAGGGCTGCACGATAACGATACGATTTTCAACATAGCTGTTTTCAGTGTAAAGTCACCAGGCGGGTGGTGAGACGGGTGGGGTGGGCGTCCCGGTGGCCCCGACCGGCCTCTTCGCTCTTCCAGACCTGTGGTTAACCAGTCCCATTCCATGTCCGTTGGCACCGAAAGCGTCTGAGTGGATATTTCACAAGACTACTTCCTCTTTTTTAAGAAAGCCTGGTTCTGGCAGCAGCTTGCAGCACGCTAGGCTGAAGCCAGCCGAGGCGAGGAGCTGCCCCCAAGACTCAGGCCCCTCCTCTCATTGCAGGATCGCGGACAAACTGCCCCGGCCCAACTTCCTGCTGCTCAGGCACCTGCTCTTCGTGCTGCACCTGATCAGCAAGAACGCCGAGGTGAACAAGATGGACGCCAGCAACCTGGCCATCTGCATCGGGCCCAACGTGCTGGCGCCCGCGCACGACCACCACTTGTCCTTCGAGGCCCAGAAGAACCTGCACAGGAAGGTTCGTTCTGCTGGCCCACGAGAAGCCTCTGAGCTGGGATCGCAGGGTCCGGCCGCCAAAGCCCTGCGGGGGAGCACTCCCGTGTTTCTCCAGCTGGCCGGGGATCGTGGGGAAAGCGCAGGGCGCAGGCTGCCCCCTTAGATACACACAGCCCACGCAGCCTCCCAGGTCTGTGGTCTCGGTCTAACAGCGTGTCCTGAAACACCAATGTCCCACGTCAGCGGAATTAACAAACTGCATTCTGCCCGCCCTTTGCAGACTCACAGGCATCCGTCGTTCTCATCCCAGTTCAACCTCCCCCAGGGTCGGCCCTCAGCGCGTGCCCGTTCTTCCCCCACTCCCTAAGGAAAAAATGTCCCAAAGCCGACAGCCTCCTGATTTCTCCTCCCAGGTTAAGACGCTGGTGGAATTCCTCATCGATAACTGCTTGGAAATATTTGGGGAGGACATTCCGGCTCCTTGCAGCCTCACGTCTGACGACTCCCTGGAACACACTGACAGTTCAGGTACAGAATGTGCGGGTCCGGGGTGGGGGCGGGCTGTGGGGAGAGGGGCCTGCGTGGCCCGGGACGGCAGCGATCTCTGGTATGTGACGCTGGAGTCACCTTCACAAATCACCGGGGCGGACCAGACGCGAATCCATAAAGCAGTCCTTGTCCGGGAAAGCCGCGCTCTGTCTGGCGTCTCCCAGCAACCCCTGCAGCCTGCAGCCGGTCTGCAGGCTTCAGTCCAGAACTGTCCGCCTCCACGCCCATCCCAGCCCACTGCTGCTTTTACTAAACACTCGGTAGCTGTGGCGCTGGGCTGAGCAGCCCTGGTCTCCACACAACGGAAGTGGGCCCAACAAGACAGCCATCACTTTTAAAATGTTTAAAACAACAATTTTTAAATTTTAAATTCAATACATTTTCAGTGAATATTATCCTCTCTCTCCCCCCGCCTCCCTCCCTTCTTCCTTCATTCATTTCCTTTTTCTACTTTCTTCTCATCTCAAAATAAATTTGGAAAGAAATTTTTTTAAAAAATGTCTTATGTATTTGTTTGCAAGGCAGAAAGACACAGAGAGACAAGGATCTCCCATTTGCTAGTTCACTCTCCAAGTGCCCATGATGGCCAGAGCTGGACCAGGCTGAAGCTGGGAGCCAGGAACTCATTCCAGGTCTCCCATGTGTGTGGCGGGCACTCAAGTCCCTGAGCCGTCCCCTGGAAGCTGGAATCTGGGGCACAGCTGGGACTCCTAGCCAGACACTCCGATACGGGAGGCGGCCATCCCAAGCAAACTCAGCTGCTGAACCAAGGCCTGCCCTGAAACTAAAATTTAAGACTGACTTATTTATTTGGAAGTCAGAGTTAGAGAGAGAGAGATAGGGAGTGACAGACAGAGGGTCCATCCACTGGTTCATCCCCCAAACGGCCGCAATGGCCCGAGATGAGCCAGGCTGAAGCCAGAAGCTTCAATCCGGGTCTCCCACAAGGAAGCAAGGGCCCAAACACTTGGCTTTTCCCAGGCGCATTAGCAGGGAGCTGGATTGGAAGTGGTGCAGCCAGAATTGAAACCAGCATCCAGATGGATGCCAGCATTCCAGGTAGTGGCTTACCCATAATGCCACCACACCAGCCCCCCAGAATTTTAGCATGATACATCTTTGTCATATGCCAAGCCTTGAAGTGGTTCTCTAGGGCCATGATTGGCATGAGTGGGGTGAACTGCAGTAAAAATGTATTCTGAAGAAAGCCGTGTGCAAAGTTCAACTGTCCCTTAACCTCCCACAGACACGTCCACCCTGCAGAACGACTCCGCGTACGACAGCAACGACCCCGACGGCGATGCCACCGGTGCTGCGGACTCCCCGGGCAGGCAGCCCCCAGTGGCCAAGGCTGAGGTGGCCGGCTCAGACTGCAAGGCACCGCTGGCCGCAGGCGAGTTCCGGCTGGAGCCCATTGCAAGCACGGTGGCCAGGCTGAAAAGCTACGCCAGCCAGCCAGACCGGAGGTACTCGGAACCCGGCGCCTCACCCTCCCAGGAGTGCCTCGAGGGCCAGATAACAAACCAGAAGCTAACCAGGAGTGAGGACGACTTCACCAGGGGGCAGGCTGCAGACCCGTTCCCGGAGGAGGTCTTCCCGGCCCCACCAGGCAAGGGTGGGAGGCCCGGGGACCTGAAGATCAGGAACCCGGCCCAGGGTCTGGCGCTGCGGCGGGGGCTGGTGGCCAAGGCCTTCTCCAGTGGCTCCCTGGACGGGATGGCTGAGAGCCCGCCCCCAGCGTCTCCTTCCAGCCCCAAGAGAAATTTCTTCGCCAGGCATCAGTCTTTCACCAGCAAGACGGAGAAGAGCAAGCCCAGCCGGGAAATCAAAAAGCATTCTGTGTCTTTCTCCTTCGCCTCTCACAAGCAAGTGCTGGCCAAGCCCCCCAGCGTGGGGCCCGGGAGAGCCAAAGGCTTCGTCGCCGGGGACCAGGGCAAGAGGGTCCTGAAAAGAGAAAGCCAGCTGGCTGGCCGCATCGTCCAGGAAACAGGGGCCGAACGCCACAGCCAGACAGCCCTGGACGGCAGCACGCGCTCCTACGCCCTGTTGGTGGACGAGGTGTTCCCGCAGCCTGCGGGCAGGGGCCCCGGGAGCCCCCCGTCCTACGAGGAGGCCGTCCGGTGCCAAGCAGCCGGACTCACGGCCTGTGCGGGCCAGACTGTGGCGAGCATGAGGGCGAGAATGCTCGGAGGGGACTCGAGGGACGGGTGCGGGTGCTGCAGGCTGGGCAGGACGGTCCCTGCACCTGCAGGAACGCCAGAGCCCTGGGCTGTGCGCCAGCCACCTGAGATGCTCACGCCGAGGACCACGCCAGAGTCTCTGCAGAGGGAGAAGCCGGACGGCCGCGGGCTACACTGCAGCCAGCCAGTCTTTGAGGCAGACCAACTCCAGTATGCTAAAGAATCCTATATTTAGCAAGGAAGACCATGCCCCCAGGATGCTGGGTGTGGCGTCTCTGTGAACCTGTAACTGGGAAACCGCCTGTAGATACACTGTTTCCAAAAGAAGTCACGAATAAGCTCCTTCAGACATTTGTCCGTGAGGGTGTCTGCGCACCTGAATTTGTGCAATATGGAACATGTGCAGAAAACGCTGCATATAGGCCAGAGTCAGGAGCAAGGGCGGCCAGGGTGAGGACCCCTGCGTCCCTGGGTGGGTGGGCTTGCAGCAACACTGCTCTGTGTCTCCCGTCCTGGGACAGATCACCACTGGCCTCTATGTAAAAATCCCCTGCGCCTGTGTCTGTGCTGCCGGTCTTCCCCTTGGTCCACTGAAATGTTCCAATCTCTGCAAAAACTGTACTGCACTAAGCGGCCTTGGGCGACTGGTTGTCTACAAGGAACAGTTCCGTGGTTGGTGTTGTCCAAGGGATTATCAACACCAGGCAAAGAAAAGGCCACAGTGAAAACTGAAAAATGCTTAAACACGCCCTTTCCACCACCTAATTAAACTTGGGTGGGAGACTGAGAGCGTGTTCTATCCACAGGAACTCGTTGGAGTGTCTCTGTAGCTCCACAATGCCTCTTCCAACACTGTGCGAGTGGATGGTTCTGTGAGCACCAGGGCTCATGCATAAAATCTCAGTGTAACCGCACTACAATAAATCGCCCTTCTCATTTGAAAATGAAAGTGTTCTTTCTTTACTGACATGTTATCTTCTTTTCCTTCAGTTTGTGGAAATCCACTTAAAAAATTCATACATTGGTTCATTCAGCAAGCACTTGTTAAATTTATATTCATTATTCCAGACCAATGGCAAGACCATGGATCTTGGGTTTAGATAATCTTGGGTTAAGATAATCTCTGTTCTCTCGAAGTTTATAAAATCATTTTTTTTAAAAAGTGCCCATTTTGCTGGAGTTGTGGTGTAACAGGTAAAGCCACCACCAGCGATGCTGACATCCCATATGGGCGCCAGTTCAAGTCCTGGCTGCTCCACTTCTGATCCAGCTCCCTGCTAATGGCCTGGAAAAGCAGCAGAGGATGGCCCAAGTGCTTGGGAGCCTGCCACCCACATGGTAGACCTGGAAGAAGCTCCAGGCTCCTGACTTCAGCCTGGCCGAGCCCCGGCCATTGCAGGCATTTGGAAGTGAACCAGCGGACAGAAGATTTCTGTCTCTCTCTCTGTAACTCTGCCTTTTGAATAAATAATATAAACATTTTTAAAGTGCCTATTGTACCCCAATTTTTGCAGCAGCACAAAGTCACAGGGTGCTATCACAAATGTAATTGTTCCCAATTCTAGTGAACTAAACTGTGCATCACTCCTATGTCTCATTGTTACTGCTTGCTTGTTAGCAAACATCATAGTAAAATGTGTGCAATGTATCCAACTTCTCCTGGTCAATGATTAAGACATTTATACAGCATGCTGGGGACATCGGGCTTCCATTTTTCTTGCTATCTCAGCTTTTCTCATGCTTTTGATTTGTTATAGAAATGTGTCTGTATTGGTTAGCTACCAGATGGTGAAGTCTGGCCTCTTCTAAGGTGATTTGTCATTAATGATATGCGAAGTTGTAAAGTTGTAAACCAGATTGCTCAAGTCTGCATGCTCAGACCTAATATGAATAATACTTTTTTTAAAAGATTTATTTTTTGTTTAAAAGGCAGAGTTACAGAGAAGCAAAGGCAGAGAGAGGGAGAGGGAAAGGAAGAGGGAGAGGGGGAGGGGAGGGGAGGGGGAGGGGGAGGTGGAGAGGGTGTTCACCATCCACTGGTTCATTCCCCAAATAGCTACAACAACTGGAGCTGACCAATGCAGGAGCTTCTTCCAGGTCTCCCACTTGAGTGCAGGGGTCCAAGCACTTGGATCATTTTCCACTGCTTTCCCAGGCACATTAGCGGGGAGCTGGCTCAGAAGTGGAGCAGCCGGGACTCAAACTGGCACCCACGTGGGATGCCGGCCCTGCAGGCGGCAGCTTTCCCTGCTACACCACAGCGCTGGCCCCCTGAACACCACTTTCTTAAGCACTAATGCTATATCAGTTCCAGGGGGTGGGCCCTCTCCTCACGCCCACCCGACCATTAACTTCAGAAGAGCAATGCCTTTCCACTGGACACTAACAGTAACGGGCACAATTTCAGCAGCTACCCTGTGCCCGGCACTGGGCTGAGTTGGGGTGGGACCGGCAGTCCTCGCACACGTGCAAGGTTGGGTGAGAGCACTGGCCATGGGCTCCTGGGGTCAGGCAGAGGCTGATGCCGTCAGTGTGTGAGCAGTGCAGCAGAGGGCACAGAGCCCACCCCGAATGTCACACAGTGTGGGCTTTCCAGACAGGACAGGATTCTCCACCTGGCTGCAGGTGATGGGTTTGCCTGAGCCGCCGTCAAGTGCCCCAGACTGGACTGGGGGCTGAAACCACAGAAGTGAGTCGTCTTCCAGTTCTGGAGGCTGAAAGGCTGAAAGCAAGCTGTGGGCGGGGCTGCAAGGGGCATGCCCCAGGCACAGGCTCTCTCTATGTCTCCTCGTCTCCCTCTGTGTGTCTGGCCCCAAATTTCCCTGTCTAGCACAGGCAGGAGTCTCCCTGGCCCGCCCATATGACATTCTACCTCTCTCAAAGGCCCATCTCCAAACCCAGTCACACCCTGAGGTACTAGGGGTTTGGGCTCCCAACACATGGATCTGGGGCGGGGGGATGCAGTTCACCCCATAGCACAAACCTTTGCAACCTAGCACTCGAGAGCTCGATCACGCCAACAACGTCCAACAGTGCCGCGTGACCAGAAGGCTGAGGCTTGCAGTGACATCAGGCTGACATAACAATGCTTTAATCAAGGACCCATGAACACCAGACTGCTGTCTTCCATGGACCTCTCAAGGCCTAACAATGACGAACAGGACGACTTGGAGTGTCCCTTCCACCCCAGTCCAGGGATGTCGTAAAAACACATTGCCTGTTGATGGCCAAGAAGGGACTTAAACCTACATCCAGGGCCCCACACTGTGGCTTAGCGGGTAAAGCCGCCACCTGCAGTACCAGCATCCCATATGGGCACTGGTTGGAGACCCGGCTGCTCCACTTCTGATCCAAGTCTCTGCTGTGGCCTGGGAAAGCAGTAGAAGATGGCCCAAGTCCTTGGACCCCTGCACCCACATGGGAGACCCAGAAGAAGCTCCTGGCTCCTGGCTTCGGATTGGCCCAGCTCCGGCCATTGCGGCCATCTGGAGAGTAAACCAGTGGATGGAAGACCTCTCTCTCTCTCTCTCTCTGACTCTCTCTGTAACCCTACCTTTCAAATAAAACAACTTTACAAAAAATAAAGAAATAACCCAGGCTGGCACCGTGGCTCAATAGGCTAATTCTCTGCCTGCGGCGCCGGCACACCAGGTTCTAGTCCTGGTCGGGGTGCCAGATTCTGTCCCCGTTGCCCCTCTTCCAGGCCAGCTCTCTGCTGTGGCCAGGGAGTGCAGTGGAGGATGGACCAAGTGCTTGGGCCCTGCACCCCATGGGAGACCAGGAGAAGCACCTGGCTCCTGCCATCGGATCAGCGCGGTGCGGCGGCCGCAGCGGCCATTGGAGGGTGAACCAACGGCAGAGGAAGATCTTTCTCTCTGTCTCTCTCTCTCACTGTCCACTCTACCTGTCAAAAAAAAAAAAAAAAACCTACATCCAGGTCTGATTCCCTGAGAAAGCTTCCCTGCTCCTACTGACACAGGATACCCCAATTATCGAAGTCCTGCTCTGTGCCCCCTTCCCACACCCACCCAGCACCACCCTGGACTGAAAGTGGAACCTTGATCTAGAAAGGTTGACTTGAGGGCGTTAACCAAGGCTGAGCAGGTCTGCAATGGCCTCGAGGTCACAGGCAACCAACAGCAGCTGAGGTCCACCGGGGCCCCTTAGCAGCTGCAGGGACGCCCTTAGCAGTTTGCAGCGCTAATTAACTGGATAAGAATGGTCACAGTGCTGCCCGTGGCCATGGATGAGGACGTCCAAAGTTGTGATAAACACTGTTTATCTGAACGCAAGATTAAAAGAATGGATTTAGAGATGGGTTTCGCTGGTTGTGATCTCTGCGGAAGATGTGCCAGTACATGCTGTCCTCCTGGGGCCAGACGCTGGAAACCCACATCAGATACAGCCTCGCATAGCTGGAGCTCTTTCCTAATTGAATTATGTAATCCTAACCCTTCATCTGCGGGGGGGGGGGGGGGGGGGC
>CM027390.1:7581028-7605547 GCA_015711505.1 Sylvilagus bachmani
AGGCTTGGCTGGGGTGGGGGGGAGCACTGGGGAACCAGACTAATTTTGCAGAATACAGCATCTCGCCAGAAGAAGAAAAAGGGGATTTTAATATCTCCGGGAAAACGAAGACCTCATGTTGACATGGGAAGAGCAGTGATCTGGATGCACACAATCTTACTTAGTCAGTGAGCACACTGTAACAAATCACCCCACCCCTCTAAGGAGCACTTTCTCCATCTAGAAAATGAGGCTAACAACCACGTACATCCCTGGAAGAATCCATATATCCAAAACCCAGACAACAAGGACTAAGAAAGAGGAGGTCGTGCTCTGTATCAAAAGATGAGGAGCTGGGCATTGTGGTGCAGCAGGCTAAGCCACCACTGGTGACACCAGCATCTCATAACAGCACCAGTTCAAGTCCCGGCTGCTCCACTTCTGATCCACCTCCCTGCTAATGTGCCTGGGACAGCAGCAGAAGTTGGTCCAAGTGCTTGGGCCCCTGCCACCCATGTAGGAATCCTGGATGGTGTTCCTGGCTGCCCGCTTTGGCTTGGCCAAAAGTTGCTGCCACCATCTGGGGAATGAATAAGCAGAGGGAAGATCTGTTTCCCCTTGCTCTTTCAAATAAATAAATAAATTTATTTTAAAAATCAACTGTACAGGCTGGCACCGTGGCTCACTAGGCTAATTCTCCGCCTGCGGTGCCGGCACACCAGGTTCTAATCCTGGTCGGGGCGCCGGATTCTGTTCCGGTTGCCCCTCTTCCAGGCCAGCTCTCTACTGTGGCCAGGGAGTGCAGTGGAGGATGGCCCAAGTGCTTGGGCCCTGCACCCACATGGGAGACCAGGAGAAGCATCTGGCTCCTGGCTTCAGATCAGCGCGGTGTGTCAGCCGCAGTGGGCTGGCCGCAGTGGCCATTGTGGGGGTGAACCAGAGGAAAAGGAAGACCTTTCTGTCTCTCTCTCACTGTCCACTCTGCCTGTAAAAAAAAAAAATCAACTGTGCAGGTGCAGATCTATTTTTAGTCTCTTTGTTCTATTCAACTGATATATACGTATACATGTGTACACACTGGTTGCTTATATGGGCACCCTATCTTGATTATTGGAACTTTCTAGTCTAAGTCTGCAACTTATCCCTTCTTTAAAGATTCTGCAAGGGCTTTACCTATGGTGACTGTGCACATTTTTTCATGGGGATTAATAACTGTAAAATTTTATCAATAAATAAATGATACTTATTTATTTGAAAGGCAGAGTGATGGAGACAGAGAGACAGAGACAGAAAAAGATCTTCCATCCCTTGGTTCACTACCCAAATGCCTGTCACAGCCCAGCTTGGACTAGGCCAAAGCCAGGAACCAGAAACTCTATCCGGGCCTCCCATGACACTCTGGGGGTGTCAGGGATCCAAATGTAAGGGTCGTCTTCCATGGAGTCCCAGGCACATTAGCAGGAAGCTGGATCAGAGCTGTGCCATAGTCAGGACTCCAATATGGGATGGGCGGCCCAAGCAGCGGCTCAACCCACTGGGCCACGATGCCTGCCCCTTGCCTTCTGTGTTCTAGAGAGCTGTTTATAATCTTGTTTTCATTTCCACTGTCTGTGTCGGGCACAGTCAGCAATGAAGCCACTTGAGCCTGCAGTTTTCTTTGTAGGTTAGTTTGTGACACAGAGTTAATGCAGTCAAATTTCCAATCCATCTTGGCTCACTTTTGATAAATCCTATTTTTCAAAGAATCTGTCCAATTTATCATAGTTATCAAATTTGTTGTTATAGATTTATCTATAATATTTTTATCCCTGCAATATTCAAGGACTCTTTAAAAAGTTCATGGAATTGCATGTTATGAAAAGAATTATGCTTGGATGTAAATTTTTTGCACCAAATTAAATTTATTTTTTAATTCCATTTTCCATGAACTTTCACCGATGATCTTTGTTCATCCACGATACAGTGATTTGCATTCTTTCATCTTCCTCTGTCAGCTGGCTCGGGGTTCCATTTTTGGCTGCACTCTTCCCAGTTCTTCCATCTGAGCCAACTCTGCTGCCTGCCCTCACCCGGGTGGCTGACGTGCGCCCTCACTGCTGGATGTCCTGCACAGACTTGCTTCACTTTGCTTTTCTCCTCCTAGCTTAACAGCGAGAACACACATGATATCACTCAGGCTTTTCTTCTTTTCTAATGCAAGCACTGAGTTATGAAATTCCCCCTAAGCAGTCTTTCAGGTGCACCTACAAATGTTGACATATTGCATTTTCATGATCGTTCAGAGGAGAATATTTTCTAACTTCTCTTGGATTTCTTCTTTGACTCACGGAAACACTCCTTCTGGCTGCAGTGTTTTTAAATTTATTAAGGCTTCTTCTACAGAATAGCATGTGGTTTATCCTGGTGCATGGACCACGGGTACTTGCAAACAATGTATGTTCTAAAAACAAAAACGATAAAAAAGTATGCTCTTCAGTTGTGTGTTGCAATAATGAAATAAAACACATATTTAAAATATTTTAATTTATAATGTCATTTTGTTATATAACATTAATTTTAAAAATTAACTTTTATTTTCTAAAATTATATAATTATAAAAATCAATTACGTCAAGATAATTGCTAGTATTTTTAGTTCATTTATTCCTTTACAGGTGTTTTGTCCAGTGGTTTCAGCAGTTGCTGAGTAACCAACGTGACCACATCCTACAATGGCTAAAATATCACCTGTTGCATCAGTTCTGTCCCATCGGAGTCTGTTTTAGGCGCATACACACTCACGACTGCAGCGTCTTCCGAATTGTTCCATTTTCTTCATGTGCTCACTTCTATCTCTGGTACACTCTGTGTAAGTCCGGTTCCCTGCTATGAATGTTGCCTCCTGAGACTTCGCATGACTACTGGTCCCTGATGAGGCTTTTCCCACCCGTTCACCGTGAACATTTCTGTGTCCTCATAACTCAGTGTGCATCTCTTCCAAGCCAACATGTGAGAGAACCTTGCTCTTTCCCTGCCCTGCTAACCTCTGCATCGCTAAGGTCACTGACGGGTGGATTTAGGTAACTATTTCATTATTTCTTCTACACTTGTCTCCTTTTAGTTTCTCTTGTTCCCCTTTCATACAGTCTTTGGAGTTATGTGAATCTTTCCTTCAATTTCATTTTAATTTACCTCTCAGCTTTTTGGCCTTCTGCATTCTCACAGGTTCCTCTAGGGATCCCCACATAAGCCCTTCCTTCTTGCAGCCTACTTAGAACTGAACCGGTCCTCTTGCCCTCCCCTCCACACGTCACCACGCTTCATGCTGCAGCTGCCACGCCCAAGTTCCCTCCATCCAGTGTGAAGCCTCAAGTCAGCAGTGTGCTGTTGTTTCATACGGCCACGTAGACTTTAAAGGAACTAAGAGGGGACAGGGGGTGTTTTATGTTTATCCCAATATTTATAACTTTTGATGCTTATAACCCTTGCAGCGCAGGCTTTCAGGCGATGGATTCTCTTGGTCTTCCTTGATCTGAAAAGGCCTTCGTTGTGCCTTCATTCTTGAAGGGTACTTTTGCCGGATACAGAATTCCAGGCTGATGGTTTTTTCTTTAAGCATTGCAAAGATTTCATTCCACTGTCACCTGACTTCCATGGGTTTTGCTGAAAAGTCCATAATAATTCAAATGACTTTTTCCCAGTATCTCTGTTTTTCTCTGTTTGCTTTCAAGATTCTTCCCCTGGTTTCGGTTTGCGGCAGTTTGACTATGATGTGTCTGCTTTCTGTCTGTCTTCTGCCTGCTGCGCCTCCAAACTGTATAATTTCTATTGCCCTATCCTCAAAGTCAGTGGTTCTTTCTCTGTCATCTCCACTATGCTATGAGAGCCTATCCAGTAGACGTTTCCATTTCCTATGCTGTGTTTTTAATAAGATTTATTTATCTGAAAGGCAGAGTTACAGAGAGAGGAGAGACAGAGGGAACAAGATCTTCCATCTGCTGGTTCACTCCCCAAAAAGGCCACATCCTGGGCTGGGCGAGGTCAAAGCCAGGAGCCCGGAACTCCATCCGGATCTCCATCGTGGGTGGCAGGCCATTTTCTGCTGCCTTCCCAGGTACATTGGCAGGGGCTGGATCAGAAGTGGAGCAGCCGGGACGTGGACCAGCACCTGGACGGGATGCCAGCAGTACAGGCGGCACCACAACACCTGTGCGAGTTTCCAGTACTGTACTTTTCAGTTCTAGAATGTCCACGAGCCTCTTTACAGATTCTCAATTTCTTTCCTGACAATCCTATGTTCTTATTTTGTCTCACTTATTAGTGTCTCCTTTTTTATCCTATCGAGCACAATAACTATTTTAAATCCCTGACCAAGGGTTTCACCATTTCAGTGATCTCTTTTGGTTATGTGCTGGGTGGACAACAGTCACACATCCTGGTGGAGGGGTTCTCCTCCTCTGCTTCCTGCTCCTGTGTGTGTGTGTATGTGTGTGTATGTATGTGTGTGTGTGTCTGCGTATGTATGTGTGTCTATGTGTATGTGTGTATGTATGTGTGTCTGCGTATGTATGTGTGTCTATGTGTATGTGTGTATGTATGTATGTGTCTGCATATGTATGTGTGTCTATGTGTATGCATGTGTGTATGTGTGTCTATATGTATGTATGTGTGTATGAGTGTGTATGTATGTGTGTATGTGTGTATGTATATGTGTGTTGAGTGTGTCTACGTGTATGTGTGTATGAGTGTGTCTATGTGTATGTGTGTCTGTGTATGTATGTGTGTATGTGCATGTGTGTGTATGTCTGTATATGTATGTCTATGTGTATGTGTGTATGTATGTGTACGTGTATGTGTGTATGTATGTGTATATGTGTATGTGTGCGTGTGTGTATGTGTATGTGTGTATGAATGCATGTGTATGAGTGTATGTGTGTATGTGTCTGTATGAGTGTGTGTATGTGTGTGTATGTGTATGTATGAGTGTGTGTCTATGTGTGTGTATGTGTATGTCTATGTGTATGTATGTATGTATGTGTATGAGTGTATGTGTGTATGTGTCTGTATGAGTGTGTGTATGTGTGTGTATGTGTATGTATGAGTGTGTGTCTATGTGTGTGTATGTGTATGTCTATGTGTATGTATGTATGTGTATGAATGTATGTGTGTATGTATATGTGTGTATGAATACATGTGTATGAGTGTATGTGTGTATGTGTCTGTATGTGTGTGTATGAGTGTGTGTATGTGTGAGTGTGTGTGTGTTGAACAGCTCTGGATTATGTCCTGTACATTGTAGATGTTATGTGACTAGACTCTAAATGCTGTGGCATTCACCTCTACATTTCTGACATCTGGTTTTGACAGGCACTGACCTGCCTAGCCGCCAACTGCCAAGTCTGTGATGGGCGGCAACTCCAGCCTCCGTGCTGCAAGCTGCTGAGTCGGCCCTGTGCACACGCGATCCTCAGGTCATCTGGAGACTTGGGTGGAGCTCACACATGGGATTTAGGCCCCTCCTTCTCTGGAGTCCCCGTCCACTTTCAGGCCATGAGGGCTCCAGATTTCAGCCCTTGCTTCCTCACAACCGGATACACTGCAGACTTTGCTCTGGAGTTTGGCCACACATACACCTTGTGACCACGGCCCATGCAACACTGAAAAACAAGAAATACGTTCTCCAGGATCCACCTCTGATCTGCCTGCCCGTGCTCACTCCCCAGATGCCCGGGAAGCCGTGTCCTGTAATTCATCCAGTGTCTAGGTGCATTCTCGGAAGGGCTAGTCTGCTAGCAGCCTGCTCCACACACCACTGGGTGCGTCTCCTACACTGTTGCCTGCAGCACCTACTGAACAGTCCTCAGACCTGGGCTTGTGCTTCTGACCCACGGTAGGTTCAGTAAAAGGATAAAACATGACCATTTAGGAAAACAACACTGATATGTCATACAATCAACTACAAGGAGACATTTAAAGGTAAGTCAGTTTCCCAAACAAGGCACATGGGGCCCAAATAAGAAAAATTCCTTAAAGCCGGGACAGGCACTGTGGCACAGCGGGTTAAGCTGCTGCCTAAGATGCTAACATCTCATATTGGAGCAGCGGTTCAAGCCCCGGCTGCTCCACTTCCCACCCCCTCCCTGCTGATGCATCTGGTAAAGCTGCAGAGGGTGGCCCAAGCACTTGGGCCCCTGCCACCCATGGGAGACCTGTACAGAGTTCCAGACTCCTGGTTTCAGCCCGGCCCAGGCCCAGTCATTGTAGCCTTTTGGTGAACGAACCACAAGATGGAAGATAGCTATTTCTCTCTGTCTTTCCCTCTCTATTACCCTGCCTTTTAAATAAATAAATAATCTAAAAATAGCAAAAGAAGAAAAATATCTTAAAGTCTTAAAGAACAGAAGAATGTCAACCGGAAGGTCTTCATACCACGTAACAGGGCAGCTATCCTGACATTTCATGGAGGACCCCAATTATTTTTATCTGTGGCTTTGTAGCAAAAAAAACACAGGATTTTCACAGTGATTGGAAATGAGAAAAAGTATATCTCTGGTTTTTGGCGAATTTGTCTTGAATTGCATGCATATTGTTTCTAGTAATTTTGTATGACGACTTAGATTTAAATAACAGCAAATATCCTCAAAGCACATTGAGACACATGTAATACGAATCCATTATTTCCAGGATTTGTAATTATAAAGTTCAGGAATCCCTTTAGAGATAGGAATTGCTTATCTAGTCAACAACATTACAGGAGGTCCCATCTACAGGAGGCAGCCCACCCCTCTGTGAGACTGGGCACCTAACCCCCAATAAGAGCCTCTCTCACTGCCCGACTTGCTGTTGCTGAATCTGCCAGTTCTTGTCTAAGAATCTTCACAGGTGTTCATTTGCATGTGTGAAATTCCTCCTGTCACCTCAGCTTAGTGCTTTGAGCCAGGCTGCAAGTCTGATTTGTCAACGTAGATGTCCGGGCGTCCAGCCCCACAGCAGAGAGAGTAACTGCTCAAAGTTTCCATCCTTCCTAGAGATTGAAGGGTCAGAAAACAGAAGAGCAAGACTGAAACCATGACTTCCCGGTCCTAGGCCATCTTAGCAAACGCCCAGACTTCCAATAAGCCTCCTTCTTTACCATCCTGGCTTCCTGCCCCTCCCCCGGCGATAGACACTGCACGTGGTGGCCGCAAGCCTCACCTTCCACACCCACTTTCATTTCCCCCAAACTTTGAATCCCTGCCTTCTCTCCTGAATTCATCCAGTCGCTCCTAGGGTCACCACAGCCACCAGCCATTATTGCCTGATGTGACGCCCCACCAGCCAGCACTGGCACGTAGCAGGCTGGCTCCCTCCCGTCAGACCCCCACGCCGCCAGCCTAGCGCAGCTCCCACACGTGTGCAAAGCTGGTGCTCCCAGTTCCCTACCTGACGCGCCTACACAGACCTCACCTCTGTCCTCCCTGCCGTCCGGGTCCCTCACCTCCAGGGTCACCTCTGAGGAGCCACACCTCCCTGCCTCCTGCCTCTCGTGGTCTCCACTTTGGACCCTCACTGTTTTCTCACTTTTCTCTCCCCCTCGTAGACTTCTAGCATCTTTGAGAGCAAGAGGAGTCTCGTTCCTCTTTGTGTCCTGCGATACTAAAAGATGTCCGAGGCACACGCTGACGTTCATTTTGTCTCTGCTGAATCAATGACAGGACAGAGGAAGGTGTATTCTTTAATCCGACCAAGAAACTATGACACTGGGTCCCTACACACAGTCCATCCACCTACACCTGAGCTTCCATAAGACACTCTCAGCTAGAAGTCCCCCAAACTAGGGTCACTCGTCTTTCTACCACTTCTTCAAAAGTCACAGAAGGAAAGGCCCCCTCACTGAACCCTCTCTGAGGTCCTCATTTCTGGATTCTACCCTCTGCAGGGGGAGCTCTCAGGCCCTATCTTTTATTTTAAGCATTTATTTAATTTCTTCATTGTGCCAGCTGCTGCAACTACATGGGAAAGGTCTTTGCTTTTTAATTTACTGCTAATTCACTTAAACCCTCACACAATAACTTCCTGGCTGAGAATCAACATCCACGCTTCTGATAGACAAGATGGAGCCACTTGTCCCAAGTAAAATCCCACGATACCAAAGCAATTTTATTGCCTGGGACCATTTTTTCCTGTGTTTTTTTAAAAATGCAAACCACCAAAGCACAGTCTGCACAGGAGGAGGGGAGCTGAGAACCTGCAGCCTGGGATGGGATTGGAACCCTGGGCCTTCTTACAACCTGCCAGACCTGTTTCTTTTTTTTTTTAAGGTATTGAGGTCTCAGATCCTTTGACAAAAACAACTCATTTTCAAGAATTGCAAGCGTCGGGGTTTTTTATGACTTCTTACAAGAAAATTTCCATCCATTGGCTTTAAATTTCACTTCTCTTCGCGGGCACAGCGTGTTTTCACATTGGACACTCCCCAGGAAGCTGAGGGCCACCCTCCCACACTAGTGAATCAGGGTTTTGCTCTGACTGGGTTAGCAGCCAACAGCCCCAGACCCTTGCCAGACAGAGGCCTGACGCCCTTGGATCACACGGAAACGAGCAGTAAGCCACTTCTTTGATTCTCGGGCCTCCTGGAGGAAATGGAACAACAGTGAACCTGCGATTCTAAATCTCAGCACCAGATTCAAATACCGACTCTGTGCAAGAACAAGGACGGATCTGAGGGCCGGGTGGGTTCCTCCCCGTCTGCTGCAGGGCCACGGGGCCCCAGGGAGCTTACAAGTACAAAATCCAATCATGAACAAAGCTATTTAGTGGAGCAGGAAAAAAAAATCTCAAATTACAAATTTAATAAAGTTCCCAAATACCACAAAATTTCCTTCCCCCAAATTACATGTTTTTATTAACTGCCTGAAATGTTCCTGCAATGCCCCCTTTGCTACATTCTTTAATTTAAAAGGCTGCATACCCTTTAAAAAAAAAAAAAAAGATGTACTTATTCATTTGAAAGGCAGAGTTACAGAGAGGCAGAGGCACAGAGAGAGAGAGAGAGAGAGAGAGAGAGAATCTTCCATCTGCTGGTTCACTCCCCAGTCACAACAGAGCTGCACCAATCCAACGCCAGGAGCCAGGAGCTTCCTCCAGGTCTCCCACAGAGGTGCAGGGGCCCAAGGACTTGGGCCATCTTCCACTGCTGTCCCAGGCCATAGCAGAGAGCTGGATTGGAAGTGAAGCCAGGACTTGAACCAGCACCCATATGGGATGCCGGCACTGCAGGCAGCAGCTTTACCTGCTATGCCGGCCCCCTGGCATACCTTTTAATTTTTTTTTTTTTATATTTGACAGGCAGAGTGGACAGCGAGAGAGAGAGAAACAGAGAGAACGGTCTTCCTTTGCCGTTGGTTCACCCTCCAATGGCAGCCGAGGCCGGCACGCTGCGCTGATCCGATGGCAGATGCCAGGTGCTTCTCCTGGTCTCCCATGGGTGCAGGGCCCAAGCACTTGGGCCATCCTCCACTGCACTCCTGGGCTACAGCAGAGAGCTGGCCTGGAAGAGGGGCAACCGGGACAGAATCCAGCGCCCTGACCGGGACTAGAACCCTGTGTGCTGGCGCCGCAGGCGGAAGACTAGCCTGTTGAGCCACGGCGCCGCCCCCCCCCCCGGCATACCCTTTTAAATCCCTTCTTCTTAAAAGTACAGATGTTAAAATATCTTCTACAGAAAGAATTAAGTTGCTTTTCCTTTAATTTGGTTAAAATTGGGGTTTCCTTTCAACGTTAGTAATTTAGAATGACTGGTTTCGGCTTCTCATGATGGGCCGAGTCATGGGAATCTGTAGGATTGCTGTCAAGTCTGGAGAAATGGCCTTCACAGAACAGCTGTCAAATCTGGAAGAATGCCATGACCAGCTTCTCGCTGCTATTTTTTTTTCAGCCTTGTTCCTCTTACAACCACATACTGCTAACGCTAGGCTGTGTAGGAAGTGCTCCTACAAAAACACACAGTGCAGGCTGGGTTTCTAGGCTCTGTGGTCCACCCGCTCCCCAAGGCAGCTGTTAATAATGTAACTATTAATAAAGTGACTGCAGACCACACAAGCAAATCCGACCACTTGGGTCTGGATGTTGGTTGCCCCACCCTGCCCCACCCAGGTGGTGGTGTCAGGAGGCCTGTGGGAGGGCTTTGCGGAGTCCTTGGGGGTGAGGGAGAGGTGCTCCCCCTCCCACCACCACGTGAGGACCCAGTGAGAAGCAGCCCTCAGCAGACCCCAAATCTGCCAGCCTCCAGAGGGAGAGAAACCAATGTCTGGTGTTCGCACGGACACCACCCAGTTTTTAATGGCAGCCCAACTGGACTAAGACACGAACCGATTCCTAACTAAATAGTTCCTACCTAAGTCAATGTTCTCTTGACATATCCCCAGATCCCCATGGCCACACCAGGGAACACCAGCCTGAGGGGAAGACAGCCAGTTTTATTTTGTTTTAAAGATTTATTTATTTGAGAAGCATAGTTACAGAGAGAGAGGGGTCTTCCATCCGCTGGTTCACTCCTCACATGACCACAACAGTTGGAGTTGGGCCAATCCAAAGCCAGGAGCTTCTTCTGGGTCTCCCACGTGGGTGCAGGGGTCCAAGCACTTGGGCCGTCTTCCACTGCTTTTCCAGGCACATCAGCAGGGAGCTGGATCGGAAGTGGAGCAGCCGGGACTCAAACCAGCTCCCCTATGGGATACCAGCACCGCAGGTGGAAGCTTAAGCTACCACGTCACAGCACGGGCCCTGACAGCCAGTTTTAAGAGATGCAGTCAACTGAACACAGGTAAGACATCTTGTGCAAAATGAGCCCACCCTGACATCTCCCGGGGCCTCAGTCAGGGCCCGTGTGAGGTGAGAGGCTCCGGGATCAGACTCTCGCTTCCCCGGAGGTGCGAGCTCTGCCTCCCCGCTGTGCACGCCCCTGTCTCCCGCCACCCTTCAGTGAAGAGAGTGAGCCCCAGCGCTCACACACTGCCCCATCGCTCACAGTAAAGCCACAGGTGGTCAGACGCACCACAGAGGACGGAGGCACCAGACTCCAGAGTGCGTGGCTGCACGAACGCCCACCTCCATTTGCTCACTTCCTGCTCAGCAACACTGAGGCCTATGCCCCTCGTCACGTACCCGCTGAGAGACTCTAACAGGAGCCACTGCTCAGGCAATCCAGCCTCACCCCAGGTGCAGAATGGAGCGGACCCCATGGAGCCAATCGTGAAGCCGCCCTTGGGACAAAGTGAGCGGGGTGGGTCTCACCAGGCCCTGTGGATCCCGAGGTCCCATGGCCGAGTTCTCAAGTGGATTCTTGTCCTGTGCGCCTTTTATCTACCCATACGGGTCCACCCCTTTCACCCTCTCTCCACACTGGGAGAGGGAACACTCTTTAAATCCCTGACTGGGCCTTCAACAGCCTTCTCTCCAAGGGGGACTCCATGCTGCTGTCGCCTCTCTAACTCTCCCGATACTCCCTGCTGCACACTCTGCTTCCTCTCAACGTGAAGGTCTTTCTCCCATTCAGCACTTCCCTCCGCACTCTCTGTCATCGGGAAGGCCCCTGCCCCCACCTTCGCTTCATCCAGCCAACTCCTGCCCTTCCCACGCTCTGAGCTGCGGCATCTCCCATCGGGAGCTCGCCCCAGTGACCTGGGGCCACCGAGACTGGTGCTTCCTCAGTACGTCCTCAGCCCCAGCACCGCTCCCGGCTCACGGTGAGCGCTCAAAAAATGCACTCCCTCACAATCACATCTCAGGTCCCTTGCATCTGAAGAATCATTCTCAGGGCCGGCGCCGTGGCTCACTTGGTTAATCCTCCGCCTGTGGCGCCGGTATCCCATATGGGCGCCAGTTCTACCCCAGTTGCTCCTCTCTCAGTCCAGCCTCTGCTATGACCCGGGAGGGCAGTGGAGGATGGCCCAGGTGCTTGGGTCCTGCACCCACATGAGAGACCAGGAGAAGCACCTGGCTTCGGATCGGCGCAGCACCAGCCATAGCAGCCATTTGGGGAGTGAACCAACAGAAGGAGACCTTTCTCTCTGTCTCTCTCTCTCTCACTGCCTATATCTCTACCTGTCAAAAAAAAAAAAGAATCATTCTCCACCACTTTCTGCTCTCGCTCACAACGGTGCGAAGCCATGCGCTTCTACTCAGAGATCTGTCTTCCTCCCACTGTGCAAATGCATGCTCCCTTTCTCCCAGCCACAGCAGTTGTCACAGGCCTCCTGTTTCCCTCCCTCTCTCTCTCCTTCTTCTTCCCCCAATGAGGAAAACAAATCCAGACCTAGTGCCTGCCACAGACATGCGCCAACCCGTGCTGGGTCTTGAGTCGTGGTGCCTGCCACAGACATGCGCCACACCCGTGCTGGGTCTCGTTCGATCATCTCCCTTTCAGGCTAAACACACTACGATGCCCAACTCTGTCCCTGGCCCCTGGCTCCAGCCGTTGTGCTCTCTTGGACAGAAACAGGCCACAGCCTCTCCCTGCCAGGAGCTCCCACCCCTGTATTTTTTAACAAACCCCAGGGATGAGGGCGTATGAGCTCATTTCAGCAACAGTCCTGGAACACACACTGAAGCCCTAACTCTGTCCTATATGTTAGAGTTTCTTGCTGAAGACATTTAAACACTTAAGAATAGGCACTTGGGACTGGCGCTGTAGTGTAAAGCCGAAGCCTGCAACACCGGCATCCCACGTGGGCATCAGTTCGAGTCCCGGCCGCTCCACTTCTAATCCAGCTGCCTGCTAATACTCTTGGGAGAGCAGCGGAGGATGGTCCAAGTGCTTGGACCTCTTCACTCATGTGGGAGACCAGGAAGAAGGTCCTGGTTCCTGCCTTTGGATCTGCTCAGCTTTGGCTGTTGCAGGCACCTGGGGAGTGAACCAGCAAACGGAGATTGACACTCTCTCTCTCTCTCTCTCTCTCTTACTCTGCCTTTCAAATAAATAAATCTTTAAAAAATAAAAACCAAAAAACTAAAAAACCTAATCACTAACAGTCGCAGAAACAATAAGGCACAATTCTGCCAACTTTACCCCTGTTTGCAGACACCAGGAAGGCTGTGTGAACACCGAGTGAAATGAATAGAGACGCATCAACTATCTCTGGTTTGATAATAACAAAGTAAGACAAACAGTAACTGAAATTTTGCCTAGAGTCACATGGCTAGGAAGTGCACCACTGAGAGGGTTGAACTCAAGTCTTTGAGTTGCAACACCTCTGAATTCAGATCCCAGGTCTTCCAATCGCCAGCCCAGGGCTCAGTGCACCTACACACATTTGTCAAGTATACTAGAGACTGACCCTTGAAGGACCCCTTTCCACGGGTAATTAACTACCTTCTAATAGGACAACTTGGTAATTGTGGTTTCTTTTAAAAAAACAAAAATCGTGTTTCCTTAACACAAGTACTCACTAAGCACTAACAAAGAATCAGTGACACCTTGTGGCCAACACTTGTTAGTTCATGTAATACGGCTACCCATTTTCAACAGAGAAACTTGCTCAAAGACATTATGTCCTTCACTAAGAAGCCAAGAGTGACAAAACAAGTGGAAGAACGATCTATGGTTGCAGACTCTTCTGTAACTCGATTTCGCTCCTCAAGGACTCTCTTCACAGAGCACTGACTGTCAAGTTCACAGATGACTGTCACGCTCCCAAACCCGGCGGTTCCTTCTCAGCCCTCACCTTACGTAACCTCTCAGGGCATCTCACAGGTCGATGGCACTGTTCCCAGAGCCCCTGGTTTCACAAGACCCATTCCATTTGCCTCCTATCTTCAGTCTGTAGAGCCCACTCAACGCTCGTGAGCTCCAGATCTGTATCTCCAGCAGGCCTTTCCACTGACCCCGACTCACCTTTGAACCTGTAGACACGTGGACATGCGAGAGCGTCCCAAGGTTAACCAGTCTGACTAGAGACTCTAGAGCCTCTGCTCCTCCCAATGGCGTCGTTATTGTGTCGTTTTCCTCAATCTAAAAGTGTAGCAGTCGTCCTGTATTCTCTATTGCTCACCCTCACAGCTAATCCGTTAGTAAGTTATTTGGATTCATTCTCCAAGATGTCCCAAGCACAGCTATCCTGTTTTCCCTTCTGTCACCCTAATTCAAGCCACCTCCCCTCTCTCAGTGACAGCAACACCCTCCTA
The DNA here is from genome assembly GCA_015711505.1 of Sylvilagus bachmani. Taxonomy (NCBI): domain Eukaryota; kingdom Metazoa; phylum Chordata; class Mammalia; order Lagomorpha; family Leporidae; genus Sylvilagus; species Sylvilagus bachmani. Next base: position 7,595,149 of record CM027390.1, read on the forward strand.
GCCAATCTCCACTCACAAGAGCCCATTCGCCACAGGGCAATCTTTGTGCAACATAACTCAGATCATCATCCTTCATGACCATTACCCTTCATGGCCCCATAATCCCAACCTACCCCCCCCAGCAGCCCTCCTGACAGACTGTCTTCCAGCACTACTGAACCTCACTTCCGACTCCTCCCCTGCAGCTCACGGCCCGGCCCCCCGGCCTGCCTGCTGCTCTTGCTGCCGAGCTGTGCCCCAGCTGCCACCCTCCGCCTGCACGGCTCACGCCCAGAACTTCCTGTGGTTGGTTCCCTGCGGGTCACACAGGCCTCCCACTAAACACGGCTTCTCGGGCCTTTCCCGCCGTTCACTGTAACACACCCCTGGGGGACTTCCTGCCATTGCATTTGCTCTCATCACAACTGCCATCACTCCTGGGTTTTCTGTTTTCTCTTCTGGGTTTATCTGCCTACTCTCTGCTTCTCTACACTAAGGGGAGCGCTGTCTCTCCGAGCTCTTACAGCAGTGCCTGTTGAGTAAGGAGCCGGCACGAGTTCCCTCCAGCATCCTCATGCCTGCACTTGAAAAGATGTCTGAAGCCCAACTATCCCCCGACCATATCACACTTACCAGGGGAAGACGCTCTCTTGGATCAACTGTACCAAGCTCTGCCATTCATTCATCCAACAAACATTTATAGCCAAACTGTGGGCTGTACTACGGGGCTACAAATGCCAACAGGACACGACCCTTACCCTCAAGGAGTCCATGGCCTGGTTATGCAACTATGTTCACAAATTATCATAAATACCATGAAGTAAGTAAGAGGGGGAGCACGCCTGAGGACTCCACGGCCCCAACTCAGAGTCATCAGAAACCTCTTCCGGGATCAAACGAGGAGCTGAGGTTGAAAAGGACAGAAAATGGAACAGGAGAAGCAAAGTGCACGGACTCAGAGGCAGACACAGGCGGTCTGGGCAGTAGGAAAAAGTCCAGGGCACAGCTGGTGAGACGAGATCCACAAACAGGCAGTAACTGGACAGTGATGGAAGCCTGAACCCAGGAGGCACTGCGGTTGTGGCTCAGGGGAGTCAGCAGGATCAGAATGGCGTTTCAGTGAGGTCAACCGTGGCTCTGTAGGAGACTCAACTGAGGTCGCGGGGCCAGCGCTGTGGCACAGCAGGTTTAAAGCCCTGGCCTGCAGCATCGGCATCCTATAAGGACACTGGTTTGAGTCCCAGCTGCTCCACTTCCTATCCAGCTCTCTGCTATGGCCTGGGAAAACAGCAGAGGATGGCCCAAGTCCTGTCCCTACACCCACTTGGGAAACCCAGAGGCGGCTCAGCTCCGGCCACTGCAGCCATTTGGGGAGTGAACCAGCGGATGGAAGACCTCTCTCTCTCTTCCTCTCTCCCTTTCTCTCCCTTCCTCTCCCTCTCCCCCCCACCCCCCCACCGCCTCTACCTCTCTCTGTAACTCTTTCAAATAAATAAAATAAAAATCTTTAAAAAAACTCTGAAGCCATACTGAAGCCTGAAGGGTCAGGACGCTCAGGTCAAAGGCTGGTAGGATTGGCAAGTGGGCTAAAAGTGGACCCAGAGCCAGGAAAGATTTAGGGAAAATGGGCAGGACTTGGCAGCAGACACAGATGCGGAGAAGGGAGAGAGGAAAGGAAAAGGGAGAAGAAAGAGGAGTTGGGAGTAGGAAGGCTAGGAGCACCGGAAGCTGCTCCACCTGGGCACACGGCCCGGGGTCAGGCCCACGAGAACTTCCGTCCAGGCTCCGTCAGTCACTTGCAGAATGACTGTGGGAGTTCCTGGAACTTCTCCAAGTTTCAGCTCCTGTGTAAGCTAAACGGGGACAGGAACAGAACGGACCCCATGGGGTCATTAGAATAACTAACTCACATCCTATAAAGCACTTAGCATAGTGACTGCTACACCAGAAACGCCATTTACAACGTTTAAGTCATCACTGATCTGATGATGGATGAACTGTCCCTGTTCCTGGACAAGGCCCACCCCTTCCCGCCTCCATGGCTCCATCAACTCCGCTGTCCCCACTGAGCTATTCCTATCCACAGTCAACTCTGACAACCCAGAGCTTCCCCGGATCCAATCCGTCTACCAGCCCTCTTCTTCCCTTGGCAGAAAACCTGCCCGACTCACAAATCCCTCTCCTCCCACTCCCACCTCCACCCACTGCAGCCGAACGTTCTCCTGCAAGCTCCACAGAAGGTGCCCTTGTCCAGATCCCATGTCCTGGTCTTGCTTGGCCTATGTAGTACTGGACATGGACGACCACTCCCTTCTCCCATGCACACTTCATCACATGACCGCCAGGGGGCCAGCCCTGCATTTTCTTCCATCTCTTTGGCTCCTCTTCTTCAATCTCCTTTGCCAGGTATCCCTCATCTTTCCAACCAGTAAATGCTGAAACACTCAAGGTCTCACACACGCCCCTCTACACTCCCTTAATAACCTCACCAAGCTGCACTGCTTTAAATCCCATCTGTACATCACTAGCTCAAAAATGCCTACCTGTGGGTCTGGCGCTGTGGTATATCGAGTAAAGCTGCCATCTGCGGTGCCGGCATCCCATCTGGGAGCCAGTTCCAGTCCCAGCTGCTCCACTTCTGATCCAGCTCTCTGCTATGGCCTGGGAAAGCAGTGGAAGATGGCCCAAGTGCTTGGGCCCCTGCACTTGCATGGGAGACCAGGAAGAAGCTCTTGGAGGCCACTCAGAGTGAACCAGAGGATGGAAGGCCTCTCACTCTCTCTCTCTCTCTCTCTCTCTCTCTCTGAAACTCCGCCTTTCATACATATTTTTAAAATGCCTATTTAGACTTTCAGGAGCAACCAATCCCTTGGAACTCTTGACTCCCATGATCGACTGTCTACTCCACTTCGCCACCTCCACAGCTAGTGCCCCAAAACGAGCTTCTAATGCTCGCCTCAGAACCCTCCCAAGGGATGAGCATTTGGTGCAGAGGCTGAGACAGGCGTGGGACACCTGCATCCCCTATCAGCACGTCCCGCCCGTGTCCCAGCCCCTCTGCCTCTCATCGCTCCCTGCTCCCGGGTCCCAGCCCCTCTGCCTCTCATCGCTCCCTGCTCCCGGGTCCCAGCCCCTCTGCCTCTCATCGTTCCCTGCTCCCGGGTCCCAGGCCCTCTGCCTCTCATCGCTCCCTGCTCCTGATATGTGCCTCGGGAGGCAGCAGATGAAGGCTCAAGTGCTTGGGCTCTGCCGCCCACACCACACTGAGCTCCCGGCTCTCGTCATCAGCCTAGCCCAACTCCAGCTGTCACAGGCATTTGGGGAGTGAATTTGAGGATGGAAGATCTCTTGGTCTCAATCTTTCAAATAAAATGAAAGTCAATACATATTTTAAAAAATGTATTAACACTCTCTCGGACCCCCTGCATCAGTAATCAGCAACCCCACTCTGCCAGTTAACTACCCTGGAATGGCTTCTAACCATCACTGCGTACCTTTAATCAGCACAACCCTCCCACAGAAATGACTGCTAACGCAGAAAACATATTAAAAACAAAACCACCACACAGCACACGGGTGTCTGAAGGTACTGCAGAGCCAGCGAGATGGTCTAGGACCCGAGGGTCCGGGGTCCCAGAAGGGCCAAGTCCAGTGAGGTGAACTCCACTGCTCCTTCTCCGTGGGGCAGCTGCCACTTCTGTGCAGGTTCAGAGCAAGCAGAGGGCCCGGTGCCGTGGCTCACTTGGCTAATCCTCCGCCTGGGGTGCTGGCATCCCATAGGGGCACTGGGTTCTAGTCCCGGTTGCTCCTCTTCCAGTCCAGCTCTCTGCTGTGGCCCAGGAGTGCAGTGGAGGATGGCCCAAGTGCTTGGGCCCTGCACCCGCATGGGAGACCAGGAGAAGCACCTGGCTCCTGGCTTCAGATCAGCGTAGCACCAGCCATAGTGGCCATTTGGGGAGTGAACCAATGGAAGGAAGACCTTTCTCTCTGTCTCTCTCTCATTGTCTGTAATTCCACCTGTCAAATAAATTAAAAAAAGAGAGAGAGATTGAGAGAGAGAGAGAGAGAGAGAGAACAGAAAGCACTGGCTCCCAGGTGTCAGAAGCCTTTCAGATCTGGAAGGACTAAAACCCGAGTTGAGGGCCAGGCATTGTGGCGCAGCAGTTACAACCCTGCTCCGGAAGCCCACCATTCCATCAGAGAGTGCCTGGTTCAAGTCCCACGAGCTCTGCTTGGGATCCAGCCTCCTGCCAAGGCTCACCCGGCGAGGGAGGCAGCTGGTGGTGGCTCAAGCTCTCTCGGGTCTCTGCCGGCCACACGGGAGCCCCTGGAGAGTGCCAGGCTCCTGGCTTCAGTCTGACCCAACCCAGAGAGGCACTGGGGAGTGAAACGGTGGACGGAAGACCCCCGCGTCTGTTTCTCTGCCTCTTAAATGAGTGGAAACACATTTTAAAGGAAAACTGGAGTTGAGGACTACACGGGACTAGAAGGGACGCTCACGGAGAAGTCAGCCCGGTATCTGCTCGGCTTTAAGATGTGTGTATTTGTGACCAAGAGTTACAGAGAGCGGGAGATAGAGAGAAAGGCTTTCCATCCACTGGGTCACTCCTCAAATGGCTGCAAAGGCAGGAGGAGCTGGGCCGATCCGGTCCCGGGGCCCTGCACCCACGTGGGAGACCAGGAAGGAACCGGCGGATGGCACTTCCCGCTTAACAACAACAACAACAACAAACACTGAACTGCCTGAGGTCCCGAGACCAGCACACGGCAGAACCAGGGCTAAACCCGAGGGAGCACTGGCTGACCCGTCCCGAGGGACGAAGCCCTTCCACGCCGCACCGGGCATGCGCGGGGCCGCGGGGACCGGGCCACAACCCGCCCGCGCCTCTCCCCACGCCCCGTCCGCGGGGCCCCGACGCGCCGCGCAGACACGGAGGGCGGAGACGGCGCGGCCGGCGGCGGAGGCCCGCCCCGGGGCGGGGGACGCGCCGGGAAAGCCCGGCCCCGGCCACGTAACAGAGCGCGGAGCCCGGCGGCCGGGGGCGTGCGGTCGTAGGGGCTGCCCGGGAGTGCGGCGGCAGGACACCAGCCCAGGACGCCCCCCGAACGAAGGGCACGTGGGCCCGCGAAGATGCAGCCGACACCAGCCCGGCCAAGCCACGCGCGGACGCAGCGCCCGAGACCGCCGCCATCGCCTCGCAGGCCGCCGACACCGCCATGGCCGCCTCCTTAGCGAGACGGCGTCCAGCGCGCAGGCGCAGCCGCGGAGCGCCCGCCCAGGGGCGGGGCCAGGAGCCGGAAGTGCCCCGCGCCGCGGGCCTTCCCGGGAAACCCGCCGGCCGGAACAGCCCGGATGTCCCGCCCCCAAGCGGAACCCCAGGTTGCTGGGCAACCGGCGCGGGCGCCGCGGGCTGGTCCTGCGGAGCCTGGGGGCGGCCGAGCGTCGCTCTCGCCGCGCGTCCGGGCAGCCTCCCGTCCCGCCCGCTTCCCTGGCCGCTGCCCTTCGTCGCGTCGCCCAGCCCCTGCCCTTGGCACTACTTACACGTCTCCAGCTCCCACGACGCCTTAGCGCCCACCTGCTTCCAAGCCAAGCTCCACCGAAGGCGGGGCAGTCCCACGCCGGACATGGCCTCCGCGGTGACTGACCGGAGCTCTCGGGCCATGGGCACCTACACCTACACCAGCCGGCCCCGGGCCCTGCCGTGCCAGCGCCGCCGCTACCGGGACAAACTCCTGCAGCCGTGAGTGACCGTGGTCCGCGCGTGCGCCGCCCCGGGGCCGGGGTCCCTCCATCCTCCGGGCCCCCGACCCTCCGGCGGGTGCGCAGTGGGAACCGCGGGGAGCAGGGAGTGAGCCCGCCCTCCCGTGCAGAGCCCCGGGTCGTGTCTCCGTCGGCCGTGCCAGTTTGCCCGCGCGGAGACGTCCGTGTTTGGAGAAGGCCGAGAGCGTGGCCGTGGGAGTCCCTTTCCCGGGCCCCGAGCCTCGGGAGTGGGGAAGGTCTGGCAGGGTCTGTGTGTCCTGCTCCGCGTCCCGGCCAGTGTGGGCGCGCGCGGCGGCCCGAGCCTGCATTTACTTTGCCTGGTTGCGCAGACACTAGTGAGATGCCCGTCGCCCTGCGGAAACCCAGGCGGAGCACCGGAGCTGGAGGAGGGAGTGACTCGGGTTGCCAGAGGACGCAGGGCAGAGACGGCTGCTGCCAGGCAGCCCCGCCATCAGAAAGAGCCTCCAGTGGCTCCCTAGCGGGTTGGGAGTGGATTGGGATTGACAGGCTGGAGCGCGGGCTCGCATGTCCTCACCGTCCTGGGTCTGTGGTCAGGTACTGGAAGAGCCCGGGAAAGCGCTCCTGCTGGAGGAGACTAGGAGCCTGGCAGGGTGGCCCGAGCCGGCACCTTCCTTCTCCCCAGCAGAGCAATGGGTCGCAGCTCAGAGACCAGTAAGGCTGGTGGAGCCGCTTGTATTGAAGTACGTTCTAAGGCAGGACCGGGCCAGCGAAGGGAAACATGGCAGCCCTCCTTCCCGAGAGAGAAAGAGATCTCCCTCTGCTGGTTTACCCCTGAGGCGGCCACAGGCCTTGGGGCTGGACTGGACCAGACTAGCCAGGAGGCAGGAGCTCCATCCCGGTCACTCGTGGGCCTGGCAGCGGCCCCGATACTTGGGCTGTCTTCTGCTGCCTGCCCAGGGAACTGGATCAGAAGTGGAGCAGCCAGGACTTGAACCCCTGCTCGTATAGGATATCAGCTTTGCGTGCAGCAGCTTACCCCAGTCTCCACAATATCCACCCCTGGTTTGGGGCTTTTATCCCTAAAGTTTGAGGGGTGATGGTTGAGGACTGTGACACTCATGATTGGCATTTGTGATTGACATCTGGGAGTTGTGTAACATCGGGCTGACTGCACAAACTAGACTTTTCTAGTTAGACCTGGAGGCTGAATGGCCCACAGAGATGGACAGGCACCCGAGAGTCCGCCCAGCATGGCAGCCTGGGCAGCGTTCTGGGACCTGTAGCACTGGGTTGGTGGGAAGACCGGCAGGGGTTGGGCCTGGGGCTGGCGGCCCAGGCACCCTGGAGGCCCCAGGTCTGAGGTCCCAGCTGGTGCTGCAGCAGCCGCTGGCTAAGCTCAAGGACTAACAAGTGGAAGCGCAAAGTGGACGGTCTAAGGTGGGCCCCCGGAGAGCAGGGTCCTCGGCTTCTCCCAGAACAGGGTCCTGGGGCCCCTCCCCTGTTGCTCGTGTCTGATTATCTACTCGACATGACCATGTCCACGGAGTAGGCTTTTATTTAAATCTGTCTCTATAAGGCTTATCATGTTCCAGATTTTATATTAAACTGGGTAAATCAGTTTTTTGGATGACACATGGCTGAAATGGATAACTTAATCTGACAGCATGGACTCAAGTTTCCAAATTACCTTTCATTGGAGACATGTGAGAGTGTGTGTGTGTGTGTGTGTATATATATATATATATATATATAAAATTGGGCTAAAACAAAAATTTAGGATCCCTTTAAACTTCTATAATTAGATATGAAAAGTCAATTAGACAAGTACAGAAATGGGAATATTTGATTTTTCATTCAGAAGCACCTGGAAATTTAACTTTAACATAAGTATTGGGTAAGACAAGAACTTCTACCTTTCGTGGCCCCATGAATTGTAAAGCTTAAAAAAATGAATACTTGTCATTTACAAATAAGGCACTATCACACATCTTATATGTACTTGTTGGCAGTTAGGTAACCTTGAACCCTGCTAAGTTCATCTGTAGTCATGCCTAAAGAAAACTATGATAATGACAGTCCTGTTTTACCAATCTTTGGGGTAGGATACATATTCCTTCTAATAAAATAATTTTAATACAAAGAAATGAAAAAAAAACTTATCTTAGAATTGACTTTGACCGGCTGGCGCCACAGCTTACTAGGCTAATCCTCCGCCTGCGGCGCCGGCACACCGGGTTCTAGTCCCAGTCGGGGCGCTGGATTCTGTCCCAGTTGCTCCTCTTCCAGTCCAGCTCTCTGCTGTGGCCAGGGAGTGCAGTGGAGGATGGCCCAGGTGCTTGGGCCCTGCACCCCATGGGAGACCAGGAGAAGCACCTGGCTCCTAGCTTCAGATCAGCGTGGTGCGCCGGCCGTAGCGGCCATTGGTGAGTGAACCAACGGAAGGAAGACCTTTCTCTCTGTCTCTCTCTCTCTCACTGTCTAACTGCCTGTCAAAAAAAAAAAAAAAAAAAAGAATTGACTTTGACCAAAGTTTAAAATCATCATGATGAGAATAATGGTTCCGTAAAGATAGCCTTGCCCTGATCCCCAGAACTTGGGAACACTTCATTTTATGTGATAGAAAGGACTTTGAGGTGTGACTGAGTTAAGGGTGTGGAATGAGAGATTATTCTGGACTATTCAGGAAGTCCCCTGTAATTCCAGTAGAAGAGGAAGGCAGGCAGGTCTGGTCATAGAAGAAGATGTGCCATAGAAGTAGGGGTCCAGGGCCCGGCACTGTGGTATAGTGGGTTCAGCTGCTGCTTCCATCCCAAATGGGTGCTGGTTCGAGTCCCGGCTGCTCCTTTTCTGATCAGCTCTCTGCTCATGTGCCTGGGAAAGCAGCAGAAGATGGCCCAAGTCCTTGGGCCCCTGCACCTCTGTGGGAGACCTGGAAGAAGCTCCTGGATTTGTCCTGGCCCAGCCCTGATGTTGTTGCAGCCATTATTTGGGGAGTGAACCAGTGGATAGAAGATCAGTCTTTCTGTCCGTCTCTCCCTCCTTCTCTGTAACTCTGCCTTTCAGATAAATAAATCAATAAATAAACATTTTTAAAAATTTGAAAAATAAGTTAAATAGTAGAGGGAAAAGACTGACCACAAGGGGGCCACAGCCAAGGAATTGGTGCAGCCAAGTGGCCCCCTACAGCCTCCAGGAACAAAGCTCTTTGGAGGCCTTGATTCTAGTTCATTAAGATGCATTTTGGACCTCTGAGTTCCAAGATTCTAACAAATTTGCATTAAACCATTAAATTTGTGGTGCTGAGTTACAGCAGCAATAGGAAGCAAATGTAGTTGACAAAATTACATTCTTTGATGCTGTCCTGCCCACATTTCCTCTGCTTCCTCCCCATTGTTTTTACCCAATGCCCCTCCCCCCTTTTTAAGATTGATTTATTTATTTGAAAGACTTACGCAGAGAGAGAGAGGTCTTCCATCCGCTGGTCCACTCCCCAGTTGGCCCCAATGGCCGGAGCTGCACTGATCTAAAGCCAGGAGCTTCTTCCAGGACTTCTGTGTGGGCGCAGGGGCCCAAGGACTTGGGCCATCTTGCACTGCTTTTCCAGGCCATAGCAGAAAGCTGGATCAGAAGTGGAGCAGCTGGGACTCGAACTGGCACCCATGTGGGATGCCAGCCCTGCAGGCGACAGCTTTACCGGCTACACCACAGTGCCCGCCCCACAATGTCTCTTTTTCTTCACTCACTCCAATATGGAAACAGGAAAGGATTTAGTCTCCATTAGTATGACAGTTAAGCTTGGGAATGCTGTTAGTTTTGTAAAGCTGTTAACCTCTGATAATGTAAAGAGAGAAAGCAAAAGACCCTAAAATTACTAGCTTTTAATGAAACTTCTGGAAGAATGTGTGCTTTTAGGTGACTTAAAGAATGAATCCTTTACATTATAGACTTTTTCCTCTCTCCGTTGGCCCTGTATTTCTTGGGGTGTGGGGGGGGGGTGGACAAAGAGAAGTGGAGGAACTGCATTTTCTGCGGGACAGTGCAAGGGCCGCCAGGGCTCCAGGAACGAGGTTGGGTCCTCTCGCCTCGCCTGCCGCAGACAACCCCTTCCGTTCTTCCCTCTGAACTCCACTGTTTCCTTCTGCTCCAAGGTTTCCATATGTAACTTGATCATAATATTAGCTTGCGTTTTATATTCCATTGGAGTATTAGTGTGAAGCCCCATTTTGCGAGGTCTGATTCGCGGCTGCGTTCCTGTGTCTGTTGAACTCAGCAAGGTCTATGGAGACCACTGCAGTGCCGACAGCTGCTGCTTCTTGGGCTGGCTGCTGGGCCACACAGCTACTGCAGGGCAAGGCGGTACTGCTTCCACCTCTCACAGGAGAGAACATGAGAGAGGATGTCCCCATCACACGTGCTCACAGGAGAGAACATGAGAGAGGATGTCACGATCACACGTTCTCACAGGAGAGACAGTGAGAGAGGATGTCCCGATCACACGTGCTCACAGGAGAGATAGTGAGAGAGGATGTCCCCCCATCACACGTGCTCACAGGAGAGAACATGAGAGAGGATGTCCCCCCATCACACGTGCTCACAGGAGAGAACATGAGAGAGGATGTCCCCCCATCACACGTGCTCACAGGATAGACAGAGAGGATGTCCCCCCATCACACGTGCTCACAGGAGAGACAGTGAGAG
>CM027390.1:7606047-7653269 GCA_015711505.1 Sylvilagus bachmani
GGGCACAGCCTGCAGTCAGAGCGTGCCAGAGGACCTCCAGCCTGGGCGGGGGCGGGGGCACAACCTACAGTCAGAGCGTGCCAGAGGACCTCCAGCCCAGGGGGAGAAGGGGGCACAGCCTGCAGTCAGAGCGTGCCAGAGGACCTCTAGCCTGGGCAGGGGTGGGGGGCACAGCCTGCAGTCAGAGCTTGCCAGAGGCCCTCCAGCCTGGGCAGGGGTGGGGGGCACAGTCTACAGTCAGAGCGTGCCAGAGGACCTCCAGCCCAGGGGAGAGGGGGGCACAGCCTGCAGTCAGAGCGTGCCAGAGGACCTCCAGCCTGGGTGCTTTGGGAGGTGGGGGGCACAGCCTGCAGTTGGAGCGTGCCAGAGGCCCTCCAGCCTGAGTGCTTTGGGAGGTGGGTAAGTGTCAGATTTTTTCATGTTTTGTTTGTTTGGTCTTGTTTTTGGCAGTGTCATACCAGAATGTCTCCTTATTATTACCTTATTTAGCGCCGGGAAGCTATCACCAAGTAAGCATTATCTTTGATTTTCCATCCCAAAAGATCACTGGCTACATTACGTAGAACAAATTGAGGGAGAAATGTTGTTTGAGACAGTTTAAAGACTAGGCGACTTGTCAGCAGTCCAGGTCACGGACAGCGGCAATGGGTGTGTGCAAGAAAGACCTGGGGCAGAGTCCGTAGGACTTGCTGGGTCTGGGGAAGAGGGGGGAGTCATGTTTCTGGACTAAGCCAGCCGTGGGGTGAGGGCACCAGTCAGTGACCTGGGAGACACTGAGGAGGCAGCAGTGGGAATGCGAGAGTGAAATGCCAGTTTCGAGATGACCCTCTCAGACTTCCCAGTGAGGGTCCCCGGGACGTGGAAATGCCTGGAGTCGATGACAAAGTCTTCGACTAAAATAAAGTTAAGTTGGGAATGTGCAGTACGCGGATCGTAACTGAAGGTGAATGAGGCCAACTGGGGATAAGAGAAGGCTGACATCCTTCCGTAACAGGAGCTCAGCAGAGCTGAGGAGTAGCAGCCAGACCATCAGAACCGGCAGGTGTCACAGACGCGGGAAGGTGGCGACCGGGCGAGGGGAGAGTGCGATGTGCCAGGGTGCGCAGGAGCCGCCTCCGCAGCCGATACATAAGAACCCAGCCCCCCCCCCCCTTCTGCGGGGGCTCTGTTCCTGGGGGCCAGTGTGGAATGTCCTCTACAGAGCTGTGAACTGGTGTTTCTCACGACTGATCGTCCTGATCTCTGAAATGAAATCTCGATTAACACTTCAAGCAGTAACTTAAGAAAATCTGGGCTTCGAGAAGGGTGAGAAACTCGCCCTTGTTTCAGCTCTCCTTGGCCCTCTCCACAGCCGTGTGCAGACGTCTCCCCACGTGCTAGCCGCTGCGCAGACCGAGCCTGACTGGCTCTGCCTAGACCGGCCGATGGCCTTGGACGGATGCCCTCCGAGCCTCTTTCCTCTCCGGTCAGGTGTTCCCAACGTGAAGCCGCACTGCAGCAGTAAATACGATAATGTGTGGGAAGCGGCAGCACGTGGTAAACGCACTGTGCACGGTAGCCGCCGTCTGCCGGCCGTACGGCCACAGGTCTGCTTGCTTCAGTCTTGTCATCCTATCCAAATCCTGCTGGGAATGAGCTGCTGCGTAGCTTCCAGCCCAAGGCGTTTGCTGACGGCCTGCTCTCTTACAGAGACGAAGAGCCTCTGCCCTACGGGAACATAATGTACGACAGGAGGGTGATCCGGGGCAACACGTACGCCCTGCAGACGGGGCCGCCGGTGAGTAGGCGCGCTGGCTCGGCCCTCCCGCTGCGGCGAGGACGCCTTTGCTTACTTGTGTGAACGCCTAGGTCACTGCAGTCCAAAGCGTTTATAAAATAAAGATGATGTACTAGGAAAATGAAATTTTAAAGCAGTTCAAGCCAGTTTAAACTGTTCACAGCACTAGTGTCTGGACCACCTTTTAGGTATCTTTGGTCTAATCAGTCAGACTTACACAGATTATCTCATGCTCTAATACAGTTACATTTAATCAGAAACTAAATTATGCTGCGTTTTAATCACTCAGCGAATATTTATTGAATTGTAGGTCTTGTGTTGATATGTAGGATAGAGGTGAGTAAGACATAGTATGATTTTTTTTTTAAAGAAGATTTATTTGTTTATTTGAAAGAGTTGCACACGGAGAGAAGGGGAGAGAGAGAGAGAAAGATGTCTTTGTCTGCTGGTTCAGTCTCCCATTGGCCACATCGGCTGGAGCTGTGCTGATCCAAAGTCAGGAGCCTCCTCTGGGTCTCCCACACAGGTGCAGGGGCACAAGGACTTGGGCCATCTTCTACTGCTTTCCTAGGCCACAGCAGAGCTGGATTGAAAGTGGAGCAGCCGGGTCTCAAACCGGTGCCCATGTGGGAAGCTGGCACTGCAGGCGGCAGCCCCGACATGATATGATATTAAGCATGGTGATGTCTTGGCAGAGAAATGAACTTAGTGGATCTGTAAACAGCATGATGGATAAATGCCTAGAGCAACGTGGTAGTATTTAGCGTATGAGTCTGAACCAGTAGTTCCCAAAGCTGAGCGTGCAACAGAAGCACCTAGGAAACTTACTGACGTGGATGCCTCAGCCCTACCCGGAGCTCCTGCGCCAGCGCCCCCAGGAGTTGGGCGTGGAAATGCAGGCGGTTCTGGAACGGCCCAGTGAGGCCCAGTGTTTGGGAGCAGCAGCTCAGACCGTGAAGCAGACGTGCCTCCCGGCGTATGTGCCCTGCTGGGCCGGTTTATTGTCAAGGGCCTGCACTGAAACCTCGAGCCCCGTGCACGCCAGAATTCACCCGCTCTCCCGTTCCTCCCCTCACAGCTACAGCCCTCAGGCACAGCCCAGCAGGAAGGGTGGAGAGAAGGCAGACTAGCTAAGCCCCGGGACCAGAGCAATCAGGACGAGGCTGCACAGGAAGCAGCCCAGGGAACGGAGCACACGTTGCTAATTCTGCGCCTGCTGCCGCCAGACGTAATGAAAACCCTGCCCCGCCCCTCCCGGTGCTGTCAGTGAGGCTGCAGGGGGAGCTACACGTCCATCCCCCCACGGCAGCCGCGAGACAACGCAAAGTGGTCCACTCTTCCCACGGACGCGGTGTCCGCGTGAGTGGGGCGCCAGGCTGAGCGCCCACCCTCAGCATCAGCAGTGAGGAGTTCGATGGTACGAGTCAGCAAAGCCGGCTGGGAGGCGAGTTTTCAGTCCTATCCGGCAGTGACAATGACGACCAAAGTGATAGGAGGCAGTGCCAATCATCGGAGCGTCAATGCCCTCCTACCCGAACACCATGGTCAGTGGAGCCCATCGGAGGTCCTAGCTCCCACCCCACCTGGCTCCAGTAAGGTGGGACAAGTTGACCCCATGCCCTTGCTGAGGTGGTGTGGGTGAGGGGGGACAGCAGGAAATTGAACTTCCAACCCCATGCATGTTTGCATGTTGAAACAAAAAGGCTCAATTCCTTGTAAGATTGAATAGGATCCAAAGTCAATCCAGGAATACCTGGGATCCAAAAAAAAATTATTCATCACATCAGAACCAGAGCAGTCTACTGTGGGAAGCCACAAGAGATGACAACACCGAGGTGTCTCAGGTGTAGGAATTACCTAACAAGGATTTTGAAGAGCTAATCATAAAAATGTTTCCGGGTCCAGCGCTGTGGCACAGCAGGTAAAACCTCCGCCTGCAGTGCCGACATCACATACGGGTGCCGGTGCAAGTCCCAGCTGCTCCACTTCCGATCCAGCTCCATGGCAGTGTGCCTGGGAAAGCAGCTGGAGATGGCCCGAGTGCTTGGGCCCCTGCACCCATGTGGGAGACCCGGACAGAGCTCCTGGCTCCTGGCTTTGGTCTGGCCCAGCCCTAGCCGTTGCTGCCATTTGGGGAGTGAACTAGCAGATGGAGGACCTCTTTCTGCCTCCACCTCCCCCTCTCTCTAACTCTGCCTTTCAAATGAATCTATTTTTTAAAATTTCCATCAAAAGTGAAAAATTATGAACACTATTGGAACAAACAAAGAAATGGAAGATATTAAAATGAACAAGATGAAAACTGTTTAACTGAAAAGGACGGTAATCAGGGCCAGGGCTGTGGTGTAGTGGGCTAAGCCTCCACCTGCGGCATGAGCATCCCATGTGGGCACCAGTTCATGTCCAGCCGCTGCTCTTCCAATCCAGCTCTCTGCTGTGGCCTGGGAAAACAGTGGAAGATGGCCCAAGTCCTTGGACCCGTGTGGAAGACCCAGAGGAAGCTCCTGTCCCCTGGCTTCAGATCAGCTCAGCTCTGGCTGTTGTAGCCATTTGAGGAGTGGACCAGCAGATAAAAGACCTTTCTCTCTGTCTCTCCTCTTGTCTGTAACTCCGCCTCTCAAATAAATAAATCTTTAAAAGCGGGAAAGCGGGGGAAGGGGGTTTCAAGGATTAACGTATCCAATATCTGAGAAAAAAAAGCCATCAGAAAACTCAGTGCAGGTGCTGTGACGCAGTGGGTGAAGCCACCACCTGCAGCACCGGCACCGGGTTGAGTCGCGGCTGCTCGACTTCCAATTCCAGCTCCCTGCTAATGTGCCCAGGAGGGCAGGGGAAGCTGGCCCTAGTGCGTGGGCCCCTGCACCCTCACGGGAGACTTGGAAGAAGCTCCTGGCTCCTGGCTTTGGCCTGGCCCAGCACCAGCTGTTGCAGCCATTTGGGGTGTGAACCAGCAGATGGAAGATCTCTCTTTAAAGAACAAACAAAACCCACTGAACAGTCTGAACAGTACATTAAAGAGAGTTGTACATTAGTACATAGCAAATAATCACTGAACTCAAAGACAAATCAATGGAAGTTACCCAGCCAGCAGCAGAGAGAACATAGACCCCTCTCCCACAGAGAGAAGGGAAAGAGGAGACCGGGGGAGCTGAGGAACGATAAGATAGCTGCGCCGTGTAATCCAGAGGTAGGAGGAACTGTGGAACAGGTGTAGTGCCCGAAACTTCCACAAACGTGGCAAAAGACTCACAGATCCGGGGCCGGCACTGTGGCGCAGGGGTTAATAACCTGGCCTGAAGTGCCAGCATCCCACATGGGTGCCAGTTCAAGACCCAGCTACTCCACTTCCAGTCCAGCTCTCTGTTGTGGCCTGGGAAAGCAGTAGATGTTAGCCCAAGTCCTTGGGCTCCTGCACCTGAGTGGGAGACCTGGAAGAAGCTCCTGGCTCCTGGCTTTGGATTGGCGCAGCTCTGGCTGTGTGGCCAACTGAGGAGTGAACCAGAGGATGGAAGACCTCTCTCTCTCTCTGTGTGTCTCTCCCTTCCTCTCTCTCTCTCTCCTCTCCCTCTCTCTCTCCCCTCTCCCTCTCTCTCTCCCCTCTCCCTCTCCTTCTCTCTGTGTAACTCTGACTTTCAAATAAATAAATAAATCTTAAAAAAAAAAGACTTACAGATCCAATAAGCTAGTAAACCCTAAACAGTGATAAACCCGAAGAAATCTACACCAAGACAAAGAAAAGTCAAACTTCGGAAAACTAACACCTTGAAGGCAGCTGGTAGTGAATGGTGGAGCTGAAGACGAGCAAGGATTTGACAGTGGATTTCTCGTCTGGAGCCTGGAGGCCAGATGGAAGTAGCCCGACATGTCCAGTCCTGAAGAACAGGCCCAGCAAGCTCTCGTTCTAATCCAGTGAAAATGGGTGCCAGGAACAGGGAGACAGGGCAGCCCCGGTAAAGGGGAGCCGAGAGCTTGTTGCCGGCAGCCCTGCCCTGGAGTGGCGGGAGGACGCTCTCTACCCAGAAGGGATGACGGGGGCTCGAGCTTTCCTAAGAGGAGGAGGAGCAATAGAATGCACCAAGCAGTAAGGGTGCTAACTCGCCTTCCCCTGAGGTTTTAGAATTATGTTTGATCATTGAAGCAAATTGTAACATTGTATAGTGCAGGTAGGTGAAATAGTAGAGATTATATATATATATATATGTGTGTGTATATATATATATATTTGGACAAGCAGAGTTAGTGAGAGAGAGACAGAGAGAAAGGCCTTCCTTCCGTTGGTTCACTCACCAAATGGCCACTACGGCCAGCGCCGCGCCAATCCAAAGCCAGGAGCTAGGTGCTTCTCCTGGTCTCCCATGCGGGTGCAGGGCACAAGCACTCGGGCCATCCTCCACTGCACTCCCGGGCCACAGCAGAGAGCTGGACTGGAAGAGGGGCAACCGGGACAGAATCCGGCGCCCCGACTGGGACTAGAACCTGGGGTGCCAGCGCTGCAGGCGGAGGATGCCAAGTGAGCCATGGCACCGGCTGAGATTATGTTTTTATTGTAGAAGTTGGAAGAATAGGGGCCAGTGTTGGGGTGTCGCGGCATAAGCTGCTGCCTACACCGCTCTCATCCCATGTGGGATCTTTTCAAGTCCTGGCTGCTCCGCTTCCTGTCCAGCTCCCTGCTCGTGCACCTGGGGAAGCAGCGGGCGTTGGCTCAAGAGCTTGGAACCCTCTCCGTAGAGGAGACCCAGATGAAACTCCAGACCTTGGCCTGGCCCAGCCCGGGCCATTGCAGCCATTTGGGGGAGTGACCCAGCAGATGGAAGACCTTTCTCTGTGTCTCTCCCTCTCTGTCTGTAACTCTACTTCTCAAGTAAATAAAATATTTTTTAAAAAAATAGTGTAGACTAAAGACAGAAGCGTCCTCACTGAATGCTCTCAAGGTCATACAGTAACTGTCGTGGAAAAATGGAATTATGGGCGGTTCTTTCCTTTTTTATAATGTGCTTATTTTCAGATACAATTACTGGGGAAGAGCTATTCTATGTCGAATATTGTGTTATTCCCAGTACATTAGTATCTGATTTGTCCATCACCAAACACAGACGTGGGTGTTATTAGTATTCTCACCGTACAGGTGAGCAAGCTGCATCCTGGAAGCATAGGCTGTGAATCCAAGCCTCACTGATCTTAGTAATTAATACATGGAAGAATCGGAACTCGCACTCCAGAGCCCACGGTCTGTCAACACTTCATAACACAGATACGGGGTCATGAGAGATCGTGCTCAACCAGGGTAACAGTGGCATCTCAGCTTCAGAAACACTGACTTAAATGATGGAGGGTCACACGTTTTCTCTTTTTAAAGACTTTTACTGTTACATTGTCATTTCTGTTGAAATGTGTTTAGAATTCTAATTTTTAGTGTTTTCATGCAAAATACTTTCCTATTTCCCCGTTATTCTCATATTTACCTTGAGATAGGCCGTTACTGCAGATGACTACAAAACGAACTATAAATACCAAGTCAGGGGCCTCCGAGTATTTCAGAATTTCTATGAGTAATTATTTCTGTAATTCTTCAACGAATTTATTTTGTGTATTTGGAGAGATTTCATTTGAACTGGGGATGTTTTCTTTGTTATGTATATATATACATATATATAAATATGTATATATATATTTAATTTATTTGACAGAGTTAGACAGTGAGAGACAGAGAGAAGGGTCTTCCTTCCATTGGTTCACCCCCCAAATGGCCGCCACGGCCGGTGCTGCTTCAATCCAAAGCCAGGAGCCAGGTGCTTCCTCCTGGTCTCCCATGGGGTGCAGGGCCCAAGCACTTGGGCCATCCTCCACTGCACTCCCGGGTCACAGCAGAGAGCTGGCCTGGAAGAGGGGCAACCAGGACTAGAACCCGGTGCCCATATGGGATGCCGGCGCCGCAGGCAGAGGATTAACCAAGTGAGCCATGGCGCCACACCCGTAAGGTATATTTTTAAAGGAAATTCTATCCCAACAAAATTCAGATTGGAAAAAAAAATCCTAGTGCTTTTCAATGTCTTAAGCACACATTAGAGTTCATTGTAACTGATGAATCCTCCTGGCTTCCCAAGGCACCAGGGGGAGTCATGTGACAATGCCTGAATGAGAGACAGACAGTCCGTTAGATGGGGTTCCGCCCCGTGTATTCCAGCCAATAGCATACTTTGAAGTTACCGTTTTTAAAGATGTATTTATTTGAAAGGCAGAGCAACAGAGAAAGAACAGAGAGGTCTTGCACCCACTGGGTCACTCCTCAAATGGCCACAAAAGCCAGGCCTGGGTCAGGCCAAAGCCAGGAGCCAGGAACTGCCCGTGGTCTCCCACATGGGTGGCTGGGGTGCAAGCATTCGGGTCATTGCTCTGCCAGGTGCATTAACAGGAAGCTGGGTCAGAAGCAGGACGCACACTGGCTCGCGGGATGGGATGCCAGCATCGCACGCAGTGGCTTAACCTGCTGTCCACAACACCAGCCCTTCACTTTCATGCTTCGCCAGAATGTTTAATTTCCTGACAAAGTAACCATAAATTTTAGTCAAGTCACTGAGAATCAGGAGGCATCATGAAAGATGCGTCTAAATTACCCAGAAGCCACTTCTGGAACGGCAGTGCCCGTGTGCTTGGAGAAAGGCTGTCTAGGCCAGCGCCGCGGCTCAACAGGCTAATCCGCCGCAGCGGTGCCGGCACACCAGGTTCTAGTCCCGGTCGGAGCGCCGGATTCTGTCCCAGTTGCCCCTCTAACCAGGCCAGCTCTCTGCTGTGGCCCGGGAGTGCAGTGGAGGATGGCCCAAGTGCTTGGGCCCTGCACCCCATGGGAGACCAGGAGAAGCACCTGGCTCCTGGCTTCGGATCAGCGCGGTGCGCCGGCCGCAACACGCCACAGCACAGCGGCCGTTGGGGGTGAACCAACAGAAGGAAGACCTTTCTCTCTCTCTCTCTCTCTCTCTCTCTCTGTCCACTCTGCCTGTCAAAAAAAAAAGAAAGAAATGCTTTCTAAATTTCAGAAGCCTTTTCTGTCGCTCTTAGCCTGGACAGCCAGATCCTATGGAGATGCAGAGACAGCAGGAGGTCAAGAGGAAAGCTTTGGCCAGAAGACGAGCCCAGGAGCAGCTGAGACCGCAGACGCCAGAGCCCGTGAAGGGCAGGAAGCACGTGGACGTGCAGACAGGTACGTGACCGCCGTCGGATCAAGGCTCCCGGCTCGCTGCCGCACCGGTCTGTCTGTCCTGGCCGCTGTGGTTATCTGTGTGTCTCCAGGCCATCCAGTGCCTCTCCAGTGTTACATAAACGAGAGGGTTTACAGGAGCACTTCAAAAAGTTGGTGGAAATGGAATTAAAAGGTGTTTATTTTGTTGCAAAAGAATTTGAAACTCATGCCTAGTTTTTTTCATTATACACATTTTCCGTGAACATTTTTGAAGACGCCTCATACATGGTGAGTACAGTGGACGTGACGGAAGTGCGGAATAGGGTTTAGAAAAAAAGACTCTCTCTCACGTGCTGTGTTTCCAGCTGGAGCTCTCATGTTCCAGCCTGAGTCTCTGTTCTTCCTTCAGGCTTAGAGGGGCGGCAGCGTAGTTCCAGCAGCGACTTTCTCTGAGGGAGAAGCGCTCTCGTCTGAGGCACCTGCCTCCCGTGGCAGCCGGGGCCCTTCTCCCGCACCGGGCCATCCCCCAGCGCGACCCAGGCCTCCCAAGGCAGGGCCGGCACTTCCCTGCTGCGCTGTCGGCCGCAGAGGTCCTCCTGGCCCTTAGGGTCCGCTGTGCTGTTGATGGAGTCTTGGCAACCAGAAAACACTCGGTGCTTTCCTCGGGCTCATGTTAGCTACTCGGGATGCGCCTGGCTCTGCCAGAGGCTGCGTGGCTTCATCCGGGTTGTTTCTGGGTGTCAGGCAGGAGACGAGAGCTGTTTCCCTCATGCAGCTGGGACTGTGTGAAAGCTGAGTTTCAGTGCCTGTTGGCCGTCTGCAGCAGCCCTGTTGCGTTACCGTAGTGAAGTATGAGGCGGGCTGACTCACGCAGAGGAGCGGTTTAGTACCCACGGTTCTCAAGAGCTCATTCCTGGTGGGGACCTGCCTGTAGGTGGCGTCACAGTGGTGGGAGATCTGTGGGAAGGAAAGATCACATCTCGAAATGGGAGAATCCACAGGGAGAAACTGGGGCTCACAGGGAGAAGCTGGGGCTCACAGGGAGAAGCTGGGTTCCACAGGGAGAAACTGGGGTCCCACAGGGAGAGGCTGGGGCCCCACAGGGAGAAGCTGGGGTCCCACAGGGAGAAACTGGGGTCCACAGGGAGAAGCTGGGGTCCCACAGGGAGAAACTGGGTTCTACAGGGAGAAACTGGGGTCCACAGGGAGAAGCTGGGTCCCACAGGGAGAAGCTGGGGTCCCACAGGGAGAAGCTGGGGTCCCACAGGGAGAAACTGGGTCCCACAGGGAGAAACTGGGGCTCACAGGGAGAACCTGGGGTCCCACAGGGAGAAGCTGGGGCTCCACAGGGAGAAGCTGGGGTCCCACAGGGAGAAACTGGGTCCCACAGGGAGAAACTGGGGCTCACAGGGAGAAGCTGGGGTCCCACAGGGAGAAACTGTGTCCCACAGGGAGAAACTGGGCTCCACAGGGAGAAACTGGGCTCCACAGGGAGAAACTGGGCTCCACAGGGAGAAGCTGGGGCTCCTCAGTGCCTTCTGAAGGCCCTCCAGTACTGAGACCTCTGGCCAGGTCTTAAATATCCCACCACCTCAGTACCAGCCCACTGAGGACCACGCCTCCAACACGCGTGTCGTTGGGGGGGACAAGCCAAATGCAGACCATAGCACCATGAGAATAGTAGGAGTGCCGGGTATCAGCTCGAGGGTCCATAGCTACCTATCTCCCCTGTTCGCAGAGGGCATCCACGTGATGGGTGATTGTAATCTCCTTTACAGATCCTGGAGCTCAGGTCGAGAGCTGGTGGGATTTGGCTGGATCCTGTGTTCAGCCTCTGGCTCCAGAGTTCATGTTCTTTGCATGAACCACATTGTATTTACCTTACATAAACTATTCTTTACGTGAAATTTGTTTTCATGTGCACACACCTGCTTATAATCCAAGCATAGAGGGTCTATGAAATAATATGTTGACTTGGTACATGACTTTCTAACATACCCAGCAATTCTGAAATCTTTGTATATTTACTGTATTTCAGTTTTATATACAAAACAAGTTTATTTTGGTGAAAAAAATTGAAATCCATTTATATGAGAGATCTTCACTGTGTTCATGGGAAATGTATATTATGAAAAAACTATGCATGGTTTCAAATGTTTTACACCAAAACAAACTTACCTTTTAATTCCAATTTTCCATGAACTTTTTTACTAACTCTTCATTCCTACTATACTTTGCTTCATACACATGTATGGTCTCATGTTTCTTCTTTTAAAAAAGAAAAAGATGTCTTTTATTTATTTGGAAGGCAGAGTAACAGGGAGAGGCAGACACAGAGAGAGAGAGAGATGGAGAGATCCTCCATCTGCTGGTTCACTCCCCGAATGGCCACAGCAGCTTGGGCTGAAGCCAGGAGTCAGGAACCC
This sequence comes from Sylvilagus bachmani, assembly GCA_015711505.1. Classification (NCBI taxonomy): domain Eukaryota; kingdom Metazoa; phylum Chordata; class Mammalia; order Lagomorpha; family Leporidae; genus Sylvilagus; species Sylvilagus bachmani. Next base: position 7,617,428 of record CM027390.1, read on the forward strand.
CAGCGGGGTCTCCCACATGGCTGGTAAGCGCCCAAGACGTGGGCCATCCTCCGCTGCCTCCCCAGGCACGCTAGCGGGAGCTGGATAAGAAGCAAAGCAGCCAGGACTCAGACAGCGCACTCTCCTGTGGGATGCTGGTGTCCCGACTCAGACAGCACACTCTCCTGTGGGATGCTGGTGTCCCGACTCAGACAGCGCACTCTCCTGTGGGATGCTGGTGTCCCGACTCAGACAGCGCACTCTCCTGTGGGATGCTGGTGTCCCGACTCAGACAGCGCACTCTCCTGTGGGATGCTGGTGTCCTGACTCAGACAGCACACTCTCCTGTGGGGTGCTGGTGTCCCGACTCAGACGGCACACTCTCCTGTGGGACGCTGGTGTCCCGACTCAGACGGCACACTCTCCTGTGGGGTGCTGGTGTCCCGACTCAGACGGCACACTCTCCTGTGGGGTGCTGGTGTCCCGACTCAGACGGCACACTCTCCTGTGGGGTGCTGGTGTCCCAACTCAGCACACTCTCCTGTGGGATGCTGGTGTCCCAAGCGCCACCTTGACACACTGCACCACAACATCCGTCCCTCACCTTTCTCCTTCAGTTCTGCTCTCAAGTATGAAGTTCAGTGTTTGGTTCTAGACATTTAGTAGAAGTTATAGCTAACAAACTCTGGGCTTCCAGATGCATTTGAAAACCTTAGATCAAGGTGGGCATTTGGTGAGGCAGTTAGGGTACTGCTTGGGAGGCCTGACTCCCACATCAGAGGGCCAAGGTTTGCGTCCAGCTCTGCTTCCAGTCCCAGGTTCCTGCTAATGTGCACCCTGGGAAGCCGCAGTGATGACTCAAGGACCTGGGAGACCTGGGCTGAGTCGCCAGCTCCCAGCTTCACCTGGCCCAGCCCTGGCTGTTGTGGACATTTGGGGAGTGAACTGATGGGGAGATCTGTGTCTGTCCTTCTCTGCCTCTGCCTTTCAAAGTAAACAGACAAACAAACAAAAATTGATAGTTGAATTGAACTCCACATTTGAGCAGTTTCATTCTAAAACTTATTTTCTGACCCATTTAATTCTGTTTTGGAGGAGCTGAAATTTCAAATACTGATGTATATGCTTGAAGTGTGCCAAATTTCAAACTCGATATGTATGATGCTCTTCTTAGAATTATACCTTGAAGAAATTGCCGACCGCATAATAGAAGTTGACATGGAATGCCAGACAGATGCGTTTCTGGACAGACCACCGACCCCACTCTTCATTCCTGCCAAAAGTGGCACAGATGTGGCCACCCAAATACTACAAGGGGAGGTACGTGCATTCTCCATCATCTCATAGATGAGGGAAGTCAGGTCTCGGCAAAGCTTGCCGTGGGCGAGAACCACTTCCCACCAGAGGGCATCCACTTTCATGGACTTCTCTCCAGCTCTTTCCTGTAATCGTCTGAGTGCCATGTTCTGAGTTTTCCTCTGTGCTTGTCAGAAATTATTACACTTTTCATTGTTGTGTACTTGCGTAAGTATATAAGGTAGATTTGTCCCAAATAAGGAAATGTATTCCATTGTTAGTTGCTTGTGGATTATATAACTTGTCTGGAGCTACTCTCCTTTAAAAAAAAATGTTAAAATTGCATTTTCCTATCAGTGTGGAAACTTAAAGAAGCCAGTGTGTGGAATTGAAAAGAAAGCAGTGATTATACACATGGTGAGTTTCAGACTTGAAGAAACTGGAAAGAACTGTCACTGAAATCGGGAAGAAAAATAACTCTTCCAGGCCAGCTCTCTGCTGTGGCCCGGGAGTGCAGTGGAGGATGGCCCAGGTGCTTGGGCCCTGCACCCCTTGGGAGACCAGGAGAAGCACCTGGCTCCTGCCTTCGGATCAGTGCAGTGCGCCAGCCACGGCGGCCATTGGAGGGTGAACCAACGGCAAAGGAAGACCTTTCTCTCTGTCTCTCTCTCACTGTCCACTCTGCCTGTCAAAAAAAAAAAAAAAAGCCACATAGAGGGGCTGGCAACATGGCGTAGCAGGTAAAGCCACCGCCTACAGTGCCAGCATCCCATGTGGGCGCCGGTTCGAGTCCCGGCTGCTCCACTTCAGACCCAGCTCTCTGTTATGGCCTGGGAAAGCAGTAGAAGATGACGCAAGTGCTTGGGGCCCTGCACCTGCACAGGAGGCCCAGAAGAAGCTCCTGGCTTCAGATTGGTGCAGCTCTGGCCATTGTGGCTAACTGGGGAATGAACCCGCAGATGGAAGACCTCTCTTTCTCTCTGCCTCTCCTTTTCTCTCTATGCAACTCTGACTTTCAAATAAAATAAATAATTCTTTAAAAAAAAAGAAGCTACACAGAAGGATGTATTTGTCTCTTAAGTCTCGGATGTGAGTCACTGAAATGCTCGAGTTCCTTAGTTCATCCAGCTAAGTGCAGTAGAGCACCAGGCGGGTACTTGGCCAGCAGCTCAGCCACAGTCGGGATGCCCACGTGCCGTATCAGAGTGCTGCATTCAGTCCCTGCTCTGCGGCAGGCTCCAGCCTCCTGCTGGTGCATGCCTGGGGGGGGGGGGGCAGGTGAAGGCTGAAGGGTGTGAGCCCCTGCCCCCACCTGCAAGACCCAGACCGGGTTCCCTGCCCCTGGCTTTGGCCCCACCCAGGGGCTGTTGTATTTGAAGAGTGAACAAGCAGATGGCAGCTCAGTGTCTGCTCTCTCTCAGTCTGTCTTGCCCCTCAAACAAAATAAAATCAGTTAATTTTAAAAATTATAAAAAACATTTATTTAAAAATAGAGCAGGACATGCAGAGAATAAGATAGACAAGGATTTTTCCCTTGGGTTTCAGACTTTGATCCACCTCAAAATTGAGGTCAGAGTTCATTTTGATGAATGCATAGGGTATTTTTTTCCCCAATTTGACTTAATGTATGTTTGCATCTAAACAAGATGCTACTTTGTACCTTGCAATGTTGTTTTGAGAATTAGAAACCATAAATGAAGGACGAGCACAGCGCCTGGAACACAGAAGACAGTTAATAAATAGTATTATTTTATTGCTGTTCTCTGTGTTCTTATTGCACATCAGGTTCATGATCAACATTTCCAGTTTGCTTTGTTTTATGTGTTCCAGCTCTTTGACTTTGATCTTGAAGTGAAGCCAATGCTAGAAGTCTTGGTGGGAAAAACCATCGAGCAGGCGCTTCTGGAAGTGATGGAGGAGGAGGAGCTGGCTAACCTGCGGGCTGGGCAGTACGCCTATGAGGAGATCCGGAATATCGAACTGGCCGAGGTGCAGCGGCTGGAAGAGCAGGAGAGACGGCACCGGGAGGAGAAGGTACAAACCCTGTGGTGCCGTCGTCGTCTCTGGCTGTTTAACGTATTACGTTCACAACTACATAGGGGATGTCATAAAACTGCAGATGTTCGGGAATACCTTAGGGAAAACCTCTGCTCTTTGGTACCAGGTCTCTCCTATGTCGGCCCATATAAACTTGACTTCCAACAGGTCCCAAATGAAATGCAAGTCCCAAAAGCTGGAAGGCGCTCTCACATATCAGGAGTCCTAGAGAAGGAAATGTGTGGTTTTCCATATGCTAGTGCCAAAGCATGGGAAAGAGGAGGAAGTCGAGGTGCTGGGGCCAAAAGGGAGCAGGAGGCCGAGGACCCGGGTCAGATGCTGGGTCTTTCCCGCCGTGGTGGGGCTCCGCTCTGCACCCTCAGGGGCACCTGGGAACACTTGGTCTTCTGGAGCGTCTCAGATCAGAAGTTTTTAGAACCTTTCATAAGGAAAAGTGTATAACCTAGGTGTTTTTTCCCATCTTAATTAAACGCCAGTAGCTTGCAGGTAGGAAATGCTAAACGCAGTCGTCTGAAGGGTCAGTGCACTGCAGAGCAAACCGTGAAGTGGTGCCTGAACACCCAGCACAGCTGAAAGCCGTTTCCTGAAAGGCTAAGCTAGCATGGAGAGCAGTTGAGAGCCTACTCAATACCGAATCAACTGGCTTTAAGTCACACACACACACACACACACACACACACACACACACACACACACCCGCCCCTCCCTGGGGGGTAATTGTGTAAAGAGCCAAGTGCTTACAGTAAGGAAGGTGCAGGCAAAGACTTTTTATTTACGAATACAAAATAAACACTGATGAGCCTTGTTGAAATAAGAGAAACCTTTATCAAATAAAAACCTTTATTTACTGGTAGGAAACATATTCTGGAAAAACTGAACACAAATTATCTAAGAGTACAAGCACTGAAGATAGATTTGATTAGAAAAACACTCATGTTCTTTTAGCATCGTAGATACCACATGGTCTCAAGGAAGCAACCCCCCAAAATAAGTGACTTTCTAATCTTCAGAACCATGTCCACTTTCTGAATACAGAAATTATTACAGATGCCTTAATCCACTGGCCTGAGTTCTTTAACTCAAGATGTCTAAGCAGTTCTGATTTTCCTATCAGAAAGAGCCTATGATCTTAGATAATACTAAGGAAAATTCCTATCAGAAACAGCCTGTGATCTTAGATAATACTCATGAAAACACACATAACGCTTTTGATAGCACCATACAGTCAAGCATATGTATCTCATGTACTTGAAAATGAATCAGGTGATGAGTTTGACTTTAGGCTCCATCTTTTGTGTCTTTTTTTAAGTTTATCTTCATCGTATTTGAAAGGCAGAAAAAGCTAGAGAGTGCAGGAGAGACCGATGGGCAGGCGTTGGGATGCAGCAGGTTGAGCTGTTCTTGGGATGCCCACAGCCTGCTCGGGGGCACCAGTTCCAGTCCTGGCGACTCCTCCCATCCAGCGCCCTGATGGTGCCCCTGGGAGGCAGCAGATCACGGCTCACGGCTCGCACACTTGGTTTCTACCACACACGTGAGAGAACCGGGTGGGATTCCTGGTTCCTGGCTTCCACCTGGCCCAGCCCTGGCTATTGCCAGTATTTGAGGAGTGAACAGTAGATGGAAGATCTGTATCAGTCTCATGTTCTCTCTCTCCCTCTCTGCATTTACATAAGTAAATCTTAGAGAGGGGAGTTTTCCATCTTTTTCACTCCCCAAATGCCCCCAGGGCTGGGGCAGGCAGAAGCCAGGAGCCCGGATCTAAATCCCGGTCTCCCACAGGAGTGGCAAGAACCCGAGTCCCTGGCACCTGCTGCCATCCGCAGCGTGCAGTAGCCAGAGGCTGGAGTAGGATGTGGGCAGGACTTGAACCCCAGAGTCGCGTAGGACGTGGGCGTCCCAGGTGGGGTCCTGACCACTGCCCCGAGTGCCCAGCTCACCCGTTACACTGTCTAAACACCACACCTACCACTTGGTGAAGTTCATTAAAATCTTGTAGAAAAATGAGACGCTCTCAGAGCAGGACGCCTCGCTGTGCCTCTCGATGCATTCTGTTTGCTTCCTTAGCTCAGTCCTGGGAGGACAGTAGTCACCTCTGCGCTGTCGCCCTTAGGAGCGGCGGAAGCAGCAGCAGTGGGAGATCATCCACAAGCACAACGAGACGGCCCAGAAGATCTCCGCCCGCGCCTTCGCGCAGCGCTACCTCGCCGACCTGCTGCCCTCTGTGTTCGGCAGCCTCAGGGACAGTGGCTACTTTTACGACCCCATCGAGAGAGGTACGTTTGCTGGAGGAACTGTTAGGAGGAGCGTCCTCTTAGTCGTTGGCACGTACCTCAGGCCCACTTTTATTTTCAGCTGGAGCCTCTCTCTCCAACAAGAATCAGTTACACTCTTTCCAGGTGAGTGCTGTTGCTGACCAGAGCTGAGCTTGCAGAATGTCAGCACTGCTTCACGGAGGAGCGGCCGTGACGGCAGGAGGACGTCAGATCCCCGAGGCCGGGTCCCAGCAGCTGCGTCCTGTGTGAATGCGGAAAGCACTGTTGAGCAGGACACCGTGGACGCCGTGGAAACCCCTGGAAGCCATGAAGACCCGGATGTGCGGTGGTGGCTGCAGTGACCTTCTCAGAGGAGCTCCCACTCCAACCAGAAACCCTGGGGGGCAGCTCCTGGGGTCATTTATTCACTTAATTAGGCACTGCGTCAGGAGTTAGAGATTAGAAAACAAAAGGAGGAACCCCACTCTGGGCCTCCTAACCGAGTTAGCTCCTCCTCACCGGCCACCCCAAGTGGGGCAGGAAGGGGAAGGGGAAGAGGTGCGAGGCCTCCGTGCACCCCTCCCTCCCCTTAGAAAGCACTTAGCGGGGCTGGCGCCGTGGCTCACTTGGTTAATCCTCGGCCTGAGGCGCCGGCATCCCATATGGGCACCAGTTCTAATCCCGGTTGCTCCTCTTCCAGTCCAGCTCTCTGCTGTGGCCCAGGAGGGCAGTGGAGGATGGCCCGAGTGCTTGGGCCCTGCACCTGCATGGGAGACCAGGAGGAAGCACCTGGCTCCTGGCTTCGGATTGGCACAGTTCCAGCCGTTGTGGCCATCTAGGGAGTGAACCAACGGAAGGAAGACCTTTCTCTCTGTCTCTCCCTCTCACTGTAGCTCTACCTCTCAAGTAAAATAAATAAAATCCTTAAAAAGAAAAAAAAAAAGCACTTGGGCCTGTTAGTGCTGCTGCCCTCCAGTGGCCCGTGTTCTGCTCAGCGGCAGGTGCCTGACATCACTCGTTCTGTTTCCAGCTTACATTTGTCTTTCAACTGGGACGTTGTTCCATCCTCCCGCTAACTAGGGGGCAGAACCAATCCAACTCCCAACCTTCAGACTCGGAAACGGAAGCTCAGAGAACGCACGTGCCCTGTTCTGATACCCTGCGGAGTGTCGGGTCCACCCTGACCTGTGGCTCCGACTCGTGATGCGGGGTCTTCTTGGGTTCTCCTGAGTCTCAGAGACCGCTAACCTTTTTTTTTCTGTCACATGTTGCTGGAAACGTCCGATGTGGACCATTTAAAAGCTTCAAAGGAAATTCATGCCTGAGACTAAAAATAGTAGCAAACGTAATAGTCTGTCGACTCTCCGAGGTCATCCTGTTAAAAAACAATGGTTAGATGTCTGTCCCCCTCCCAAAAAAAGCTGTTTTGAAACTTTAAACTGTACATTGCAGTGGGCGACACTTTTGACCTGCGTACGCCTTTCAACATGCATGAACTCACGTGTGTGGAAGCGCTGTTTGCCGAGCCATCATCTTCTCAGACGCCCCTGACCTGCATCTGATGTTCTTCAAGTGAGGCCTGGGCCGCTCAAAGCTGGAAAGAGTCAAGAGCTGACGCGAGGAGCCAGGTCTGCCTAAGAGGCCAGCCATCTTGAGGAAAAAGCAGATGTCTCCATTCTCCCGACTCTGCCATCGTCCGGCTTTTGAAGGGAGCAGAACAAGGGGACGAAGGGCAGTCCTCTGGTGGTTACCTGAGCCTGCAGCCGGGAATCCGGTCCTCGGGCCTTGCTGACTGACGTAGGCCCGGTTACTCTGCAACTTCACCCGGCTCTCCTAAGGCCGACTTCTGCAATCCTCACGCAAGCATCATTTATCTGTTGAATTGAACAGACGTTCCCATTGTCCCCGGGCCAGCAGGTAGTTGCTGGCAGAGTGCAGAGGGGAGAGGGAGATGGATTCACTCCAGTGACCCATCCTCCAAGGCAGTCGGCGTCCGCTGGGCCCTGGGCTTCGGTCGGGGGCACTCGGACCTCTGGCCCTGCGCAGTCCCTGGTGTGCGTGGCATGTGGGTTCACGTTCTCCCAGACCCACCTCCTGCCTGCCTCCTTGATCCAGCTCAGGTTGCGTCTGTGAAGCCAGCTCCAAATGCTTGTCTTTAAGGAAGAACTCGTCATTCTTCACACCATTACTTCTGTCGCATAGAAAGGAAACTGGAACATATGAAGAGAATGTAACCAAAGTTATTCTGTTTGAATCTAAGAATAAACAGTGTTGGTGAATCCACATGAGGGGATCTGTACATTCTATCTGTAATGATTCATAAGATCTGTGGGCAGTATTGTGGGGTAACAGGTTAAGCTGTGGCCTGAAACACTGGCGTCCCAGATCGGCACGAGGTCGAGTGCTGGCTGCTCCACTTCTGATCCAGCTCCCTGCTAATGAACTGGGGATCAGCGGAGGATGGCCCAATCCTAGGGCCCCTGCTCTCGTGGGAGACCTGGAGGAAGCTCCTGGCTTCTGGCTTTAGCCTGGCCCAGTGCTGGCCATTGAAGCCATTTGAGAAATGAACCACTGGGTGGAAGACCTCTCTATGTAATGCTGCCTTTCAAATAAATAAATCTTTTATTAAAAATTAAAAAACAAAAATCACTTATTGAAATGTTTTTATTACAGATATCGAGTTAGGATTTCTCCCATGGGTGATGAACGAAGTGGAAAAAACCATGGAGTACAGCATGGTGGGAAGAACAGTGCTTGACAGTAAGTGGTTTCATTCAGACGTCCTCAGGGCAGACACTCGGTGCCATGGGTAAGATGCCTCCCGGGACCCCCACACCCGTGTCAGGTGCCAGGCTCGGAGTCCCAGCTCCACTTCGGATTCCAGCGTCCTGCTCATACACACCCTGGGAGACGGTGGTGATGGCTCAGGCCTTGGGTCCCTGCCACCCATGTGGCAGACGTGGGGTTCCAGGCCCGTGGCAGGCCTGTGGGCAGATCACTCTGTCTCTGTGTCCTCTCTCTCTCTCTCTCTCTGTCTCTCTCTCTGCCTTTCAAAAAAAGAAGTCTTCAGTGGAAGAAATAAATTGAAAAAATAGAAGTTTTACAGTTGCAGTACTTACGTTCAGTATATCAGTTTCATTAACAAAGATACAAATTTTCACCTGCAGTACTATTTTTTGTTCTTCCACAATTCTGTCGGTGTTGATACTTTCTGTCATTGCTTTCTAAATGGTATTCTGCTATGACAGGCAGAGAACAGAATTCACCGGAAGTTACGTGCGCTTTCACGGAAGGTTGTGGAGGGAGGGGAGGCGGCCTGGCGAGGGTTTAGAGTCGTCTGTAAGTCAGCATTGCTCGTGCTGAAGTATGGACGGGAATAGTGACTCGTGAACACGTGGTGTTTCAGTGCTGATCCGGGAGGTGGTGGAGAGGAGGCTGGACATGTACAACCAGAAGGAGGCCAAGCACTCGTCCCTGAAGTCCGAGGACGGGCTCAGCGACGTGGAAGCCTCAAGAGATGCGCTGGACTACGACTTCCAGGAGGCCAGCGCAGCCCGGGTGCAGCGGCTGCTTTCAGAGGAAGAGCCGTCCCAGGAAAGGCGGCCGCTGGAGGACGGCGAGCACGCGGCGCCCGCCGAGCAGGCGGAGATGAGGAAGTCCTCGGGGAAGGAGGAGCTGTCCCAGCTGCCGGGGCCCACGGAGCCGTGAGACCCTAGCGGCCACGTGTCAGTGCAGACCACCAGGGACCCGAGCTGAGGCCCCTCGGGGTCAGCAGGGTAGGTTTCATTCAGTCAGCACGGCTCGAGGGCACATCACAAGTGATGAAATGGCAAAGCTAATAAAAAGGACACGTTTGATTCATTTTCGTAGGCCACCCAAGGCTCCTCTGTAACTCTGAGTGGGGCTTCACTGCGGTCAGCACTCACGCACAGCAGGTGCCCGTGCTGTCAGCGCTGACTTCCCGAGCACCCGCACCCTCCGGAGGCTGTCGACACGCGGTGTCATGGTGTCACAGCGTCACGGGAGGCTGCACTGCTCACCCCCTGGGAGGGCCAGGAAAGCTGCCAGCCTTCCACGTCCCAGGGAGGCTCAGAGGACTCCGTGCCTGGGTAACGTGCTCTGGCCTGTTGGCCCGCATTCCTCCTATGAGAAGCGTGGCGGGCAGTGCCAGCAGGGCACTAGTCCCCGTCTGTCCTGGCGACATCGCGCTCCCTTGTCACGTGTGCGCACCGCGCCTCGCAGGGAGCGGGCTGCCACGCTAGACCTTTTCGGGGCTGTTTGGACAGGTTTGAACATGGGGAAATACCTAGGCCAACTTCCTTACGTAAGGATTTTACTTTCCATCTGAGAGCTCCTATCTCCTGACTGTGTCACAGTACAGGGAGATTGCGTTATACTTTGTCATCTGTCACCTACCGTATTGAAAATCACATATCATTCTGTTTCCATAACCTTGTTCATCTTAAGCAATAATTGGAGTCTTCAGGTTGGAGTGATTTGAAATAACTTACAATATTAACCTGCTTACCTCAATTTCTTTTTCAGTTGGGTTTCAAGAATATATCCACATTCTATAAATGTAAAGAGAACATACCCATATTCCCATATGTTGTATAACTGTATCATTTAAACCTCATAGCAACCTTCTGAGGCACACATGACAATATTTATATTTTCTTATATTTTCATTTTCTGGTTGGTAGCTCAGTCCACCAGCAAACCTTGACTGAGCACCTGCTGCGTGTCAGGAGCCACGCAGGAGACCAGGAGCAGAGCGGGAACAGACAGGAATACTGCAGTGCTCTGCAGGCCGTTAGCAGCCCAGCCTGGACCCAGATGAAGGTACTGAGGAGAATGAAGAAATCAGAGCTGAGGGGTTTCAGGTGATTCCTCTTAAGTACTAGGACTAAAGCTGGAACCAGATCTTCTCTCCTAATTGAACTTGATTTTCTAAATAGCCTGGCGTCTGGTGAGGTGATTGCACTGGGGCAGGCATTGGGGCACCGTGGGCCGAGCTGCTGCTCTGGACGCCCAGAGCCACGCTGAGCCAGCTCCAGTCTCACTTGGCTGCCCTGCTTCCCATCCGGCGCCCTGCTGCTGTGCCTGGGAAGCAGTGCACGCGCATGGGGGACCCGAAAGGAATTTCTGGCTCCTGGCTGTTGCCATCTGGGGAGTCAACCAGTGGATGGAAGATCTCTCAGTCACTGTGCCTTTCAAACAGACAAACATCTAAATCAATAATTACATTAACATTTATAAAATTACAGTCATGCCTGTTACCAGCTGCTAGGTTAGTTCCATCTTGTAAAACAGACTTTATGAGCATCTTAAAATTTATGCTACTAATTGTGGCAGGAAGACCAAAAAAAAAAACCTTTTTTGTATTAGGGTTGCTACTGATTGCTTTTACTACTTTTTTTTCTTTTTTTAAGATTTATTTATTTGAAAGAGTTACACATAGAGAGAAGGAGAGGCAGAGAGAGAGGTCATTTATCCACTGGTTCACTCCCCAATTGGCTGCAACGGCTGGAGCCAGGAACCAGGAGCTTCTTCTGGGTCTCCCACGCAGGTGCAGGGACCCAAGGACTTGGGCCATCTTCTACTGCTTTCCCAGGCCACAGAAGAGAGCTGGATCGGAAGTAGAGCAGCCGGGACTCAAACCGGTGCCCATATGAGATGCCGGCACTGCAGGCAGTGGCTTTACCCAGTACACCACAGCGCTGGACCCCTCAACCAACTTTCAGAAACCTTAAAATGAACTTGAGGTTGCTTACCTTCTACAATTCTAATCTTCCTTCACAGTAATCCAATCCAGATCTATGTTTTAGATTCAATAAATTAATTCAATATATTAGAATATATGGAAATCTGTAGGCCCCACGCTGAAATTAGTTAAGCTTCATTGTCATCCTAATCCATCCTAGAAACAAAAATGATTGAGAGAGTAGAGCCTTGTCCCTGTCAGAAAACTTAGAGATAACAAGTCGTATATTTCCTGGAGAGAATAGCAAACAGAAACTCTGAAGTTGTCTTAAAGTTCATGAAGAATTTCTTCAAGTGTGTGAAAGACTTTATGGTAAGTCATAAGGCACTTATGAAAAGTCTTCTAGATACGGAAGCTAACTGTAAGCAGTTTTGCAAATGAGCTCAAGGCATAAAATCTTCAAGTTGCCATTGACATTGCCCACATTTGCTAATACTTGTCTCATGACTTCTGTTCCTTTCCTTTTTTTTTTTTTTTTTTTGTTAAATTTGATGGAGTTATAGACAGAGAGAGAGAAAGGTCTTCCTTCCATTGGTTCACTCCCCAAATGGCTACTACAGCCGGCGCTGCGTCGATCTGAAGCCAGGAGCCAGGTGCTTCCTCCCGGTCTCCCATGCGGGTGCAGGGACCCAAGTACCTGGGCCATCCTCCACTGCCTTCCCAAGAGAGCTGGACTGGAAGAGGAGCAACCAGAACTAGAACCCAGTGCCCCAACTGGGACTAGAACCCGGGGTGCCGGCGCCGCAGGCAGAGGATTAGCCTAGAGAGCCACTGCGCCGGCCTCCTTTCCTTTTCAATTAAGCTAGCAGAAGCTAATATTAAAATGAATAACATGCAATACAAGTATAGAGGTTGTCATTTCCGATCTAAGTCTCCATGTGACTGAAGTGCTCGTAGATCAGAGGTCGGACGTAGTTTCTCCCACGCAGGCCTCACTGCATTTGGGCCATCGAGGCGAGTGCGTAGCCTGTGAGCAGCAGGGTCTCGGGGAGGGTGGAGACTGAAGGGATGGATGCGAACCAGGGCCTGGGCTCACTTCTCCACCTGCAAGGAGACTCTTCACCACACTGAAGGTGGTTTGCCTTTCTCAAAGCTTTAAAAAAAAATAGGCAAAAGAGCTGGTTTATCAATCTTATACCCATTTCATATGGATACTGGTTCGAGACCCAGCTGCTGCACTTCTGATCCAGCTCTCTGCCTGGCCTGGGAAAGCAGTGGAAGATGGCCCAAGTCCTTGGGCCCCTGCACCCACGTGGGAGACCTGGAAGAAGCTCCTGGCTCCTGGCTTTGGATCAGCACAGCTGTGGCCATTGCAGCCATCTGGGGAGTGAACCACCAGATGAAAGACACCTCTCTCTCTCTCTCTCTCTCTCTCTCTGTGTCTCTCTCTCCCCTTCCCTCCCTCCCTCCCTTCCTCCCCCCACCCCACCCCTGCCTCTCTAATAAAAATTTTTTTAAAAAAAAAGAAAAGTCAAATAATGGTGGTCCAAGTGGGGGAAGTGGCTTTTTGTGTATTATATCAAAATGTTATAACAGTAATTTGTTAACGGTACCCATCTCATCTGTTCCAGAAAAGCTTCAGTTTCTTATTTTCATGTTTTATTTTCCATGGAAAATTTGCTAACATTCTGCTTTCCTCTTGTGTTGAATCACAGGAAATATCCGTATATGTTCTGTACCTCAGTAGCCATGGCAATTTATCTCAATTTATTTAGGATAAAGGTATTCTGAAGAGGCCCAGACATGGGCTTAATTTCTTCATTGACCTATTAGTACCGATTCATTTTTAAGATTCATTTATTTATTTAAAAGGCAAAGTTACAGAGAGATCAATCTTCCGTCTGCTGGTTCACTCCCCAGATGGCCACAACAGCTGGAGCTGTGCCGATCCGACGCCAGGAGCTTCTTCTGGGTCTCCCACGTGGGTGCAGGGGCCCAAGGACTTAGGCCATCTTCTACTGTTTTCCCAGGCCACAGCAGAGAGCTGGATTGGAAGAGGAGCAGCCAGGACTAGAACCTGTGCCCATATGGATGCCAGAGCTTCAGGCCAGGGCTTATCCCACTGCACCACAGCACCCGCCCCAATCAGTGATATAAGTTTACATCATTAAAGTTGGATAGGTTAGATGTTGTAAACCAAGAAAACAGAATAACTGAAAAATATGAGTTAAAATATAAGGTAACAACATTATAGTTTTGCTTATAAACAAAATATTCAAGCATAAGGTATTTTAAAAGATAAAATAACAATTGTTTGACAATTTGGGAGACAGCTCTATGGTGTGGTAGGTTAAGCCACTGCTTGCAGTGCCAGCATCCACAGAAGAGTGCCCCTTCAAGTTCCAGCCCCTCCACTTCTGATCCAGCTCCCTGCTAATGCAGCAGGGAACACAGGAGGTGAGAGCCCACGTTCTTGGGCCCCTGAACACACGCAAGAAACCTGGTTGGAGTTCCTGGCTTCAGCCTGACCTAGCCTCGGCTGTTGGCAGCCATTTGGGAGGAAAACCAGCAAATGGGAGACCTGTCGCTCTGCCTTTTGAATAAATAAATATTTTTTTAAAAAATAAACTATTTTAGGCCGGTGCCGCAGCTCACTAGGCTAATCCTCCACCTGTGGCCCCGCCACCCCGGGTTCAACTCCCAGTTGGGGCGCCGGATTCTGTCCCGGTTGCCCTCTTCCAGGCCAGCTCTCTGCTGTGGCCCGGGAGGGCAGTGGAGGATGGCCCAGGTGCTTGGGCCCTGCACCCCATGGGAGACCAGGAGAAGCACCTGGAACCTGGCTTCGGATTGGCACAGCTCCAGCCTTAGCCACTTGGGGGGTTGAGCCAACGGAAGGAAGACTTTTCTCTCTCTCTCTCTCTCTCTCTCACTGTCTAACTCTGCCTGTCCAAAAAAAAAAAAAAACTATTTTTAACTGTTTTGAAAACAGAATTCAAAGTCAATAAGTTTTTTGCCACTATATTCCTTCATGACTTATGAACATTTTGGTAATAATTGTCTTCTCACATTTTAAATTATATGGATATCAGTATTTACCACTAGGGGTCAGTAAAACCCTAAAGTAAAATTAACGTACTGCCAACTTCATACATAATTTAATGATCCTAAGAGACCTTGGGAGGAAGAATTCAAAAACTTGAAGACTCTGAACTCCGGTTGAATATTTTAACCCGCCCTGAGTTATCTTCCAGCTCTGTGGGGGTGGAGACAAATGTTCCTTCAGAGTGGACCTAGGCTGTCACATCTGCCAGTCTTCTGTCCAATTCACAATTCTTAGATGGCCACGTGGTCTTTGTTCAGTCGCTGTAAGGGAGACTTCCGCTGTCTTAGCTGCTTGAGATAGAAATTCTGATTTAGTTTTGTCTCACCAGGCCTGAGCTATGGTTAATGTTTAGTTAACTCCTTTGTTGGACAGTTCTCATTTAGGGGGGAAAAAATTTACAATCAATCAAAAATCTATCCCATTCTAACCTATGCTTATTGGTCATAATCCTGGGGACTGATTATGGTGTAGGAAGCCAGAACAATTTTATTATCGTATCAACACGTTTTTCCCCGAGTCTTCCTCCTAGTGGAATATCACCATTCTTCCCAGTTGAGCTCTCAGACGGCACAGTGTCAGAACTTGGGACACTTCCCACTCGGCACTCTGCTTACTTTGAAACTCCCGTGTAGTCAGAGTTCCTCTTAAACCCTGCTTCCGAGAACTTGGTGCACACTGTAGATGCCATTTCACTCCACAAGACATTTGGTAGAACTACTCTCGCCCATGACTTGGACATCACCAACTCACTCGCTCCACACTCACACCAGATATAGCGAAGAAAACGCCAAAGTGCTTTCGAGTGGTCGCAGTGTCACAAAATCCACATACTGCAGTGTACTCTCTAAGCCGAATCTAACATTTGCTAACCATCTTGGCAATTTGGTTATTAACCTCCCAGCATGTGAGAAGTGATACAAATGATATATCTACAGTACCGGCACTGTGGCATAACGGGTAAAGCCACCGCCTCCTGGCTGCTCCACTTCAGATCCAGCTCTCTGCTATGGCCTGGGAAAGCAGTACAAAATGGTTCAAGTCCTTGGGCCCCTGCACCTGTGTGAGAAACCCAGAAAAAGCTGGCTCCAGATCAGTGCGGTTCCAACCATTGTGGCCATCTAGGCAGTGAACCATCAGGTAGAAAATCTCTTTCTCTCTGCCTTTGCCTTTCAAATAAATAAATAAATCTTTGAAAAGATAATAATGTGCTAGATCAACAGAGAGAGAAAGACTGTCATAGGAAGACCCATAGGGTTAGCATGTGTAAAACAAAAAGCAGGAAGAAAAAGGAAAAATGGGTAACTCACAGTATGACTGGGGTGGCTATTTGGCACAGTGGTTAAGGAACCGTGGCTAAGACACCGCTTAACACACACCCTGGGAAGGCAGCAGATGATGGCTCAAGCCACTGGATCCCTGCCAACCACAAGGGAGACCAAATGGAGCTGGCTGGGGCGTCAGCCCAGTGCTGACTATTTGGGGAGTGAACCAGTGGATGAAAGATCTCAGTCTCTCTGCCTTTCAAATAAAATGAAAATAAAATTTTAAAGTATAACCACTTAGTAAAAATTGAATGTTCTTCCACTTGTTATATCATTATATTAAAGCACAGACGAAAATTAATGTATATGGAGGAAGCACTTTTTGATATTTACTTATTTAAAAGGCAGAGAGAAAGGAGAAACTTTCCATCTGCCCAGTGGCCACCCAGGGCTAGACTGGGCTGAAGCCAGGAGACGGGAACTCAATCTAGATGCCCCATGTAGGTGACAGAGACCCGAATACTTGGACCATATGTCACTATCTTCCTGGGCACATTAGCAGGAGCTTGACTGGAACTTGAGAAGCTGGGACTCAAAAAAATACACTGATGTGGGGTGCTGGCTTAACCTGCCGCACGACTCCAGCCCCTGTAATGATGGCATGCAAACCTCTGAAAATCTCTTCCATAAAGCAGTGGAGAAACAGGCAAAAACTGCTATGACCGACATTTTCAGAACTCTGGAAATTAACCAGTGGCTTGCAAAAATGGAGGTGTGCTTATCGAAAATGATTGAATCTCAGCACAGTGAGCTCCATGACACTAACTTGCCCAAGTTCATCTTACTCTTCTCAGCTCCACAATAGCCTTGCTTGAAAACCAACAGACTCAGAACCACAGTATCGGGGGGGGGGGGGGCAGCAACCAAGAAGCCACGGAAGGGAGCAGAGTGGGCTTGCTGCTGCCCAGAAAGCCACATCCTCAGACAACTGTCACTATTTGACCTGTGTAGCAGTTCCCTGGAAAAAGCCCGTGTACAGGGCTTATCTTTATTTGACCTGACTCAGAGCTTGCTCAATGAGGAAGGTCCTAACACCAGGGCATTTGTTTTTTGAAAAGAACAAGCAGCGATTGTTTTACCATCACAGCTGCCTGAGTTGGAACGAGTACAAGAAAACTTCATAAAGGTCATGGGAAAATGGAACTAAAAGTTGAATCTTGGTAAAAAAAAAAAAAAAAAAGAAGAAGAAGAAGAATTTAAATCCATTCATAGGTTTTTAAAATATTCATTTTCATAAACTTTGTGAGGAGACACCAAAACTAAAACACACACATTGAAAGTCATGGGATTGGGATATCCATAAGAGGTTTTGACAGTGTTTGTAATGTTCCTGGAAATACGTGTGTAGGACTATATACATGCCCAGGAAAGACCTGGGGAAGCCTGAGTTGCTCATATCTGACTAACCTTGAGGACCTGCATAACCAAGAATGGAAGGCAAAATTAAAAATGCCAGAATACTGAAGGTGTGTCCCAACACATAAAGAATCCCTCTACAAGGGGTGGGAGTCTCACTGGCTGTGGGCATTTATGGAAATCTGTCCAATTATTAACTGACAGCTAAGTCAACTGAGCAGACATTGGTGGCCTCACAAAGAATACAAGGTTTACAGAATGTTTCCAGAAACTCATTCAACAAAAATCAACAAATAGCAAAAACAAACAGGTTGGAGGAGTGGGACAAGAATGATTTCCACAGCTGCTACATTATAATTATTTAAAATGTCCCAGTTGGGGCCGGCGCTGTGGCACAGCAGGTTAATACCCTGGCCTGAAGTGCCAGCTTCCCATATGGGCGCTGGTTCAAGACCCAGCTGCTCCACTTCCGATCCAGCTCTCTGCTATGGCCTGGGAAAGCAGTAGAAGATGGCCCAAGTCCTTGGGCCCCTGCACCCATGTGGGAGACCCGGAGGAAGCTCCTGGTTCCTGGCTTCAGATCAGCGCAGCTCTGGTCATTGTGGCCAACTAGGGAGTGAACCATCGGATGGAAGAATCATCCTCTCCTCTGCCCTCCCGTCCCCTCCCCTCCCCTCCCCTCTCCTCTCCTCTCTGTGTAATTCTGAATTTTTGATTAAATAAATACAGTCCCAATTATCAGCAAAGCAATTAGAAGACATGCACATATAGAAAAAATAACCAATCAAAAATGTTACTGAGGATGGTGATTTTTGAATGTTTACTAAACGTACTTTAATCAGCTATTATATGTGCAAAGAACCAAATGAAAGAATATCTGCAAAAATAAGTATGAGGATAGAATGTTATCTCACCAGATAGTGAATAACACTTAGATAGAAATCAGAAAATAACCAGTAGAAATTCTGTTGTTGAAAAAGACACAAACTGAAATGAAAAGATTGTTTCCAGGGCCTCAGTAACAGATCTGATTTAGCAGAAGACAAAACCAATGAAACTGATTTTAAGCTGAGATAATCCACTCTGAGGAACAGGGAAAAAAAAAATGAAGAAAAGTAAACAGTTTCAGAGGCCTGTGGGACATCAGGGGAACAATAGGAGTCCCAGCAAGAGAGAGGGGCAGAAAAAGTGTTTGAAGAGACCATGGCCAAAAACATGCTAAATTGGATGAAAAGGTTAATCTTCGGACTCCAGGTAAGAGAACTAAAGAACTACACAACCAGACTTCCCATAATCAAGAGACAAATAGGATATTGAAAATATCAAGACAGAAGTGACTCCTCAGCTACCTGGGCTCCTTGGTGAGATTAGCCGCTGACTTCTCATCTGGCACAATGGTGGTGAAAAGGGATGGGATGATCAACGTTCAAAGTGCTGAAAGAGAAGGCCTGCTGCTACGATTGGGGTTTGTCCCCCAGAATTCCTGTGTTACAGACTTTATCCCCAAAGTAATATGTTAATAGTGTTTGGAGGTGGGGCTTTGAGGAGGTAGGTAGGTTTAGACACCCTCGTGAGGGAGGGACCACAATGACTGCATTGCTTATAAGAAGCAACAGAGAGACTTGAGCTGCTTCCTGTGTCTCACCCTGTGATGCCACCCCCACCCCACTGCCGTGATCCAACCAGATGCCGAGCACATGGCCAGCACTACCTCCCTGCCCCCGGCCCACTGCTATGATCCAATCAGAGCCTCACCAGATGCCTAGCACATGCCAGCACTACCTCTTATTAAACTTCCCAGGTGCTACTTCTCTATCCTTTACAAATTGCCTAGTCTCTAATATTCCATTATAGCAACAGAAAGTGGCTAAGATGGCTTCCATCCAAGAATTACATGCCCAGACAAATGGAGAAATTAAGGCATTCCCAGATAATCAAAAAGAGAACTTGTCACAAGCAGACCTGACCTACAATACTAAAAGAAGACTCATGCAGAAAGACAGTAGACAGGAACTCAAATCCACATAAAGAGAATAAAGAGCACCAGTAAGGATCATATATACTCACTTCACATATACTTTTTCTTTGTAACACTTCTGTCATTTAAAAGACAACTGCATCATAAAGCAATCGTTATAAAAGTGTAATAATGAGCTCTAGCATAGAAAGATCCATAGGATGGTAAGATTATAAAGGAGGGGAGGGAACAGAATGATACTAGAGGGAAACTCCTGTGCACTACTGTTACCTAAAGTAGACTGTTAAATCAGGGTAAAAGTTGTAATCCCCACAGCAACTACTAAGAAAGTAATTTCTTAAAAATTAAAAAAGAGCTGGTGTTGTAGCACCGTAAGTTAATCCTCTGCCTACGACACTGGCATTCCATATGGGTGCTGGTTTGAGTCCTGGCTGCTCCTCTTTTGATCCAGCTCTCCACTGTGGTTTGGGAGAGCAGTGGAAAATGACCCAAGTGATTGGACCCCTTCACCCATGTGGGAGACTTGGAGGAAACTCTTGCATCCTGGCTTTGGATGGGCCCAGCTCCAGCTGTTGAGGCCATTTAGGGAGTGAACCAGCAGGTGGAAGCCTTTTCTCTCAATTTCTCCCTCTCTCTCTCTCTCTCTCTCTTCAACTCTGCCTCTCAAATAAATAAAATATTGAAAATTATAAAAGAAACAAGGATATTAAAATTGTACACTAAAAGATATCCATTTAATGTAAAAGACAGCAATAATGGAACTGGAGGCATAAAAACTATGAGATACAAAAAACAAGTAGAAAAATGACAGCTAGAAATCCTAACTTATCCATAATTAGATAGAACATGTTTTAAACACTAACCAAAAGGCATGATGAGATATTTTATAAAAAATGATCCACCTATACTAGCTAAAAAAGACACATTTTGAAAACAGTGAAGTTAAAGGATGGAAAAGATTATGCAAACAATTATTTGAAATAATTTGAAAGAGGTAGACAAGGTAGATGTTAAGATGAAAGTAGTTATGAAAGGGAAATTCCTATTTTGATGTTTAAAAGGTCAATCCATCAGGAAGACAATAATTATAGACACTTAACAACAGAGGCCCAAAATACATGAAGCAAAAACTAACAGTTGAAGGGAGACTTCAGCAATACAAAAATTGTAATAGTTGGTTCAAAACCCCATTTTCAATCACACAAGTGCACAGGAAACAATCTCCAGGATCCTGTTAGGCCACACGTTTAAAAATATTAGTCACAGGGGCCATAACTGTGGCATAGTGGGTTAAAGCCCCAGCCTGCAGCACCCGCATCCCATATAGGCACCCGTTCGGGTCCCAGCTGCTCCACTTCTGATCCAGCTCCCTGCTAATGCACCTGAGAAAGCAGCAGAAGGTGGCCCAAGTCCTTGGGCCTCTGCACCCATGTGGGAAACCAAGAAGAAGCTCCTGGCTCCTGCTTCAGATTGGCTCAACTCCAGCCATTGTGGCCATTTGGGGAGTGAACCAGCAGATGGAAGACCTCTCTCTCTGTCTCTCCCTCTCTCTTGTCTGTAACTCTGCCTTTCAAATAAAGAAGTAATTTTTTAATTAGTCATACAAAGTTATCCTCCAGTCAGAATACATGTAACATAGCAATCAGTAACAAAAATGTCTTCAGAAAATTTAAATGTATAAATGTGTAGAAATTTAACAGTACACTCCTAAATAATAAATGGATCAAAGAAGAACTCAAACAAAATTCAGAAGTAATTCAAGATGAATGAAAACAAAAATACAACATACCAAAGCTTACAGATGCAGCTGAAACAAAGCTTAGAGGAAATTTCATAACTATAAAAACCTATATTTTAAAAGGGCAAAATATCCAAACATAAACTTCCACCTTATAAAACCAGCAGAATGGAATTAGCCCCAAGCCAACAGACAAAAGAAAAATATTGGAGGAGAAAAAATGAAACAGAATGAAAAAATTATAAATAAGGCCACAGCTGGCTCCTTGCAAAGATCAACAAAATTAACAAACCCTTAAGTTAGGCGTGAAAGGATATCACATCATCACTCTTACAGTAAGAGCAGGATTATAGGGGAATGTTATAAACAGTTTTACACCACCCAATGCAATAACCTGGATGAAGTAGGCAAATTCCTAAAAAGAATCAAATTACTAAGACTGGCTCAAGAACACATAGGAAACAGCCATAGATTTATAACAAATAGACATTAAATTATTAATTTTTAAAATTTCCCATGAAGGATACCCCAGACCCAGATGGCTTCTTTGGTGAGTTCTAACAAACATTTAAAGAAGGGCAGGTATTTGGCTTAGCAGTGACAATGCTGGGTGAGACACCTGTATCCCACATCCATGTGCCTGGGTTTGAGGTCCAGCTCTGCTCCCAATTCCAGCTTCCTGATAATATGGCAGCAGGTGAAGACTCAAGTAGTTCAGTCCCTACTATTCACACAGGAGACCTGGGCTGACTTCTTGGCTTCCAGCTTCAGCCTGGCCATTGCGGGTATTTGGGGAGTAAACCAGCAGTTGGGTGCTCACACTCTCTCACACTGCATCTCTGCCTCTTAAAACAAAAACATTTAAAGAAAAAATCAATACAAGTCCTTCAAAAATTGTGGGACACACAGAAAAGTGAGCACTTCCCAACACATTCTGTGAGGCATCTTAAGAAAACTACATTATGGAAAAAATGACAGGGCAAAGTTATTACTTACCAAAAGTCACCTTGAATGTAAATGGCCAGTTAAATGACTTAGACTGGCTGAATGGATTAAAAAACAAAACCCATCTCTTTGCTGCCTCACTAATGAAGACGCATGCAGACCAAAAGTGAAAGGATGGAACAAGATATCCCATGCCAACAGAAACTTTTTGGTGTTATGCTAATATCAGACAAAATAGACTTTAACACACAAACTATTAAAAGAGACAAAGGACACTATGCAATGATTAAGGGTCAATTCAACTGGAAGATGTAACTATCATAAATGTATATGCACCTAATTACAGGGCACCTGGCTATTTAAAAGAAATGTTAAAGGACTTAAGGGAGACATAGACTGAAATACAATAGTAATGGGGGATTTTAATATCCCACTTTTAGCAATGGACAGATCAACCAGACAGAAAATCAAAGAAACAGCAGAGTTAATCGGCACTATAGACCAAACGGACATAACAGATATCTACAGAACTTTCCATCCTACAGTTGCAGAATACACATTCTTCTCACCAATGCATAGAACCTTCTTTAGGATTGACCACATGCTAGGCCATAAAGCAAGTCCCAGCAAATTCAAAAAAATCAAAATCATACCATGCATCTTCTTGAACCACAATGCAATGAAGCTGGAAATCAGAAATTCAGGAATCTCTAGAACATATGCAAACACTTGGAGACTGAACCACATGCTCCTGAATGAACAATGGATCACTGAATAAATCAAAAGAGAAATCAAAAAAGTTCTGTAAACTAATGAAGATGACAATACAACATATCAAAACTTATGGGATATAGCAAAAGCAGTGTTAAGAGGAAAGTTTATAGCAATTGGTGCCTACATCAAGAAATTGGAAAGGCGCCAAATAAATGAGCTAGCAGTGCATCTCAAGGATCTAGAAAACCAACAGCAAACCAAACCCAAAACTAGTAGGAGAAAAGAAATAATTAAAATTAGAGAAGAAATCAACAAAGTTGAATACAAAAAAGTACAAAAGATCAGCAAAATGAAGAGCTGTTTAAAAAAAATAAACAAAATTGACACACCATTGGCCCAACTAACCAAAAAAAGGAGAAGTCCCAAATCAATAAAATTTAGAGATGAAAAAGGAAATGTAACAATGGATACCACAGAAAGAAAAAGAATCGTCAGAAATTACTACAAAGAGGTGTATGCCAACAAACTAGGAAACCTAGAAGAAATGGAGTCCTGGACACATACTACCTACCTAAATTGAGCCATGAAGATATAGAAAACCTAAACAGACCCATTAGCAAGTGGAAATTGAATCAATAATAAAAGCCCTCCAAACAAAGAAAAGCCCAGGATCAGATGGATTCACTGCTGAATTCTACCAGACATTTAAAGAAAAACTCCACTTCTTATCAAGTTATTCAAAACAATTGAAAAGGAGGGAATCCTCCCAAATTCTTTCCATGAATCCAGCATCACCTTAATTCCCAAACCCGGAAAAGACACAACAGAGAAAGAGAACTACAGACCAATTTTTCTAATGAACATAGCCACAAAAATCCTCAACAAAATTCTGGCCAATCGAATCCAGGAACACATCAGAAAGATCATTCACCCAGATCAAGTGGGATTTATCTCTGGTATGCAAGGATGGTTCAACATTTGCAAATCAATCAATATGATATATCACTAACAAACCGAAGAACAAAAACCATATGACTATCTCAATAAATGGCAGAGAAAGCATTTGATAAAATACGACACCCTTTCATGATGAAAACTCTAAGCAAATTTGGTGTAGAAGGAATATTCCTCAACACAATCAAGGCAATTTATGACAAACCTATGGCCAGCATCCAACTGAGTGGGGAAGAGTTGGAAGCATACCCACTGAGATCCGGAACCAGACAAGGATGTCCATTCTCACCACTGCTATTCAATATAGTCCTGGAAGTTTTAGCCAGAACCATTAGGCAAGAAAAAGAAAACAAGAGGATTCAAATTGGGAAAGAAGAAGTCATACTAGAATCATGTCATCTGCAAATAGGGATAGTTTGACTTTAGGGGATCCAAAAGACTCCATCAAGAGACTATTGGAACTCATAGAAGAGTTTGGTAAAGTAGAAAGATATAAAATCAATACACAAAAATCAGCCTAGGTATACATGGACAATGCCATGGCTGAGAAAGAGCTTCTAAGATCAATCCCATTCATAATAGCTACAAAATAAAATACTTTGGAATAAATTTAACCAAGGATGTCAAAGATCTCTATGATGAGAATTATGAAACATTAAAGAAATGGAAGAAGATCCCCCAAAATGGAAAAATTTTCCATGTTCATGGATTGGGAGAATCAATATGATGAAAATATCTATTCTTGCAAAAGCAATTTACAGATTCAATGTGATACCAATCAAAATACCAATGACATTCTTCGCAGATCTAGAAAAAATGATGCTGAAATTCATATGGAAACACAGGAGACTTCGAATAGCTAAAGTGATCTTATACAACAGAAACAAAGCCGGAGGCATCACAATACTAGATTTCAAGACATACTGCAAGGCAGTTATAATCAAAACAGCCTGGTACTGGTACAAAAACAGATTGGTAGATAAATAGAACAGAACAGAAATGACAGATATCAATCCAAGCATCTACAACCAACTTACATTTGACCAAGAAGCTAAAACCAATCCCTGGAGCAAGGACAGTCTCTTTAACAAATGTGATAGGAAAACTGGATTTGCAAATGCAAAAGTATGAAGCAGGACCCCTCCTTACACTTTACACAAAAATCCACTCAACATGGATTAAAGACCTAAATCTATGACCTGATACAATCAAATTACTAGAGAACATTGGGGAAATTCTGCAAAATATTGGCACAAGCAAAGAGTTCTTGGAAGGGACCCCAGAGGCACAGGCAATCAAAGCCAAAATTAACAAATGGGATTACATCATATTGAGAAGCTTCTGTACTGCAAAAGGAACACTCAGGAGAGTGAAGAGGTGATTGACAGAATGGGAAAAATTGTTTGTGAACTATGCAATTGATAAAGGATTAATAACCAGAATATATAAGGAGATAAGAAACTCCACAACAACAGAACAACCCAGTGAAGAAATAGACAAAGGACCTAGACATTTTTCAAAAGAGGAAATCCAAATGGCCAACAGACACATGAAAAAATGCTCAGGATCACCAGCCATCAGGGAAATGCAAATCAAAACCACAATGAGGTTCCACCTCACCCCGGTTAAAATGGCTTCCATACAGAAACCAACAAACAACAAATTCTGGTGAGGATGTGGGGAAAAAGATACTCTAATCCACTGTCGGTGGGAATGTAAACTGGTAAAACCACTATGGAAGTCAGTTTGGAGATTCCTCAGAAATCTGAATACAGACCTACCATGTGACCCAGCCATCCCACTCTTGGGAATTTACCCAAGGGAAATGAAATCAGCAAATAAAAGTTTTCTGCACCCCCATGTTTATTGCAGCTTTTATAATGTCCATCAACTGAAGACTGAATAGAGAAATCATGGGATATGTACACCATGGAATAGTACACAATGGAAAAAAAACCTGACATCTGGTCATTTGCAACAAAATGGATGAATGTATGAATCTGGAAAATATTATACTTAGTGAAATAAGCCAGTCCCAAAGGGACAAATACCATACATTCTCCCTTATCTGTGATAGCTAATAGAGCACCTAAAAGGAAATCTGTAGAAGTGAAGTTGACACTTTGAGATGCAATGACTTGAACAGCCCTGGTCTTGACTGTCAAGGAACTTTTTTTTCTTAATGGTAATAGGACTGGGAATGGGAGAGGGAGGGGGAAGTGGGCGGGAGGGCAGGGTATGATGGAAAGACTCACTGTATTCTAAAGTTGTACTTACGAAAATTGTACTCAATAAATAAAAGGTTTCTTTAGAAAAAAAGAAATAAAATATATGGTGACAGTGTGAAAAAAACTACAGACCAATAACCCTTAAAAATATAAATGCAAAAATCTTCTACAAAGTACTAGCAAAGTGCTGTCGAATGCAGCAATATAAAAAAGATTACACTTATATGTTATCACCAAGTGGACGTATCTCAGCAATGGAAGACTATGAAATGCAAAAGCTAATCAATATGCCGGCGCCGTGGCTCAACAGGCTAATCCTCTGCCTTGCGGCGCCGGCACACCGAGTTCTAGTCCCGGTCAGGGCACCGGATTCTGTCCCGGTTGCCCCTCTTCCAGGCCAGTCCTCTGCTGTGGCCCGGGAGTGCAGTGGAGGATGGCCCAGGTGCTTGGGCCCTGCACCCCATGGGAGACCAGGAAAAAGCACCTAGCACCTGGCTCCTGCCATCAGATGAGCGCAGTGCGCCGGCCGCAGCACGCCGGCCGCGGCAGCCATTGGAGAGTGAACCAACGGCAAAGGAAGACCTTTCTCTCTGTGTCTCTCTCTCACTGTCCACTCTGCCTGTCAAAAAAAAAAAAAAAGCTAATCAATATACCATATTAATAGAAAAGATTAACCACAGGGGATGCCATCGTGGTGCAGTGTGTTAAGCTTCACTGGTGAGCAGTGAAGAAGATACAGAGGAATATAATTTGAGAGGCTATTTTGGGAGGTATGGCAAGATTGAAACCATAGAAGTTATGGAAGACAGGCAGAGTGTAGGAAATAAAGAGGATTTGCTTTTGTAACTTTTGATGACCCTGATAGAGTTGACAAAATTTTTGCTCATTAATACCAGACAATGAATGGGCACAGTCGTGAAGTGAAAAGGCTTTTTCTAAACAAGAGCTTTAGTCTGTGGCTGGGTCACCAAGAGGCCGGGGAGGGGGCAGATCTGGAGACTTGGTGGGTTGTGGAGGAAACGTTGGGGGTGGTGGAGGTGACTTGGCCATGGCGGAAGCTTCGGTGGAAGAGAAGGTTATGGAGGAGGGGCTGGTGGCAGCCATGGTGGTGGTCCTGGTTATAGCAGCAGAGGAGGCTGTGGTGGGGGACCAGGGTCTGGAGACCAAGGTGGTGGGTACGGTGCAGGAGGATGTGATGGTTACAATGAAGGAGGAAGTTTGGAGGTGGTAAGTATGGTGGTGGTGGACACTACAATGATTTGGTAATTCCAGTGGACAACAGCATCAAATGGTGGACCCACGGAAGGTGGCGGCTTTGGTGGAGGAAGTTCCGGCAGCTCCTATGGTGGTGGTTACCGATCTGGTGGTGGAGTGGTGGACATGGTAGCAGAAGGTTCTGAAAACAGCAGAAGTGGGCTGCAGTTCTCAGAAGGAGAGTGAGGAGTCGTCAGGGCTTTGAGACAGTCGTCCCAAGTGCATTAGAGGGACTGTCAAGTCTGCCACAGACAGTCAGACAAGGGACTGCACCTAAACAGGAAACCCGCCTTGCTCAGGGCTGTCGGCGCCACAGTTTGCAAAAAGCACAGCTGTTGATTACTGCAATGTGGAGTCACTGAGATGCATGCCCGTGAGATCTTTAATCTGTTGCAGCTTTGTCTTTTCATCACATCAGGTACATTGCCCTGTAAATCTTGGTAGTGGTACCAGGAATAAAAAAATTAAGGAATTTTTCCCTCTTCAATATTTGTGTAGTTCAGTTTTTCTACATTTTAGTACAGAAAATTTAACGCAATGCCATTTCAACGGTGTTCCCTTGTGAGTTAACAAGATCGTTAATTACTATTTTATAGGAATTTTGCTAAAGTTAACTGAAGAAACCCCCCCTGACTTACTTAAGGGGAACCTGTGCTACCCATTTCCAAACCATGATATGAACTGGTACTGACATGCAGAGACAGATATTTGTATGTGAGCAATGTGTGTTTTAGATAAATAGGATTGGGTATTTAAATTAACATATCTGTGAATTTAATAGCATTAGGATTACCTTCAAATGAAAAATCTCAAAATTCAAAAAAAAGAAATGAAAAATATCTGTGGGGTCTGTTGATTTTTGAAAAATGTTCAAGACCACTTACTAGAAGATCATCTTTTCAATTATGGCACAGCTGGATATTCTCATGCAAAAAAAGTCAGATTCTGGGGCTGGCGCTTTGGCACAGCAGGTTAAAGCCCTGGCTTGCAGCACCAGCATCCTATATGGGCACCAGTTTGAGTCCCAGCTGCTGCTTCCACTCCAGCTCCCTGCGAATGCACCTGGGAAAGCAGCAGAGGACGGCTCAAGTCCTTGGGCCCCTGCGCTCACATGGGCGACCCAGAAGAAGCCCCTGGCTCCGGGCTTCAGAACAGCTCTTCCCCAGCTGTTGTGGCCATTTTGGGAGTGAACCAGTGGACAGAGGAGCTCTGTGTGTCTCTACCTCTCTCTCTCTAACTTTGTCTTTCAAATAAATAAATCTTTAAAAAAAAAAGTCAGTCTACTTCACAACATACATAAAAATAAGTTCCAGATGGATCATAGACCTAAATGTAAGCTCCATGGTTTCTTGCATATGACATCAGAAGTGCAAATTATAAAAGAGAAAAATAGGGCCAGCACTGTAGGATAGCGGGTAAAGCCACCGCCTATAATGCCAGCATCCCATATGTGTGCCAGTTCAAGTCCCAGCTGCTCCACTTCCTATCCAGGTTGCTGCTAATGCACCTGGGGAAGCAGTTGATGGTGGCTCAAGTCCTTGGGCCCCTGCGCTCACATGGGCGACCCAGAAGAAGCTCCTGGCTCCTGGCTTCAGATCGGCTCAGCCATTTGGGGAGTGAACCAGCGAATGGAAGACCTACCTGTGTGTCTGTCTGTCTGTCTCTCTCTCTCTGTTTTAAGTATTTTATTCGGAGAGAAGTGCACAGGAAGGTGAGGGCTTTAATTAGGGGAGAAAGAAGTCTAGACGCTAAGTTGGGTCTATACCAGGCGGAGAGCAGGCCGGGCGCCACCAGGAGCAAGCGTGCAGGCGGGAAAGCAGAGGCCAAAAGCCGGTGCCGGAAGGTGTGGGACAACGAGGGCAGGGCCCACCATGCTCCAGGCCTTTTATTTACTCCCAAAGGGGAGTGGTTACATAGTCTGATTGGCAGGTGAGTGTCCAGTTGAAGACTTCTAACTGTGCCTATCAAATAAGCAAATCTTTCAAAAGAAAAAAATGGATGAATTTGTAAATAAATTAAAGCAGGTGAATAAACAACCTACAACCTACAGAATGAGAGAAAATACAACCAAATATATCTAAAAAGGGACTTAAATCTGAAATGTACATACAGCGAACTCCTAAAACTCAAGAATAAAATGGCAACCCGATTTGTAAAAGAGTAAAGGATTTAAAGAGATTCCAGATTCCCAAAGAATTCAAACAAAGGGCTAATCAGCATGGGAAAAATGGGTAAAAACATTGGTCACTATGGAAATGCAAGTCAAAGCCACTTGATGTCCACTAAGGTGGCTTACAGGAGGCAATGGCAGAAGTCTGGAAGGATGAAGAGAAATTAGAACCACACTTTGGTTGTCAACTGAGTTACAAGGTGGAGCAGCTTCTTTAGATGGAAAACAAATTTGCTAGTTTCTTAAAATGTTCAAGAGTAAATCTATGGCCAGCACCACGGCTCACTTGGCTAATCCTCCGCCTGCGGCACCAGCACCCCGGGTTCTAGTCCCGGTTGCTCCTCTTCCAGTCCAGCTCTCTGCTGTGGCCCAGGAAGGCAGTGGAGGATGGCCCAAGTGCTTGGGCTCTGCACCCACATAGGAGACCAGGAGAAGCACCTGGCTCCTGGCTTCAGATTGGTGTAGCGCCCACTGTAGCAGCCATTTTGGGAGTGAACCAACAGAAGGAAGACCTTTCTCTCTGTCTGTCTTTCACTGTCTAACTCCGCCTGTCAAAAAAAAAAAAAAAAAAAAAGAGTAACTCTACAAGCCAGTATTTCCACCCCCAAGAGAAATGATACACCCACTCAAAAAAATATTATTCATAACAGCCAAAAACAAGAGGAAACAACATGAATATCCATAAACTGATAAACAGACACAAAATATGGCGTCTCCATGTGAGACATTGGCAATAAAGAGTGGAACGCTCTATGCTCTCACATGGGTGAATCCTGGAATCTAATTGTAATGCGTGGGAATCAGCTGTCCTGAAGATCATAGACTGAGGATTTGTTTATGCCAAAAGGCAAATCTTGAGACAGAAATATACATCAGTGGGTGTCAGAAGCTGTGGGAGGAGAGACTGATGAGGACCACCTGCTGATGGGAATTGGATTTATTTTGGGGGTAACACCAGTGTTCCAGCATGGGATAGTAGTTACAATTGCACGACTGTACGTTAACTGTACGTCCTAAAAGGGAAGCTTCATTACATGTAAACTGTAGCATGATGGTGCTACTAAGAATGCACATTTCTAGAGATGGCCCTGGGTCATTAGGAAGCTGGAAGTCTGTTCCCTGCCTTCCATTTGAGACTCCTCGTAGGGGTGCTCTACAGACAAGAGCGTAAAGGAGGGTTAGGGTTAGGGTTAGGGTTAGGGTTAGGGTTAGGGTTAGGGTTAGGGTTAGGGTTAGGGTTAGGGTTAGAGGCACAGCTGTGCTGTCCTGGCCAGATGAAGTGCTATTCCACTTTTCTGCCCAAAATATGCTGGTGCAGTGTTAGGTAACTGAAGGGACCTGTAGCTAACGCTGGTTTGTGAACTCCCTGTTCTGGGAGCTGCTGAGCCTCCCCAGGAAAAGGAATGTGGGAAACGGCTTCCAGCAGTGCGTTTAACGCCCTGGCCTGAAACGCTGGCATCCCATATGGGCGCTGGTTCAAGACCTGGCTGCTCCACTTCTGATCCAGCTCTCTGCTGTGGCCTGGGAAAGCAGTAGAAGATGGCCCAAATCCTTGGGCCCCTGCACCCACGTGGGAGACCCAGAAGAAGCTCCTGGCTCCTGGCTTCAGATCGGCACAGCTCCGGCCATTGTGGCCAGTTGGGGAGTGAACCAGCAGATGGAAGATGTCTCTCTCTCTCTCTCTCTCTCTCTCTCTATCTCTCTCTCTCTCTCTCTCTCTCTCTCTCTCTCTCTGCCTCTCCTCTTTCTGTGTAACTGACTTTCAAATAAAAATAAATAAATCTTTAAAAAAAAAAAAAAGAAAGAAATGGCTTCCAAAGAGCAGACTTCCCGCTCCGAAAGGTAAACAGCCCTCCCCTTCAGCGTAACAAACTTCATTTTAAACACAAATGCAGACTCTTTGTTGATATTATACTAGAACCTTTTTTGCCCATATTCTCTGTCTCAGGGCACAGGACTGTATCTTAGTCATCTGGGAAATATTTAAAGCCATTTGAGAATTCCAACTGTCAGAATATTATTAAAATCTTGGAAAAAAATTTTACAT
Source organism: Sylvilagus bachmani (assembly GCA_015711505.1). Classification (NCBI taxonomy): domain Eukaryota; kingdom Metazoa; phylum Chordata; class Mammalia; order Lagomorpha; family Leporidae; genus Sylvilagus; species Sylvilagus bachmani. The sequence continues at coordinate 7,648,529 of CM027390.1, forward strand.
TGAAGTATTTTTTTAATGTTTACTTACTTATTTTCGTCTACTTGAAAGGCAGCGCAACAGAGAGAGACAGAGATCTTCCGTGCGCTGGTTCACTTCCCAAATGGCTGCAACAGCCAGGCTGAGTCAAGCGGAAGCCAGGGTCCAGGAACTCCACCCTGGTCTCCCGTGTGGGTGGCAGAGCCAAGCACATGGGCCATCGTCTGCTGCCTCCCAGGGTGCATTAGCTGGGAGCTGGACTGGAAGTGGAGTAGCTGAGACCTGAGCTGGCACTCGGTAAGGAACGCCAGCGTCACAGGGGCAGCTTAACCCTCTGCCACAGATCCAGTCCCTAAGTTAAAGTTTGTTTCGCAAGATTTTTTTTTTTTTAAGATTTATTCATTTATTTGAAAGGCAGAGTGAGGCGGTGGGAGAGAGGGAGACTTCCATCTGCTGGTTCATTCCCCAAATGGACACAAAGGCTATGGCTGAGCCAGGCCAAAACCAGGAGCCTGCTACTCCATGCAGGTCTCCCACCCGGGTGGCAGGGGCCCACGTACTTGGCCCATCATCCGCTGCCTTCCCAGGCACGGGAGATGAAGCTGGATTGGAAGCAGAGCAGCCAGGACTTGAACCAGCGCTCACATATGGGATGCTGGTATCACAAGCAGCAGCTTGATCCACTGCGCCAAACGCCCTCCAGTAGAGGTGACCAAGATACAACACCAGCGTTTCGTAGGTCAGTCCTCTGCCACGTGTTGATGTGAAGCTCATCTTTCTATGAGTTCACAGAGAGCTCGCCAGAAGTTCTTCATTTAAAAAAAAAATGTTTATTTATTTGAAAGAGTTACACAGAGAAAGGAGAGGTAGAGGTAGTGGTAGGGGTAGGGGTAAGGGTAGGGGTAGGGGTAGGGGTAGGGGTAGGGGTAGGGGTAGGGGTAGAGGTAGAGGTAGAGGGGTCTTCCATCCACTGCTTCACTCCCCAGATAGCCGCAATGGCTGGAGCTGCGCTGTTCTGAGGTAGAGGTAGAGGTGGAGGTGGAGGTGGAGGTGGAGGTGGAGGTGGAGGTGGAGGTGGAGGTGGAGGTGGAGGTGGAGGTAGAGGTAGAGGTAGAGGGGTCTTCCATCCACTGGTTCACTCCCCAGATGGCCGCAATGGCTGGAGCTGCACAGTTCTGAAGCCAGGAGCCAGGAGCTTCCTCTGGGGCTCCCACGTGGGTGCAGGGGCCCAAGGACTTGGGCCATCTTCTGCTGCTTTCCCAGACCATAGCAGAGAGCTGTGGAAGTGGAGCAGCTGAGACTCGAACCGGTACCCATATGGGATGCCAGCACTGCAGGCAGTGGCTTTACCGGCTACTCCACAGTGCCAGCCCCTCTTCATTTTAAATTAAGAGAATTTTTAGGGCCACCAAAATTCACCAAGCGGATGTTAACTGATGACAAGAGTCTCATTACATCTGGATCCCAGGCCTTAGATACCAGTGGAAGGCCATACAAGCATAGTGCAGAAAGAGCCTTGAGCCAGCTAATCCCACAGACCTGTACTTTAACTCAGTCCACAAAATCTCATACAGTCCCTGGCAGAAATTGAAAAATACAGACTAGGCTGTAAGTTTTCCCCTTTAAAGAACTCTCCCCTTTTTCAGAGGTTACATTTGGGAAGGGCATGACAATAAATTGAAATAAAAATAATGGAGATTAGATACTAGGGCTTTGGTGTACAAGCTGTAGGCACATTTGTCCGCACCTCCTCATCTTTGTAGGATGGTAGATATACAAGTAATTCCTGCAGCTAGCAAACCTTCTTATGGGGTGAGAAGGGGGAAAATCTACTTTCTAATGTCATTAAGATCTATAGAATATACAGGGGCCGGTGCTGTGGCATAGCAGGTTAAGCCTCCATCTGCAGCATCTGCATACCATACGGGAGCAGGTTCGAGTCCCAGCTGCTCCTCTTCCAATCCAGCTCCCTGCTAATGACCTGGGAAAGCAGCAGAAGACGGCCCAAGTGGTTGGGCCCCTGCACCCACATGGGAGGCCTGGATGGAGCTCCTGGTTGCTGGCTTCAGCCTGGCCCAGCCCTGGCTGTTGCGGGCATTTGGGGAGTGGACCAGTAGATAGGACATCTTTCTACCTCTGCTTCTCTCTCTGTCACTCTGTCCTTCAAATAAAATTAATAAACCTCTTCTAAAAATCAACTTCTTCAGCAACTGGGGAGTAGACGGAGCAGACAGATGGTGAAGGGGCGGAGAGCGGGGCTGTGCAGCGAAGGACAGAGTGCAGTCCACGCAGAGCGCGCCTTCGTGGGTGGGGAGCAACTCAGGGCAGCAGCCCCCGTAGCCTGGGAAAGCAAACACTGGGGCGAGGAAGACAGGGCGCTCAAGAGCGTGGAGGAATTTTGGAAGCCAAAAAGGAATTTTCCAGATGGATCTGCGCACGTTTCTGAGGGACCTTGGAACCGTGTAATGCATGGGACCAAACTCGGAGCAGCGCATCGAAGGGGAAGCATTTGGGGGCCAGCGTTGTGGCGTCGCAGGTTAAGCCTCCGCCTGCGATGCCAGCTTCCCATGTGGGTGCTGGTTCCAGACCCAGCTGCTCCACTTCTGATACAGCTCACTGCTGCTGACCTGGGAAAGCGGTGGAAGGTGGCCCAAGTGCTCGGGCTCCTGCACCCACGTGGGAGACCTGGATGAAGCTCTTGGCTTTGTCCTGGCCCAACCCTGGCCATGAAGGCCATTTGGGGAGTGAACCAGCAGATGGAAGATATTTCTCTCTCTCTCTCTCTCTTGCTCTTCTCTCTCTGCAACTCTGCCAATCAAATAAATAAATAAAAAAAAGGAATGATGATCATCAGAGAAAATTAAAGAATCCAGAATTTTCACAACTTGATATTATAATGTCCAGAATACAATAAAAACTACCTGTCAAGAATTCACAGAAAAGTTAACTTCGAAACTACTTCAAAAGTTCATGGGAAAATGAAATCAAAAGAAGTTTATTTTAATGCAAAAAGTTTTTAAAATATGCAGTTTTTTTCCTAATGCACATGTTCTGTAAACTTCCTGAATTCTCATAGAACTACCTTAGGATCCAGAATCCCATTCTTGGGTGCACATCCAAGAGGAATGAAGTGAGCCTGCCCTGTTCCCAGTAGCCAGGAAATGGAGACTACCAGGCTGTTCATCCACCGGTACACAGGTAGGGAAACGTGATGCACGTACACAGTGGAATACTGTCAGCCGTTAGACGGGCTGGAACCCGCAGTATGCACAGCATGGCAGGAACCAGTAAGTTGAAGAAGCCGGGCACAGAAAGACAAATACTGCAGGATCGCACTCACGTGGGAAGCTAAGCCAGCTGAGCTCACGCAAGAAGAGAGTAGAATAGAGCCACCGGGGGAGGAGGGGATGGGGGATGGAGGCAGAGAGAGGTCAGCTATCCGGGATCAAAACGCACCACGTCTTACGTATGGTTCCCAACACAGGTAAGTGATGGATGTTTGAGGACTTGAGGTGCAGGTCACCCTGATTTGATCGTCACGCACTGGATCTGTGTATCAGTTCACCATACTGTGCTCCTCAAATATGTAGGATTATTCCATGTCAGTTCAAAAACCAGGGTCGGGGCTTGGCACGGAAGTTAAGTCACCACTTGGGCTGTTCGGTTCCCGGCTGTGCCACACTTCCAATCGAGTTTCCCGCTAATGCACCTGGGAAGTAACGAACCATAGCTCAAGTGCTTGGGCCCCTGCACCCACGTGGGAGACCCAGACGGATTCCCAGCTCCTGCTTCAGCCTGGCCCAGCCCCGCTGCTCGTGAGCATCTGGGGAGTGAACCAACAAATGGAAGATTTTCTCTCCACACCAAGCCCTGCCCCTGGCCATTCAAAAATGAAAATACAAATTTTTCCAATAAAGAAATTTATTTTTAAGACATTTTAAAATTTAAAAAAATTAAAATTAAAACTTTTTATTTTTTAAGATAACAAAATTTATTTTTTAATCACAGAGAGAGAGACAGAAAAATCATCCATCCACTGGGTTCACTCCCCAAATGGCCTCAATGGCCAGAGCTGGGCTTGTCCAAAGCCAGCAGCCAGGAGCCTTCTCTGGGTCTCCCAGGTGGGTGCAGGAGCCCCCAAGGACTTTGGCCATCCTCTGCTGCCCTCCCAGGCACATCAGTAGAGAGCTGGATTGGAAATAGAGTAGCCAGGACTTGAACCAGCACCCACATGGGATGCTGGCACCACAGGCAGCAGCCCTGCCCACAACACCACAGTGCCGGCCCCCAAGACATTTTTTAATCAAAAACTTACCTGCCTTAATAGAGAACGGAGAAAAAGGAACATATTTTAAAGAAAAGAAAATCAACTGTGTCCAGTGCCAAGATGTACCAGACACTGGAAGTAGCGGACAGGGATTCTTTTTTTTTTAAATTTTTATTTAATGAATATAAATTTCCAAAGTACAGTTTATAGATTACAATTCTCCCCACCCCATAACTTCCCTCCCACCCGCAACCCTCCCCTTTCCCGCTCCCTCTCCCCTTCCATTCACATCAAGATTCATTTTCAATTCTCTTTATATACAGAAGATCAGTTTAGTATATATTAAGTAAAGATTTCAACAGTTTGCCCCCACATGGCAACACAAAGTGAAAAATACTGTTGGAGTACTAGTTATAGTATTAAATCACAATGTACAGCACACTAAGGACAGAGATCCTACATGATATTTTTTGAAAAATTGATTAATTTTCTATGCAA
>CM027390.1:7653369-7732197 GCA_015711505.1 Sylvilagus bachmani
TCGATCCAGTATATACTAAGTAAAGATTTCATCAGTTTGCACCCACACAGAAACACAAAGTGTAAAATACTGTTTCAGTACTAGTTATAGCATTACTTCACATTGGACAACACATTAAGGACAGATCCCTCATGAGACGTAAGTACACAGTGACTCCTGTTGTTGATTTAACAATTTGACACTCTTGTTTATGGCGTCAGTATCTCCCTAGGCTCTAGTCATGAGTTGCTGAGGCTATGGAAGCCTTTAGGGTTCGCCGACTTCAATCTTATTCAGACAGGGTCATAGTCAAAGTGGAAGTTCTCTCCTCCCTTCAGAGAAAGGTACCTCCTTCTTTGATGGCCCCATTCTTTCCAATGGGATCTCACTCACAGAGATCTTACCTTTAGGTCTTTTTTTTTTTTTTTTCCCAGAGTGTCTTGGATTTCCATGCCTAAAATACTCTCATGGGTTCTTGAGCCAGATCCGAATGCCTTAAGGGCTGATTCTGAGGCCAGAGTGCTATTTAGGACATCTGCCATTCTATGAGTCTGCTGTGTATCCCACTTCCCATGTTGGATCGTTCTCTCCTTTCTTGATTCTATCAGTTAGTATTAGCAGACACTAGCCTTGTTTGTGTGATCCCTTTGACTCTTAGATCTATCAGTGTGATCAATTGTGAACTGAAATTGATCACTTGGACTAGTGAGATGGCATTGGTACATGCCACCTTGAGGACACTATGAGAAACAGTAACTTGATCAGCTCTTGCGCTGACTGTTGTTGTACAATGTAATACTTTATCCATTTTAGTTTTTGTTGTTGTTGTTGTTCTAGTACTAGTGGTTGAACTCTGTAATCAACACACAATTATTCTTAGGTGTTTAAATTTTAACTGAAAAGTGATCCCTGTTAAATATAAGAGTGGGAATAAGAGAGGGAGGAGATGTACAATTTGGGACATGCTCAATCGGACTTGCCCCAAATGATGGCATGTACCAGTGAGTGAGAGAGATCACTCCCCTCTCCCCCTCCCCCTCCCCCTCCCCCTTCCCCTCCCCCTCTCCCTCTCCCTCAGACAGGGATTCTTAAACAGCTGTTAGAACTCTCCTCAGTGAAGGAAATGGAACAAAAGATGATTTCAATGAATGAAATCTCAGGAGAGAAACAGAAGAAATTAAAGAACCAAGTAGTGTACTGGAACAAAGAGAGCTGCTTCCACAGCCCAGGCAGCTCGTGTCCAGAGCCTCGGGTGGTCACTGACGTCAGACATGAGAGTGTTAATTGTTAAGTCAACAACAGGAGTCACTGTGCTCTAGCTCCCCAAGCAGGACCTCTGTCTTCAATGAGCTGTATTATGAGAGTTAACTGTAAAACCAGTTCTCAAACTCTGTGTGTGTGTGTGTGTGTGTGTGTGTGTGTGTGTGTGTTTAAACTGTTGAAATCTTTACTTAGTATAGAGTTGGTCTTCTGTGTACCAAGTTAATTGAAGATGAATCTTAATGGAGAATGGGACTGACAAGGGGAGGGAGGAAGAGGGGTGGTGGGAGTGTGGGTGGGAGGGCGGGTATGCTGGGAAGAATCACTATATTCCTAAAGTTGTACTTAGGAAATTTTTATTCTTTAAAATTAAAAAAAAAAAAAAAAACAGAAAGCTTCTGCTCCACCCCCACACCTGCACTCCCATCCCCCCTTACACGCGTGCGCACACACACACCAGGCCCAGGCAGCACCCGGGAGGAGGACTTCCCGGCAGAGCAGTAGCCGCAGGAACGGTTTCCCCATCACCCCTCACGGGTGGCGGCTCCCATGGAGGGCGCAGAGCTGGACGGGGTCTCCCCTGTGGGTCCAGGGGAGGGGAGCCCTGCATTACGACGCCCACTGTGAGCCGAGCAATGGGGAGGCGCTGGGCCTGCTGGGGCCTGGTCAGGCTCTGGGCCGTGCTGCACAGTGGCAGCGGTGTGACGTGGCGGGTCAGTGGTTCCCAGGCCCGACGGGTCACACGGCATTCCACCAGCAGTGACAGCACTGCCACAGCACACAGCCGGGAGCCGTGGTCCAGCCTTCAGATCCCCCCAGTGCTGTCCCAGGGTTGGAAAGCCAGCCTGCGCACTGCGACCTGGACACGTGGCCCCTTGCTGCTCGGTGCACCCGCTACGTGCAAAGGGCGCCCCGCTCCTCCTTCCATCGGCATCGCCATAGGACTCAGAGCCCAGCTGCTGGCACACGCTCGGGAGACGCTGCGGAACCGCCGTGTGCCCCAGGAAAGACCACGCCAAGCTCACTTCATTTCATTGTCTCTGTGCCTCCTACAGCTTTGGTTAGCAGGCACCCGGCTCATTTCCTAAGTCACATTGTCAGCTAACGAACCATGGTTGCTCAGATGATCAACACTTGTTTTATCTTTTCCATACGGGCGGTAATATTTTTGTGTTACCTGGTCAGAGCCAGCCTCACAAGTGTGCAACGTGTGCATCCGTGCAGGACCAGTACTCCTAAGAGCTCTGGACTTGACCTAATGCTCTCCTGTCACTGTCTTGAAATTCTAGAAGTTTTAACTACAGGCCCCATGTTTTCACTTTGGGCCCTACACGCTGTGGAGCTAGGCCTGCCCATGGCACGCACAGCGGCGTCAGAACAGCTGTCTTCAGCCATCTTTCTTGCCTTGTGTTCAGCAGTTGACTATCCATCCCCTCTCATCACTGGCTGGTGGGTGGGTGAGGGGGGAGGCAGACTCAGCCCTGGCCGCCCAAAGGGGAGGAGTGGCCCCGTCCAGACAGGGCCACCGGCCAGTCAGGCTGCTGCTCTGAAGGACTGGCAGGGGCTCACTGGTTCTTTGGGCAAATCCGGCCGACAGATCATTATCATTGCCATGAGCCCAATTACCTGTATCCCAGAAGGAAATCCACCTGCTCACAGGAGGCTACTCATTGCCACGGGGGTGAGGCTGCCCCTCGGGACGAGCCACGTGCAGTCAGAGGGTCCCGTCTCCCTGTTGCCGGGAGCTTGTGCAGCATCGAGTGGGGCTGAACACAGGTGGCACCCACAGATGCCACCCAGCATGGCCCTCGTGTGCTTGGGTCACGGCGTCTTGACGGAGGGCCCACTGCTGGCTGTGGTCTGGTGTCAGTTTTCTTCCCATCACACGATATCACTGTGGATCTGTCCGTTTCCACCACAAGTCTTTTGAGCTCCTTGAGGACCAAGATGTGTTTTGTGTTTGCATTCCCAGTATCTACATAGCAGAGATCAACAAATATTTGACAAGTGAGTAACAAGGCAGGCTTAGCCGGGCAGTGTTGACATTCGGTTGGTTTAGACTTTAACAGAGCTATTGCATCAAGCTCAATTCATTGCATTGTCTTCTGTATTTTTCTAACTTCTACCTACGTATCCATCTCATTTCCTATGTCACGTTTTCAGCTTACAGACAATGGTTGCTCAAATGACCAACATTTAGTTTACTTTTGTCCTATACTAGTAACGGTTTTGCATCAACTTGATTTCCAGGCTCTCCGTGATGTTGGTTTTTCCAGAATTTGTTTTCTACTTGATTGTATAAGACGCACTAATAAGATACATTATTTCAGACACTCTTATTCCATCCCCCCGAAAAATTCTTTCAAACATGATGCTATCAATTGAGTTAACCAGCGCCTCGCTTTTGTTAACACCTTGTTGGAATAAAACTAAGTCATCCAGTGTTTTAAGGATCAACTGGCTGCTTGGTTTAGCATTTGCTTCTGCTGCTGTTCTCAGAAGTCAGGCCACAGCCACAGAGGGTGAGACCCTGTGGGGTCCCTGGAGCCGCTACCAGCTAAAGGAAGGCGCTGGCTGAGGGTCCTGCAGAGCCGTGGGCTGGGGCTGTGAGCTTCATCCTGCACAGCCTGAGGCTGCAGAGCCGCAGGGTGAAACTGAGGCCGGAGGCTCGTTCTGGAGTTGCCAGTGGGCTGTGCAGCGTCTGGGTGCGAGAGAGACTTCAAAGGTACGCTCAGGAACTTGACCTCTGCTCCCTGGACTTGGGCGTTGACCGCTGTTGAAAGGACTTACTGCGGAACGTAAAGCACCAGCACCAGTCAGTCCATAGTGGGTTCACAATGATGGACGCACAGCGAGGCCCTGGAGCAGGTGCATGCAGACGCCCGTCAGACGGCTCAGCCTCAGCCTTGTACCCAACAGACGTGCACTTCCCATAGCTCCCTCTGACGCCAGCAGCCCGGTCACTGAGCATCTCACAAGCAAAGGTGGCACCCATGCACCATGTAGCCAGCATCCAATACACCCGGCCATCTGCACGTGTGACCTCAGAGAATTGCAGCCAGCTCCCTCGTGGGATCTCTCCGGGGAAGGGCTGAGATGTTCCGGCCGCCTCCTGGAGGGCCCCGGCAGCGGGTGGCAGCTGCACTGGCTCAGCAAATTCCCTCTCCCCCTGCCCACGCCCTCCTGATGGAGAGAGTGGGCAGAAACAACAGGCAGCTGGAGCAACCTGGGAGAGATGTGGATAAAGAGGGACGCCAGGCCGGCTGGGGCAGGGAGAAGTCCCCAGCTGGAGGAGTGGTCAGAGCTTTGCCACCTGGTTATTGGGAGGGGGCTGTAGTATCTTGAAAGAGACCAGAAACTGGCAACAAAAGGGGGGAAAAAAATAGACAAACTCGATCAAAGGCAGAGCTCCTGTGCATTAGAGGCCACAGTCACGAGGTGCCCCATTTCGCTTCTTCCGTTCGTTGTTTCACAATCATTTCTCTAAACACAACACGCACGGAGGCCGGCAAGCAGTCATGGAGCAGTGCGTTTCTGAAGAGACCGTAGGAGCAGGTGCCACCCCGCCTGGTGGAGGACACATGGCGGCCAGCAGGGGCTCCGAGGGTCCCTGAGTTACAGCTGAAGCCACTGGGATCGAGGGAAATACAACGTGGGGGCTCCACGTCTTTTATAATAATTCCTACCAGGAACGATCCCTAGAAATCCCTAAGTTTCCCTGAATGGCAGGAATCCGTAACGTTTGGCACAATGCTGCCTGCAGTTAATTTAATTGAGAGACCTCTCATGCCCGCATGATAATATCCGATTATCTTGTTTGTATAAAACTTAATAGGAAGGATGAGATCGTAAACTGCTGCAACCAAAAGGCAGTCACAGCAAGATATAAAATTTGAGTTCCTTGGGGCCAGCATTGCGGCCACCGCTTGCAACTCGAGCGTCCCATAGGCTTTTTTGTGTCCCGGCTGCTCCACTTCCAATCCGGCTCCCTGCTAAGGGCCTGGGAAAGGCAGTGGAAGACGGCCCAACTGTTTGAGCCAATGCTACCCATGTGGAAGACCAGGAAGAAGCTCCTGTGGCCATTTGGGGAGTGAATCAACAGGTGGAAGATAGCTCGCTCTCTCTCCCTCTCTCTGGATTTGTAACTCTGCTTTTTAAATAAACAAATCTTAAAAAAAAAAAAAAAACTTAAGTTCCTTGACAGCTCAACATAGGAGAAGTTTATGTACATAGGTCCCAGGGTGCTAAGGCACAGGCCACAGCCGTGGCTGGATTTGACGGTGGCATCAGGAGATTTCTGACATCGCATCATACGATGTTGCGGATGCTGGCTTCGTGTCATCCTGACACTACAGGACTTGAAGTTCACACAAGGCAACAATGAAACAGCTGGGTTTTATTTCCACAAGGCCCAGGAGTGAGGCGATAGCATCCGTAGGTTAGCTCAACCTACTGAGCATGCGAGACAACTCCAGCACATCGCGTTTGGTGAATGTTCATTGTTAATTTGAGAACAACACCTTATACAAGCAACTACTGTTAGCCAGACACACCAGACCTACAGAAATGAAAGTCTGCCTCCTTCAGAAAATCATAACCCAGGACTCCCAAAAGTCCTGCAGCCAGACTTCCTGCTCCAGGAAGGGTAGCTGCAGATTCCGGATAGCGAACAACCACTCTGACTGTAGGAATCATTTTATTCTGGCTTCCTCACCCTCGTGTCTGGGCAAGAACAAAATATCCAGAGAGGGCAAGGAAAAACTAGCTTTGGGGAAGAGAATGACATCAAATTTGTATTTCTAGAGATAAATCTAGCACAACTGTGGAACAGACCTTCTGTAAGAACGGAAAAGCAGAAGGTCAATTAGTACAACATTCCATTTATCTAAACAGGAGAACAAAGCACTGGGGTTGAGGAGTTTCAAGCATGAGAGAGACATAAAGAGAGGCAAAGCCAAGACTCTGCTCCTCTATGAAGCGACATCTCTAAGAAGTTAGGGAATTAAATTCAAGAAAAGAAATTGGATTAATCGGCCGGCGCCGTGGCTCAACAGGCTAATCCTCTGCCTTGCGGCACCGGCACACCGGGTTCTAGTCCCAATCGGGGCGCCGGATTCTGTCCCGGTTGCCCCTCTTCCAGGCCAGCTCTCTGCTGTGGCCCGGGAGTGCAGTAGAAGATGGCCCAAGTGCTGGGGCCCCTGCACCCACAAGGGAGACCCAGAAGAAGCTCCGGGCTTCTGGTTTCAGATCAGAGCAGCTCTGGCTGTTACAGCCACCTGGGGAGTGAACCAGCAGATGGAAGACCTGTCTCTCTCCTCTCTCTCTCTCTCTCTCTCTGCCTCTGCCTCTCTGTAACTCTGCATTTCAAATAAATAAATAAATCTTTAAAAAGTTAGAAAACCTGGACAAAATATAGCAAACATTGATTTAAGGTTATTAGCAACCTACCAAGACAGTATATTCAGGGCCAAGATATGGAATAAATGCACAGTCAAAACAATGTAAGCCCAACTTTTGGGGTCACTTTTCCCCTTGAGGCAAATGCCAGTTCAGAAAGCTGTCAGGTTACGAAGCTGGAACCGAGCTCGGTCATCGCAAGGGCAACTGAGGAAAGAAAAGATTTCTGTTTCTACCCAAGGGTGGGGCCCCTGGGCTCCTGCAAACACTCTAGGTTATTAGTTGGAACTCTTAAGTACTAACCTCTCATAAGAAGGGGAATCAAAAATAGAGTAGCTCTTTTTTTTTTTTTAAGATTATATCTATTTATTTGAGAGGTAGAGTTACAGAAAGTGAGAGAGAGACAGTGAGAAAGGTCTTCCATCCACTGGTTCACTCCCCAAATGGCCGCTATAGCCGGAGCTGCACTGATCCGAAGCCAGGATCCAGGAGCTTCCTCCAGGTCCCCCATGCGGGTGCAGGGGCCCAAAGACTTGGGCCATCTTCCACTGCTTTCCCAGGCCATAGCAGAGAGCCAGATGGGAAAAGGAACAGCCGGGACTAGAACCAGCGCCCATATGGGATGCCGGCGTTGCAGGTGGAGGATTAACCAAGTGAGCCACAGCGCCAGCCCCCAAAATAGATTAGCTCTTAAAAAGACCTGAGCCCAGTGTCGAACCCTCGCCAGCAAGGGTCCAACGGAGTCACGACACAACCGCTGTTGATCGGTTCTCAAGGAAATTTATTTACAGTGACAGCAGAAGGAGAGGAGAAAAAGAAGAAGCCCCCCGCCCCTATCCCGGTGTCCCTTATATATCCCAGGTCCCCTGGAGCAAGCAGTCCACAGCCAACAGTCCAATCAGATTAAAGGACACATCGAAAGTGTATCTTGTTCCATCCGGTTGTTTGTGCAGGTCTTGTGGTCAGCACTTCCTTGACTTGTTTTGCTCAGCAGGATGAGGCAGGTACAATGTTGCAATGAGGAGGTTCCCACAGGTGGCCGCCTGCAGTTCCCCACAGCCCAGCTGTGAACCATCTCAAACACTGACAAACACAAAATGATCTGTCCTAGCCCCGCTGTCTGGCAAAAGCAGAAGCAAGCCCCCTGGGAAAGAACACAGAACCCCAAACGATCGCCAAGAAACTACGACGGCCACCACTCACTCAAAAATAACCAGGGCCCAGGAGAAACCCAGCAAATTCCATGATCAAAGTGAACACCACTGAAACGAGGACCGATAGCACTCACCTCCTGATGTGATACACTGTGGGGTGGGGAGGATCCAGCGTCGGCCGCACACTTGTTCTAAACAAACAGCGCCTGATCTAATCAGGAGGGAGCAATCAAACCCAGATTGAGACCTCACTAAAAGCACCTGCCGCTCTATCCATCAAAACTGTCAAAATTGTCAATGTCCGAGAAAACAAAGCTGAAAAGGTTGAGGAGAGGCTTCAAGTCTAAAACCTGAAGACATGACAGCTTAATGCAAAATGTGACCCTGGATGGATCTGGAACAACAGGGAAAACAACATTGATGGGAAAGTTGGTGAAATGTGAACGTAGACTGTTCTTAGATAAAAGTAAATCATCGTGTAGTTTCTTGAACCTGATAATTGAACAATAGTTATATAATAAAATAACTTTAGAGGCCGGCGCTGTGGCATAGCAGGTAAAGCCGCCACCTGCAGTGCCAGCATTCCAGATGGGCACCAGTTCAAGTCCCGGCTGCTCCACTTCCGATCCAGCTCTCTGCTGTGGCCTGGGAAAGCAGTAGAAGATGGCCCAAGTGCTTGGGCCCCTGCACCCACGTGGGAGACCTGGAAGAAGCTCCTGACTCCTGGGTTTGGATTGGTGCAGCTCCAGCCATTGCAGGCAACTGGGGAGTGAACCAGTGGATAAAGACCTCTCTCTCTTTCTCTCTCTCTGCCTCTCCCTCTCTCTGTGTATAACTCTGACTTTCAAATAAATAATTAAATCTTTAAAAAAAATAAAAATAAGTTTGTTCTTAAGCCATACAATCTGAATCATTTGGGGTGAAAGTTCATTATGACTACATATTCTCAAATCTACTAATATTAACAAGAATATGGACAGAGCAAAGTAGGAAAATACTAAAAGCAAAACTGAGTACTGGGTTTATGAGTATAATCTGTTTATTCTTGAAACTTTCCCGTAAAGATGAGATTTTTTAGCATAAGAGTATATAAACTAACAGAATCAAACTGCAAATTAAATAACAGTTTTTAAATAACTCAAGGATAAAAGAGAATTTACAAAACATCTTGAAGTGAATGAAAATGAAAACACACCCTATCAAAATGTGTAAACCTTACTTAGATCTTCCAGGAACAATTACATTTTAAACATTTGCAACAGAAAATAAAGGTTTAAAATCAATGATTTAAGTCCTCTTCCCACCCAGAACTAAAAAATAGGCACAAATTAGACTCAAGTAGAAGAAAGGAAGTAGAGCGGTGTGGTGGCTCGACCAAGTGCTAAGCCGCCATCTGCAACTCTGGCATCCCCATGTGGGCGCCATTTTGATCCCTTTCCTATCCGGCTCCCTGCTAATGCACCTGGGAAAGCAGCAGATGACGGCCCAAGTCCTTGGGCCCCTGCACCCACAAGGGAGACCCAGCTAGAGTTCCTGGCTCCTGGCTTCAGCCTGGTCCAGCCCCAGCTGTTGTGGCCATTTGGGGAGTGAACTGGCAAATGGAAGATCAATTTCTTTCTCTCTTGGTCACTCTACCTTTCAAATAAATAATTTTTTTAAAGGGAAGTAAAAATGTCATGGCAGAAATTAATGGAAAAAAACCAGAAACCATCAGAATAGAGGGAGGAGAAAAAATTAAACCAAACATTGATTCCTTACAAAAAAAATAAAATTGATAAATTTTCAGCTAGACAGAGCAACATAAAAAAAGAGGAGGGATATTACTCAGATCCCACAGGCATTAAGAGAATAATCAATATTAATGAACAACCTTAAAGAATAATAAGATAATATTATGAACAGTTAATGCCAGCCAATTTAACAGACGAACAAATTCCTGGAAAGACGCAATTTACCAATTCAAGAAGAAAACTGAAAATCTGAATGACCCTACATCAAGTAAAGACTTCACCACTCAGAGCCCAGCGAAGCCAGTGAGACCGGAACAGAAAGAGAAGAGCAGTAACGAGGAGGCCAGAGAGGCGAGCGGCCCTAACCCCGTTAACCTCAAGGCCAAGGACTCGGGGGTTCCTCCATACAGAAGAGCAGACATTATCCCAAGACTTGAGCAGAGGAATGACTGAATCGTAGCGTCCTTCAATGGCATATCATATTGCCAGCCCCTTAAGACAGGATGCTGCCCGCGGGACAAATATCCTACTGGGCGTCAGCGGGAACAACAGAGCCCGTTGTAAAAGCTGCCGGTTTGCTGATTTGCTCCAGGTACCTCCCTTCCTCCCCAGGCGCCTCCTGGAATCGGAGAGAGGTTCCCCGCCGGCCGCCACACCTCCTGGAGGCACTGCAGGGAGCCCCCACGAGGCCACTGCAGGGGCCCACCTTGCCCAGGCCTGTCCTCCTCACAACCGGCCCCTGCAGGCCGCCCACAGCACATGGGTGCAACAGGCATTTCAGGCTGCAGGACAGTAGGAGGGGAAACACTCAGGGGCTCGAGCAGTGAGAGAAGGCGGCTCAGAAAAGCCTGGAAAGCAGGGGAGAGGCTGGGGAGGCCGGGAAAGGGGCAGGGCACCTGGGGGAGGCAGGGGTGAGAGCAAGGAGAGATGGGAGCAGCTCAGGCAGAGGGAAGCCCCTGGGCCAAGCCCCGGCAGGCGGTGGCCAGCGTGCAGAGTGCAGGCGGAACAACGGCCAGGCTGCAGTCCACAGAGTGGGGCCACGGGGCAGGAGCAGCCCCACGTGGGCGCTCTGGAGTGTACCGCGGGAAGGAGAACGGAGGTGAGCGACGTCGCAGCCTGCCACCAGGTAGGAAGGAGACGCGGGTGCAGAGGCGCTGGGCACAGCTGCGGTGGCGGTGGCCGTCTGGGCGAGAGGACAGCGTGGGGCCTGGGGAGAGCTGAGTTGTGCGTGCATGGTCTGCGTGTGCGCCGGGGTCGCGGCTCGTGTTCAGGCAGGGGGCAGCTAGCAAGCAAGGCACTAGGCCAAGGGCACCATGGGGCGTGCGATGCGCTCCAGTCCCGAAGCCAAGGCAGAGCGGACACCCTGAGCGCGGTCATGGCCACCGCAGAGAGAACAAAGCACGCACCGCGCAGAAGAAAGGGCCCGTGGCCCTGCAGGGCTGCCCGCGCCTCCCGGGGTGCTGCCCCCAGAGAAGCCCTGTTCAAATGCCCAGAGACGGAGACGCACGCCAGGGCCTCCTTCCAGGGAATCCCCTTTTCACTCAAAATAATGACGGAGCCGGTTTCTGAAGCTTGAAACCAGACAGGCCTAGCGATTACAAGCAGCTAGCTCCAAAGAGGGGTAAAAATGACAAGCGAGGAATACAGAAACGGGCTGGGATGGGCTGGGAGGGGCGGGGCCGTGGCTGTCATGGCAGCTTCATAATCACTTCGTGATCACGTGGCCACCTCCTGCGCGCCAGGGCCTCCCCAGACAGAACTTGGTGCGGTCCCTTTGCAAGAGCTCAGACAGCACTCTAGGGGTGGCGCTCGGTGCAGCAGGCTGAGGCACCCTCATCAGGGCCGACGGTTGGAATGCTGCCTCCGCTTCCAACCCCGCTCCCTGCTAATGCTCCCCTTAGGCGGTGACAGGACAGCAGACACCTTAGGAGGGGCAGCTCAAGTGGTTGGGCCCCTGTGCCACCCACGTGGGAGACCTGGATTGAGTTATCGCTGCTAGCGTCAGCCCCGCCCAGACTTGGCTGTTGCAGATGAAAAGATAAGAGAGATTCTCTCTCCCTCTCCATCTCTCCATCTCTCCATCTCTCCCCCCTCTCTCATGGAAATACAGATGTAAAAAGAATACCCTAGCCCTAGCTCAAACATGCTCCCCACACCCGCCACCGTGACGGTTTGTGTGTTGCACGCATGATCTGCTTATATTCATAAGGGAGTCTCTGTAGCTCTGACAGTCTGGCTTGGACAGATCCACATAAACAACAGCAGGAGTACAGGAGCATCCTTGTGATGCTGTAACTCCAGGCTTCTCTCCACTTCTGACAAAAAGAGGGCCTCTACACTCTGAAACGCTTAGCTATAGTTACTGGATAAAAAGCAAGTATTAGAACATTCCACCCAAGGCCGGTGCCGCGGCTCACTAGGCTAATCCTCCACCTGCGGAGCCGGCACACCAGGTTCTAGTCCTGGTTGGAGTGCTGGATTCTGTCCCGGTTGCCCCTCTTCCAGTCCAGCTCTCTGCTGTGGAGTGCAGTGGAGGATGGCCCAAATGCTTGGGCCCTGCACCCCATGGGAGACCAGGAGAAGCACCTGGCTCCTGGCTTTGGATCAGCACAGTGCAGAGGTCATTGGAGGGTGAACCAACGGCAAAGGAAGACCTTTCTCTCTGTCTCTCTCTCTCACTGTTCACTCTGCCTGTCAAAAAAAAAAAAAAGAACATTCCACCCAAAACGTGTTGATTTTTTCAGCATACCAGTTTTTGTAAATGAGAGCTAAATGACTGTCCCTTTGTAGCTCTCCACCCACTAAATAAAGTTTGAGGTCGGTCCATCTTTTCAGCTACATCGAGTTCTGAAACCTTGGGAAACAAGGTGCACACCATTGGTTTCAACAGACTATTCTGCAAACACTGAGAAAGCCCCGCCCCTCTGTTTTCCAGGACCATCACCGGCGGCCACTGCCCAGCTGTCACCACGTCCCGAGTGAGAATCACCTGGTTGCTTAGTAACCATGCGGCTCTCCAGGGGATTCTGATTTAACAGGTCTGGGATGGAGCCAATGGGCCTGGGTTTCAGCCAAGGGGCCTGGGTGGTTGCTCCTCCGGCTGGGTTCCACCACCCACGCCGTGTGGCTTTCCTGTTGCTACGGACGCTGCCAGTGCGGCCAGTTAGGGTTCTGGGGCTGCTCAGTGCTGTGTTCTGTATGCGCTTAACTGAGCTAGTCAAGGTGTTGTTGTCAAGGCGCTTAACTGAGCTATGTCAAGGTGTTGTCAAGGCGTTTAACTGAGCTATGTCAAGGTGTTGTCAAGGTGCTTAACTGAGCTATGTCAAGGTGTTGTCAAGGCGCTTAACTGAGCTATGTCAAGGTGTTGTCAAGGCGCTTAACTGAGCTATGTCAAGGTGTTGTCAAGGCGCTTAACTGAGCTATGTCAAGGTGTTGCTATCTTTGTGGTTCCCTGAGCCTGGAGGTTGATGGTCATCACCCAGTTTGAGGGATTAAGGTCATTATTTCAATAATCTTCCTGCCATTCTCTTGTTCCTCTTCTACTGGGATTCTCATTACACTTATTTCACATTACTTAAAATTGCCCGAGAAGTCACTAGAGCTCTGCTCATTTTTCTTCATTGTTCCTGTTTATTCCCCAGAGTTGATCGTTTCTACTGATCTATTTTCGGGTGCACTAATCCTTCCCCCTGAAGTCGGCTTGCTAGGTAGTAAGATGATCTTTCCACACATTCTCTCTCTCCAGTTTAGCACTGCCATGTGGTTCTTTACTCCCATTTTCCCATGGAGGCTCCTTGTATGTTCAGTTCATTCGACCATCTTTTCCTCTACGTGGCTGGATATTTTTATATTAACTGCTCAAAGCCCTTGTCAGCTAATTCCCACGGCTGGCCTTGGCTTGGAGTCTGGTTAAATCGGCTGCTTTTTTCCCTGACCCTGAGTTTTGTTTTCCGGCTTCTTCCCACAGACGTCTACCAGTTTCTGACTGTACGGCGACACTGGACAGGAGGTGTTGTAGGGAGTCTGGGTTACGTCATCTTCTTTGTGAGCTGATGAGTGACGTTCTGGCGGGCATTTAAGAGGTTGTTGCATGCTCTTGGTCGGGATATGCTAGCATTTTAAAGTATCACCCTCCCTCTGTGACGTAGTCCTTTCTCTCACGGCCTGGACTTTCTCCGTCTCCACTGCACGCCCGAGGGGTTCAGCAAGGGCTTCCTATTCAGGCTTGGCCAGAACTCCAGCAGCAACACAGTTCCGGAACCACTCCTCAGCTCTCGGCTCCACACAAGCCCTGCAAACCCTGCCTTGGACAATCCCAGTGTGCCCTTAGGCTTAGCTAAGCATCCGCCCAGTGGGGTCCACGGTTGGCCTACAGGGGATTAGTGCTCCTTGGGATGCCTGGGTCTGAACCCCGGCTTCCTGCCAGTGTGCTCCCTGGGAGGCAGCAGCGATGGCTCAGGTACTTGGGTCCCTGCCACCCACGTGAGAGTTCGCGGCTCCTGACCCCAGCCTGGCCCAGCCCTAGCTGTCGCATGTATTTGAAGAGTGAACCTGCTGATGGAAGAGCAATCCCTCTCTCCCTCCCTCCCTCTCTCTCCCTCTCGCTCCCCTCCCTCCTCCCTCTCTCCCTCTCTTTCCCTCCCCTCCCTCTTCCCTGTCTCTTCTTTCCCTCTCTCTCTCTCCCTCCCTCTCCCTCTCTCTCCTTCTCTCTCTCCTTCTCTCTCTCCCTCTCTCCCTCTCTCTTCCTCCTCTCTCCCTCCCTCTCCCTCTCTCCCTTTCAAATAAAAATCAATAAATTTTTAAAGAGAATCCACACAGTGAGTCCCCAGACAAGGCTAGGTCTCCTGCACAGCTCTCTCCTTCTGTAGTACCCGTCCTACCGACCTCAGCCTCAAACCCCAATCTCCACTCGGGTCCCCCTCTCTGGGGGACAGCAAGCAGAAAGCCGGGGTGATCGTGGGGCTCATCCTGTGTGTTCCCCATCCTCAAGATCCCTGTGCAGCACTGCCTGTTGGTCAGTGTCTCACAGCGGCCAAAGTACGTATTCCACCTGTTTTTATCTTAATAGTGGTAAAGAGAAACCGGTGCTGCTCTTTCTAGAATGGCCAGAAGTGGCAGTCAAGCACCGGCAATGACGATGGTATTTGTAAAACAGCGGTGCTCAATCCTGGCTGCCCGTTAGAATACCTTGAGGATGTTTCTTATTTAAATATTAGTGCCCCAGGGGCTCAGTGGGTTGAACTGCCACTTGTGGCACCATCTTGGCTGCTCAGCTTCTGATCCAGCTCCCTGCTGAAGCATCGACGAAGGAGCAGAAAACAAGCCAAGTGCTTGAGCTCCGGCCTCCCCCATGGGAGGCCAGGGTGGGGCTCCTGGTCCCGGCTCCTGGCTGTTGCTGCCATTTGTGCAGTGAACCAACTACAATCTCTCTCTCTCGGGGCCGGCGCCGTGGTTCACTTGGTTAATCCTCCGCCTTCGGTGCTGGCATCCCATATGGACGCCGGATTCTGTTCCGGCTGCCCCTCTTCCAGTCCAACTCTCTGCTGAGGCCCGGGAGTGCAGTGGAGGATGGCCCAAGTGCTTGGGCCCTGCACCCCATGGGAGACCAGGAGAAGCACCTGGCTCCTGGCTTCGGATCAGCACAGCACTGGCTGTGGCGGCCATTTGAGGAGTGAACCAACGGAAGGAAGACCTTTCTCTCTGTCTCTCTCACTGTCTATAACTCTACCTGTCAAATTAAAAAAAAAAAAAAAACTTCTCTCTCTTTCTCTCTCTCTCTCTCTCTCTCCAGTTCTGCCCTTCAAATAAATAAATAAATCTTTAAATATACAAATATTACTGCCCCATAGTATTTTTTTAAAAGATGTTATTTATTTATTTGAGAGGTAGAATTACAGAGAGAGAGAGAGAGAGAGAGAGAGAGAGAGAAAGAGAGAAAAGTCTTCCATCTACCGGTTCACTTCCCAAATGGCCAGAGCTGGGCCAATCTGAAGCCAGGTGCCAGGGGCTTCTTACAGGTCCCCAACATGGGTGCAGGGGTCCAAGCACTTGGGCCATCTTCCGCTGTCTTCTCAGGCCATAAGCAGAGAGCTGGATTGGAAGAGGAGCAGCCAGGATAGGAACCAGCACCGCAGGCTGATGCTTAGCGGCGCCAGCCCCGCCCCATGGTATTTTTCACAAGTTTTTAGGTGAGCTGAATGCGCAGCCACAGCTGAGCTGCAGTTTGAGTACGTCACAATACTTCTGTGCTTCTCGCCTTTACAGATGTTAGGCTCTTACCCGATCGAAGCAGCCCCCTAACTCACTGGGCTCCCTGAGCCAGCACACGAAGATGGTTTTGTTTTGTTTTTAAGGACTTATTTATTTGAAAGACAGATTTACAGGGAGAAGTAGAGACCGAGAGAGAGAGAGGTCTTCCATCTGCTGGTTCACTCCCCAATTGGCTGCAATGGTCGGGGCTGAGCTGATCCAAAGCCAGGAGCCAGGAGCTTCTTCCAGGTCTCCCATGTGGGTGCAGGGGCCCCGAGGACCTGGGCCATCCTCTGCTGCTTTCCCAGGCCACAGCAGAGAGCTGGATCAGAAGTGTAGCGGCCGGGACTCGAATCAGCACCCATATGCGATGCCGGCGCTGCAGGTCAGGGCCTTAACCCGCTGCGCCACAGCCCCAGCCCAGAAGAGGGTTCTGATGACTCCTTTTATGGCTCAAGGGCACCCTGGGCTCTGTCCTCTGTAAGAAGGCTTGCTTTGTCAGCTGCTCCTGGGACCTGTGCTACCCAGGCCACATCGACTTGATTAATAATTGACAGTCATCAGGAATGGTGTTCTGTCTTCGGAGGTCATTTTCTTTTTCTCTTTTTTCAAAGATTTTATTTATTTATTTGAGAGGCAGAGTTAGAGAGGGACAGACGGAGCAAAATGTCTTCCATCTGCTGGTTCACTTTCAAATGGCCACAATGGCTGAGCAGACCCAAAGCCAGGAGCCAGGAGCTTCTTCCAGGTCTCCCACGTGGGTGCAGGGGCCCAAGCACTTGGGCCATCCTCTGCTGCTTTCCCAGGCCATGGCAGAGAGCTGGATCGGAAGTGGAGCAGCCGGGACTCGAACCAGTGTCAACATGGGACGCTGGCGCTGCAGCCCCGGCCCCTGGAGGTCATTTTCTGAAGCATAACCCTAGGTTCTAGCACAACCCCCAAAACGGGGGCTGATTGGTTGGGAGCTCCTACAGACCTGCGACTGCTCCAACAGAGCCTGAATCCGCACATTACAGACCCCGTAACTAACTGCAGAACAAGACAGAACTCAAGCAGCAAAGCAGGCCGGGTCTCAGCAGTCCCACCACTGGTGGGGGAAGCGAGGGTGGGCCGCAGCCAGGGCATGGAGCCGGGCAGCTGGAGGTTCTGAGCGTCCGCAGGAACAGCCCCAGAATAGGGCCATCGCACGTTTGTAGCCTAAATAGGACGCTGGTGAGTTTTTTGAAATAATGCTTTCACTTTTATTTATGGTTGGTATCCAAAAAAAAAAAAAACACAAAACTTGTTCTCATTAAGACAAGTAACAAAGAGACAGGTGTTGGGCTCAGCCATTGAGATCCACTTGGACCCCCTGCATTCCGTATTGAAGTGCCTGGGTTCAGTCCCGGGGCCGCTTTAATTCTAACTTCCTGCTAACATGTACCTTGGGGTACAGCCAATGAGCCCTGAGCCACGTGTGGGGGATCTGGACTGAGTTCCCACGCCCCAGCTCTGGCCTGGCCCAGTCCTGGCTGTTGCAGGCATTTGGGGAGTGGATCAGCAGATGGGAGATTTCTGCTCGCTCGCTCTGTCTCTCTCTGTCTCTTTCTGTCTTTCTCCTCTCTCTCCCTGCATGCCTTTAAGATAAAAATAAATAAATAACTTAAAGAATATGAATATGAAATACACAGGCTAAGTGTCCCTTGTCCAAAGTGCTTGGACCCAGAAGTCAGAAGTGTTGTGTATTTCAGATCTTTATTTCAGACTTCGGAATGTCCACATTTATATAATGAGATATCTTGCCCAAGGACTTGGGCCATCTTCTACTGCTTTCCCAGGCCATAGCAGAGAGCTGGATGGGAAGTGGAGCAGCCGGGACTCGAACTGGTGCCCATGTGAGATGCCAGCACTGCAGACAGTGGCATGGGTTAGCCTGCTTCCTTCCTTCCTTCCTCCCATGACCCGGATGAAGCTCCTGGCTTTGGCCTGGCCCAGCCTAGTAGATGTGGCCATTTGGGGAGTGAACCAGCGGAAGCAAGACCTTTCTCTGTGTTTCTCTCTCTCTCTCTCCTCATAATACCTCTCAAATAAATAAATATTTCAAAATAAAGAATAAAATGGTTGTTATACTGTTATTATTTAGGGGAAAGTGCTTATACATGTACAATACATACACGACTGATTTTCCAATATTTTCCATCTACAGTATAGATATATACACATGCATCTAAGAGAAAGTATGTGATCTTGACTTATGAGGCTCTTTTTCTTTTCTCAGATTTATTTATTTAAAAGGCAGAGGGACAGAAAGATGTCTCCCATCGCTCACTCACTCCCCAAACGGCCCCAACAGCCCGGGCCGGGCCAAGCTGGAGCCAGGAGCCGGGAGCTCCATCCGGGTCTCCCACGGGGACGGCAGGGTCTCAGCCCTCCATCTGCGGCTTCCCAGGCACATTGACAGCGAGCTGGGTGGAAGCAGAGCACCAGGGCTCAGACCACGATTCCAGGAGATAGGGTTGCAAACCCACCGGCATCGCCCTCTCCTTTATGAGATTCTCCTGTGAAGAACAGCTGACAAAGTCCACAGGGACCCGCCCTGGGTGACTGCATGACTTTCCAGGCCATCCCCACTGGGTCCACATCCACCCAGGCGCAGGCCCACAGTTCATCACCCAGCGGGGTGACCCCTGGGGCAGGGACCGGTCCACCCTAACAGCACAGTCATCACGCAGCTCTGGAGCTATTTCTAGCACTGACTCTCACCCCGGAGGTCACGGCCAACCACGCCCGCAAGGCTCCTCTGAGAACATCAAAGCCACAAGCTGGGCAGCTCTGCACGTGCTTCGCCCTCGGGATAGGAGACGCAGCTGCTCACCAGAAGTCTGGGGACCACGCCTGGGCAGCTCCCCTTTCCCCCACCCTCCCCCACCCAGGTCGCCTTGCACCATCCAGGGCCACGCCTCCTGGCCACACCTCCCAGCCTGCTCTGCCTGCAGGAAGGGGCGGGAGGACTGGAGAGGGAGAGGGAAGGGGGAGAGGCTTCAGGCTAACTTAGAGTGCACCAAGGGCCCCTCCGCCTGCGCCGCTGGATCAAGAATCTGCATGAAGAAGCCCAGAGCCAACTTCAGTCCGCCTCGTTGCCCATGATAGAGCAACTGGGGGTGGAGAGGGGGTCAGAGGTCACAGCAGGCGGCCGTGGAGCCTCACTTAGGACAACTGCCAGAGCCTGCTGCGCCGGCAGGGCCCCGAGGCTTCTAAGGAGAGCACCCGTGGGAGTCCATCTTCCAGGTTCCGTCAGAACCAGGCACGGGCCGCCGACCTGAGAGAACCCTTCTTTTCTCTTTTCTTTTTTTTAAAGATGTATTTCATTTATTTGAAAGGCAGAGTTACAGAGAGAAGCAGAGACAGAGAGAGGTCTTCCACTCCCCAGATGGCCACAGTGGCCACAGCTGTGCTGATCTGAAGCCAGGAGCCAGGAGCTTCTTCCAAGTCTCCCACGTGGTGCAGGGGCCCAAGGACATGGGCCGTCCTCTGCCGCTTTCCCAGGCTCATTAGCAGGGAGCTGGATCAGAAGTGGAGTAGGGGCCGGTGCTGTGGTACAGCAGGTTAAAGCCGTGGCCAGCAGTGCCGGCATCCCATAAGGGCAATGGTTCGAGTCTCGGCTGCTCCTCTTCCAATCCAGCTCTCTTCTGTGGCCCGGGAGTGCAGTGGAGGATGGCCCAGGTACCCATGGGAGACCAGGAGGAAGCACCTGGCTCCTGGCTTTGGATGGGCGCAGCTCCAGCTGTTCAGGCCAACCGGGGAGTGAACCAGCGGACCGACAGGAGACCTTTCTCTCCGTCTCTCTCTCTCACTGTCTGTAATTCTACCTCTCAAATAAATAAATAAAATCTTTAAAAAATAAAAATGAAAAAAAAAAGAAATGGAGCAGCCAGGACTCACACCCCAGGCAGGACCCCGGCGCTGCCAGGCGGGGCTTGGACCCGCTGCGCACAGTGCCGGCCCCCAGCACCCCTCTTCTGCTCCCACATTCTGCTGTCAGACGGGCAGGCCCTGGAAGGATCAGACTCTACCAGGACGTTCTGCTCGAAGGCACCACCCCCCCCCCCCCCCCCCCCCCCCCCCCCCCCGTGCCAGGAACAGGCGGTGCTGCCCGCTGAGGTACTGCAGTGGCTTCGTTCACGTGTGCGTCTCCACAGCCCGTGCAGTGCCTGGCGCCCAGGAGGAACTCACTAACGTGTAAACTGAAGAGACCCCTGCCGCGTGGCTGCGTGGTCTGTGCACAGCAGCTGGTGCTGGAGCGGCAGACTCGGGCAGACTCTGGCCCACTGGGGGCCGGGAAAGAAGGCAAGGGCCAAACCGGAAGCCGGGAGAGCTGGGCTGCAGGCTCTGACACGCGGCCTCCCGGCTCGGCCTGCCTGGGGGCTCCCTCGGGCTCCCTGACTCCTTAGACTGTGGCCTCCTACAGGCCAGTCTAAGCAAAGTCCCCTGCCGGGCAGGTGTCTGTCTTGAGCAGCATTGTCTGTGTATTTTTTATGCATATCAATGTGTCTGGAGCAGTGCCTAGAACATAACAGATACCCATGGTGTAGCTACAGGAGTATGTGTGGTATAGTCACAGAAGTGCACACGGTGTAGTACAGGAGTGCGCATGGTGTAGTACAGGAGCACACATGGTGTAGTCACAGGAGTGCACATGGTGTAGTACAGGAGCACACATGGTGTAGTCACAGGAGCACACATGGTGTAGTCACACAAAAGGTTGAGAACGAGACAGGCTGCATCGCACTCGGCACTGAGCTCTCTCACTTGCTGACCGACGTGACCGTTCTGGGCTGCACAGGGCTGTGCGTTCTCGAGCCTGTGGCTGACTTCCCGCAGTGAGGGCTCTGCAGAGAAGAGCCGCCGAGGCCGGGTGCCTGTGCCCCGCACGGTGGCCTGGTCTTCGGTGACAGCCGCCCTCACGGGGCACATGTGAGCACGTGGAGGAGGGCCTGCCGCGCCCGGGCGCTGCGCGCCCAGGCGCTGCACACACCACGTTTGCTGACGCGGGGCTGCACCTGTCCCAGGCACGTGGATTTGGAACACGGGCGTCCCAAGCAGAAGCTGAGCCCAGCAGCACACCACCGGCTCATGCAATACCACACTTCCAAATGGAACAAACCCGGGGCCGGCGCTGCGGCACAGCGGGTAAAGCCACCACCTGCAGCACCGGCATCCCTTACGGGCGCCAGTTCAAGTCCCGGCGGCTCCACTTCCGATCCAGCTCTCTGCTCTGGCCTGGGCAAGCAGAAGAAGTGGCCCAAGCCCTTGGGCCCCTGTGCCTGCATGGGAGACCTGGAGGAGGCTCCTGGCTCTGGCCGGTGTGACCATCTGTGGAGTGAACCAGCTGAAGCAAGACTCTCTCTCTGCCCCCCTCTCTCTGCCTCTCTATAACTCTGCCTCTTAAGTAAATAAATAAATAAGTAACCAAATCTGTTGTCTCCCCATAAATCTACGTAGATCCATATACATGTAGATGTCTGTGTATCCAGGTTATACACATGCACACTGTTCAGGTTTAAATGGAATTTTATGTGCAAACACAGTTCTTTGTTAATGACTTTAGTGGTGTTGTGCCTTTCTGAATCTTTTAATTTTTCTGCAACAATTCTTGAATACTTTAAAAGAAAGAAAAAAATTGTCAAAAGAGAGAAAGAGAGAAAGGGGGAGAAAGAGAGAAAGCTGAGCAGAAGGAATCCATTTCTTTTTCATGATTTATTTATTTATTTGAGAGGCAGAGTTACAGAGAAAAGAGGGAGGGAGGGAGGGAGGGAGAGAGAGAGAGCGAGCGAGCACCTCCATCCTCTGGTTCACTCCCCAGATGGCCGCAGTGGCCAGGGCTGGGCCAGGCCCAAGGCAGGAGCCAGGAGCTTCATCCAGGTCCCCCACGTGGGTGTCAGGGGCCCAAGCACTTGGGCCACCTTTGGCTGCTTTTCCCAGGCCATCAGCAGGGAGCTGGATCAGACGTGGAGCAGCTGGAACAAGAACTGGCGCCCACAGGCGAGGCTGGCATTGCAGGCAGCAGCTTTACCAGCTACGCCACAGCGCCGGCCCCAGGAATCCTTTTCTAACAGAGGATTTCCAAGCTGCGATTCCGTAGTCTTGTGGGGGCAGGGGGCCTACTCCCTCCCCTCAGGACACTCAGAGCCCACTCAGAGCCCACTCACAAGCTCTGATGCCCACTCAGAGCTCACTCAGAGCCCCAGGTGTGCCGGCGCCACAGCTCAATAGGCTAATCCTCCGCCTTGCAGCGCCGGCACACCAGGTTCTAGTCCCGGTCGGGGCGCCGGATTCTGTCCCGGTTGCCCCTCTTCCAGGCCAGCTCTCTGCTGTGGCCCAGGCGGGCAGTGGAGGATGGCCCGAGTGCTTGGTACCTGCACCCCATGGGAGACCAGGAGAAGCACCTGGCTCCTGCCATCGGATCAGCACAGTGTGCCGGCCACAGCGCGCCGGCCGCGGGGGCCATTGGAGGGTGAACCAACGGCAAAGCAAGACCTTTCTCTCTCTCTCTCTCTCACTGTCCACTCTGCCTGTCAAAAAAAAAAAGAGCCCCAGGCGTCGTCCCGTGTCCTGCAGGCCACCCTGTGAGCCACGTGAGCCACGTGAGCCGGGTACATGATTGCAGCATCCCTGTACCCAGCAGCCGGCCCCAGGCAGGACTGCTGGGAGGTGACACCCTAGAAAACACAGGATTAAGGAGTGATTCGATTGGACGACGCCCAACACAGATGTGGGATGAGGCCCTGTTGTCCCCCAAAACCAAGCAGACGTGCCTGGAAGGGCAGCCTGCTCGCCTTGCTGGTCCCAGGTGCCACGCGGAAAGGCGCGCGGAGGCACGTGCCAGCGTCGAGGCACAGGTCACCACAGGCAACACAGGGAGACAGGCGCCTCCTCGAGTGGAAGTTTCCATCAGGTTTCTTAACCACATTTTCTGTCAACCAAGTTATAGATTGAGCTGAGAAGGCACGGCTAGGACGGTGTGATCAAGACAGGAAGGCAGCGAGCTCTGGCTTAATAAAATATTAACATCCCCAGCATAGTCAATGACTAACCAGAAGGATACTCAGTGACCTTTGAACTCCGGACCCAAGAAACGTGGGGCATCCGCAGGCTCGCTTAACAGCTCCATCCGAGGAGCGCGAACCCAGCGCCCTGGTTCCCACCCGGCGGACTCCTGCCGGGCCCCCGCGCACAGCCGGATCCACTCAGCCCTCGGGAGGGCGCCGCTGGTCTCACCGGCTCACCTCGTTTATTCCCCCAGAGACAGCCTTGTTTTAGCGCACACGGGCCATGGTAAATTCATTTCCGGGGCAAAAGGTTTCAAGTGCGCAGAAGAGGTTAAGGAGAAGGAAAACCGGGCAACAGACAACTCTGCTTCCCCAGCTCAAACTCCACTAACGGGCGAAAACCTCCCTGAACTCCACTCCAAACACTGCAGTTCCTAAAGCGGCGCCCCCAGAGGATGGGGAGGGAGCAGAAAAACCAAGGAGCGCGAGAGGACTCAGTGGTTCTCCTGTCGGAGGCTAAGTCTGCAGCACGCTGGGGAGGGAATCCAGGCGGCTGCACAGTCTCCTGAATCCTGCCGCTGGAGGACGTACCATGGAGCCCAAATACCTCGACTCTGTAGGGGCTCCAGGGCTGCAAGAGGAAGAAGCAACGTGTGTATAGCAAAACCTGGCAGTGCCAGCGTCCCATAGGAGCGCCGGTTCAAGTCCCGGCTGCTCCACTTCTGGTCCGGCTCTCTGCTGTGGCCTGGGAAAGCAGTAGAGGATGGCCCAGGTCCTTGGCCCCTGCACCTGCTTGGGAGACCCGGAAGAAGCTCCTGGACCCTGACCAGCACAGCTCCGGCCATTGTGGCCATTTGAGGAGTGAACCAGCGGATGGAAGACCCCACACACACACTCTGCCTCTCCTTCTCTCTATGTGTAACTCTGCCTTTCAAATAAAATAAATATATATTTTTTAAAAATTTTTTTAAAGACTTGCCTCTCAGACACCCATGTCTCCAGAACTCCATCCTGGGTCCCATCCAGAAGACACACACACACACACACACACACACACACACTGCCATACAAAACCGCACAGAACAGGTGTGCATCTCTTTATTTTCTAAGTCAACTAAAGATAGTTCGGCCCTCAGCACCCAGCCTGGCAGAAACTCTAATGGCGGCCATATTCCAGGGATTGCCCCTTAGTACGATTTGAACAGGATCTGGTTCCCGGAACTCACACAGACCTGTAAACCCTACCAAGTCTTTTGTTAACAGGTAATGGATTAATGGTTGATGGGTTAGGCGGAGACTTGATGCAGTCTCCACTGTGGAGCCTCTGGGAGGCGCTCCGATTGGGCTGGGCTGGAGGGTGGAGCTCCTTGTGTGAATCACCACAGGTCCACAAGGAGAGGCCTCGCAGAGGGTCCAGGAGGAGCTGGCCAGGTGATGCTGGGCCCAGTGGGGCCACCCCGCTGGGACTGTGACCCTCCAAGCTGCAATCAGGAGTCCACCCCTCCTACGAGGCTCCCCTAGGGAGTTTTAGTTAAAGCAGCAAGAAGTTGACAAAGCACAGTCTGGGGCTCACACAGGAGCTCCTGGGCCCAGGACGTCCCCCCATCAGGGGCTGCACCACCTCTCCCAGGCTCAGCTCAGCCTGAAACCCCGCTCAGGCTCTCAGGTGAGGCCAGCGCCTCCCGGAGGGCACACGGCTCAGCTGCCCCATCTGACACGCGGTGGGCACACCGCACACAGTTCTGCCCCCCACCCCCACCCCTACGCCAACTCCCAAAGGTCCAACCCCCAGCCGCCCAGCCCTCCCTTCCTTCCCCGGGGGCGGGCCAGGGGAGGGGCATTTTCAGCCTACCAACTGCCCTCCCCAGGCTGCAGGGGGCAACACGGTCCCAGCCCCGGTGCCACAAACCGGGTGCCGAGGGCAAAACTCTGAGTTGTTTGGCTCCACTGTATTTCTTGTCAACACTTTGAAGAATCCTGGGTTTTCACACAGAGCCCTGCTTCCTCTCCCAGTAAAAAGTCAGGTGTCCTGACAGCAGACCCACAGACCCCCTCCCCGTGCCGTCCCCGGCCGGAGCTAATGGATGGTGTGCAAAATTTAAAGGAAAACCCTGCAATTAGCAAACCCAAGAGCTTTCAAAGCGGAGTCAGCTCGCACACAACGCCAGCTGCTGCCTGCAGTGTGGCCTCCACCCTCTGACCCCGGGCATCTGCGACAGCTAGAGGCGCAAGCTGCACACCGAGAGGTTCCCACACTCTTCTTCTCGTTCCCATTGTCTTCTGCAACCGCTCCACAGCCCGTGGGAGCTCTCTTTCCTGCCTTCGCGGAAGACTGGTGCAGAGACATCTGAACCTGTGTCTCTGGAATTGCAACGCCTAAGGCCCCAGAGAGAGTCCTTTCACTTCTGCCATTTGGTTTGAGCTGGTCAGCAGGTGCTGGATGGGACAGGTGCTCCCTGCTCTGCCAGAGTCCCTACGGCAACCTCCTGTAGCACCAGGGAAAATCCAGCCAGTTACCTAGGAACTCAGTGCTTGTGAGATTTGGACTCCTTGATCTAGGCCTCAAAGTGTGGCCGCCTTTCCGGACTAGGACAGGGGAATCATTGCCTTTTCATTCTTTCAGACTGCCCAAAGAAGGAGGGAGAACATAACATCTCCATGTCTCCCCCTGTCATGGACTCCGAGCAGCCCGACGCTGATGGCAACGCATAGGAGAAGCCGAACACCAGCAACCACAACTCGCCAAACACAGCCACAAGTGAAAGGAAAACTCATTATGACCCCGCTGTGATGGTAAGGCCCCTGTTACGACTTTATCCATGGGAGGCCAGCACTGTGGTGCAGCGGGTAAAGCCACCACATGAAGCACCAGCATCCCATATGGGCACTGGTTCGAGACCTGGCAGCTCCACTTCTGATCCAGCTCTCTGCTGTGGCCTGAGAGGGCAGTAGAAGATGGTCCAGGACCTTGGGCCACTGCACCTGCGTGGGAGACCTGGAAGAAGCTCCTGGCTTTGGATTGGCCCAGCTCCGGCTGTTGCAACCATATGGGGAGTGAACCAGCGGATGGAAGACCTCTCTTTCTCTCTGCCTCTCCTCTCTCTGTGTAACTCTGACTTTCAAATAAACAAATAAATTCTTTAAAATAATAATAATAAACACTTTATCCAGGACCATCACAAATTACGTAAGACTACTGCAATGGGGTTTTGTAGGAGAGAGAATGGGCTGAGCTCTTACCACACAGGCAACAGTGGGGATTTATGGCCAAGAAACAGGGGAGGAGGGACTCAGCGGATAGCAAACCAAGACGCATCATCAGGGGTGAGGGTGACAGACTCCTGACAGGGTTCTTGCAGACGAGCCAAGGTGGGCCCGTGGGCCACGAGGGATGTGGGCACTTGAGCGTGGTCAGAGTGTGGCTGGAGGGTTCGGGCTGACCTGTTGAGGTCGGGCGCGTGAGGCTGTGCCCAAGCACAGGCCTGCTAGACAAGCAGCCCAGAGCAGGACAACGAGAGGTGGCCGAGGAGAGAACTGGGTCACACACCTGCTGCCCTCCCTGTCTCTGAAGGACCAGGAAGACTGTCGCCGGCTGGCCTGCCTCTTCCCCCACAGTACGAGGAGCTGAGGCTGAAGAGGAGAGAGGGAACCACAAAGGTGGGGCGGATCCTTAGAGCAGCCAGACGTCGGGGTTTCAAGGGTGGCTGGAAGTGGACAGCAGGCACCGGTCCGTGCGGGGGCTCATCTCAAGGTGACAGGGGACCGGGAGCATGGCGCTCAGGAGCGGGTGACAGGTCCTGCCCCCAGCACAGTTACTGTCCCTGGAGGGCAGGTGACCCACGCAGGTGGGCTGGCCGGAGCGGGTGGTTCTATGGTAAACGGTGACACAAGAGCGCAAGGCGCTGTTCGGGCCAAAGTTCCACACCACACAGCTTAAATGACACCACAACAACTCGAGGGAGGAGGACGTATCGCTTACTGCTCGTGGTAGACAGATATCAGGACGCGTACTCCTAGGCTGCTGGGTAACTTCCTGTATCCATCACTTTCCCTTACCCACGATCACGCAGTCCTCCAAGCTGCCAGGAGTGGGTTTGCCACTGGATCTGAATTTCAAGGAAGACCGTGAAAGCTGAAGATCAAGACAGAGGCCCTTTTGTCAAACTGTAATCCACAGAAATAGAGCCGGGAGGGTGCACCACGCCCGACAGCAAGAACAACGGACACAGGACAGCCAGGACCACAGCCTCAGGCTAAGAATTCCTGTGCTGGGCCCGTCCGGTCACTGTTCAAGTTGGAGTGGCACTACCCTCGCAACTGAGCCTTGAGCAGCCTTGACCTCAACCCTTGTGACCAAGGATTATCGCTTCAAAATATCTCGTGCGCGGCTCTTCAGTTTGCTTTGAGAATCTCCCCCGCCACTCGGATCCCGTTGGCAGCGCTCAGCTGGCCCCAAGTCTGCGCCTTCGTTTTGGGAGGATGTCTCTGACGGCTGCCTAGGTGGGCGACCTGAATGAGAACCAGGCCCAGGCCGTGGGCACAGACCCTGCACGATTCCTGCGTTGGGATGTAAACCCTAAGGGGATGGCAGTAAGAGACGGGGCGCTAGGGAAGCTATTAACTCCTACGGCTCCATCCTTGGGGGCGGGAGTGATAGCCTCGTAAAAGAAGCTTCCGAGAGCCGCCGGGCCTGCCGTCTCGTGCTCCACGTGAGGCCGAGACGTCGTGGCCTTTTGCCCTCTTCCTTCCACCACGTGAGGTCGCAGCAGGAAAGCACCACCCGGGACCCAGAGCAGGAGACCTCACCAGACGCCGCCCACCGCTCCACTCCCCAGACGGCCATAATGGCAGCGGCTGGGCCAGGCTCAGGCCAGGAGCCTGGAACTCCACTGGGTCCCTCCTATGGGTGGCAGGAACCCAACCCCTTGGGCCATCTGACCTGCGCTCTTACCAAGCACTTGAATTAGCAGGGACCCGGATGGGACGCAGAGCAGCCGGGGCTGGAACGGGTGCTCCACTATGGGACGCTGGCGCTGTAGGCAGCTGCTCAACCCACTGCACCACGACGCCGGCTCCAGGCTGTAACTTTTGTGATAGAAGCAAGAACAGAGGGAGGCACCCCTCTCCTGGGCACCCGGGCCACCAGGGGTACACCCAGAAAAAGGAGCTTCCCCAAGGCCTTGGCACAGTAAAGAGTACACAACCATACCCAGCATTGCAGGATCTGAGTCCACCCGTACAGGATGGACTGGGTCCGAGGAAAGGTGAGTGCACTGCTCGCCCGTTCCCCAGCCTCCCGATCCCGGAGACAATCAGATGCAGCGGGGAGCCAAGTCTAGCGAGGACTCGTTTATTCCATGCGTAACAGAACCTTTTATAGCACAAAACTGCAGAGTCATTGGGGCAGGGCTAAGGACCAACCAATCACTTAAACGGTCACTTTACGGGGGGATTTCTGTAGGACTAGCCTTATGTCTATACACTTGTTACTAGTCTTGTTACCTCCCCTGATGTTGCGTAGCCAATTAGCTTTTGAGTTCCGCCCATCTTACTTCCTCTGGGCGCCATCTTCTTTGCCCCTCCTTGGCGCCGCCCGGTCCGTGGGCCACGTGCACACATGCCGGGTCCTTCAGTGTGCTGCCATCCCCAGGACACCCGCCAGCTGGCTCTGCGGGCCCTGGCTTGGGTTAATTCGCGGGCCCGGCTCCACGCGGCTCTGTTCCACACAGCTCGGGCGGGGGCACCCGGGGGCAGCTGCGCATGTGGAGCCCCCGGGCCTGGCCTGGGCTGGCCTGGCCTGGCCGCGCCATGGCCGCGCTCATGCCCCGCACAGCATTATTGATTTTATGAACAGGGCAGGATCTGCAAGCAGTTAACATGAACAGCACTGTTACTCAGCTGCTCAGGAACCCCCGTGGTGCTGGGGACACCAGCTCCCGGGGCGTGGCGGGGGGACAGTGGGTAAGTCGCCCGGGGCAGTTCAGAAGTCTTTACTGTGACTCATTCCGACTTCTGCATCCCCAAGCTTCCAGAGCACCGGTTGGTCTCCACACTACTGCTTGTTTGTTTTGAAGATTGATTTGTTTCTTTATTGGAACGCCAGAGCATCAGAGAGAGAGAGAGAGGGAGAAACAGAGACAGA
The DNA here is from genome assembly GCA_015711505.1 of Sylvilagus bachmani. Taxonomy (NCBI): domain Eukaryota; kingdom Metazoa; phylum Chordata; class Mammalia; order Lagomorpha; family Leporidae; genus Sylvilagus; species Sylvilagus bachmani. Next base: position 7,682,309 of record CM027390.1, read on the forward strand.
GATCTTCCACCCTGTGGGTGACTCTCCAAATGGCTGCAGTAGCCAGGAACCTGGGACTCCACCCGGGTCTCCCACGAGGGTGGTCGGGGCCGAGCGCTGGGCCGTCTTCCACTGCCCTCCCAGACACCTTAGCCGGGAGCTGCAGCTGGAATGCCTGCAAGCAGCCCCTTAGCCCACCGCCCTCCCAACGCGGATTCCTGGGGGGAGGGAGGGTTTCAGTTCTTACCAGGGAGAGAAGCAATCCTCAGCCACCCTGAACTGGGGCCCTACATGGATCAAACAGTTATCAAAGGCCTCCTAAGACCCCCACCCCAGGAGGAGCCTGAACCTCACAACCATAGCAGGCGATGTGCCAACACAGGTTTCTGAGACAGGGCCGTCCCCTCTCGAAAATTCTCCTGCCTAAAATTAAAGACTCCATTTCCGCTTGCTCGGGGAACCACAGCTTTGGGAAAGATTCCTCGTCGTCTCCATGTTGGCTGCAGGTAAGCGACTTTGTGTGACACCTGGCACGTCTCAGGTGAGGTCACCGGGAAGCCGCTCCACGCCTCTGGGCAGCAGCGTGGGAGACACAGTGCCTAGCACAGTAAGCACTCCCGGGATGAGGCTGGGCGTGTGTGTGCGCCGCGGGCTGGGGGCTCCGTTGTTGAATCTCCCCCAGATGACACTGGTGCTGACCAATCCCCGTTTTGCCGGGAAGGAGACGATGGCTCAAGTGAGTGCCATCACCAGCGCCAGTGCCTCGGTGGAAAATGGTAGCGCCGAGACTTGAACCCAAGTCTCTGTCAACAGCAAAACGGAAGGAAAGGATGAAGGCAATCAGGAGACCAGAGAGACACGAAGAAGTGCCCCCAGGGAGTGCCATCCGGCAGGCACGGGGTGCAGGGCAGGGCCCCCTGCAGCTCCCTTAGACGACAGGAGGACGTGGCCTGGGCCTGGGAGGGGACACACCTCACTGGAGCCTGAGACCCCCAAGTGGCGCTGTAGGGTGATGGAGTGCGTGCAAGCAGACCGGGAGAGGACAGACACCAGCGTCCACACCCTCCACACACTCACGGATTTCTAAGACAGAGAACAGATCGCCCTCTCTCAGCGCCCCGGCCTGGGCCCAGGGTCACCTCCCACCCCTCCTCCCCAGGACTCCCGCACCGGGGCTGCCCGGCGGCCACTGCCCACCGTGGTGCTCGGGCTGGAGCCCCTCTGAGCCAGCCAAGGTGCTGTACAATCAGGCCGGGCGCCGCGGCTGGCCTCTAGGGGACAGAGGGTCCCGCGAATGTCCCCCAGGGCTGCCGATCCGCCGGCTGCTGTCCAGCAGGGCCCCGCATCGCCAAAGCCCATGGCCACCACACTCCCTGCACATACCGTGTGAGCCGCGCGTGTTCGCCTTGGAAGCACCGTTCTTGGGGAGAAATTCGCTCTCCCAGATCCTTGTCTTGCAGCGTCGCACAAAACGACAGGGCGCACACAGAACGCACACGGCTCCCTACCTCCCGGGCCCTCGGGAGGCCGGCTCCTCGCCTCGCCTAACCGCTATGTTTAGAACTAGCAGGATCCCTTGCGCGCCTCTCGCCGGCTCAGGCTTCCGGAAGGTTCAAGGGCAGCGACACGCCCAGGTGTTCCCTGAAGGGTTAACTACAAGGACCACCCTCGGGAGCATGCTCATCCTTCAATCCGCACTGCCTGCCTCCCGCCTGGGAGGATCTAGGTGACAGGAGAGAAATGAGAAATGGGGGTGGGGGCCAAGACGGAAGCGGGAACTTGACAGTGTTCCTGAATGCTGAGCCAAGTCCTGGTGAATCAAACACTAATGCAGAGAAACCCGAAGTCTGGCTTTTTCATCTGAAAAGAAATCCTACTGTCCAGCATCTTAAAGAACAAGGATGAAATAGAATTGAAAATGTAAATTCAAGAACATTTCACGCCTATGTGATGTGACCCAACAGAGAAAAGAAAGAGTAACCGAAATAGACCTCCCCTAGGGTCTTTCAGACTTTTGCTGAGAACCGTGGGGTGCGAGCAGTTTCAGGCTCCCCGGGGGCGGATGACCTCACGTCCCACCTGGGCATCTCCACACCTCCCCCATCCAGAGGCCCTGTGCGCCCACCTGCAAAGCCCCTTCCCTTTCCAAACCCATCCCAAGGATGTCAACCATGGCACCAAATACCCGCCCCCCCTTTCCCCAGGCTCCTTGGCTGCTACGTCTTTTTAGATTCACTCAAAAATGTTATGATTCACTCCAAGGTTTTAAAAGAAAGAGGCTTTTAAGTAATGAAACAACCCAAAAGGGTTCAAGGCCTTGAGAAGCCGATGGAAGGGCACAAAGCATGCTGTCCAACGGGGAAGAAAGTGTTTGCAATAGAGGGAGGCTTCCAGAGGGAGCCCAGCGAGGGGCTGTTTCCTAGTGGAGTTTATTTATCTCCAGAGAGTCCTTCCCGTCCGCGTGTCCTAGTCACAGGAGACTGAGAGGAATCACCAGGCGAAACATTAAATATATAAGATTCATATCAAAACAAAAGTCTCCTATGATCCAGTTTAAGACGCAAAGTTCCAAGGTGAAGCTTTTTTTTTTTTTTTTGACAGGCAGAGTGGACAGTAAGAGAGAGAGACAGAGAGAAAGGTCTTCCTTTGCCGTTGGTTCACCCTCCAATGGCCGCCGCGGCCGGCACACCGTGCTGATTCAAAGGCAGGAGCCAGGTGCTTCTCCTGGTCTCCCATGGGGTGCAGGGCCCAAGCACTTGGGCCATCCTCCACTGCACTCCCGGGCCACAGCAGAGAGCTGGACTGGAAGAGGGGTAACCGGGACTAGAACCCGGGGTGCCGGCGCCACAGGCAGAGGATTAGCCTAGTGAGCCGCGGCGCCGGCCTCCAAGGTGGAGCTATTTTGACCAATCTCGGCCAAGGCTCAGAAGTCTGCGTGTTTACACTTTACCATGGAATTTTCGTTCCATTATCGGGATTTAAGTGCTTAACAAGTGTTTGCTGGTGAAGGGATTAACCAAAGCTCGGTGAGTCACACCGGAATCTATTTACCGAGGAGGAGGGCAAGTCCCCAGCCACCCGCCCCAGGCCCTGCAAACACAGGGAGGGGCTCGAGCGCCTCCTCGTCTTTCCTTTCTTTAAAGAAAACAAACAAACAAACAAGACAGACTTTAAACTCGCACAGAGGCATGAAGAGTAATACAACTTCTCACCAGCCAGTTGAAGGACAGACACATTGCAAAAGCCCGGGACTGCACAACCCTAGCCCCAGCCTCACTCTTCTCCCTCCCTCGCAGGCAGCAAATCCCCTCTGGAATGGACTCTCTTCGGCCCACGGCACCCTTGTCACATATGTAAATACTGGTGAACACTGCAGAGGTAGCCTTCTGTTTAAACATCGATTGCTTGATTTGAAAGGCATAGCAACAGAGAGAGGGACAGATTTTTTTTTTTTTTAAGATGTATTTCTTTATTTGAAGGGCAGAGTTACAGAGAGGCAGACAGAGGTGTTCCATCCGCTGGTTCACTCCCCAGATGGCCACAACAGCCAGAGCTGCACCCGTCCAAAGCCAGGAGCCAGAAGCTTCTTCGGGTCTCCCACACGGGTGCAGGGGCCCAAGGACTTCTGCTTTCCCAGGCCACAGCAGAGAGCTGGATTGGAAGTGGAGCAGCCGGGACTCGAACTGGCGTCCCTGTGGGATGGCAGCACTGCAGGTGGTGGCCATACCCACTAAGCCACAGCGCCAGCTCTGAGAGACAGATCTTCCATCCACTGGTTCACTCCCCAAATGGCTGCAACAGCCACTGCTGGGCCAGGCTGAAGCCAGGAGCTGAGAACTCCATCCAGGTCCCCCACGTGGGTGCCTGGAAGCCAAGCATTCAGGCTTCCATCCATTGCCCTCCCAGGTGCGTTAGCAGGAAACTGGGTCAGAAGTGGAGCGGCCGGGACTCAAACCTACACTTGGCTATGGGACGTGAGCGTCACAGGCAGCGGTCTAACCCACTGCACCACGGCACTGCCCCTATTTGGAAGCTTCATATGAATGGGATACTACGGGACTGCCCAACGTTGCATGGGGTCCTAGGCAATTTCTTTTCATTTATTTGAAAGGCGAGACAGAACCTAGCGTGAGAGACCTGCCATTCCCTGTTCATTCCCCGAAGACTCCCAAAGCCCAGGTCTGAGGCAGGCCAAAGCCAAGAGCCTGGAATTAAATCCAGGTCTCCCACATGGACGCGAGCCGTCACCCCTGCCTCCCGGGGTGCACACAGGAAGGAAGCTGGAATTGAAAGTGGAGCCAGGCCTGAAACCCAGGCACTCTGACCTGGGATACAGACATCCCAAGCAGCTATTATTCACTGCGCCAAGGGCCTGCCCCCCAGGCAAGTGTGTCTGGCCACTGTCTATATAAACGACTGAGTTGTCTAAATCACTGTCAGCACCATTCTGGTAGGGTAATACTGTGCTTATGCCAGCAGCCAGCACACTGCTCACTGCCCTTCCTGGAACCCAGGCCTAGAACACAGAGGCAGGCCAGAGCTGCCCAGGGCATCTGGTCAACCCCATGCATTGTGCAGGGCATGGAGGAGAAGACAGGTCCATGTTCAGAGCATTGTGTGCAGACAGCGGTCAGCTTCTGCTCCTGAGACCTGGGGCCCAGGACAGGGGCCCCCTGCCCCAGTCGGAGACCCATAGTGGTTTATCGTGTGCACACTTCTGCACTCAACATTTCCCATCCAGCGCTATGAGACACACTCTCGGCGAGCACACGGCTCTCGCTCGTTTTCATTGTTTAGCATTGCGGTACAGGAATAGACAACAGCCCGTTCATCTCTCTCAAGATAATGACATTTCATTTGTTTCCGCTCTTCCACTCTAAGAGAACGATTTTTAGCTACTCCTCTACACGTCTCCTGTCTATGCCTAAAAGGAATTACTGCGTCGTACTGTGTGTGTATTTCCAAAATATCTAATAAGTTATTTGGTAGAAAGTGATTCTACCGGGTGATAGCCAAATTACACTCTCATTCGTAGAAACTGCTTCCTGTCCATTCCAATAGTCTGCTCAGATTCCAATTTCCTGCTCATCTAAAGTGTTTGAAATGATATTTATGGTTTCAGTGTTCATTTTCTTGACTACCAGAAACTTTTTCTATGTTAATTTACTAGCTTTTGCCTTTAGTGAACTGCCTGTCTTTTCTCTTGGGTTATTCGACTTTTTAATATTAGGTCTTCATATGTGTTGGATATTTCCTATCACCTGCTCTGAACACTTGGGGGCAAATGCATTGCACACACATCTCATGGTCACCGACTTCTCTTTTTCCTAACTTGGGCTTTGGGCCCTAACTTAGCTTCGGCCTTAAACTGAACATCAGAGGTTGTCAATCTTCTTGTTGCTATTCATGTTTCCTGAGATTTGGAAAAAATCCTTCCCCAGCCTGAAGTCCTAAGTATTCTCTTCAAAAGTTGGAAGTTTTTGTCTTTCCTTCTTGGATCTTTAATCCACCCTAGAATCGAAGACGGTTTACCATGTGAGGAATCAAACTTCCTCTCCCCACTGAGTGCCCGGCTGGCAGCGCCATCCTCCGCGCCCCTCTGCCGTGTCTCAGCCCCAAACATGCAGGCAGAATTTCTCTGCTTTCCACTGCTTGTGCCTTCACCACGACTGAATTATCAGCCTTATAATAACAAACAGAAGAAGTCTAACACCTGTGCTCCTTCAAAACTAGTTACTCTGCTTTTCTGCAGGAAAAAACGGGAATTTTTTTCAACCTTTGACTTCCACCTTTTGCTGTCCCTTGTAAACAGCCCACTAGCAGGCTTGGCCCACGTCAGCATGAAAACGTCTACCACATTCATTATTATTAGTGGTGGGTTTGGAAGTCTTCCCTATTTTTCTCATTCTTTTATCCCGCTCATTGTATGCATCTACAGTCCCCCACACATCTTATTTTATTTTGAGGGGTTTAATTTAGTTCTTTTCTCCTACCCATCCATGGATTCAAACGCACATGCTTTTATTTATTTATTTATTTTTGACAGGCAGAGTGGACAGTGAGAGAGAGAGGGAGAGAGAAAGAGAGAGAGAAAGGTCTTCCTTTGCCATTGGTTCACCCTCCAATGGCTGCCACGGCCGGCGCACCGCGCTGATCCGAAGCCAAAGAGCCAGGTGCTTCTCCTGGTCTCCCATGGGGTGCAGGGCCCAAGCACCTGGGCCATCCTCCACTGCACTCCTGGGCCACAGCAGAGAGCTGGCCTAGAAGAGGGGCAACCGGGACAGAATCCGGCGCCCCGACCGGGACTAGAACCCCGTGTGCCAGCGCCGCGAGGCAGAGGATTAGCCTATTGAGCCATGGCGCTGGTCTTTTTATTATTATTTTTATTTACTTACTTGAAAGTCAGAGTTACACAGAGAGGAGAGGCAGAGAGAGAGAGGTCTTCCATCTGCTGGTTCACTCCCCAGATAGGCACAATGGCCAGAGCTGCGCCGATCCAAAGCCAGGAGCCAGGAGCTTCTTCCGGGTCTCCCACTCGGGTGCAGGGGCCCAAGGACTTGGACCATCTTCTGCTTTCCCAGGCCACAGCAGAGAGCTGGATTGGAAGTGGAACAGCCGGGACTCAAACTGGTGCCCATGTGCGATGCTGGCACTGCAGGCAGTGGTTTTACCCACTGTGCCACAGTGCCGGCCCCACACATATGCTTTAATTCAGTGGTTCTCGAATATCAGTGATTGCAGAATCACGCAGAATTCTTGTCAAAAACTCAGAATGCTGGCCTCCACTGTGGAGTTTCTCACTCAGATTTCTAGGGTTAGGGCTTAACAATGTCCATTTCTAAAAAAGCTCCAGGTGGTGAGTTTGTTTACTATTTAAGATTGGTTGATTGTGCCGGCGCCGCGGCTCACTAGGCTAATCCTCCGGCTTGCGGCTCCAGCACACTGGGTTCTAGTCCCGGTCAGGGCACCGAATTCTGTTCCAGTTGCTCCTCTTCCAGGCCAGCTCTCTGCTGTGGCCCGGGAGTGCAGTGGAGGATGGCCCAGGTGCTTGGGCCCTGCACCCCATGGGAGACCAGGAGGAAGCACCTGGCACCTGGCTTCGGATCATCGTGGTGCACCGGCCGCGGCGGCCATTGGAGGGTGAACCAATGGCAAAAGAAAGACCTTTCTCTCTGTCTCTCTCTCTCTCACTGTCTAACTCTGCCTGTCAAAAAAAAAAAAAGAAGAAGAAGAAGAAGATTGGTTGACTCATGGATTGATTTGAGAGACAGAGTGACAGAAACAGAGAAAGAGCTTCCATCTGTGGTTCACTCCCCATGCCTGTCACAGCCAGGCCAAAGCCAGCAGTTCAAAACTCCATCCAGAGTCCCCCGTGGGTGGCAGAGACCCAAACACTCGGGCCATCACCTGCTGCCTTTCCAGGAGCATTAACAGGAAGCTGGATCAGAAACACAGTAACTGGGACTCAGACCAGCACTTTAACACGGGATGTGGGGCCACTCTCTGCTGTGGCCTGGGAGAGCAGCAGAGGATGGCCAGGCGCTTGGGCCTCTGCACCCACGTGGGAGACGTGGAAGAAGCTCGGGCTCCTGGCTTCCGTCTGGCCCAGCCCCAGCCATTATGGCCATTTGGGGAGTGAACCAGCAGATGGAAGACCTCTCTCTCTCTCTCTGTACCTCTGCCTTTCAAATAAATAAAAAATAAAATTTTAAAAAATATAGGCGGTGTTGGCATCCCAAGTGGCACCTTACCCAAGGCTCACCCCAGGTGGTATGGATGTTGCTGGTTCAGGGCTCACACTTTGAGAAACACTGCTCTAATTCTCTTCCTTTAGTGCTTAGTCTTCAGCTTTTAATACTAATAAACAAAGTATGAAATCGCAGGCAAGCCAATGGGTTAAGCCTGCATGCCCTATCAGTGCCAGTTTGAGTCCTGGCTCCTCCACTTCTGATGCAGCCCCCTGCTAATGCCCCTGGGGAGGCAGCAGATGATGGCCCAAACACTACCCATTTGGGAGGCCCCGATGGAGTTCCTGGCTCCCGGCTTTGGCCTGGCCCAGCTCTGACTGTTATGGCCATTTGGGCAATGAATTGGCAGATAGAAAATTCTCTGTGTGTCTCTCCCTCTTTGATGCTTTGCTTTTCAAATAAATAAAATAACTTCTTTTTTTGTTTTTTTAAAATTCATTTATTTGAAAGTCAGTTACAGAGAGAGAGGGAGAGACAGAGAAAGAGATAGTCTTCCATTTACTGGTTCACTCCCCAATTCTGGGCCAGGTCAATGCCAGGACCCAGGAGCTTCACCCAAGTCTCCCAGGTGGGTAGAGGGGCCCAAACACTTGGGCCATCTTCTACTTTTCCCAGGCCATTAGCAGGGAGCTGGATTGGAAGTGGAGCAGCCGGGACACAAATTGGTGCCCATATGGGATGCCAGAGTCACAGGCACTGGCTTTACCTGCTATGCTGCAACACCAGCCCCAAAATAAATCTTTTTTAAAAAATAAATCTCTTTTTAAAAAAAATAAATAGGAGCCAGCATTGTGGTGTAGCAGGTTAAGCCTCCACGTGCAGCACCAGCATCCCATATGGGCACCAGTTCGAGACCTGGCTGCTTCACTTCCCATCCAGCTCCCTTCTAATGTGCCTGCGAAAGCAGCAAAGGACGGCCCAAGTGCTTGGGTCCCTGCACCCATGGGGGAGACCCAGGAGAAGCTCCTGGCTGCTGGCTTCCGCCTGGCCCAGCTTAAGTGGTTACAGCCATTTCAAGAGTGAACCAGCAGATGGAAGACCTCTCTCTCTCCACCCCCTTCTGTCTGCAACTCTGCCTTTCAAATAATTTTTTTTAAAATCTTTGAAAACAATAAATATCCTACTGTTCTTCCTAAAAATGTGAAGACTTTAGAAGAAGGTATTTTAACTCTGATTTGCCCTCTTTTGTCTTACGTGATTTTGTGATCCAGGGTTTGAATTGTGCCTTGCTTTCAATCCTCTCCTATCTGAGGACACGCTGCTTAGAGGAGGGTTGTGAAGATCTGCACGTTTCCGATTTCTTTGCTTCGTCTTCCTTCCCGCACTCTGGGCTTCCCCAGGCCTGCTTCCCGTCTGTACAGAGCACACCTTCCAACGACCCTTCACGCAGACCTGCTGGTGGGAGACGCTCAGGGGTTTCCACCGACTGCTTGTCTTGTTTTTTGGTTTCCTGTTTGTCCGTTTCTGATTTTGTTTGTTTGGGTATGAAAATGTTTTTCCACTGACATTCCTGACAGCCTGTCCGGGCTGACACAGGTTGTGTGTTAACTGTGCCTGTGTCTCCGCACTTTGCAATGATTCCTGTTCCGCTGCCTTCTGGCTTCCATTCCAGGATCTGCTGTAGGCCTTCCTGCTGTCCCCTCCGTGATACTGATTCTTTCAGTCAACACCCAGAGTGCCCACGTGATAAAGAAAAAGGGTTTGCTTGGCTGGCGCCGCGGCTCACTAGGCTGCTCCTCCACCTGTGGCGCCAGCACCCTGGGTTCTAGTCCCGGTTGCCCCTCTTCCAGTTCAGCTCTCTGCTGTGGCCCGGGAAGGCAGTGGAGGATGGCCCAAGTGCTTGGGCCCTGCACCCCATGGGAGACCAGGAGAAGCACCTGGCTCCTGGCTTCGGATCAGCACAGCGCTGGCCGTGGCAGCCATTTTGGGGGGTGAATCAACGGAAGGAAGACCTTTCTCTCTGTCTCTCTCTTTCTCACTAACTCTGCCTGTCAAAAAAAAAGGGGGGGGGGGTGTTTGCTTTGGCTCTGGGTTCTAGAGGTAAGGTCCAAACATCATGTCACAGGCTCAGGCTGGGGGCCCAGGACTGCATGACATCACGGCAGGGCACATGCATGACATCACGGCAGGGACAAATATATATCCCTGCCTCTGTGTCTCTGTGGTCTTCTCTCCCATCTTGCAAAGCCGCCAGGACTCAGTCACAGGGCTCCCACTAATGCTATAACCTAATCCAGTCACTTTCCAAAGACCACCCTCCTAGACAACGTAGTCTGGTGAAGTGTCTACCCTCTTTATGCCATTACTGTAAAACTTTGGAGATTAAACTCCCCTGTGAGTTTGGGGCACAAAGCATATAGAAACTGGCATCTGGCTTCACCCTGTGGCTCCTTTTTCTTCAGTAATCTCAGCGTCACTATGATGTGTCAAGGTGTTTGTTTTATTTATTTGTCCATCTAGGAACTCATTTTTTTTTAAGATTTGTTTACTTGAAAGAGTTACACAGAGAGAGAAGGAAAGGCAGAGAGAGAGAGAGAGAGAGAGAGAGGTCCTCCATCTGCTGGTTCACTCTCCAATTGGCCACAACGGCTAGAGCTGGGCCAATCTGGTTTTTTTTTTTTTTTTTTGACAGGCAGAGTGGACAGTGAGAGAGAGAGACAGAGAGAAAGGTCTTCCTTTTGCCGTTGGTTCACCCTCCAATGGGTGCCGCAGACGGCGCGCTGCGGCCGGCGCACCGCGCGCATCCGATGGCAGGAGCCAGGTGCTAGGTGCTTTTTCCTGGTCTCCCATGAGGTACAGGGCCCAAGCACCTGGGCCATCCTCCACTGCACTCCCTGGGCCACAGCAGAGGGCTGGCCTGGAAGAGGGGCAACCGGGACAGAATCCGGCGCCCCGACCGGGACTAGAACCCGGTGTGCCGGCGCCGCAAGGCGGAGGACTAGCCTGTTGAGCCACGGCGCCGGCCGAGCTGGGCCAATCTGAAGCCAGGAGCCAGCAGCTTCTTCCAGGTCTCCCATGCAGATGCAGGGGCCCAAGGACTTGGGCCATCTTCTACTGCTTTGCAAGGCCACAGCAGAGAGCTGGATTGAAAGTGGAGCAGCCGGGTCTCCAACCAGCGCCCATATGGGATGCCGGCACTGCAGGCCAGGGCGTTAATCCGCTGTGCCACAGTGCTGGTCCCTAAAATAAATCTTAAAAAAAAAAATCTAGCATTTCATCCAGTCACGGATTTCTTGGGGGGGGGGGGTTGTTCAAAAACTTTATTGATTGTATGTTTTGCTTCTTAGAAGTTCTATTTAGTGCTTTTTAAAAATCTGCTGAAACTAGTCTATGTCATGAGAAATTAGGATGGTAGTTACTCGTGGGGGGCACAGGTAGTGACTGGGAAGAAGTCCGGGGTGCTGGGGAACCAGGTGTGTGCTGATTGGGAAGGTCCGCCCAGCTGTGGACTGATTGCTTTCTGGTATGCATACTGTGTAGTCACACAACATTTCTCGCTCCTTTATGGTGTGCATTTTCAAATGTAACCAGATATTTTAGGTATAGTTCTTGTGTATTCTGCATTTGATATTCCATGACCTTAAGTTCTTCCTGACTCTACCTGGAGGGGCTTGTTCACGTATTATAAATCCTGGGGGAGACTACCGCCTTGCTTCTCAAACGTGCAGAATCACTACCAACGGGGGACCATAAAGTTAATGCTCAAACCACTGCATGGCACTCACGTCAGTAGCTCTGCACTCAGAACAGTAGAGAGGTGTGGTTGCTAACGCTCTGTAGCTCCTCTCCCCTACCCCGTCAGCCACAGAGCACAGGTAAACAAGCTTCCTTGTGTTATGTCCTTGCTAAAAGTCAGATTTTGTCCCTTCTTCTTTCCTCGATGATGTAGCTCTTCCAGTGTCCTGGCACCACTCGGAATTCGCAACTCCCTAACCTGCCGGCTCCTCCCCAAGGCTTATCTACTAGGACCACAGGGCCATCCGTGCGTCCAGGTTACCAAGACCGGCAAACACCCAGCAGGGCAGTAGCTCCAGATCAGGCGACCCCTCTGGTTCATTTCCACTTGTGACCACTGGGAACTTCCCTGAGAGTCTCCTGACCCCCTAGAATAGTGTAAACAGGTCTGTCATAGTTAACCCAGCACTTCCAAGTAGTTTGCATCTGGGTTGTTCTTGCTTTGTAGCTGTTTCTGTTTGCTGGTAGAATAAACCAATCCAGCTACCAACCTGGTGTGTTCTGGGAGCAGGGCTGAGGGCATTGGTCCTTCCATGCAGCTCCAGCAGACCTAGCAGGATGCCCATGAGGGCAGCTCCTGCCCAGGGTGTGGAGGAGGCTCCCTGGACAAAAGTCGCAGGTGTTCTGATCCCTAGCTCGCTCCGAGAACCTCAGCACGGACCCCGCGTTTCCAGCCTTCCAGTGACCGCACCAGCTGCTAATTACCTTCATCAAAACTCTTCCTCCTCAAAATAGGAACCCTGAGTTCTGTTTTCTCCAACAGAACCCTGCCTGACACAGACATCAATTCACCACACACAAAACTCAACTCAAGATGGACCAACGACATCAACGTCAGCCCTGAAACCTCAGAACTACCAGCAGAGAACACGGGGGGACATTCAAGACATCAGTGTAAGCAAAGATTTTTGGTTTTTTTAGCTAAGACCTCAAAAGTACAGGCAACAAAAGTAAAACTAGACAAATGGGGTGATATGAAGCTAAGAAGCTTCTGTCCAGCAAAAGACATGGTCCATAGAGACAAGAGATAATCTATAGAACGGGAGAAAATATTTGCAAACTATTCCTCTGTCAAGAAGTCAATATACAGAATATATGATATTCAACAGTCAGAAACCACAAAATCTGATTTTAAATGGGAAAATCATCGAAATAAACATTTCTCAAAAGATGAGACACAAACAGTCAACAAGTAAATGAAAAAAGATTCAACAGCATCGGGGAAATACAAACCAAACCACGACGGAGCACCACGCCAGCCCACTTAGCATGGTTCTTGTCCAAAAGACGAAGGAGAGAGAAAGGGAACTGTCACACACTGCTGGTGGGAATGTGACTTTCTGCAGCCTCTGTGTTTCTGAAAACAGAATCACCATATTATCCCGCAAGCCCCTCCTACATACACAAAGGAGATGAAATCGGTATAATTAAAGAGACGTCTCTACATTGTGCTTACTGCAGGACTACCTACAATAGCCAAGCTATGGAATCAACCAAGATGTCCAACAACGGATGAATGGGTTAGAAAAACAGTGACATGTGTACACAATAGAACATGAATCAGCCACAAAAAAGAATGAAATCCCGTCATTCGTAACAGCGTGGATGGAACTGGAGGACTTTATGTTAAGTGAAGTAAGTCAGGCCCCGAAAGGCGAATACAAGCTCTCACCCTATTGTGGAAGCTAAAAATGCAACACACAGAAACAGGAAGGGGGTGCACACTGTGGCACAGTGTTAGGCCAACGCGTGGGGTGCCCATATCCCGTCTCAGAGTACCTGGTTCTAGCCCCCGCTACTCCACTTCACACCCAGCTTCCCGCTAATGTGTATCCTGGGAGTCAGCAGGTGACGGCTCAAGTACCTGGGTCCTTGCCACCTACGTGGGAGACTCAGATGGAGTTACTGGTCCGGGCTTGGTCCTGGCCCAGCTCCGGCTGTTGTGGGCTTTAGGGGAGTGAACCAGCAGATGGAAAATCTCTCTCTCTGCCTCTCCCTCTCCGCAGCTCTGCCTTTCAACTACAAATAAATAAATAATTTTTTCTTTAAAAGAAGAGTGCTTGTTATGCACTTTATGGTACATGTTAAACCTCAAAAAAAGATGGACATTAGGATGTGGTGGGACTGTGGATGGTCTTTATTTCTTGCTGTCTATATTTCTCACAGATTCTTAAAGCAAACATATATTCCATTTTTGCAATAAGCAAAAGGAAGTTTGGCTTGTGCCTCCCAGTGTTTAATCTCCGCAGGAAGCAGTGGGCGCACGCCACTCGACAGCTCCCACACATCCTGTCCAGTTTTGATCTTGGGTCAACCTGCCCCGGTCTCAGGCCATTTCAGACCCACTCGGGTCCACGATGACCTTGGCTGATTGATCACCTTCAAGCTGTGCGAGAAGCATGATTGTGCTGGGAGTTGTTTCTCGTAGAGAACAGATGACTAAGGAGGAAGCCGAGATGGAGAATGTGCTCTGAGTTCCCTCCAGCACTGCACGCAGGCGGGCCCCGGCCAGAGCTTGGGATGAAGCGGGTGACCTCAGGCCACCAGGGCTTCCACCTTCAAACACTCGGGCCCCAGAGAGGCTCCAAGGACTCACGCTGAGCTTAAGAGGACTGAGAGGGGGATCAGAGGCCCCAGGGAGACCCAGAATCAAAGGCAAGAATCTCAGGAGCAAGGTCCAGTTGCAGATACCGGCAAACAGAACAGGCGCTGCACAGGCAGAATGGGGAGCCTGCTTAATGCCTTTAACACCTCCCCTCCACCCCGCCGAGTCCACCTCCTGTGCCTCTCTAAGACCCTGTGCAGCCTTGGCCCAGCCCCATCTCCCAGCCCGACCCCACTCCCACACCTCATTCCTGCTCAGGATGGGGCGGGGTTGCATCATGCTTTACTTTACACTCACGTCAGCATCGACTGGGCCCCTTCCACGCTTGCTTGGAAAGAGAACTTAGGGACAGTCTGGGCTGACCCCAGGAGGCCGCTCGGGACGGCCGGGCTCACCAAGTCCTGGGAAGACTCAAGTGGTTGGGACAGCAGAGAGAGAGCTGGCTCAGGGCTCAGAGGCAGGGCAACGTTGAACGCCCTCTGGCTTGGGCAGAGAGCTGTAGAGGGGGCCCTGCGCCCTGGAAGATCGCTCAAGACCCATTGACTGAAGGGAAAGATGAGATGCTGGGGCGCGGAAGAGCGAGCCGATTCAATCGCATTTCACCGTGGAAGGGATGTGGAGGCCAGTGAACGGTTCCCAGCAGCCCAGGGCTAAGCTGCAAATGTCATTCAGGGGCCGGTGCTATGGCGTAGTGGGTAAAGCCACCACCCGCATATGGGCACTGGTTCGAGTCCCAGCTGCTCCACTTTCGTTCCAGCTCTCCACTATGGCCTGGGAAAGCAGTGGAAGATGGCCCAAGTCCTTGGGCCCCTGCAACTGTGTGGGAAACCTGGAAGAAGCTCCTGGCTCCTGGCTTCAGATCAGCGCAGCGCTGGCAGTTTTGGCTCATTGGGGAGTGAACCAGCTGATGGAAGACCTCTCTCTCTCTCTCTCTCTCTCTCTCTCCGCCTCTCCTTCTCTCTGTGTGTAACTCTGACTTCCAGATACATAAATAAATCTAAAAAAAAAAAAAAGAAGTAGAAAACATCATTCAGAAAAATGCACCCATGCAGGTTAGATACGGAAGCAGGAACCAGAGGAACATAGCTGCATCCAACCCGCACAGATGTGGTAGAGGAACAGCGTACGGAGGCAGCCATCAAAACAGACATTGTGAAACAGAGGTCGTGAAACAAGAAACAGACATCAGGAAACGGGAATCAGGGGATTTAGCGTCTAATCGGGTGTGAAGGGCACAAGTAAAGAATCAAAGATGCTGGGGACGATGAAGCTGGGCGACCCGGCTCACCTCCCTGCCCCCTGCCCACTGACCGTTCACTGAACACTGGGTTGAACACTCGGCCCTATGCAAAGAACTAGCGATAAAACAGGTCAGAGAACAGAGACCAGAGGTCTGCCCCCAGGAAGCCCAGAGCTTAGGACAAGAGCTGATAAAGTCAGCAGGCGGCCTTAGCAAGGAGGTGGGGACGCAGGACTGACCCCTGGGCTCAGGGCACTGCAGAGCACTAGAGGGGCCCTCCCCTGGGCCTGGCAGCTCTCGTGTTTGGGCACCTTCCCCACCAAGGCTTTACCGAGAGACAAACAGCTCTGCAAACTCTCCCAGCGGCCGGGGGAGACTCTCTGGGAGAAGGGGAGCCCTGCAAATGGCAAGGAGCCCCAAGAAGCCTGAGGTGTGGTGGGCGGACCCCAATAGTACCAGGCTCCACATTTCACCAGCACACCGCTAACCTCCCCTCCACTCCCTCCCACTCTTCCGCAGAAGTGCCGGGAGCCTGCATGTGGGAGCTGGAGAAGATGAGTCGGTACACAGTGAAGGAACTCCCTGGCAGCGTGCCCTGTGCGTCCCAGCCCTCCACCTGCTCTGCCAGCAGAGCTCACACGCGCAGCGACGTGCTCATGAAGTCACACTGACAAGCACTGGTCTTCCTCCCAGGCTATCTTCATTTGGTTAGAGAAAGGTCTGGAATGCCCTAAACAAAAAACAGACCTGGGAACGCACGTCCCCCAGTGGCAGGGCCCTCTGCAGGGGGGAGCCCC
Organism: Sylvilagus bachmani; assembly: GCA_015711505.1. Lineage (NCBI taxonomy): Eukaryota > Metazoa > Chordata > Mammalia > Lagomorpha > Leporidae > Sylvilagus > Sylvilagus bachmani. Next base: position 7,698,413 of record CM027390.1, read on the forward strand.
CCCCTCAGATTTCACCCTCAAGATCCAGGTCACGCCCCCTGGTAGCTGACCCTGCACATTCTGCTGCTACTCCAGGAACCCAGCACAGGGTGTGGGAGGGCCAGGCCCAGATAACAGTGATGCAGACAAGAGCATGCGGAGGGCTCACAGGTCAGAGCCACGTTTACTCCCCAGCCTGCTTTCCTAACGCTGGCATGTCAGATCATTTCACAAGCAACAGGAGGTACGCAGTGTCCCGGCATACCAGAGATTTAGATCTGTGACTCGGGTCGGAAACCCTGCGGAGCATCAAGAGAGTCGTCCCCTGTTCCCAGAGCGGACACTGGAAAGCCGAGGGGCACCTCCCTGGGCACCTCCACTGTGCTCTCCTCGCCCACAGTGCACAGGGCAGACTCAGAGGCCCCTCGGGGACAGGGAGGCAGAAACCCAGCCTGAGCCAGGCTTCCAATAATCCTGAGGAATGAGCACTTTTTAATGTGTCTCTGCTAAGCACAAAGGCATATCGAGTTTGGGGGCACCTGTCTACTTCTGGCCTCCGTGGAGACTGCAAACTAAACTAAGCTGATGTCTTTGGCCAAAGTCAAGAACCCTCAGTGACTCCCAGAGCCCACGTCAGCCCCTACTAAACCAACCACAGACCGTCAACCCCCAAACGAGGGGCCAGTGGTGCCAACCCTCACCTCTCAATGGAAATTCATGTGTATTTTTTGATAACCAAACACTTTTTTTAAAGATTTATTTTATTTATTTAAAAGGTAGAGTTACAGAGTGGAGAGACATAGAGAGATCTTCCACCTGCAGCTCACTCCCTAAATGGCTGCACCTAGTGGAACCCAGGAGCCAGGAACTCCATCCTGGTCTCCCACATGAATGGCAGGGGCTCAAGTCCCCAGCCCGTCCTCTGACGCCCTCCCAGGTACACCAGCAGGGAGCTGCCAGACCAAACCAGCGCTCTCTTAGGATGCCAGTGTCACAGGTGGTGGCCCAACCCGCTGCGCCAAAACTCCAACCCCAAAAACTTAATTATTAAAGCCTACCACTAATTGGCTGGCGCTGCAGCTTACTAGGCTAATCCTCTGCCTGCGGTGCTGGCACACCAGGTTCCAGTCCCGTCGGGGTGCCGGATTCTGTCCCGGTTGCCCCTCTTCCAGCCCAGCTCTCTGCTGTGGCCCAGGAGGGCAGTGGAGGATGGCCCAAGTGTTTGGGCCCTGCACCCCATGGGAGACCAGAAGGAAGCTCCTGGCTCCTGGCTTCGGATCGGTGCAGCGCAGGCCGTAGCAGCCATTTGGGGGGTGAACCAACGGAAGGAAGACCTTTCTCTCTCTCTCTCTCTCTCACTGTCTAACTCTGCCAGTCAAAAAAAAAAAAAGAAATCAAGATCTAAAAACCAACAAATATAATCTGTAACACGCCCGTATCAATTAACAAAGAGGAAAAAGCGTCTGACAAAAGTCAACATGAATTCATGACACAAGCATTCAGTGAATGAGGACTAGAAGGGACTCTGCTCACCTGGGGAAACACATTTCCTGCAACGTCTGACGTTTGTAGTGTGAGAGCGCAATGTTGCTTTCCCCTGGGATCCGCGACCTGGGCAACCTTGCACAGCAAGTCCTGTCTTGCTAACTAAGGCAATAAAAATTGGTGAGAACCGGAGTTTGGAAAGGAGAAAGCAAAACCACCTATTCATAAACATGATTCACGGATTCCACAAAAACCTCCTACAGTAAATCAGTTTATAGCGAGTTTGGAGCATACGAGGAAAACATACAAAACCCAACTGCATTCTTCATAGCAGCAATGAACACTTGGAAGCTAAAAACTTTTAAAATTACAATGGCTCCAAAAATAATCAGGTATAAATCTAACAATTGATGTGAAAAGGATCTACACAGCGAATACTACACAACGCTACAGAAGTAAAAGACAAGGCCTGGTGCTGTGGTGTAGTGGGCTAACCTTCTCCCGGCCATGTTGGCATCCCACCTGGGTGCCGGCTTGTGTCCCGGCTGTTCCTCTTCTGATCCAGCTCTCTGCTGTGGCCTGGGAAGGCAGTGGAGGATGGCCCGAGTCCTTGGGTCCCTGCACCGGAGTGGGAGACCGGGAAGAAGCTCCTGGTCTCTGATTGGTGCAGCTCCAGCCGTTGAGGCCATTTGGGGAGTGAACCATCGGATGGAAGAACTTTGTGTCTCTGCCTCTCACTCTAACTATATGCTCAAATGAATAAAATCTTTAAAAAAAAAAAGGAAATAAAAGACAAATGGAAAGACACCATATTCACAAACTGGAAGATTCGTTGTCGTTATCAATTGGATTTTTTTAAAAAAGATTTATTTATCTGTTTGAAAGGTAGAGTTGCAGAGAGACAGAGACCGGTCTTCCATTGACTGGTTCTCTCTCCCAAATGCCGGGGCCATGCCAGGCAGAAGCCGGGAGCTTCTTCGGGGTCTCCCACGTGGGTGCAGGGGCCCAGGGGCTTGGCCCACCCTCTGCTGCTTCCCCGGGAGCATTAGCAGGGAGCTGGGTGTGAAGTGGAGCCGCCGGGACTGAACCGGCATCCCAGGGCACTGCAGGCTGCGGCGCAACCCGCTGCATGCATTCATTCATGCATGCATTCATTCATTCAAAAGGTGGAGTTACAGAAAGCGGAGAGGCAGTCAACCGGATCTGAAGAGATCCCGACAAGCCTGCAATTTCTGTGCAGAGCAGAGCGCGCGGGAGGGAACACGTCTGCACTCTGGGCAGGTTGTTTTCTGCCGAGGCCGCCAGCGTCCGGGACCAACCCAGGCCTGCGGGTCTTCGAGGCCTTGTTCTGCCAGCTCAGGGGTCGCCTCCCTCCGGGCACAGGTGCGTCTCTGCACCCTCCCACAGAGGGTCGCCCACCCACGGGGCGAGCTGCCCCCGGGGCACTCCCTCCCCGACTTTCCCCAGGGCCGGCGGGGGCTGCGTGACTACTCATTCCCGCACGGCGCCCCGCGGGACCCTGCCTGGACCGTGCGGGTCGGCCGCGGGAAGCGAGGCAGGAAGCGGGCGACCGTGGGTTCTGTTTAACCCGAGCCGCGTGACTCAGAGACTCATGGTCGGCCGAGTACCGGGAGCGGGAGGCGACGACTTCCGGGTCCACGTCGGGGCAGGTGCGCCGACCGCTCGGCACCACCTCCGCACCTGCGCGCGCAGCCCCCGCGCAGCGCGCGCCGCCGCGCCGGCCCGCCGGGATTTATACGGCGCTATTTTAGTCGCGCTCTCTGATTGGCCGGCCGCCGGTGACGACACGCTCGCGCGCCGCGCAGAGGCGCCGAGTTCCGGGCGGAAGTGCGCTCCCGGCGGCCCGGCTCGGCCACGCGCGACCTCTGCGGTGTGCAGGCGTGGTCTGCGGCCCCGGTGCCCCGCTCCGCGCACTGCCGCCGGGGTGACGCGTCAAGAAGAGAGCCGTTGTGTCCCCGAAGGGCTCGCTGAGAACCTCCAGGGAGGGAAGTGCCAGAGGGCGCCATGTTGACCTTGCTCAGTGCCAGACAAGCCCTCCAGGGTCCCCCCGGGCCTGCCTCCGTCTCCTCGGACGCCAGACAGAACGTCCATTAGACACCGCGTTCCCACCTGGATTCCCGCCGACCGTCGGTCAGGCGGAAGCAGAAGGGACCGTGCCAAGTGGCTGCTGTGCGTTGGGTGGGGTTTAGCCCGCGAGGGGCTCTGCTGAAGACCTGTGTTTCCGCCTTAGCAATCACCTCTCACCTCCGGCCTCAAAGCCCAGAAAGGCCCCCGAGGTTGCTGTAACTCGCGGCCCTGACGCTCCCTGGCAGCTGTAGGGCCTGTTGAGTGCTAACCACGAGCATTAGCCCTCGTTTAAGTCGTTGCGCCATGCCAGACCTTTCACGTAATCTTCGCGAATTAGAGGCTGGTGCCGCAGCCATGTGGCAGAAGGGGACACCAAGGCCCGGGCAGATTCCTAGTCTGACGGAAACCACAAGTTAGCACGGAGGCAGTGCCGGGATTTGCACCCAAGACCAGCGGACTCCCGCTGTGGCAGTCTCTCCTTGGCGTATCCAACTGGAGACAGGCTTGGCTGGCGCGAGAGGAGTTGAGATCAGTCACCGAGGCTTAAAGACCCCCAGGAAGACTGAAGGAAAGACTGAGAGAATGTAGGGCTCTGGGGGTCCCTATCTCCACTCTCCCTGGGCAGCAGCTCCTAGGTCCCCTGCAGACCCAGGTTTTTGGGAAGGTCCTGGGCTCCGCTGGGTTCCGTTTGGAGACAGGACTGAACAGTCACCCGGAGGCCTCACTTGGATTCACTTGGTTGCCTAGGAACCAGGGAGCAAACGGCTCATAAGAACTTTCAGGATTTTTCTACATTTTCCTCCGAGAGCTCCCTGATGGAGGGTCCACATACAAAAGACGCTGTAGTGGGAGCTGCCTTGGATCCAGGCAGTCCTGGGTGTGTGTGTGTGTCTCTCTCCCTCCCTCCCTCCCTCCAAACTTCTCTGAACAACCTTCATTCCTTGACTGTAGCCTCTTTTGATTCATGGAGTGAGCTGTGTGAAGTTCCTGAGTTAATGAGTGCGTAACCAAAGTATTCCAAAACGTTAGTCCTTTTTCTTACCCCTTTCCCTGTATGATTAAGAAGAAAAGCATCTGGTCCTGGCGATTACATCTTTATTGTTGCTTTGACAGAGCTACATCAATTGTGCTGGGTTTCAGTTCATAATTTACGGAAAGTTACCACCCAGAACTTTCAGTCTCCTTGTTGAAACTTCAGCATCACTTCCGAACATCGACTTCAGCTTTACTTGTGTCTGTCATTCATTCAACAATTACTGGAGATCTGTGAGGCGTGTGACACGGGTCATTTTTTAACAGAACTTTCTGGAACTATTTCAGCATAAGAGCTTGGTTCACAAACAGGCGTTAGAGAAGCATGGGCCTTTGTGGTAGTAACTTGCTCTTTCTCCTCCCGAGCTCCAGCTGTGACCCGCTCTTACTGGAAATGCTTTGGTCTAGCAAGACTAAATAAATAAAGAAAACAAAACTTTATTGAGACGTGAAACAGCGGTGTACCTGCGGCCTTGCCGTATGGACTGTCTGGGCTAAACACCCGCTTCAAGCCCACTCCAGTTTCCTGCTCCTGAAGACCCTGGAGGCAGGGATGATGGTGCGAGTCCTTGCGTTTCTGCTCTCCACTGGGGGGGCCTAGATTGAAATACCAGCTCCTGGGCCAGTCCTGGCCATTGTGGGCATCTGAGAAGCGAACCAACAGATGGGAGGCTCTCTCTGCTGGTTAAATAAGGTTTTTAAAAAGGATTTTTTAAAAAAGATTTATTTATTCATTATTTATTTTATTTATGTATTTATTTATTTTGAAGATCAGAGAGAGCTCTTTCATTCTCTGGTCCATTCCCGCAGATGGCCACAACAGCCACAGTGAAGCCAGGAGCTTCATCCAGGTATCCCATGTGAGTGTAGGGGCTTAAGGACAAATGGCTACAATGGCCCAGGGCTGGGCCAGGCTAAAACCAGGAGCCGGAAACTCCATTTGGGTTTCCCACGCAGGTGGCAGGGGCTCAAGCACTCGAGCCGTCCTCCGCTGCCTTCCCAGGCACATTAGCAGGGAGCTGGATCAGACGTGGAGCAGCTGGGACTCATCCGGCACCCATATGGGATGCTGGCACTGCAGGCAGCAGCTGTACCAGTAACGCCACAAAACTGGCCCCATGAGAGGCCCTTCAATGTTTTTAATCAATTGATTTTTCATAATACATACACCAGATCATTTTCTACACTGCTAGTCAATCAAAATGAGGCTGCTAAGCGTTTTTTAGAAGCACAGAATTATAAAATGTGCAATGTGTGTATGTGTGTCGCAGAAGGTGGGGGTGTCACTATGGAAATGCAGACTTTGTCAGCCGCACACCTCCAAATGCGTTCAAAGTGAGCTGATGGCCAGAAGAGTGCAAAGTATTAGCTGACTGGCTTGGATTTAAGCAGGATTATTTTTTCATTAACTCAGAAGCATGTGACTAGGCAGCATGTACTGTTTGGGTTGTTTGATTCAGACAAATAAGCAGCCAATTCAAGGGAAAAGAAATGGAAGAAACTCACATGTTTACACTACAAATATACTTGTAGATTTAGTAGTTCTACTTCTGTAGAACTTGAATCTCCAGGATGAGAAATTAACATACAGTAAGGTATGATAAGAAACTGTTATATAAGAACATACATCACATCAGTTACTGCAAATACCTGGTAAGTTATTAGCTACAAAAATGGTAACGTGAGGGGTCAGCATTATGGTGCCGGCATCCCATGTTGGAACTGTCATTGCCAGCAACAGTGAGTTCAGGTGTGAGTTACTCTGGTAAATTTTTTTTAAGGATTTCTGTATACAGAGAGAGGGAGGGACACAGAAATCTTCCACCTGCTGGTTCACTCCCCAAATGGCTGCAATGGCCGGGACTGGGCCAAGCCAAAGCCAGAAGCCAGGAGCTCCATCCGGGTCTCCCATGTGGGTGGCAGGTGCCCAGGTGCCCCCCCCCCCCCCCCCCCCGTCTTTCACTGCTTTCCCAGGTGCGTTGGCAGGGAGCTGGATCAGAAGTGGAGCAGCTGGGAGTGGAACTGGTGCTTACTTGGGATGCAGACACGGCAGGCTGCATCCCCACACGAGCCCAACTCCAGTAATTTTTGCTTCACTAAGGGCTACTGTTAAAAACCTTTTCATCCCCTATCTCTTTTCTCTTGTCCCAGTACAACATCTGCTGTTGACAAAACTGGGGAGCCAAACGGTAGCGGACAGTACAAGTGCTCTCTGCTATTGCTAAGCGAGTGAAACCGCCTCCACCCCAGAGCCTGAGCCAACGAGAACCTACATTTCAAATGCAGCACCCACTCAGCCATCCGTTCACTCAACAATCATCTTTGATCTCTTCCTGTGTGCCAAGCATAAATAAACAAACATGAGCAGATCGTGGACCCCACTAGGGAAGGGGAAGGCCCCTGCAGCCCAGTGGGAGGAAGAGATGAGCAGGTAATGCAGTTGGGAGCCAGGTACTAACTTCCAGGACCTGCAGGCCCGGGCAAGAGTGTGAAAACAGGGGCAGGAGACGGCGATGGCAGCGCTAAACGAAGCGCGAAGAGAACAAACGGCTTTGAACCCGCGCAGAGGCGTCTGGCCACCGTCCTGACAGCAGTGTTAACTGGATGTGGGAGCAGCAGCTGCCTGGAGTCTGCCGCTGGCTTTCCACGCTGTACCGCGGGAAGAGGCACGCAGGACCAGACCCGGAGCGCGATGTTTCCGAGTGCGGATGTGCTCGATCATCCTGGCCACCGTCTCTGCGCAACTCTGGGACTAGAACTTCTGGTGAATTTGAGGGTTTCTTAGGGAAATAATGTTATCAGATTACATCAGCCCTTGTTCTCTGATAGAAAAAAAATGGTCCCAGCCACCTTGGGAGATGCGTAATTACCATGTACAGACTCGGCTTTCCATCTGAAAACTGCCAGTCCCAGGCCTTCTTCCTGACATTCCGCACGTAATTCCAGTAAAACTCAGGGTGAGGCTCCCTGCTGGCACCCCGCTTGGGAGCTTACACTGGCCCCTTAAAGGCCCCAGCCAGGGCCTGCACTGTGGCACAGCAGGTAAAGCCGCCCTCTGACACTGGCATCCCACATGGGCAATGGTTCGGGTCCAGGCTGCTCCACTTCTCATCCAGCCCCCTGCTAAAGTGCCTGGGAGAGCAGTGGAAGATGGCCCAAGTGCTTGGACCCCTGCATCCACGTGGGAACCTGGATAAAGCTCCTGGCTTCAGCCTGGCCCAGCTCCAGCTGTTGCGGTCGGGGAGTGAATCAGCAGATGGAAAATCTCTCTCTCCTTGTAGCTTTGCCTTTCAAATAAATCAAATGAATTTTAAAAAATATATAAAAACTTACCTATATAAAAAAAAACCATGAAGCTTACATACTGCTTACCATTGCATACACTAAGTGCTATAAATGTCTATAAAATAAGTATAAATGAAGGCCCTGGCCATGGGCCGCAGTCGCTGCGGGCACATTGTCACATAAGCACTGTTGGAGACGGGAAGGTAGTGCTCCTGGCCGAGTAACCTGCAGAGCGTGAGAAGTGCACACCACGCAAGGAGCCCCTGCAGCGCCGACCGGGACAGCCGGGCCTGGAAAGGTGGCAGAGCCGGTGTTCCAGGGACATGTGACTCAGAGTCACCAGAATGAAACCCAGGAATGCTCACGCATTCGCTGCGCCTGGGTTGGGAGACGTCTTGCTATTGTGGAAATAAGGAGTTGTACCCCGGCAGGTAGGTCCAGGCAGGGTGGCTTGCCACACTGGCATCTTCCGTCAGCCTACAATGCGTGGAGTTCAAGGTAAGCTCTTCGGTTGCTATGGGGAGGAGGCATTAGACACGGTCACATCGGATTCACGTCCCTCCTCCAAAGCTGCAGAGGCTGCCTGGCTGGCTTTGGGCCACCAGGATCCCAGGTGGAAACTTGGTGGTCACTGCCACGGACCCTTCCCGAAGGTGCGTGAGAACCCCTCAGAAGGACGGCTTCGCACCTCCAGGTGTCAAGACGGACAGGCCGTGCAAAACCCCATGTCTGGCTGCTGCCCGGCGGTTTGCAGGAATCCCCCAGGAGGGGTCATCCCAGGGATTCCCTCTAGACGGGACCACATGACGGTGTACTTCCCTTATAGAAGTAGACCATTCAGGCATCTTCACACTGGGTGGTTGCGGCTGGGTTTCTGGTTAAAAGTAGACATCTTAATTTGAAAACATTTCACTACAAAACACCTTAAAATAAGATATACAGTACTTGTTTTTAAATGCACAGCTAATGGAGCAGGGCCTGCTGTCTCAGTAGCCCAGGGGCATGAGGATTTCAGTCCTACTGTATCCTTGCCCCAAAGTTCATTATAAACGTGGCTAGTGACAAATGAGAGACATAAATTAGAATTTCTGAAGTCACCTTCTGAAGTAGATCCACGGTGCCGGCGCTCCTAATCCACAAATAGGAGGTATTTACCACCCACGGAACTCGCATGCTACACACAGAAGGAGGTTTCCCTGCCTGGACAAAGCCCCTGAGAGCAGTGGTCCACAGGTGTGCTGAGCAGGACAGCGAGCAGGCAGTCAAGAGGTTGGTAACATACAAAGAGATTGAGCAAAAAAGCAACCAATACTGAGAATAGGGGGAGTTAGGCCTCTCACTGTTGAAAAGAGGAGTTACAGATATGGAAAGAGAAGCTAGAATGAACCACGTATGCTGCGTTGGAATCGGTGGGATCAGTATACACTGAAAGCCGTCAACAGTGTGGTGCGTGAGTGTGCGTATGTACAGACATTTTCTAGTTCTGACTGCTGGGAGAGCCCGAAGCTGTGAGATTCCAGTAGCAGTGAGTACCCCAAGCACCAAAGCTTGGTTCCTATAAAAACCACTCTCCATTGAAAGGAACCAGGGCTCCATGGGTCCCGGGCTGGTCAGAGAAAGTATAGCACGACTCTGGGACACCGTGTGGGCTATAAAGTCAGGAAGCACCTGCCGTGGGATGGATATAAGACCACGAACACAGACGCCAACTTGGATATGCTCCCACTTGCCAAATCTGGGGCAGTTTAAGCACCAAAATCTGTAATAGTGGTGAAGAAGCACTAAACTCATTGAACACAGCGGGAGCCTGTGAGTCTGTACTCAACTAGATGATAGATGGCCAGCTAGATGACTGATCGATGACAGGATGACAGCGGGGAGAGGAGCGCCAGCTGTACAGCAACGTGCCAGAAGGCTAGAATTAGAAAAAACACCTCTTGGTAACCGTCATAGTAAGAATTTCAGCAAACTTCAAGGAATACTAAAAATAGTGACTGAAAATTTGATGAGCAATAGAATATTTACATCTTCTCAAATAAGGCGCTGTCCACGTTAAGGCAGCGGCGTTGTACAAAGGGCCAGGCTACCACCTGCAATGCCAGCATCCCACACGAGCACTGGATCGAGTCCTGGCTGCTCTGCGGCTGCCCCCGCTTCCTCCTGATGAGCCTGGGAAAGCAGCAAAAGGTGACCCCAGTGTTTGGGCCCCTGTACCCACCTGGGAGATCTGGACGGAATTGTAGGCTCCGGGCTCCAACCTTCCAGGCCCAGCCATTGCCACCATTTGGGGAGTGAACCAGCAAATGTAAGATCTCTCTCTCTGTTTCTCTCTCTCTCTCTCTCTCTCTCTCTCTCTCTGTCTCTCCCTCTCTCTCTCTGTAACTCTACCTTTCAAATAAATAAAAATAAACCTTAAAAAATAAACTTTAAAAAAGAGAAAATAAATAGCATTAATGGTGGGAAACCTGGCAGATACTGCCTGAACCAAGCGCTCTGAGTTAACATCATCGGCTGGCAGCAGTGTGCACGGGGCTGAGTCCACACACTATGTCGTGCACAGCCAGCCTCAAAAATGGCCTCCAGGAGCCACGAAAGAGGCTGCACTGTGGTCAGCAGGTCAAGCTGCCACTTGAGAACCCTGCATCCCATCCCCAAGTTCCTGGTTCAAGTCCCAGCTATCCTACACTTGCAATGCGGTGCCCTGCTAATGTGCCTGGGAGGCAGCAGACAGTGACCCAAGCCTCTGGGCTCCTGCCACCCACATGGGAGCCTTGATGGAGTTCGGGATCCTGGCTGCAACCTGGCCCAGCTCTGGCCTTTGTAGCTATTTGGGGGAGTAAACCAGCTGATAGAAGGTATCTCTTTCTCTCTCTGTGTCCCTCCATCTTTCCAATAAATAAATACATCTTCTATATATAGGAAACCGTGAGAATACTCCTGAGAATCACCTGGTTTGCCAAGAAGCAGAGGGAGGACCGGAAGGAGATGCAGGCCTCCAATGCCAAGGTCGTGGGTGTGCTCTCCGACCACCAGGGCCCTCACAGATCCAGGTCAAGCCCCAGGTTGCAGTGTCTGCCCAAGTTCAGACAGTGTATTTACCTTTCTGGGGTGCTTGCGCCCGCATCCCCGAAGGGGCCCACAGCACCCGTGTCCCAGGCTCTGCCGGTCACAGGCCAAGGCCAAGACTCCAACGAGGGTCCAGGCTGCGGCTCAGCTCCCACCGTGCTTGGCCCCCTTCTGCCCCCAGAGCAGAGCCCCCCTCCCCCACCGCGCCGCCGCCATCTGTCAGTGTGAGGACGGAGGCCTGGGGTCTCCTTCAGCTGCTGTTTGCATGTGGTTGGCATCCTTCCATGCAACAGCTTAATAAATAGTTAAACAGCGTTGACGATGAGCGTGGACTCACGTGTGGCCTGATAGGACACGGATTACTCCTGCGAAATTCCTTCCAAAGCTGCCTCAGCTGAACCTGTGAAAAACATCAAACACAAAATAACTCCCAAATGTCTGTGTTCGTTATTTGAAAGGCAGAATGGCAGAGTAAGAGATGGGGGTTGGAGGAGGCAGGGAGAGGAATCTTCTACCTACGGGCTCACTCCCCAAATGGCCACAACAGCAGATCTGGATCAGGCTAAAGCCTGGAGCCTGGGACTCTATCAGGGTCTTTGATGCAGGTGGCAGGGCCCAAGCACTCGGGCCATCGTCACCTGCTGCCTCCCAGGGTGCGTTAGCAGGAAGCCGGATGGGAAGCAGAGTGGTGGTGGAGAGTCAAATCCACACTCCCGTGTGGGATGTGAGCATCCCAACAGCACCCTGACTGCGCGCCCCGATGCCTGCCCCAGAAACCTGGTCTCTGATATCAGATGTCTGTTGAAACCAGAATCTATAGCACAGTGAATACAAACCACTCGTTCATCACATTGAGGACGCTTTACAAACAGGAGCCAGATTGAGCCACAAAATGTAAACACTGCAAAGGCCCTGATTGCATACTGCCTAAGCGTGGCGTCTTCAGATTGGGAATATATATACCCTGCATATCCAGAGGCAGAGCCAGGTCCCACGGGCACAGCCAGGTTTTATTTATATCTCACCTTACTTAAGGAAAACAATACAGAACTGTGAATTTTGAAGAGCTGATACAGAACCCTAGAAGGGCTCACGCCAGGAAAGACTCTGAAACTCAAACTGTACTTCCCTCTGGGTGGATCCAGAGTGACTCCACCCAAATAAGACCTGCTGGGTCTTTTTTTTTTTCTTCTAATATTTGTTTATTTGAAAGGCAGAGTGGCAGAGAGAGGGAGAGGCAGAGAGAGGGAGAGCGATCGTCCATCCTTTGGTTCACTCCCCAAATGGCCACAAAAGCCAGGTCTGGGCCAGGCTGAAGTCAGGAGCCAGGGGCCTGCGCCATCTTGAGTCACCACGTCCCACAGCTTCCTCTGCATCTGTGTCTTTTAATTTTTCAGAATTTACTTTCAGGGCCGGTGTTGTGGCACAGCAGGTTAAGCCGCTGCCTGTACCATCAGCATCGGAGTGCTGCCCCACTTCTGACGCAGCTTCCTGTTGATGTGCCTAGGAAGGCAGTGGAAGACGGCTCAGGTACTGGGCCCTGCACCCATGTGGGACACAAGGACAGAGTTCCCAGCTCCCGGGTCCAGTCTGGCCCAGCCCCAGCCATTTCGACCATTTGGGGAGTAAACCAGTAAATGGAAGATCTCTTTTTCTTTGTATGTGCCTCTCTCTCTCTCTCTTTCTTTCTTTCTCTCCATGTCACTCCCCAAATGCCTGCAACAGCCGTGACTGGACCAGTCTGAACCCAGGAGTCAGAAGCTCAGTTCTGGTTTTCTAAATGGTAGTAGGGATCCAAGTACCAAGCCGTCATCTGCTGCCTCCCAGGGTGCATGCACACCAGCAGGAGCTGGATCGGAGCGTCGGGGACATGAACCAAGCACTCCAGTATGGGATGCAGGCTTCCCAAGCAACGCCTTAACCAGTGTACCGAACGCACACCCCTGGAGGGGTGTCTTCAGTGTGTTGCCTGCAGAACCTTCTGGGGCCTCTCTGGGAACGCCCTAGCATTTATTTGTTTCTCCCTCTAGGCACCAGCTGTTGGACCAGCACAATGATCGCTCTCCCACCTGCAGGGGCCTGTGTGCTGTGGCATGCCAGCGTCCTGATGGGTTTGTCAACCGGTCTACCCTCTTTTTTTAAGATTTTTACTCATTTATTTGAAAGAGTTACACAGAGAGAGGAGAAGTAGAGGTCTTCCATCCGCTGGTTCATTCCCCAATTGGCCGTAACAGCCAGAGCTGTGCCAATCTGAAGCCAGGAGCCAGGAGCTTCTCCTGAGTCTCCCACATGGGTGCAGGGGCCCAAGGCCATCTTCTACTGCTCTCCCAGGCCACAGCAGAGAGCTGGATTGGAAGTGGAGCAGCTGGGACTAGAACCGGCACCCATATGGGATACCAGCGCCCCAGGCCAGGGCGTTTAACCTGCTGCACCACAGCCCCCAGTCTATCTTATTTTGGGGGTCACACTTTAACACCACGGAGAACCACTGCGGAGTTCACGGTGAGATCTGCATCGCTGCTGAGGACTGGGGCCAGATCCTGGAATCCAGCAAACATTCGCAGTGATGTTCCCCTCCCCCGCGCCACGTGGGGAAGAGGCAGGCTGCGGTGACACAGCTGGGCGTGTGCCGCTCCTCTGGGGCTCCACCTGCCCCTGCAGAGAACCTCAAGGCTTTTCTCCGCCCGACTTCCCAGGCCAACACCCCAGCCCAGATCTCGCTGGGGTCTCCCCTCGCCACAGCCACCATGGTCTGCGAAAGGTCATACTCCCAGGAGTTCCTGGTTGCTCCGGGGACCCGATTCTGACCCTTGGTGCTCCAAGGGCCTGTCGTCTCAGGCCAGCTCACCACTCCCTGCGGCCTCACCTCCTGTCCCCTCCTCCACTCCAGCCAAGCCACACCACCGCTCCTCCTGGCTCCTCCTGGTTCCCCCTGCTCAAATGTCCTTCCCCTCCCCTTCCTCTGGCAAAGCTCAGCAGAGCCCCGCGGAAGCAGCTCCAACCTCCGACGTCACCTTGGTGACAGTCTCTCCCACGGACCAAGGGTAGAGTCTGCCCATCCCTGGGGGCACAGGGCATGCAGTGGCTGCTTCTGTCTTTGTCCCCCTCGGTTTCACTACTCTGTCCCCTGCTCATCGTCCCCAGTGACCTTACAGAGAGAGGCTGGGACCGCCTCCTGCTCGCACCTGCAGACGCAGTGCCCAGCCCTGTGTCTGGCTTATAGCTGGCCACGGATAATAATAGCATCAGCAAGGGTTCTGTTGACTGCCAGCCTCTCCCCGGCCGGCTGTTTGCTAAGTGCATCAGTGAGTGTAGCCGTGCAAGTGCACGTTCAAGTGTAAGCCAAGCGGAGGGCAGAGGCCTCCAGGACTCCTCCCTCCCACAGAGAGCCAGAGCACTTGTCCTCTTGATCCATGGAGACCTGGGAGCAGGAAGTCCGTGGAGTGAAGGACTCCTGGCCACAGTAAACTTTGCTCAGCCCCAGGCCATGTGAGAGCGTCCAGGGAGTTCTCTCTGGGTGGGGCTGCCCAGGAGGGTGGGGCAGGCCTGGGGCCCCGTGGGAGGGCCACGGGGAGAAGGCCATAGGTAACGGGGCTCTCCGCGCAGTGCCAAGGAGGAGAGGGCCCAGGGCACAGGGATGGAGGGAGAGTGGCTTGTGTTTCGATGCCTCCCCACTGGGAACATTTCTGCACGCTGGGGAGGGGCGGGGCATCTGTGCACTGATGGGAGGGGTCTTTAAGAGGCTCAGAGGAAAGGTGTGCAAGGGGCTCACTTGTAGGTTTTTTTAATACCAAGAATTTTAAAAATTTTTTCTATTTATTTGAAAAGCAGAGAGAAAGAGATGGACAGAGACATACTTCATCCACTGTTTTACTCCCCAAATTCCCACAACTATAAAAGCCAGGAGCCTGGAACTCCACCTGGTTTCCCACATGGGTGGCCGGGACCCGAGTACTTGCTGCTCCCAGGGTGAACGCGAGCAGGAATCAGATGGTAAAGGCAGAACTCGGACCCGGACACTCCGAGAGGGACGCAGGCGTCCCAGGCAGCACCCCGTGCCCACCTCCAGAAACGTACCTTCTCATTTCAGTTTTCCACAAACATTTAAAGTTACCTGCATAAGGGTCACATAAAAAAATGCATGCTGTCACACATAAATCAACGTAAAGAAATCGCAAAGCATTGCCAGTTGGCCTGAGGATTGTTGGCCCTGCCCTGTTTGAAAGACCAGGGCTGAAAGCGGGGAACAGAAAGTGCCAGCAAGTATGGAAAATAAATCGCTCGTGCTGAGATGCTCGCCGGGTCATCTGCATTCTCGGCCGCTCTGCCCGCAGCCCAGCCCAGCTGGTGCTTGGCATTGCCTGATACCTTCTGGTTGGTTTATCTCTCAAGGGAAGGCCCTGCACCTCCTCAGCGCTCACTTGCCCATTGTGGAGGGCTGGGGCAGACGGCACAGACCCTGGCACTAGGAATCCCTGCCTAGCTCTGGTTCCCAGCCTCTGCTCCCAACGCGTCCTGCGGGGAGGGCTCGCCCTGCGACACAGAGACGCTAGGACAATGTAGTGCTGTTCAGAATCTTTCAAAAGCACTTTTTCCAGCCCAGCAAGTTTGTCCTGAGTTCCCCGACTCCTCCCACCTGGGCATGCAGGGAACTGGGCGGCCTCCCAGGGTTCAGGGATGGAGGCCTCTCTGCCCTCCTGTGCGTCTCAGCTTCACCAACTGCCCTGCACCCCTGAGGACCACGACCAGGGAGAAGTGAGCTGCGGCCTTGTCTGGGCTGTCTGTCTCGGAGGTGCTGCCTCTGAACTCAGCAGGGGACTGAGTGACTGCTGTTGCTCTCCCCATCTTTACTGACTAGTCGCCCAGCCTCAGAGTGGCAGGCCCAGGATTCCCAGGTCTCCCTTAATGTCCCACCATTCAGCTCCTCCAGGACCCCTGGCCAGCTTATCCTGGGCCGTGAGTGGGGGCGTAAGGAAGGCCCCTGAGTGTGGGGTCTGAGAGCCCACTGCCCCCGCTAGGCTCAGCACTGCCCCACAAGGCAGGTCTGGGGAGTCTCGCTTCTCTGCCCCACCAAATCTTTTTCTTTCTTTCCAGAAACCTTTTATTTAAGGAATGCAAACTTCATGCATTTCGTAAGTGCGACTTTAGGAACATGGTGATTCTTCCCACCGTACCCACCCTGGCGCCCACACTTCCACCCCTCTTCCTCCTCCCTCTCCTATTCCCATTCTTATTTTTTACTAAGATCTATTTTCAATTAACTTTTTAAAAAAGATTTATTTATTTACTTGAAAGTCAGAGTCACACACAGAGAGAAGGAGAGGCAGAGAGAGAGAGAGAGATCTTCCATCTGCTGGTTCACTCCCCAGTTGCTCACAAAGGCCACAGCTGTGCCTATCCAAAGCCAGAAGCCAGGAGCTTCTTCTAGGTCTCCCATGTGGGTACAGGGGCCCAAGCACTTGGGCCATCTTCTACTGCTTTCCCAGACCATAGCAGAGAGCTGGATTGGAAGTGGAGCAGCCGGGACTTGAACCGGCACCTGTATGGGATGCCAGCACTGCAGGCGGTGGCTTTACCTGCTACACCACAGTGCTGGCCCCTATAGATTACCTTTTAGGTACTCTATTATTTATCACAGGGAAAATATGTGATACTTGTCTTTTCAGGACTGGCTTATTTCACTAAGTACAATGTTTCATCTATTTTGTTGCAAATGACAGGATTTCATTTTTTTTACAGTTGTATAGTAGTCCATGGTGTATATACCCCATAATTTGTTTATCCAGTTTTCAGTTGACAAGCATTTGGGTTGACTCCATATATTAGCTATTGTGAAATGAGCTGTAGTAAACACGGAGGTGCAGATAACTCTTTACTATCCTGATTTCATTTCCCTGGGTAAATTCACAGGCGTGGGATGACTTGGTCATGTGGTAGGTCTGTATCAGATTCATGAGGTATCTCCATACTGTCCTCCACAGTGGCTATACCATTTCACATTCCCACCAACAGTGGATTGGGGCCCCTTTTTCCCCACATCCTCGCCAGCATCTGTTGTTGGTAGATTTTTGTATGAAAGCCATTCTAACTGGGGTGAGGTGGAACCTCATTGTGGTTTTGATTTGCGTTTCCCCGATGGCTAGTGATCCTGAGCATTTTTTCATGTCTCTGTTGGCCATTTGATTTCCTGTTTTGAAAAATGTCTGTTTAAGTCCTTTGCCTGTTTTTTCACTGAGTTGTTTGTTTTGTTGTTGTTGAGGTTCTTAATCTCTTTATAGTTTCTGGTTATTAATCCTTTATCAGTTGCATAGTTTGCAAATAATCTCTCCCATTCTGTTGGTTGCCTCTTCTCTTGGCTGAGTGTTTCTTTTGCAGTACAGAAGCTTCTCAGCTGATGTGATCCCATTTGTCAATTTGGCTTGGATCGCCTGTGCCTCTGGGGTCTTTTCCAAGAACTCTTTGCCTATGACAATGTCTTGCAGGGTTTTCCCAATGTTCTCTAATAATTTGATGGTGCTGGGTCATAGATTTACGTCTTTAAATCCATTTTGAGTGGATTTTTGTGTAAGGTGTCAGGTAGGGGTCTTGCCACCAGGACCTATCTCAAGTCTCCCTTCCCCCCACCCCCAGCTCCAGAAACTTAGTCTGAGAGTCCAGAACCCCTCTGTGAAGCGGGGCCTGGGCCTGGTCAGGTGTGGAGTCCAAGCCTAAGCCTCAATGCCCCCCTGTAATCTGGAGTTGTTTGGGAGGTGGCCCTTTGTCTCTTTGGAAGATGAAGTGGGGTGCCGCCGGGCCCACATCACCAAGCCAGTCTACACTGCACTGGACACTTGCCCCCCTCCCCTGTCGTGGGTGACCGCCAGTGTGGCCCCAGAGAGCCGATGGGCTGGCAGACCACATTTTCCTGGGCCCTCCCTTGCATCCCAAAGGAGCAGAAATGAGCAGTCCTCTATGGAGACGGTTTTAGGGGAGATCTTGCAAGAAGTGACACTTTGATTTGTTTTCGTGCTAGAAAAACCCAGCTCCACCTGTGGAATTCTCCTGGAGGGCGGCCCCGCTGACCCAGGGCGTCCCGGGTGCACCCAGTGCTCCGCGCATTCTTGGCTGCAGAGCTGGGAGCACCTCCCCCGGGGTTCTGGAGCACCCTGTGCGCTCGGGCGCTCTCTCCGCCCGGCTGCTGCCACCTCCCCCACCTCGCTGTCTTTCCCCAGAGCTGTCACTACCTCTCAACAGCCCTCTCTTGTAGGCACCCATTTGACAGGCGCACCAGCCCTGAAAGAAAACCGATCTATTTGCTCTTTCTCACTTCCTGTGGAAAGGGCGTGGCCCACCGCGGGACCTATGGCTCTCCACAGCGCCCTGAATCATGGGGCAGTTTGTTCCTCCGGGGAGAGAAGCGACTGTTTGGCCTTTGGAATGCAGGCACGGCCCCACCTCCGAGGGCTTGCTGATAGAAGGCAGCGTGCAAAGGCAAACTTGTTATGTAAAAGCACGTAGTGTTGGGCATGTGTGTGTGTGCGCGCGCGCGCGTGTGCTGTGTGATGCGGGTGTATGGAGGTACTTCAGAAAGCACAGGGAAATGGAACTAGCAGACAAGGTTATTTAGGTGCAAAAAAAAAAAAGAATCTGAGATCCATGCATGCCACGTGTGTAAGGTCCGTGTGCACACGGTGTGCATGTGTGTGTAACGTGTGCCTGCTTGACCCCCACGCCCTTGGGTCTTCTGTGCTCTGGCAGCCTTTGGCAGAGCGCGAATGCTAGAATGTTCTCTCTGTAATGAATGGGGCTCGTCTCCCTGGGTGGCGGCCCGTGCGTTAGGTCTTCCTTTCTCCCTTCTCTGTTGAGAGGTGGTGTCCCAGAGGGTTGGCAGCTTGAATTCTGGAGCCATCTGTCTGGATTCCAAACTCAGCACGGCCATACTCCATGTCCAGAGTCCTGCCATAGGCCCACTGTGCCTCGGTTTCTCGCTCTGTACGGTAGACAGCAGTAGCAGCCCCCACCCGGAGTTTTCATGAGAATTAAAGAGCTCGGAGCAGTGACCGGCATCCAGGAAGCCCTCGGGCGAGAGGAACCATCCTCCTTTGGGAACAGGAGTCAGTCTTCCAGGCACACAGTAGGGGACACGTTTTCACCCACCAGGGCCCAAACACAATGGCTGTCCATTGTCATCTGCACCATCGAGAAGGGAAGAAAGGGAAGGCCAGCCCCTGTCTTCCTTCCACTCATGCATTGCAGCGACGCTGCCAGTGGGCTCCGGGAGACAGTTCTGTAGGGAAAATACTCGCCCTATTGCTGCTACTCAGGCCTAAGCATTTTCCATGTGTGGAATTAACTCCACGGTCTCCTAAAATGAAAAAGAATGTCAGGCGTCTCTGTCTGTGCCTGGAGACTTCCGACTGCCATTTCTAGTGAAACAGGAAGACGGAGGAAGGGACGGGCCCCGGACGATTGGACCAGCTTTGTCTCTTTTCCCCACACTGCAGTCTCTGGGAGCCATTTTTCAATCCATGTACTCAGCTCGCAGTTGTTCAGCCTGCATCAGCGATCTGCCAGGTTCTTTCTGTGCTCGGTGGCCTTCAGGCTGTAAAAATGCCTCACGGAGACCACGGCCCATGTAGATTCCATATTATGAAAGAATCAACAAGAGATACCGTAACATATTTACATGTGGAATTGCTAGCTGGTGTGTACTGATAAAATCAAATCTCCCAATGACGTCATCTGTTAAGACGCTCAGAAGCACGTTCACAACCCAATCCGGGTGACCCAGGAGGCTCCGAGGGAGAATGGCAGTCACACGCACATCCGGGCCAGACAAGCCAAACGGCACAAGTCCTGTGCGAAACGAAGGTCGCAGCACAGATCCCCTGGGCAAACGGAATTCACAATAGAGCAGCCTCCCCTCTCATAAGCACAGTGTACTCCAACACTACCAATTAGTGCAAGCTGCATGTACTTCTTAAAAATGCACCGCTTTCCTTAAACCTCCGTCTTCAGAGGAACGACACTGTTGTCACACACACCCTGTTGCCTAGCAATCAAATAGCACCCGTCACACCTCTCCGCCACAGCCGCTCAGCCCCACCTTGCTGTGGCCTCATTCCTCTCTGCTTACAAATCCAGGCTTTCCATGGCACCTGCGGTTGGAAGAACTGGATGTGCCATTGTGCTTTGAAACGTCAGTCGATGGGAAGGCCTGGGGTTGCTAAGCACTGAGTCACAGAGCTGGAGCCTCTGGGAAAGCCACGGCATAATAAAATAGGAGCACCGCCGGCCTGGGTGTCTTCCCTTCTTTTTCCATCCCCAAAGCCTCCCGGGCCGTGTCACCCTTGTCCTTAGCCAGGACCTCCGGGTGGTCCTCCTGCCCTGGCTGCCACACTCAGGGTGAAAATGGAATCAGGCAATACAGCGTTTTTGCTCAGGGTCTGTACCCACTGGTAAACCCCGAGTCCCTGCCAATGCCAGATCAATTTCATCGCCTCGTGCTGGGACTAAGTGAGCACCCCATCTCACTTTGAAACGTCCCACAGAGCCGTGGGACGCAATGTTTGGGAGCGAGTTGCTAGCCAACATTCTATAGAACAGAATGTGTTCAGGTTATGACTCACAGATAAACCACTGCGCCCTGGTGGACCTCACACTGGGTGTGCCTTTGGCTGTGCACTGACTCAGGGCTTAACCCTTCCAGGTGTGGTGAAATTCCACTCCCCTCTCGTCTCCACTTCTGGCTGGAGGCAAGGCGCTCTGTAGGGGGCAGGTACTGCTGGCCAGGGCAGGTGGCGGTGCGCGAGGAGCCGCCTCCTCTAACAACATCAGTTCTGTTTTGTTTTTTCTCAACATCCAATTTCCCGGCCGACAGGGGCGATGGTTCTGGGGAAATGGCCATTTCAGCAGTGCAGGAACTGGGCATAAAACCAGGACTGGCTCTTCCTCCCTAGCCATGTGTCAGTTCTGCCTTCAAGAAGATCCTTGTCCTTGACATGAAAGGTGTCTCCCGGCCCATCCACTTGACCCTTGTTGAAGCAAACTTGAAAGTCTATCTGTCCATGTCGGCATGCCAAGCTCTTAACCGCCTAATGCTGGCTGGAGCCCCGAGCAGGAGGGAGCCATCCGTCTGCCGCAGCCCGTGCTGCCTCCACCTCACTCCACATCTGCACCGGTCTCTCGTGCACACACGCAGGGGCACAGCTGCAAAGTCAGGGTGAATGCGTTCAGCCCTGTTCCTCCAATTTCTTGGTGACGTGATGGTTTTTCATTTTCTTCCAATCTTCTTTTCCTCTGTTTTATGTTTTTCTTTTAAGTTTACTTAATTTTTTGAAAGGCGGAGCGACAGAGAGAGGAGGAGAGAGAGAAAGCAAAATCTTCCATCTGCTGGTTCACTCCCCAGATGGTCGCAACAGCCGGAGTTGGGCCAGGCCGAAGCCAGGAGCCAGGAGATTCATCTGAGTCTCCCACATGGGTGGCAGGGGCCCAGGTATTTGGACCATCTGCTCTGCTTCCCTAGGTGCTAAAGTTAACAGGGAGCTGGGTTGGAAATGAAGCAGCCGGGACTCATATCAGACGCCGGCATCGCAGGCGGAGGCCTAACCCACTGCACCACATGCTGCCTCCTTTTCCTCTGTAAGGATGCAACACTGTGTGACTATCATAAAGCAGTGTGACAGTGCTGGTGGGGCCAGGGCAGGGCTGGTGACCTCTGCAAGGCCCAGGAAGCATCTGGAGACACAAGCACCCCGAGAGGCAGAGGAAGTCGCCTCACCGGTGAGTTCCTCTCTCGCTCCCCTCAGCACCCAGACGTGTCAGCTGTGCCTCTAGACCCCACGCTGCAGTGGGGCTCTGCCCCAGAACAGGTCCTCAGGCCAGCGCAGGGGGCTCCAGGTTCAAGGGCAGCACCTACAGACCCCCTGCCTCTGTGCCCTTCCTGCTGGCCAAGCCCTAGTCAAGTTACTGCACACCTCTTACTCTCAATTCCTCTCACTCTGCCATTTCTTTCTACAAAACTCAAGGCACCAGCAATCGCTATCTCCAGGGGTTTGCGCAGAGTCAATCAGACAGCGCTGAGAACTCTTGGCACAGGGCGGACACATGGGGCACACTCGGGGAGCCTGCCTACGGCGGCAGGGGGTTGTCAAGTGAGCCGTGGTTAGGCACGTGCGCTGGCCCGTTCGGCTTGTGTGTTACTCTGGCTGCCCTAACCAAGCACCATAGCCGGGGCGATGTTCTGGTCAAAGCAACAGAAATCTATGCCTTCTCCCTCTGCGAAAGGGAAGTCTGGGATCCCTGTGTGGACAGGCGCTTTCCTGCTCGGCCTCTCTCCTCGGCCTGCAGACACCACCTCTTCCCTGTACCTTCTCCTGGCGAAGATTCCTCCTCTCTCGCTTTTATTTCAAAGATTAATTTTAACCATTTGAGAGGCAGAGTGGCACAGAGAGAGGGAGAAGCAGACAGAAATAGACTTCCCATCCTCTGGATCCCTCCCCAAATGCTGTGATGGCCAGGGCTGCATGAGGCTGAAGCCAGGAGCTGCATCTGGATCCCCTATGTGGGTGCAGGGGCCCAAGCACTTGGGCCATCTTCTGCTGCTTTCCCAGGCCATTAGCAAAGAGCTGGATCAGAAGAGGAGACGGGGGTGTGGCGCTGTGGTGTAGCAGGTAAAGCCACCGCTTGCAGTGCTGGCATCCCATAGGGGCGCCGGTTCTAATCCTGGCTGTTCCACTTCCGATCCAGCTCTCTGCTATGGCCTGGATTTTTGTGGCTCAAGTCCTTGGACCCCTCCACCCATATGGGAAGACCCAGAGGAGGCTCCTGGCTCCTGGCTTCAGATCGGCGCAGCTCCAGCCATTGCGGCCAACTGGGGAGTGAACCAGCGGATGGAAGACCTCTCTCTCTCTCTGCCTCTCCTTCTCTCTTTGTGTAACTCTGACTTTCAAATAAATAAATAAATCTTAAAAAAAATAAAGGAAGTGGAGCAGCTGGGACTTGAGCTGATGTGGGATGACTGTGTTACAGGCAGTGGCTTATCCCACTACACAATACTGGCCCCTAATTTCATCGTCTTCTAAGGACACCAACCATATTGGGTTAGGGCTTGCCCGAATGATGTCACTTTAACTTGATCACAGGTTTAAAGACCCCCACCTCCAAATGTAGGCATGTTTCAAGATGTTGCAGGCTGACCCTTCTATAGATGAATTTGTTTTGTTTTGCTTTGCTTTGCTTTAGGTGGGGGACGCCACCTGACCCATCAGAGTTTGGAAAATCCAGCTCCTTTGGTTGGGTCTTTTCCAGAAAATGAGATAAAGCATGAAGCGGTCAGGACAGGGGTTCTGTGTGTTCAGCACCTGCTTTCCCAGGGGTCACACGCAAAGAGCCAGCTGGCACCCGCCACACAGATTCCTCTACCACGTGCGCGGGGCTGCGAGATGTCCCCCGAGATCGGACGCTGAAGTCCCAGCACCCAGGACTTCTGAACGCGACCCTGTTTGGAGACGGGGCCTTTACGGAGGTGATCAAATTCCAAACAAGGACCTCACCTTAATCAATACAGCTGGCGTCATGAAAGGGAAAGTGGGGCCCAGAGACACCCACATAGAGGGGGGCGGGGAGGCAAGGGGTGCAGACGCCCTCCGCAAGGCAGGCACAGGGGCTGGAGCAGGGTCTCACTCCCCCAGCCCCAGCCCCAGCCCCGGCCAGCCCAGGCTTGTCCACACCAAGACCTTCAATGCCAACCCTGCAGAGTGGTGTGAAAACAAATGTCTGTAGTTTGAGCGCTGGGCTGTGGCACTTTGTTATGGCAGCAAACGCATGCACCACGCTTCTCTGTGTATCTGACAAGCGTGGGAGCAGTTCCAACGCTGTGCTGGCCTGCAGATGCTGTGATGGATAATACGCATTTCCGACCCTTAGGAAGTGTGTGGCCAGGGACCAGCGCCGTGCTACAGTAGGTTAATCCTCCGCCTGCGTCGCCAGCATTCCATATGGGCCCCCGGTTCAAGTCCCGGCTGCTCCTCTTCCAATCCAGCTCTCTGCTGTAGCCTGGGAAAGCAGTAGAAGATGCCCAAGGGCTTGGGCCCCTGCACCTGTGTGAGAGACCTGGAAGAAGCTCCCGGCTCCTGGCTTCAGATCAGCGCAGCTCCGGCTATTGCAGCCATCTGGGGAGTGAACCAGTGGATGGAAGACATTTCTCTCTGTCTCTCTCTCTCACTGTCTGTAACTCTACCTCTCAAATAAAAATAAATAAAATCTAAAAAAAAAAAAAGTGTGTGGCCTTTCAGAGGGAAAATCCATTTAAAAGAGATCACGTGGGTTCCTTGTGGCTGGGGTTCCTTGTGAGATGGGAAATAGGTTTTCAGCTTTTAATTTTGTAGCAAAGCAAGAATTTTGGCTAAGAGGGAGCCATCTTTTCCAGGGTGGGGGATGGTGGACTCCCCTCACGTCTCCTGCCCGAGTCACCTGCCTCCTCCTCCAGTCCAGCGGTGCCCCCACGCCACCCTCCACGCAGCTCAGAGTCTTCGGGGGAGCCAAATGGGATCTTGCCACAGCCCAGTCTGCCCCACCTCTGCTTGGCACCCATATTCCCAGGAGAGATTACGCTGCTACTGGCACCTGCCCCGGCGTGGGCCCATGGCTCCACAACACTGGCTGGAGCCTGGGCCTCCCGTCCCTTCCCTCCTGACTGGTGACCCTCCAGCTTCCAGGTCTTAGTTGGCCATCACTGCTTCTAGAGAACCCACCGGAACTCTAGAGCACCCAACTCAGAGACAACTCTCCCTCTAAACCGGAGCACACGTGCAGCTGAGACTGTTCATTTACCTGCACAATTGTCTGGTCCCCCAACTTCGTGAGGCTGCATCTGTGTTTGTTCACTGCAATAGCCTCAGCACGTGGTGGGAACTCCGTATGTACCGGCTCCTGGAATTCCCAGTGGGGAAGCAGCTGTCGAATTTGACAAGCAGCGATGTGTCAATGAGTGGGCTTAGTCAACGTATATTTGACGATCACTGGAGAAATAAATTTGTTACAAAACTTCATTAAAAAGTTCCTCTTATCTGTAAAAATTAAATTCCTCTTGTCATACTTTAAAATATAGTTCTATTCTATCTACTACTATTCTATCTACTACCAAAAAAAAAAAAACTTCGCCTATGTTTTTTGTAAAAAAGATTTATTTTATTTGTTTGAAAGGCAGAGTGACAGAGAAAGATATCTTCCATTTGCTGGTTCACATCCCAAATGGCCACAATAGCCAGGCCTGAGCCGTGTCAAAGCCAGGAGCCAGTAGCAAGGACAGAAGCACATGGGCCATCTTCCACTGCTTTCCCAGGTGCATTGGCAGGGAGCTGGATCAGAAGTGGAGCAGGTGGGACTTGAACCAGTGCTCAATGCCAGCCCCCGTCCTTACATTTTTAAAGAACTTTTAAGTCACTCTAATCTCTCTCTCTCTCTTTCTTTTTTTAAAGCAACCAGACACCAGTTGGCCAGCGACAAGCTACCAGATCCCATTGCTCACTAAGCATTTTCTGGAGCTCCTGGACCTCAGTGGTGTGTTGGAGACCTTTGAAGGAAGTGTAGAGCAAAGGTGCGTCTCCTCCACCGCTGCGCTCCTGGATGCTCACGGTTGTGCCCGCGTAAGGAGGACTGCGCGTCCAGAGCGCCAGCCCTGCGGAGGCTCCGGGTCCAGCAAGGTGCACGCGGTGCAACCACTGCTACAGCACTACCAGGGGACGGCGCACAGCGCCATCACCCTCACCGGGCCAACGGAGAACCTGAGATGTCCACGCTCACCCCCAGCCCCCACCGTTCTCTAGGTGTCGCAGCCAGAGAAGGAAAGATCCCAGCCACAGCAGGACCCGGCTGCGCTGATCGTCAGCGGGGCGTTCGTGAGCCTCCTCCTTCGTCGCTTCTCAGAAAGTGAGCGAAGTGCTTTCCTGGGTAGCAGCTTGGTGAGAAAGTCGCCTCCTCTCCCCTCGCCCCCACCGCGCCCTGGTGCCCCTCCTGCTGCTCGCAGTGGCTCCCCACGTGTGTCTGCTCCTCCGGCACCGCGTTCCCGTGGGGATGAGCTAAGACTCCCTACATCGTCGACTTCAGAGTGACTCCTCCTTGGTTTCTGGCTTTCTTAAATATATAAAGTAACCAACCTGAGAATCTGGAGTGGGGGGAAGTCAGGCTCCTAAGACACAGGTTCATCCTTTCTCTTGGGTTTCTCTTGGGTTTGGGGGGGGTGTGTGGTGCAGCTGCTTAAACAATGTGGGAATTGGGGTAGGAAGTAAACAAATGTTAACCCGTTCAGTGCACAATTTTTTTAAGATTTATTTATTTATTTGAAAGTCAGAGTTACACAGAGAGAGGAGAGGAGAGTAAGAGAGAAAGAGAGAGAGAGGTCTTCCATCCACTGGTTCACTCCCTAGGTGGCCACAACGGCCGGAGCTTCACCGATCAGAAGCAAGGAGCCAGGAGCTTCTTCCAGGTCTCCCATGTGGGTGCAGGGGCCCAAGGACTTGGGTCATCTTCTACTGCTTTCCCAGGCCACAGCAGAGAGCTGGATTGGAAGAGGAGCAGCCGGGACTTGAACCGGTGCCCATATGGGATGCTGGCACTTCAGGCCAGGGTGTTAACCCACTACACCATAGCACCAGCCCCAACAAATGCTTTTTTTAAAAAATATTTATTTATTAATTTGAAAAGCAGAGTTACAGAGAGAGAGAGAGAGAGAGAGAGAGAGAGAGGTCTGCCATCCACTGGTTCACTCCCAGTTGGCTGCAACAGTTAGAACTGTGCTGATCCAAAGCCAGGAGCCAGGAGCTTCTTCCAGGTCTCCCACATGGGTGCAGGGTGCAAGGACTGGGCCATCTTCTACTGCTTTCCCAGGCCACGGCAGAAAGCTGGATTGGAGTGGAGCAGCCAGGACTCGAACTGGCGCCCATATGGGATGTTGGCACTGCAGGTGTTGGCTTTACCCTCTATGCCATAGCACTGGCCCCGCAAATGCTTTTTTACTTAAAGCATAATTTGTTATTGACTGTTTGTCTTCTGACCTCAGTGAGTAAAAGTGTTCCATTGAGTCAAAATATTTTCTGCTAATATATTCTTTTAACCCATAAGTTCCCATTGCATTCTTGAAATATTAGCAAGTAACACTACTCTAAAATACTACAACCACAATTTAGGAAATAGAGCTCCTTAGGGCCAGCGTTGTGACATAACAGGTTAAGCCATTGCTGGCTACACTGGCATCCCATACAAAAGTTCTGGTTAGAATCCTGGCTGCCCCACTTCTGATCCAGCTCCCTGCTAATGCACCTGGGAAGGCAGCAGAAGGTGGTCCAAGGACTTGGGCCCCTAACACTCATGTGGGAGACCCAGATGGAGTTCTAGGCTTCTGGCTTCAGCCTGGCCCAGCCCCCGTTTTATTTTCTTGAGAGACGGGCAGACAGAGCTCCCATCTGCTGACTACCTCCCAAATGCCCGCCATGGCCAGGGGTTGGGTCAGGCTGCAGCTGGCGTCAGGGACTGGACACAGGGGCCTGCATGGTGGGACAACCACTGCAGCATCAGGGCTGCTTCCAAGGGTCTGCATCCACAGGGAGCCGGGACCCGGAACTCGAGCTGGGTGTCGGAGTTGGCATCCCAGAGTGCACACGGCACCGTGACCGGTGTCTTCCATTGCGAAGCCGAGCACGTGACCCGAGAGCCCCCTTCTAAGAGAAGAGGCGGCAATGCAGGGACCCGCAGGTGGGAGAAGACCTTCGTTCCTCACCAGGTCTCTGCTGCCTTTGACCCCAGCAACGACTCCTCAGCCAGTCATATGACCGACTAGTTATAGATCTGCCACGTGGCCGTTCAGTCCTGCAGGTAACATCGCCGAGCGCCTTCGTGCATCTGGCACCAGGCTAGGCCCTGTGGAGACAGCAGAGAACACAGCTGGGAGCGCACCTGCCAGCCGAGAGCCCTGAGTGGAGTAAGATGGGCCAGAAAGGCTCTCTGGGGCACGGCGCTGTGGTGCCAGGTAAAGCCACCGCCTGCGATGCCAGCTTCCCCTATGGGTGCCGGCTCTTGTCCAGGTTGCTCCCTGCTAATGGCCTGGGAAAGCAGTGGAGGATGGCCCAAGTGCTTGGGTCCTTGGACACACACGGCAGACCCAAACAAAGCTCCTGGCTCCTGGCTTCGACCTGGGCCATTGCGGTCATTTGGGAAGTCAATCAGCAGATGGAAGCTCTCTCTCTCTCTCTCTCTCTCTCTCTTTCTCTCTCTCTGTGTGTCCCTCTCTCTTTGTAACTCTTTCAAATAAATAAATGAGTCTTAAAAAAGAAAGGAAGGAAGGAAGGCTCGTTGAGGAAGCGAGAGTGAAGCCGAGACCCGAAGCCGCCGGAAGGCTCAGCGCCTGGAGCAGGGGACTGCGGCACAGGCCGAAGCATGGAGCCAGGAGCAGGCCCAGGCCGGCATCCAGCCCCCTCAGCTGTCCTATTCTGAGCAAACCATGAGCAGCACGTTTAAGTTCACTTCAAAGGACATCAACCATTTCTCACCTTCGGAGTTGTTCATGCTTCATGTCAGTTCTGAGAGCTCGAGCGTTAATCTGAAAAGACTGAAAATATTTATCTCCTGCTCCGTTGTACCTGCCAGCTCCGGGTAGCTGTGTGTGGAGGAGGGTAGGAGACTGGGCACGTGCAGGCCAAGGGAGGGAACAGAATTTACTGGGTGGGGTGCTGGGCACGCTCCCTACAAGAAGCCGGATCCACCCGGTGTGTGCCTTCTGCCCTGGGCCCTTCTGCCACCCTGTCCTAAACTGTGAGGTGATGTCAGAGTCGGTGCACGTGCCTTGCATCCACTCGGTGACAAGCACAGGGACAGAAGGATTGATCAACACAATGCTAGAAGCAGCCTGGGTTCCCAGGGACCGGGCAAGCTGCACTCATTTTAGCAATCTCAATCCACAGACCTCCTTGTGTGCAGAAAAGAAACCAAAGAAGTCTCTGATGCTGCTAAGCCAGTCCTCGGGGGTCCTGCTACCCTCAGCCAAGGGAGATAGCAACCCCCACACAATCATGGGCAGATGCACTTGTCCAGATTTGGGGTAGACTCAATTATCTATAGACTGTGTAGGAGGAGGGACACTTTAGTCCCAGAATCCAAATCCACCTGCTGCACTTAGGAGAAAGTCTGTGAAAGAGAATCAAGTTCTTGCCTTTCATTTCCAGGCGACCCAGGAAGCCCAATGGTGCCTCTGACACGGTCTCAGACATCAGCTTTAGTGACCGCGGATAGCAAGGATCCTGGCCCAATCCCCATCATTGCTTAGTTCTGGCATCTTTGCAGGAAAATCCGTGCGTGTAAGGATTAAGAATTTTAGAAACTTGTATTCTTCCAAGGGTGTGAGATGGATGACTTGCTCTTCTTTTATTTCTTTATTTCTTTCTTCCTTTTTTTTTTTGAAGACACCTATTTGAAAGGCAAGGCAGAGTTACAGAGAGAGAGAGAGGGAGAGAGAGAAAGAGAGAGGTCTCCCACCTGCTGGTCCACTTCCCAAATGGCTGCAACTGCCAGGGTTGAGCCAGGCCAAATCCAGGGGCCAGGAGCTTCATCTGGGTCTCCCACATGGGTGCAGAGGCCCAGGCACTTGGGCCAGCTTCTGCTGCTTTTCCCAGGTGCATTAGCAGGGAGCTGCATCAGAGGCGGAGCAGCCCAGACTTGAACCAATGCTCATACGGGCTAACAGTGTCACAGGCAGCAGCTTGACCCGCTGACACTTGACATGCCATGATAACACTTTGAGAATATTTTTCATAATATTCTTAAAAATTATTGCAGGGGTGACATTGTGTTTTAGCAGGTAAAGCCTGAGAAACCAGGGGAAGATGGCCCAGGTGCTTGGACCCCTACTACCCACATGGGAGACCTGGAAGAAGCTCTTGACTTCAGCCTGTCTCAGCCCTGACCATTGCAGCCATCTAGAGAGTGAACCAGAGGATGGAAGATTCTCTCTCCCTCTCTCCCTCTCTCCCTCTCTCCCTCTCTCCCTCTCTCCCTCTCTCCCTCTCTCCCTCTCTCTCTCTCTCTCCCCCCTCCCCTCCTTCAGTGTAGCTCTCACTTTCAAATAGATAAATAAATCTTTTAAAAAATTCTTGACATTTCTAGCTAACAAACTCTTTTTGAAAAAATTTTCTCCAGTTGGCCGGCACCGTGGCTCAACAGGCTAATCCTCCGCCTTGCGGTGCCGGCACACGGGGTTCTAGTCCCGGTTGGGGAGCCAGATTCTGTCCCGGTTGCCCCTCTTCCAGGCCAGCTCTCTGCTGTGGCCCGGAGGGCAGTGAAGGATGGCCCAGGTGCTTGGGCCCTGCACCCCATGGGGGACCAGGAAAAGCACCTGGCACCTGGCTCCTGCCATCAGATGAGCGTGGTGCACCGGTCGCAGCGCGCCAGCCGCAGCGGCCATTGGAGGGTGAACCAACGGCAAAGGAAGACTTTTCTCTCTGTCTCTCTCTCTCACTGTCCACTCTGCCTGTCAAAAAAAAAAAGCTAAAAAAAAATTTCCTCCAGTTGCTCAGTCCGTGATCATAAAAATCAAACTAATTGAAATCTGATCCCAGTTTTAATGCAATGAAGAAGTTTATCTGCTGAGAAAAAATAATGAAGTTCAAAGCATATCACAACTAATCCTATGCTTTCAACTATGCACACACTCAAATGTGTGTAAAACATGTCCAGAAGTTCAGAGTGCTACGTAAATTTGAGGCTTGTTTCTATTGTTGGTGCGGGGACTCAAGATCTAGGATATTTTTAAATGATTTACTTAATTTCATCCTACAAATACCCTAGCAAGGGAAGGACAAAATGCTATTTGTTTTGAATTATTCGTTTTCTTCTCTGTTCCTCCTTCTCTCTGTAACTCTGCCTTTCAAATAAATAAATATTTTTAAGAAAAATTATTAATTTTCTTGTCTGGACTCTCTTCATTCAGTAACAACAGCTTTGTTGCTGTTTTTCCAACAGCACCGATCTGCAGCTTTTTCGGAGTCTCTGGGACCTGCTTTGACAGCGCAGGGGAAATAAAGCAGCCACCGTGCTCCACGGCCGGATGAAAACCGAGGTCGACCACAGTCGGCCGGAGAATCACGGTCAGCGAGGGACAGAATGCCCACCGCAAACAAGCCCAGCCCGCAAGAGAATGCACTAGCTCACCTCCCCGCAAAGCCGCTCCCAGGAGCTCAGACGACGCCACCAGCATTTGCCTCTCCTCTCCACCCTGTTTTCTCCCACTTTACTTCATTTTCAACCATGCTGTCTCCCTGGTGGTGTTTCTGAGGAGTACTAAGCCGGCATCCTGTTAGAAGTTCATTTCTCCATTGTGGCACGGCGGGCTAAGCCACCACCACCCGGGGCACCCACAAACCATATGGGATTGCCAATTCGAATCCTGACACTCCACTCCTAACGTCCTGGGGAAGCAGCCAATGACAGCTCAGCACTGGACTCCCTGCCACCTGTGTGGGAGATCTGGATGGAGGTCTGGGCTCCTGGCTTCAACCTGGCTCAGCCCTGGCTGTTGTGGGCATGTGGGGAGTAAACCAACAAATGGAAGTGCTCGCTCTCTCTCTCTCTCACTGTCTCTCTCGCTGTCTCGCTGTCTCGCTCTCTTACTTTCTCTCTCCCTACCCCTGTCATTCTACCTTTCAAATAAATGAATCTTAAACACACACACACAAACTTGGTTCCCTGTAAGGCAGACTGAATAGAAATGTGACCTCAAAATATCAACATGGCCGGCGCCGTGGCTCAACAGGCTAATCCTCCACCTTGCGGCGCCGGCACACTGGGTTCTAGTCCCGGTCGGGGCGCCGGATTCTGTCCCGGTTGCCCCTCTTCCAGGCCAGCTCTCTGCTGTGGCCCGGGAGTGCAGTGGAGGATGGCCCAAGTGCTTGGGCCCTGCACCCCATGGGAGACCAGGAAAAGCACCTGGCACCTGGCTCCTGCCATCGGATGAGCGCGGTGCGCCGCCCGCAGTGGCAGCCATTGGAGGGTGAACCAACGGCAAAAGGAAGACCTTTCTCTCTGTCTCTCTCTCTCTCTCACTGTCCACTCTGCCTGTAAAAAAAAAAAATTTAAAAAAAATTTAAAAAAAAATATCAACATGTTGGGGCCGATGCTGTGGTACAGTGATTAAGCATCAGCCTGTGGTACCGCATCCCATATGGGCACCAGTTCGAATCCCGGCTGCTCAACTTCCTGTCCAGCTCCCTGCTGGTCAGAGATGTGAACCATCGTTTCATGTGTTTGCTGGCCATTTGCATATCATCTTTTGAGACAAGTCTATTTAAAACCTTCGTCTACTTTTTCATTGAGTTATATATTTTTATTGTTGCTGAATTGTAGGCGCTCTTGATCTCGGATATGAACCCCTCCTCATGTACATGGTTTGCAAACACTTTCTCCCGTGCCCTGGGCTACCTTTCACTCTGCTGATTGCTCCCTGTGCTTTGCACTGTCCCGTTTTTCTACTTTCACTTTCATCACTTCTGCTTTTGGTTTCATATCTAAGAAACATCTGCCACACTCCGCAGAGGACGTGAGGAGGATCCTCTGCGTTTTCTTCTAGGAGTTTTGCAGTTTCAAGCTTTATGGTGAGGTCATTAATCCATTTAGAGTCCATGTTTGTACACGGTGTAAGGTAAGAATCCAGCTTCACCTCTGTGCCTGTGGGAAGCCTGTTTCCCTTGAGCCACTTGTTGAGAAGATTCCGCCTCGTCCATGGTGCAACCTCAGCAGCCTTGGAAGGTCACTCAGCCCTGCACGTAGGGGTTTATTTCTGGCCCTCTTTTCTGGTCAGTTGGTCTGTGTGTCTGTCTTTATGCCAGTGCCATACTGGATTGGTTATTGGAGCTTTGTAATATGTTTTAGAATCAGGAGGTTTGAAACCTCAGCTTTGTTTTTCTTTTTTAAGATTTTTTTTTTTTTTTGGCTATTCAGGGTCCTTTGAGATTTCATATGAATTTTTGAGTTTTTGTTTCTATTTCTGAAAATAAATGCCACTGAGACTTTTATAGGCATTGCACTGAATCTGCGATGGCTTTGAGTTATGGTTATGGTTTGACCGAATTCGGCTCCCTAAACACACACAGACGTGTAAACTCTGAAGTCTTACACTGATGGTTAATGGATTGGTGGATTAAGGATAGATTTAATCCAATTATGGTATCTAAAGCTGGGGCTTTGGAAAGCAAATGGATGGAACTGGGCTTTTGGGGCAAAGCCCCATGATTGAATTATGATGGCATTATAAGGAGAGACCACACAGAGGGCAGAGGAAACGTGGGCCATGTGAACCTCGCTCAGCAGTGTCCCGCCACCACCGCCTCCATCAGACAGACTCGGGGTCCTACTGCTACCTCCTCCATCAGACATAGGCTCAGGGCCCCGCCACCACCTCCTCCATCAGACAAACTCAAGGCCCCACCATCCCCTCTTTCATCAGACAGACTCAGGGCCCCGCCATCTCCTCCTCCATCAGACACAAGTTCAGGGCCCCACCACCACCTCCTCCATCAGACACAGGCTCAGGGCCCCGCCATCCCCTCCTCCATCAGACAGACTCAGGGCCCTGCCACCACCTCCTCCATCAGACAGAATCAGGGCCCCACCAACACCTCCATCAGACAGACTCAGGGCCCCGGTATCTCCTCCTCCATCAGACACAGATTCAGCCCTGCCACCACCGCCTCCATCAGACAGACTCAGGGCCCCACCATCACCTCCTCCATCAGACACAGGTTCAGGGCCCTGCCACCACCTCCTCCATCGGACAGACTCGGGTTCTCACCAACACCTCCTCCATCAGACACAGACTCGGCCCTGCC
>CM027390.1:7732297-7797865 GCA_015711505.1 Sylvilagus bachmani
CCTCCTCCATCAGACAGACTCGGGGCCACACCACCACCTCCTCCATCAGACAGACTCGGGGCCTGCCACAGACTAATGGGGCTGCTTGATCTTGAACTGTGAATCTCCAAAACCAGAAGCCAAAATGAACTTCTTCCCTTATGAGTAGCTCTTCTGAAATATTTTTAAAGGTTTGTTTATTTATTTAAATCTACTTGAAAGGTAGAACAAGAGAGAGAGAGAGAGAGTGTGTGTGTGTGTTGCATCCACTGCTTCTCTCCCCAGAAGGCTGCAATAGCCAGGGCTGGCCAGGCTGAAGCCAGGAACCTGAAACTCCAGCCAGGCGCCCTCCATGTGTGTCAGGAGCCCAAGCCCAGGATGCGTTGGCAGGAAGCCGGACCGGAAGCGGAGCAACTGGGGCCTGAACACCTCCAATGCAGGGTGCAGGCGCCCCAGGCAGCAGCCTCACCGGCTGCACCACGATGCCCACTCGCTCCCAAGCTAGTCAGAGTAACCAAAAGCTGACTAGCACAGGCCGCGTGGACACGCTGGCTTCCCTCCACCCACGCAGGAGGTCTTCCGGCTAGTCTAAATCTTAAACTGCCTTCAGCAATGTCTTGCAATTTTCTTTTCTTTCTTTCTTTTTATTTTTAAGATTTACTTATTTGAAAGTCAGAGTGACAGAGTGAGGGACACACACACACACACACACATGCACAGCCTCCATCTGCTGATTCACTCCCCAAATGACAGCAACAGCCAGGGCTGGGCCAGGCAGAAGCTGGGAGCCAGGAGCTTCTCCCAGGTCTCCCTCCTGGGGCCCAAGCACTTGGGCCATCTTCCACTGCTTTTCCCAGGCACATTAGCAGGGAGCTGGATCTGATACGGAGCGGCCTGGACACAAAGAAGTACCCGTGTATGATGCTGGCATCGCAGGCGGCCGCTTTACCCGCTACAGAACAATGCCAGTCCCTGTCTTACCATTTTCGGTGAGCAAGTTCTCCACCTCCCCAGTTTAGTCTATTCCTAAGTATTCGCCTAAACCTCCTTTTGGGAGTGTTCATTTTTACTGTGCAGACCAGCGGCGGATTTTCTCGTGTTGATTCGCATTCTGCACCTGTACGGGTTTGGGCTGTTCTAACAGTTTTCTGATGAAGTCCTCATGTTTTCCATAAGTAAGATTGTGTCATCTGCAACAGGTACAGTTTCACTTCTCCCTTTCAATCAGGATTGGTTTTGGTTTAAGATTTATTTTATTTATTTATTTGAAAGGCAGAGTTATATACAGAGAGAGGCAGAGGCAGAGAGAGAGAGAGGTCTTTCATGGTTCACTCCCCAGATGGCCGCAACAGCCGGAGCTGCGCCAATCTGAAGTCAGGAGCCAGGAGCTTCTTCCAGGTCTCCTACGTGGGTGCAGGGGCCCAAGGACCTGGGCCATCCTCTACTGCTTTCCCAGGCCATAGCAGAGAGCTGGATCAGAAGTGGAGCAGCTGGGACTAGACTGGCACCCATATGGGATGCCGGCACTGCAGGCGGAGGCTTTACCCGCTATGCCACTGTGCTGGTCCCGTTCTCTTCTCTCTCTCTCTCTCTCTCTCTCACCTGATAGCTCTGCGTGAGACTCCCAGGACAGTGGTGAGCAGAGGTGGTTGGGGTGGGTGACTCCTGACTTTGCCTTATCCCGGGTCAGAAAGAAAAGCCTTCTGGCCGGCACCATGGAGTGTGGGTTTTTGTGTTCGACCTCTAGCACCTGCAGGTAGTTTGCCTCTGCTCATAGTTTGCTGAATGTTTGCTCAGGAGAGGGTGCGGAATTTGATCGCATGCCTGCTCCACACCCACGGCGCTGATGGGGGCGGGGCTCAACCTTGCTGTCTGTGAAGGCGCTGCTTTGACTGATGGATGTGCACAGCTGAACCAGGATACATCCCAGCTCGTCATATGATAGTCTTTTTAAAGATGCACTTATTTACTTGAATGGTGGAGTTACAGAGGAGAGAGAGAGAATCTTCCATCCACTGGTTCACTTCCCAGATGGCCGTGACGGCTAGAGCTGCACCAATATGAAGCCAGAAGCCAGGAGCTTCTTCTGGGTCTCCCAGACTTGGGCCATCCTCTGCTGCTTTCCCAGGTCATTAGCAGGGAGCTGGATCAGAAGTGGAGCAGCTGGGACTCAAACAGGTGCCCAAGTGGGATACCGGCCCTGCAGACAGTGGCTTTACCCACTATGCCACAGCACTGGCCCCATGGTTAATTATAATTCTTTCAACGTACTGTTGAGTTCAGTTTCCTGGTATTTTGTCAAGGCCTTTTATACCAATTTTCGTCTGGCACACTGGCCTACAACTGTCTTCTCGTGCATCAGGCCTGGTTTCAGGGCAATGCTAGTTTGGTAAGTCGAGTCTGGCAGTGTTCCCTCTTCTCCGGCTTTTTGGAGCAGCTGAGAAGGATTGGTGGGAGACGTCTCCAGCGAGGCCATCTCATCCTGGGTTTTCTGGTTGGAGGTTTTTGGTTCTTGGTTGCATCATCTTGTTGGTTTATTTGTGTTGTTTATTTCTCCGTGATTCTGCAGTGGCATTTGGTATATTTCCTGGGACCTGTGCACTTCTTCTAGGGTGTTCAATTGGTTGCTCCTAACTACTCAATGTAGGCTTTTAGGATCCTTGTTTCTGTCACACCACTTATGTCTGTTTCTGGTTCTGGTTATTGTGTCTTTTCTCTTTTTTTCTTAAACTAAGGTTTTATAAATTTTCATTCTTTTCCCTAAAAGCCAACCTGGCTTTGCTGATATTTTCTCTTCTTTATTCCACTTTATTTCTGCTCTATTATTTCTTAATTTTCTTCCTTCTGCCAGCTTTGGGTTTGGTTGGTTCTTTGCTTGGCTCTTTGAAGTGATGTTAGGTTGTAGATTTGGGATCATTCTTGATTTTTTAAAAAGATTTATTTATTTGAAGGTCAGAGTTACACAGAGAGAAAAGGAGAGGCGGAGAGAGACAGAGGTCTTCCATCCGCTGGTTCACTTCCCAGCTGGCCATAGCAACTGACGCTGAGCTGATCCGAAGCCAGGAGCCAGGAGCTTCTTCCGGATCTCCCCCGCAGGTGCAGGGGCCCCAGGGATTGGGCCATCTTCTGCTTTCCTAGGCCACAGCAGAGAGCTGGACTAGAAGTGGAGCAGCCAAGACCTGAACTATTGCCCATATGGGATGCCTGCACTACAGGCAGCAGCTTGACCCGCTACGCCACAGCGCCGGCCCCAATCCTTAATTCTTAATGCTGGAACTCACTGTTATAAACTTCCCTCTTAGAACTGCTTTTGTTGTAATCTGAAGATTTTTATGTTGCAATTTCATTTGTCTCCAGATATTTTCTTAATTCCCTTTCAATTTATGCTTTTTTTTTTAATAGAATCACTTTATTTTCATGTTTATTATTTGAAAGGCAGAGAGAAAGAAAAAGAGAGAGTTCTTCCAACAGTCAAGGATGAGTCAAGCTGAAGCCAGGAGCCCAGAACTCAGTCCAGGTTCCCCATGTGGGTGGCAAGGACCCAAGGACTGGAGCTATCGCCTGTGCCTCCCAGGGTGTGCATCGGCAGGAAGCTGGATTGGAAGCAGAGGATTCCAGACTGAAACCAGACACTGTGCCGGGTGACACGGGCATCCCAGACAGCGGCTTCATCTGCTGGGCCTCAATGGTTGCTCCTGTTGACTTTTTTGTAATGACAAAAAAATGCTTTGACCCCATGTGCATCTTTGGTGTATATTCTATGGATATTTTATTTGTGTGTGGTTAACATGGATTACATTAAATATCTTTTTTTTAAAGATGTATTTATTTATTTGAAAGGCAGAGTTATAAGAGAGAGAGAGATCGTCCATACACTTGTTCGCTCCCCAGATGGCCACAATGGCCAGGATTGGGCCAGACGGAAGCCAGGAGCCAGGAGCTTCATCTGGGTCTCCCATCTGGGTGGCAGGGGTCATCTTCTGCTGCTTTCCCAGGGGTATTAGCAGGGAGCTGGGCTGGAAGTGGAGCAGCTGGGACAGGAACTGGTGCTCATATGAGATGCCAGCATGGCTGGTGGCAGCTTAACCCGCTGTGCCACAACACTGGCCCCACATAAAATATCCTAGAAAATAAGTTTTAAAGTGACAAGAACTTACCTCCAGTCACAGACAAGAAACCCTCTAGTCCTTTCCGTCTCCCCTCTTCTCTTGTCGTCATGTCACGATGGCATCTTTTCACGTTGTGTATCCGTTAGCAGATGTGTTTAGTTATTTTCAGTGCAGAATTAAAAGTGGTTTGCACGCCGCTGTTGCAGTACTACAGTGTTCTGTACTTGTTTACACGTTTACTGCTAACAGGGAACTTTATATTTCCATGCTCTCGTGACGCTGTACAACTTAGGAGGAGAGCACACCTACGTTAGGTTCATTCGGGCGGTACCCGAGGCCCTGGTACTGGGGCAACGTTGTGGCGCCTCTGCAAAGCCAGCGTCCGCATCAGAGTGCCAGTTCCCGTCCGAGCTGCTGTGCTTCTGATCCCCCCCCCCCCCCGCTAACGCACCCAGGAAGGTGGAGGAAGACGGCCTAAGTCCTTGGACTCCCGCCACCCACGTGGGAGACCTGGATAGAGTTCCTGGCTCCCGGCTTCATCCTGGCCAGACCCTGGCTCTTAGAGGCATCTGGGGAGTGAACCAGTGGATGGAAGATCTCTCTCTCTCTCTCTCTCTCTCTCTCTCTCTCTCTCTCTCTCCCCCTCCCTCCCTCACTCCCTCCCTCCTCCCACCCCAACCCCAACTCTCTTTTTCTCTGCCTTTTTAAATAAATTAATCTTAAAAATACAAAGTCCTGGGCGTGCAGCATGGCTCACTTGGTTAATCCTCTGCCTGTGGCGCCGGCATCCCATATGGGCCCCGGGTTCTAGTCCTGGTTGCTCCTCTTCCAGTCCAGCTCTCTGCTGTGGCCTGGGAGTGCAGTGGAGGATGGCCCAAGTCCTTGGGCCCTGGACCCACATGGGAGACCAGGAGAAGCACCTGGCTCCTGGCTTCAGATCAGCACAGTGCCAGCTGTAGCAGTCATTTGGGGGGGTGAACCAACAGAAGGAAGACCTTTCTCTCTGTCTCTCTCTCTCTCTCTGTCTAATTCTGTCAAATAATAATAATAATAAAAATACAAAGTCCTGGCACTTTAGCCCCTGGATATATGTAGCCCTTGTGATAACCACATTTAAATTGCGGGTCTCTCCCTTCGAGTTACCCACGGTGAGTTCTGTCTCTTGCGGGGTCTTTTCCAGGACTTGGGGTCACACAGCTCATCACTGGTCTTAGCAGAGACAAATCCCAATCTCTGAGTCTTACAGCGCCTAACAGCCACCAGTCAGGCCGTGGTGCGCACACGCCCCAGAACCCCCGTGTGTGCCCCAGGGTCCCCTCGCTGCTGCCCCTTGGCTTGATCGTGGCTGGCGCGGTTCCTGCGGTGGCCCGTGGACGTCAGAGGTCCTGGTGACATCACCTCCCAGGAAGGCCCAGCCTGCACTGTCTCTCATGAATGAGTCTTGTGCAGCCCAAAAGGGAAACCCAACTTTCTAAAAGCCCAAAGTGACCACGTGACAATGAGGGATTTTAACAGTGTGATTTTTTGTTTATCTATTTTAGACCACAAAGTTATAAGTAACAAACATAAAGGTTCAGTACTGAAAATAGACTGAAGTGGTTTTCTAAGAGGAGTCGCCAAGTTTATTTAAAAGGTCACTGTGGTATCAGGAAGTGTGCGGGTGTGGGGCCGGCCAGCAGTGCTGCCCGCGGGCTGGCTGCCTTCCAGGCCAAGGCTCAAGTTTTAGGTACTTTTCCTGCGAGTGAAATGCTCCCTTCAGCCTCTGCGTTCGTCCTCCGGTGCACTGATGCGATTAGCAGGCAGCTTTGGCTAATAATTACCCAGGCCTCTGAACGCAGAAGTCAGACTTTCTACAACCTTCTGTTAAGATCGTAGGGTTCGCCAGACACTGTGCATCGCAGAGCTGCCTTCCCTGGGTGGACGCCAGTGCAAGGGGGGAACTGGGACGGAGGCTGAATGCAGTCATGGATGTGCGAACTCCGTCCCCGCAGAGCGTGCTAGCTCCAGCTCCCTCGCCCTTGGCTGGCTCGGGTCTGTCCCACAGCACAACTCTGGCAACTCTCCTCTGTGCCCCCGGAGGACCCGAGCGCTTTCTTTTTCAAGCTCATTACCCTGCGTGCCTCTCCGGTTGTCTGTGTTGTCGGACCCTCACCCCTCACAGTCAGGCTGGCAGACTTCAAATTAGCCGTGAGACCGCTCAGGTGTGGCGGTGTCTCAGTACCGATCGGGACGGCCGCGTCTGTCTCTCAGCCGTGTTGTCCCTGGGTGACTTGTCGTCGCCATCCCCTGTCCTCAAAGTCTGCATCTCACTCGGGGCATCTGCTTCTGGGCGCTCGGGAGTCGATGATTAGCCTGTGCAGTGCAAGAATGTGGCTCGTCCCAAGTCCACCGAGGGCACACGCGGGGTCAGAAGCCCCCAGAGAAGAGGAATCCCCCCACCAGACAGGGCTGTTGGAGCCTGGCCACCGTCCTTTCTTTGTGGTAGTGATTACAGTCGCCTTTTCACTTCTGGTAAAATTGAAGCGCAAGGCAGGGCCAAGCCGCGAGAGGACCTCCTAGCCTCCCCGTGCCCTGCAGGTGCGGCTCCAGGGCTGGCCTCTGTGGCCAGCGCTTCTCTCCCGACAGCCCCACCTGCCCGGAAGCCGGGGTCACCGAGGTCACCTGGGTACTCAGGGGAAGAGCGGAGACGCGGGTTCTGACCCCACTGCTAGGCAGGGTCACCACCCACCTTCTTCCCACAGCACAGTCTGGGTCCCCGCAGAAATCAGGACGGCCCACAGAGTCGTGCCACGGTGGGCGTCCCTCCCCGCCCCCCGTCAGCCTGCGGAGGGATGCCTCACAGCCAGGCCCTCACACACACACGCACACATGCACACCCACATGCACACACATATGCACACACGCACACAGACACGCACACGTGTGCACACACCCACATGCACATGTACGCTCACATACATGCGACCACCCACACACATACACATGTGTGCACACACCCACATGCACATGTACGCTCACATACATGTGACCACCCACACACATACACACGTGTGCACACACCCACATGCACATGTACGCTCACATACATGCGACCACCCACACACATACACACGTGTGCACACACCCACGTGCACATGTACACTCACATACATGTCACCACCCACACACACGTGTGCACACGTGCACATGTATGCTCACACTTGTGCACACACGTTCACACGTGCAACTTAGAAAACAAAGCAGACAGGACTCCCCACTCCTCCCATCTCCCTCTGCTGTGGAGCCAGAGGGACCCCATGCTGCGGCAGCAGGAACCAGGACCAGAACCTCCCCATGCCTGACTGGGCAGGGCAGCGCCACACGGCCCCCTCTGCAGTCCCACAAGACCAGGGCTCTGGAGCCGCTCAGGGCTCCGGCGTCCCACGCCTGCCCATGTGGCACCCTCGGAGGAAGCAGGGCTGGATTCCTTCTCGCCTGAGCACCTGCTGTGTTCCAGACACTGTTGACGCCAGTTTCCCTGGGCACTCGCGATGGACCTGAATTTGCTCCAATACGTACGCGAATAACTCAGCGAGAGCTCGTCTGCAGGTGAGAGAAGACAGAGATCACAGAAGGTCTTCCTCCCAACCCACCAAGCTGCAGGCCAGGGCCTTGGTGTTGTGAAGACTCCAAGAGACAGACTGTGCACAGCCGATTCTGAAACCAGATGTTGTGTGTTGAGCTGGGTTCCCAGAAAGGACGCAGGCAAATCCTAATCGCCAACCCCCTATTTGAAACGTGGGCCGTTGCAGGTGTATTAGTTAAGGGGCAATGAAGCCATGCAGTAAGGAGAGCCCGCATCCATTACTGGATGAGAGGGGACACAGAGATCGACGATGATGTGGCCAGGGGCATTGACAGGGGGCTCGGGGTGCAGTGATGCTGCCACAGCCAAGGGACGTCCCGGGCTGTCAGGAGGAGGCGGGAACGGCAGAGGGAGTGTGGGCCAGTGGCACCTGGGGCTCAGCCTTGCAGCCTCCAGATGGGAGGCCATCCATTCCACTGTCTGAAACCCCAGCTTGCACGCTTCGCCTTAGCAACCTGGGACGGAGCAGCCAGACTGAGGCGTGTTTTAACGACAGTCTCAGTGCTACAGGAGCAGACGGGGCAGACGTGGAAGGAAGTGAAGAGGGTGGGGTCCGAGGGGCTGGAGAGAGCACCGGACAGGGCAGAAAGGCACACGCCGCGGGTGTGTTCACCGCGGCCTGGGAGGGGCGGCTTGCCGGAGACAAGGCGGGGGGCTGGGACTCCCTCCGCGGATCCTGGTGGGATTCGGGAGCCGGCAGGTGCACTGCGAGGCCGTTGGCACCTGTTCCTCAGTGAGCCCAGCCCTCCTGTCCCAGCGTCTCTTCTGGGCTCAGGACCCCTCCTGCTCCAAGCAGGCAGCCTTCTGCTGGATGCGGCACCAGGCCTGGGGTCTTTCCCTGGCCGCGATCAGCCCCTCCCTGAGTCTGGGGGGCCATCTCCCTGGGCCTATCCCATCACAAAGGGTCCCCTGTGACTGAGCACCCCCAGCCCCCAGCCCCAGCCCCGCCCCCAGGAGCTGCGTCCTTGCACACCGGCTCTGCCTTCCTGCAGTATCCAAGCTCACGCTGGCCCTGACCTCTCCGTCCCTGTGGACGGGCCTGGTTTCCGGTCCCAGCTCTTCCCCCAGCTGCTCTAGCAGGCCCGATCTGGAGCTGCGTCACTGAAGGAACACGCCATGACTCAAAGCACAGAACTGGCTGCAGAGTCACTGCTGAGCCGGGAGATCATGTGGAAGCCGTGACTGGCGTGGATAAGACGCCCATGAGTGAATGGGCAGTGGGGCACCCATGAAGTTCCGCTAACTGTTCAGGGCGGCAGCACTGGGGTGGGGGAGGGGCGGGGGGGGTCTGTGGCTCTGAGATGCAGAAGAGGAGCGAGGGCTGCAGCATTTGGTGGTCCAGTTTGAAGCCTGGCTCTGCTGCCCCTGGCCACAGGCCTTAGATTAGTCACTGCTGCTCCGAGCTCGGAAATACTGACATCCAGCCCTCAGCAACTGGGGGCAGTCAACGAGGGGCAGCAGGTGTTTAACATTTGTGGTGATCTGCATCCAAGAAATGGGTCAACAGGTGGTGGGGCCCTCACCCCAGATCCTGACTGGGCAGAGACCAAGTGTCCCCCAGGTTCCCAGGGATCCGGGGGTTACCTAGAAGCCACCCGGGCATGGGAAAGGAAAGACGATGTCAACAATCAGGATAAAGCAGCACCTGGCAGAGAGTCGCTGCTTAATAAGGAAGAGAGAACGCGTGGCTGGGAAGACAAGCGCCAACTACACGAAGGGCCGGATCCCGAGCGCCACACGGGAAGAAGCCGTAGGGGCAGAGTCGAGGAGGGACCACCGGGTGCACATCTTGGCGCTGGGGCCCGAGGTGCTGGGCCCAGCTGGGCCCCTGGGGCTGGAATGGCTCCAGTTGGGGGCAGAGGGCTGTGGAGGCTGAAAAACGGGCTGGGAAATCAGCAAGAGAGGCAAGCGTGGGAGTGTCGGGGATTAGACCCGCGGGTGTGGACAGGGACTCCGAGCCTGGAACCAGCGTGAGTGCCCTCGGGCGAGCTGACCCCACGGCCTGCTCGGCAGAGGCCCTGGGATAAGCAACAAGGATTCTTGTCTGACTCCGAGAGACCAGGGGCTACGCCGCCCAGTTATTCACACAGCAGGCAGGCCAGGCCCGGGCCCCTCTCGGACGGCACCAGGGGTTTATGCTGAGAACGCTCACGGCCATTATACCCAGGAGACGTGAGACAGCTCTCTGATCTCTGTAACAGCAGCTGCCATTCCTAAAGGACTCTCGTGTTTAAGGATCCAACAATAAGCATGCTTGTAGGAGACAAAGGTAAAAATGCCCGAGGGGGCCAGCTCAGCCACCCCAGAATGGCCCAGCCGAGATCCTCATGGGGTTCGCCCGTTACCCACGGGATCTCATGAAGATCCGTGTCAGGGAGGCGGGCATTCCCCCCACCACCACCGCCCATCAGATCCTGAGATCTCCCTCCCACAAAGCCACAGCGCAATGAGGTGCAAGAACACAGAGACCAAGGCCCACTGAGAACGGAGAACTGGCAGACAGACCCGGGCACACACGGGAACTTGATACCCCGCAGGGGTGACACAATTCAGACGGAAAGAATGGACCCCGAAAGAACGGAGCTGGGAGAACTGGCTCCCTGCACAGAGGAACGTAAAACCACTGCTCTGCTTAATCCCGCCAGGCGTGGATTAACGCCCTCGGCCTGAAACCTGAGCAGAGGGAAGTGCAGGAGAATGCCTTCCAAACCGGGGAGAGAAAATGCTCCCAAACTGCCTTGTAGTTTTGTGCTTTCACATCCAAACAACCAACTAGTCGGATTACAAAGAACGCCACGGACAGAGAAGAACTCGCAACACCAAACACGAAAGGGATAAACAGCAAGAGAACCCCACGGAAGG
This sequence comes from Sylvilagus bachmani, assembly GCA_015711505.1. Taxonomy (NCBI): domain Eukaryota; kingdom Metazoa; phylum Chordata; class Mammalia; order Lagomorpha; family Leporidae; genus Sylvilagus; species Sylvilagus bachmani. The sequence continues at coordinate 7,742,873 of CM027390.1, forward strand.
ATAGGCAGAGACTCGGAACCATTTTCAGATAACGACACTCAGAGTCGAGATGCTTGCTGTGTCGATCAGAGGACAGCAGACGACCGCGACAACGGGCTGGGTTCTGGTCCTTCCCTGGGCACGGAGTAAGAATGGTGGGTGATGCAAAGTGGGAGAATGTGGGTGGGAAACTAACCTCGGTCTCCTGTTACTATAACAGAGTACCCGAGACTGAGTAAGTTATAAAGAAAAGAGGTGACTGTTGTTATCTTGGTCCAGGAAGAGACCAGGAAGTCCAACATCAGGCTGCAAGTGGGGGACGCCTCCTTGCTCTGGGGGGGGCTCTCTGCAGAGCCCCACGGCAGTGCAGGGCAGCACACAGCAAGAGAGGGCCAGAGAGAGCGCCATTGCACAACCACCCCCCATAACCCTGCTCCCAGCTCCCCACTGACCCACGAATGAGTCCGTCCGTTCCTGATAACAGAGCTCACATGACCCAGTCACCCCCAAAAGCACATCTAAGTCCTGTTGACATGTGACTCTGGGGATGAGGTTTGCAACACAAGAAAGTCAGGGTCCCAGTCGGACTGCGGCAGGGCCCCGTACCCTGCTCAGCTGGGTAGCCGGGGGCTCCTCCGACAATCGAGGTCAGCTCGCAGCTTTTTCCCCCAGATGGTCTTGGTTTGTGCCCCGTGACCGCGTAATTACTCATTGTGCCCCCCTCATTCCCTAAAGTGTCCATGCTTGGATGATAAGGTACATGGCTACCTTCCTATAACCTAATAGCTTCACTTGTGGTCATACGTCCCAAATGACATTCCCAGGGATCCAGACAGACACCGGTGCGCAGGTGGTCTTGGCATCTGTGGTGTGGGGAGCTGGAGATAAGGCAAACACTCAACGGGGAGGGAGCACAGGTGAAGAGTATGCAGGTGTGAGAACAACAGATTCGATGAACCTGCAGCAACATAAGTGGGTAATTAAAGGCGTGCTGATATATATATAATATATATATAATAATAATCTTATGTGATTCATCAGACCGAAAGCATGTGTACGGACAAAACACGCCTTTTTGCAGAAAATGCTTATGACAAAAATAAGCATTAAACACATTAGGACGATGGGGAAAAGGAAAATGGGTCTAGAAAGGAGAAATTAGAACATCAAGGGCTGGGTTCAGTCTGAAGAGGCGGAATCTTCCAGGGAAAGGCACTGCTGTGTGCTGAGAATGCTCGGTGCAATGGGCAGTCCCAAAGGAGAAAATCCTCATCCATCCGAGCACACGGGCGGAACCAAAGTGTTGACTGAGCCCTGCTCTGTGTCAGGCACTGAGGCGGACCCCAGGAGATAAGGACAGATGTCTTCAAGGAGTCTTGACCGAGTTCCTGCCTGAAAACACTTCGTCATGGAAAAGTCTCTGGGCAGAACTCGCGCTGTGTCCATGGGCCAAGTAATCTAGCCTCAGATATCTTGAGTCGGCACAGTCTTTAGAGGGAAGGAAGTCCAACTTCCACTACTTTTTAGAAACTGATTCCTGGTCAGTATTTTAAGAGCTGAAGATGGGCATTCCTGGTTGACAGACGGAGAGAAGCCAGAGAAAACGCAATGGCTCAGAAGCGACCTGGGACAGCTGGGAATGAAGGCAGCTAAGAGGCACGCATGGATGGCGCAGAGGTCAGACGCTCAAATGTTGCAGGTGTCAGCAGCATCGGGCTGGGGCCGGCTCTGGGTGCAGCAGGTTAGAGCTGCCTCTGTGAAGCCCACGCCCCACACTGAAGGTCTGCTTCAAGTCCTGGTTCCCCTGCCTCCCATCCAGCTTTCTGCCAGTGCACCCTGGGAGGCAGCAGATGATGGCTCAAGTACTTGGGTCCCTGTCACCCACGTGGGAGACCCCGATAGAGTGTCTGGTTCCGGGCTTCAGCTTGAACCCAGCCCGGATGTTGTGGACATTTGGGGAGTGAACCAGCAGATGAAATATATCTCCCCCCCCCCTTTTTTTGACAGGCAGAGTTAGACAGTGAGAGAGAGAGACAGAGAGAAAGGTCTTCCTTTGCCATTGGTTCACCCTCCAATGCCCGCCGCGGCCAGCGTACCACGCTGACCCAGTGGCAGGAGCCAGGTGCTTCTCCTGGTCTCCCATGGGGTGCAGGGCCCAAGCACTTGGACCATCCTCCACTGCCCTCTGGGCCACAGCTGAGATCTGGCCTGGAAGAGGGGCAACCGGGACAGAATCAGGCGCCCCGACCGGGACTAAGAACCCGGTGTGCTGGCGCCGCAGGCGGAGGATTAGCCTATTGAGCCGGGGCGCCAGCCTTCCCTCTCTCTCTCTCTTGCTCTACCTGTCAAAGAAACAAACTTAAAGGAAGCCCTTTGGCTAAGCCTTACTGGTTGGTACACCTTGAACTCTTTCCTGAGACGTTGTTTGCCGCAGGAGCACACGGAGAACAGGGCACAGACTGACACGTGATGGGTGATGGTTCTTTGCTGCTCCAGTGGGCAGCCTGGGAGAGGCCAGAGGGAGGCGTGTGTTACAGTGTGAAGGGAGCTGATAGATAACACTTCTCTTCCCGTCCCAGAGCTGAGACGACGGAGGCAAAACCCAAAAACGTTACTCCTACCAAAGCCTCCGCCGAGAACGCGGCCAGGCCTGCAGGTGAGTGACAGTGCCCAGCGGGCCCAGTCCTGGGACGGGGCGGCTGGAAAGGCAGGGCAGTGGACACTGCGGCCGGCGCCCGAGAGAAGGGGCTGAGCTGCGGGGGCCCGGGCACTGGGTACCAGGCCTGCCCCGCCCAAGGGCAGAGAATGGAGGAGATGGAGGAGGCGGCTCCATCACGGGAGTGCTGACCTTGGCAGGGTCACAAAACCCAGTCTGTCCACATTCTGACGGGCTCACCGCTGGCCAGTTAGGACATGCCTGGGAAGCAGGCGAACGTCACTGCAGGACACAGAGTGGCTTTCTGATTGGGGGTCAGCTGCGATCCCTTCCCTTCCTTAAAAACCATTTCTAAATGAAAGCGAGTCTCAGGAAACCCCAGCCAAGGTCCCGGCTCCGCCGTGGGCAGAGCCAAGAGGAGAAATGTGTTTGAAGCCGGCTAAATGGGCCCCACGATTAAGCAGGCAGCCCGGGAGTGAGGTGACTCTGTGCCTACGGCCACGTCCAGCCGGTGTCCTTGGTCATCGTCCCGTGGACTTCTCCGAGCAGGTCTGGCGACCTTGTGATGAGGCAGCCTGGATGTGGTGTGGCCAGGGCCTGGCAGGCGTCAGGTGGTGGGGCCCTGGCAGTCTCAAAGGCAGAACACAACGCTCCGGGCAAGGAAGCGCCAGCAAGCCAGACGGCCCCGAGGGCTTTCCTGGGCAGGGAGGGAGGGAGGGTGGAGTGAGGGGCTGGGCCATCATCTTAGGACCCCGCAGGGCGGACAGATCGCTGGGGCCTGCCAGGGAGGAAGAGCTGTGCCCAGGGTGTTGTGTCCACCACACACCAGGCGACAACCTTTCCCTGAACATCCCTGAAGTCTAAGGCCTTGAGCTACCAACAGTGCCGACTCCCAAGCAGAAAGGGTGACCTCAGACCTGCCTTTGTGAATGCAGAGACTGGCCAGCCCATGGCCTTTCTCCCGGGAACCCGGGGAGCAGTCCCGCCCAGAAGTCACCTGGGGTGCCCAGCACGCCCGGAGCGACAGTGCTCTGGAGCGGAGTGGGATGTCCCCAGTCACCTGCTGAACACCCATGCGGGACAGATACTAAAGGAGATGTGCAGAGCGAAAGGTGCCCAGCCGACACACACGTCCTGCCCATCTTACTGAGGGTCTTAAAAAAATTCCTTTAAAGTTCATTCATTCTACTTGAGAGGTAAGCACCCAGAGAGAGAGAGAGAGAGAGAGAGAGAGAGAGAATCTTTCATCCCCTCCCCCCCCCCCCACCAAGTACTGCAAGGGCCAGAGCTGGGCCAGGCCAAAGCCAGGAGACTGGATCTGGGTCTCCCACGTAGGTGGCAGGGACCCAAGCATTAGAACCATCATCTGCCGCCCCATTCGCAGGAAGCTGGGGTGAGAAGCCGGCACTCCCACAGGGGGCGCAGGCATCCCAAGTGGCATCTTCAGTACTGCACAAAATAACTCCAGCTCACGGCTAACACTGAAGAAGTGAGAGATTTTATACGAAAATCGGGACTTCAGGCACTTGTTGGAAAGACGTGAGGCAGGGCAAAGCCAGCCCTCGGGTCTGCCTGCTGCTGCCGGACCTCCCGCCAGCCTGGAGCGGTGCCTGCACTCGTGCCAGTGCCGGGCTGGAGCAGACTCAGCTCTCACAGGTGCCTGGGGGCTGCACCACCCCACCGCTGCTGCGCTTCTGAATCTAATTCCTGGGGTCACCTGAGGACCCAGCGGAGGAAGTGGCTTGGACTGGTAACGAGACTGAGTTCATGGAAACTCACGGGCAGTCTGGTAAACCCCAAACAGCCAAAGGCCACTTTTTAAAGAAGTGTGAATTTCAGGGGCTCCCCCTGCCCCCTTCTTCCGTGGATCCCGCTGCCTGAGGAGGGGAAGCAACTCTGGAGAAATATTTGTGAAACGGCACCGGTGCTCCGCGTCTGAGCCTCGGACACAGCAGCGCTGGAGACGGCATCCAGGTAATTTATTCTGGAGTGCGTCGTCCAGTTTGCAGGAAGAAGCAAGCCAGTCCCAGAAAGTCGTCGGCCGCTGCAGACGTCTGTCTGTCCTGGTTACTAAGAGGCTTTTGTAGAGGGCAGCATTGCGGCGCGGCCGGTTAGGCAGCCGTCCAAGACGCCGGAATCCTGTGAGACACGGTTCAAGTCCCGACTCTCCACTCTGATCCAGCTCCCTGCTAATGGCCTGGGAAGGCAGTAGAAGATGGCCCAAGAGCTTAGACCCCTGACCCCACATGGGAGACCCAAGTAGAGTTGCAGGCTCCTGGCTCGGCCCCAGCAGCTACAGTCATTTGGGGAGTGAACCAGTGGATGAAAGACCTCTCTCTCTCTCTCTCTCTCTCTCTCTCTGTAACTCTGCCTTTCAAATAAATAAATCTCTTTTAATGGCTTTTAAAACTTTGAAAATTAAACACTAAGTGCCGCTTCTCCAGGTCCCACGTCAACGCTGTGACTCAGACATTTAAGCGCTTGGCAGGGTACGGTCTCGCTCCAGAGACTCAAGGGACAAATCTCCACTGAGCCCTCGTACGTGCGAGGCTGCCTGAGCCACTGAGCTGCGGGGCGGTCCAGAACCTCAACTTTGAGGAGCTCAGGGGGAACTAGGAGATGGCAGGCCACAGGAACGCCGTGCGTGTCAGCACATTTCTGCTTTATTGAGGCAGCCTTGGCTAATCCAAAAATAAAATAAAGTAAATAAAGAGGGAGGTGGAGAGAGGGTAGAGCTAAGGAAGGGAAAAGAAACAAGGAAGCAACTCAGTGATTTTTTTTTTTTTTTGACAGGCAGAGTGGACAGTGAGAGAGAGAGAGACAGAGAGAAAGGTCTTCCTTTGCCGTTGGTTCACCCTCCAATGGCCGCCGCAGCCGGCGCACCACACTGATCCGAAGGCAGGAGCCAGGTGCTTCTCCTGGTCTCCCATGGGGTGCAGGGCCCAAGCACTTGGGCCATCCTCCACTGCACTCCTGGGCCACAGCAGAGAGCTGGACTGGAAGAGGGGCAATGGGGACAGGATCCGGCGCCCCGACCGGGACTAGAACCCGGTGTGCCGGCACCAAAGGTGGAGGATTAGCCTAGTGAGCCACGGCGCCGGCCAACTCTGTGATTTTTAAATGTTGGCTGTTTATATTTTGTAGCTGGAGCCCTAATTAACAGCATCTAATAGTTCGGGAAGTAGTCTGTTTCCCGTGGGTGGATTGCTTGCTCTTCCATATAAAACATAACCTGTCGATGCATAGTGGACATCCCGCGTTTTACAAAGCGACTGTTCCCCAGGGGAGAGCTACCCAGGCTTCCGTTATCTCTGGAGTTTCACTCCTTGTCTTAAAAACCTGAAGATAATGGGATAAAATAGCACCATTTGTTAAACCCCGCTGGCAGTGGCTGTCTATTGGGGTACTTCCTGAGGATTTAAAACACTTTGTACTTTCCGACATGTACAAGATGACACGCGTGTTTTCTGAGGCAGCCACCGGCAGGGAGAGCCGTGCAGGCCCTGGGCTGCTGGGTGGCCCCGCTCCTGGGATGTGCTGGGGACGCCCCGGCCCGTTCCTCTGCCTCTTTGCTGCTTGGCTCGCTTCTGCTGCTGCAGCTTTATTTTATTTTTAAGATTTCTGTCTTTATTTGAAAGGCAGAGTTACAGCGAGAAGGAGAGACACAGAGAGATCTTCCATTCGATGGCTCACTCCCCAGATGGCCACAATGGCCAGGACTGGGCCAGGCCAAAGCCAGGATTCGGGAACTCCAGGGGCCCCAGGACTTGGGCCATCGTCTGCTGCTTTCCCAGGCCACTGGCAGGGAGCTGCATCAGAAGTGGAGCAGCCAGGACTCAGACTGGTGCTCACAGGGGATGCCGGTGGCAGTAGCAGCAGCCCAACCTGCTGTGCCCCGGCTCCCTTCTTACCGCTGTGTCAGCTCTCTCCTCGTCTGCTGTGCCTGGGGAAAGCAGCTAATCAAACCAGAACCACAGGGAAAACAGGGATTAATAAAGAAGAACCCAGAAAGATTCGAAACACATGGATTCTGGTTTTCAACGGTGCCTTGGACGGCTGGGATTGTAAATAAAAGACTTTTAGGTAAGTAAAGTGCATCCATGGTCAGCACCCCCGTGGACAGCGTGATGGTGTTCAGGAAAGAAAACTGACCCGAGCTACCCTGGCTTTGGTCCTAAGCAGCAGTGTTCATTCATTTGCATACTCAACAAACCTTCATTGAACATCTACTATGCGCCTGGCACTGTTCTAGCTGCTGGGAGCCCAGCTGTGCATCAGACAGGAGCTTCAGTTCTCGTGGGGAGAGAACAGAAATAATGAAGCGAACAAGTACAACAGTGGCAGGGGCAGTACGTGCTTGGAGGGCAGGAAAGCAGGTCGAGTGGCTGTGGGGGACCAGGTCAGGGGGAGGCAGCATTTCAGGGTACAAGGTGCTTTCAGAGGGGGCCTTTGGGCAAAGCCCAGAAGACAAGACAAGGTCAGATATCTGGCCAGAGGTAGGGAAGGGTCTTACAGGTCAAGGGAACAGGGGTGGGATGTTGTGTTCACCAAACGAACGATCAGGTGCTGGAGCAGGGCTGGAGGAGAGTGAGTGACTGAGGGAGACCCCGGTGGGGGAGGCAGACACAGGCAGCGGGAGACCCGGGAGACCCCGGCGGGGGAGGCAGACCCAGGCAGTGGGAGACCCGGGAGACCCTGGCAGGGAAGGCAGACGCGGGCAGCGGGGGACAGAGTCTGGTCCATCCTGGGAGCAGCAGGTGGGTCTGCAGGTTGGCAAGCTCGCAGTGTGAGCTGGGGAGCGAGAGGACTAAGGTTCACTTGCAGGTTTGGGGTCAAGCAACCAGGTGCAGGGTGCAGCTGGTGCAGGCCGAGGAGAGGAAGGCTGGAGGGAGTAGTTTTCTTTGTTTCTCAAAATTTTAAAAATGGGGCCAGCGGTGTGGCACAGCGAGGTAAGCCATGGCCTACAGTGCTGGCATCTCATAAGGGCGCCAGTTTGAGTCCCGCTGCTCCGCTTCTGATCCAGCTCCCTGCTAACACATCTGGAAAAGCAGAAGAAAGTGGCCCAAGAATCTGGGCCCCAGCACCCACGTGGGAGGCCAGGAAGAAATTCTTGGCTCCTGGCTTCAGCCTTGTACATCCCTGGCCATTGCAGCCATTTGGGGAGAGAACCAGCAGATGGACGATCTCTTTCTCTCTCTGTCTTCCCTTCTCTCTCTGTAGCTCTACCTTTCAGAAAATATTTTTTAAAAATTATTTACTGGGGCCGGGGTTGTGGTATAATGGGTAAAGCTGCTACCTGCAGTGCGGGCATCCCATTTGGGTGCCAGTTCAAGTCCCGGCTGCTCCACTTCTGATCCAGCTCCTTGCTGATGTACCTGGGAAAGCAGCAGCAGATGGCCCAAGTGCTTGGGCTCCTGCACTCACATGGGAGACTCAGAAGAAGCTCCAGGCTCCTGGCTTCGGATGGGCTCAGCTCTAGGTGTTGTGGCCATTTGGGGAGTGAATCAGCGGAAGGAAGACCTCTCTCTCCCTGTCTGTCTGTACCTCTGCCTTTCACATTATAAACAAACCTTTTAAAAAATAATTATTTATTTGAAAGGCGGAGGGACAGAGAGAAAGAGATCACTCATCCACTGGTTTCCTCCCCAAACACCCATAACCACCAGGACTAGCCAGGCTGAAGCCAGGAGCCCAGAATTCCATCTGGGTCTCCCATGTGGGTGGCAAGGAGCCAAGCACTTGAGCCACCACCACTGCCTCCCAGGTGCACATCAGCAGGAAGCTGGACTTGGAAACTACCTGAACTCAGACATCTGGACGTGGATGTGGGCGTCCCAGCTGCCGACTTACCTGCTGCAAAGGGATTAAAGGATATGTTTATTTTGGTGCAAAAAACTTGAAACCCATGAACTTTCGGAATTACCATCATATTTGAGAGTTTCTTCGTCAAACAATTCATGTGGTCACTGGTACTCTTTCACACAAAAATTAATGCAAACCATGAAATCAGTCAAGGAAACAGTTAAAATACAGCTGCTGTTGGCCATAGTAACCCTTCACACACCCAAATTCTGTAAGCTGTGCCATCACAATAGTCGCCAGAGATGCTTCTAGCTTACTGTTGTACAAAACCATTTTAATGACTTATTTATTTATTTATTTATTTATTTGACAGTTACACAGAGAAAGGAGAGGCAGAGACAGAGAGGTCTTCCATCCACTGGTTCACTCCCCAATTGGCTGCAATGGCAGGAGCTGCGCCAATCCAAAGCCAGGAGTCAGGAGCTTCTTCCAGGTCTCTCATGCAGGTGCAGGGGCTCAAGGACTTGGGCTATCTTTTACTGCTTTTGCAGACCATAGCAGAGAGCTGGATCAGAAGTGGAGCAGCTGGGACTCGAACCAGCGCCCATATAGGATGCCGGCACTGCAGGCAGTGGCTTTACCTGCTACGCCACAGCTCCAACCCTGCAAAACTCCTTTAAAAAAATAAATAAATAAACTGCGTCCAGTCACTCGGGCACAGCAGAGTGGCACCTTCCAGGCTGCCCGAGTCCTTAGCTGTCCCTGTCGCAGAGGCCCGGTCACCCTCCCCAGGGTCAGGTGGGAGCATTCGAGGCGCAGTATCAGGAGTTTGCATATTGAGTCATGGAACTTTATAAGAGTCTACGAAATGTTTATTTCTCTGCAGCTAATCATTCTGCCAATGGCAAGCTTACCCAAATGTCAGCTCCACAAAGACGCAGCCTGGAGCCCAGAGGGGCACCTGTGCACCACTCGCCTGGGAGAGAACCTTCTCCGTGGCGGGGGTGGGGGGAATCGCCAGCCAGACTCGCCCCACCCTCCTGGCACAGTCTTGCCCTGAATTTGCACCCAAGGTTGTTGTGACCAAAACCCCCAGATCCTCATCTTGCCAAGAGCACCCTGTATCTCCCTTCTGCCTGTGGACTGCTCTTTCGAAGTGAGTGAGGCTGGAGATTGTCAAACTATTTGTGGACTTTTTTGGGGGATTGAGATTAGCCTGGCACCCGAGAGGAGACAGGCTCTGGGCCTGATAGAAAGCTGAGGCTGTGTCGGGGAACCGACTGTTGCCTGCACAGTGTGGTCCTGGGCACTGTTGCCACTTCCCCCAACAGGGCTGCCCTCCCCCATGCTGAAGAACTCCGGGCAAGTTACAGGGCTGGCTGCACGATTCCCCGCTCCCACTGAAAACCTGGAACCCTGAAGGGAGCGGTCATCCAAGGTCATTGCCACACCAACAACGCGGGGAAGAGTGGCCAAGACTCCTGACTCCAGGGTTCCTTCACTTCCTTCCAAGGTGCTGATTACCATAGAGCAACAAAAGCGTTGACTGTTTTTTTTTTTTTTTTGACAGGCAGAGTGGACAGTGAGAGAGAGAGAGACAGAGAGAAAGGTCTTCCTTTGCCGTTGGTTCACCCCCCAATGGCCGCCAAGGCCGGTGCGCTGTGGCCGGCGCACTGCGCTGATTGGAAGGTAGGAGCCAGTTGCTTCTCCTGGTCTCCCATGGGGTGCAGGGCCCAAGCACTTGGGCCATCCTCCACTGCACTCCCAGGCCACAGCAGAGATCTGGCCTGGAAGAAGGGCAACCGGGACAGAATCCGGCACCCCAACAGGGACTAGAACCCGGTGTGCCGGCGCCGAAGGCGGAGGATTAGCCTACTGAACCACGGCGCCGGCCAAAAGCGTGGACTTTCACATGGAAGAGCTTCACAGAGGGGGACAGAAAGGCACAGCAAGCACTCCTCATGCAGGACCCAGCTCACCACCTTACAAACATCGTTTCGAAGACAACAGACCAGGGGCAGCGCTGTGGTGCACTAGGTTAAGCCTGCAGCACCGGCATCCATATGGGTGCAGGTTCGTGTCCCGGCTGCTCCGCTTCCGATCTAGCTCTCTGCTGTGGCCTGGGAAAGCAGAGGAAGATGGCCCAAGTCCTTGGGCCCCTGTACTCGCATGAGAGATCTGGAAGAAGTTCCTGGCTTTGGATCAGCCCAGCTCTGGCCATTGTGGCCATGTGGGCAGTGAACCAGCAGATGGAAGACCCCTCTCTCTGTCTCTACCTCTCTCTGTAACTCTACCTCTCAAATAAATAAGCAAATCTTAAAAAAAAAAAAAAAAGACAATAAACTGAGCAAAATCAAAATCAGAGGCAGCTCCTATCGGCAGAGATGGGAACCAGAGATGCCTAACCAGGTTCCAGGCAGTGCCAAGGCGGCAGAGGCAGGCTGTGTTAGGAGGAGTCCCATCCCACGTTAACAGCTTCCACGGCTTCCTTCCTACTACAGCTACCACTGTGTATGCATTTTCTTTCTTTTCTTTTTTTTTTAAAGATTTAGTTGAAAGGCAGAGTTACAGAGAGAGAGACAGAGACAGAGAGAGACAGAGAGAGAGAGAGAGAGAGAGAGAGAGAGAGAGAGAAAGCGAGAGCCTTCCATCTGCTGGTTCACTCCCCAGATAACGGCAATGGCCAGAGCTGCACCAACCCGAGGCCAGGAGCCAGGAGCTTCTTCCGGGTCTTCCACGCAGGTGCAGGGGCCCAAGGACTTGGGCCATCTTCTACTGCTTTCCCAGGCCATAGCAGAGAGCTGGATTGGAAGTGGAGCAGCCAGGTCTCGAACCGGCGCCCATATGGGATGCTGGCACTGCAGGCAGCTGCTTTACCCACTACACCAAGGCGCTGGCCCCGTGTGTGTGCATTTTCATACAAAAGAACTTCCATCTGCCCATAGCATGGACGGAAACACCAGCAGAAGCCTCTTCCTGACCTTGACCTCCAACCTGCCTGACTGACCCTGCTGCCCTGGGACCTGCAGCTGGGAGCTGTGTGGGTGTTGACAAGGGTGACCCCTGACAGCTCACTAGGAGCCAGCACCTCGTCAGGAGATCTCACAGGTCACACAGAGGCCCCCTGGTGTCTCCATGTTACCCAGGAGGAAACCGAGTTCCCGGTTACTCCCCATTAGGACGGACTTGCCGGCTTCCGGTGTGCCAAGCAGTGGCGGGCATCCAACGTGCCCGTCTATCCAATCCTCGTGACAACCTTAGCAACCAGGTGCCACACGCAGGCATCTTACAGATGGCAGAATTAAAGCACCGAGGACCCAAACAACCAGCCGGCTCGCCCAGCAAGGCCAGCAAAGGAGTGGGGCAGGGCCGGCTGCTAGCATCAGTCACCTGGTGACGGGTTGAGGGGCATGCTGGGCGCCAGCCCGGGTTCCGAGCCCCCGTGTTCCCGGGGCAGCACCTGTGGGTTTCCGCTTCTGCAGGTTCTTCGCTGATGCTGACTTCCACGCTCAGCTGAGACCCAGACTTTTGAGTCAGCACTGGGAAGGGGGGGAGGGTGTGCCTCGCTTAGTCACCACACAAAGCCCGCCCACTCACCGGGATGCGCCCGCCTTATTTATTTAAGACACATTTATTTTACTTGAAAGGCAGTTACAGACGGAGTGGGTGAGAGAGAGAGAGACTTCCAGTTAGGTTCACTCTCCAAATGGCCGCAACCGCAGGGGCCCAAGCACCTGGGCCATCCCCCGTGGCCTTCCCAGGCCACCTGCAGGGAGCAGGCTCGGAAGTGGAGCAGCTGGGACTGGAACCTGCGCCTCCCGGTTTAACCCGCAGCGCTCGCCAACGACTAGGTTTTCCTAAGTCCTCTCCAAGGCTTGGGTGCTGTCGGTCCTGGCTGCTCCCCTTCCCCACCCGCTTCCGCAGCCGCGCCTGGGCGCGCGCACGGCGGCAGGTGACCCCGAGTGCCTGGGCCCAAAACCCTAGCGGGGAACCCGCGCGCTGCCCGCCCCCAGTCGTTCACATAAGTAAATCAGTCTTTAAAAAAAAATCAGTTCGCAGAATTGCAGCGAAGGGTCCCCACGGAGGCAGACAAAGCCCCGGCTCGCTCCTCCGAGCGAGGCTGGCGGGGACCTGCGGGAGCCCGCGCCCCGCACGTGGCTGCGTTTCTCCACTAGCCCGGCCCAGTGCGGGACCATCCCGCTCCTCCGTCCACACTCCGGAGCGGGCCCAAACCCTGCGGGGTTCCGCGAGGACAAGGGGACACGCGGGGGTCTCCCGGCCGCACGAGGTGGGGGGGCCGGCGCAATGCCCGCGGCCCGGCCGGGCAGGTGCGCCCCCTCGGCGGCCGCGGCCATCTTGCTCCGGGCGGACCTGGACCTCGACCCCGCCCCGCCGGCGCCCGGGCCGAGGCGTCCACCGCAGGTGCGGCGGGTGAGCGGGCCGCACGGCCTGGGCCGGGGGCCGGGCCTGCGCGCCCAGGGCGGCCTTTGGGGGCCGCGCCGGGGCCCTCCGGCGGCGCCCACGCGGGGCAGGTGCGGGAGAGGTGGCTCGCGCCGCCGTGCGATCGGTGCCCTCCCGGGGCGGACGCGGGCCCAGGCTGTGTGGCCGCGCCCCTCTCGGCGCGCCGCGGGCGTTCCAAGTTCCCGAAAGTTTCTCCCGGGCTCGACGGCGGTGGTTTCAGCCCCGGGGCGACGGTTGCTACGCGAAGTGACCCCGCCCCGGCCCCGCCCCGGCCCTGGGCGGTGACTCGGCCGAATCCCGCCCGGCCGGGTCTTAAGCGGCGGCGCGCGGCGGGCGCCAGAGTCGGGCGCGGCGGGCACGCGGGCTTGCGTGCTCAGGGTCTCCTGGTCCCGCAGGTCGAGCTCCGAGTCAGCAGCGTTTCCGTGCACGGAGGAACCCGCCGAGACCCCCAAGATGCCGAAGCCAGTAAGTGGCGCGCGCGTGTGCGCCGGGGCGGATGCGCCGGGCTCGCCCCCTCGAGGGGCTCACCTGCGCCAGGTGTTGGGCCGCTGGTGCCGGAGCGGGGCTCAGGGGACGGAAGTTGGGCCTTTCGCGGCCTGTTGGTCGCTCGCGGGTCTCTTCGGGGAACGCGGTCACCAAGAGCCCTCTCCGGGCCGCGTCCGGGTCGCGGGATGGCCGGGGGGCCCCTGCGGCGGCTGTGGACGCGCTCGCGGCGGGAGCTCGGGGGCTGCCGACGACCTCCGCCCACTTGCCCGGAGCCAGGTGCGGCCGCGGCTTCCTGGGACGGGGCCGAGGGCGGGGGCTCTACCGCAGCCCGGCGCGCAGCGGGACCGCGGAGTGTGCGGATCGCGGCGGGATTCGTGGCGCTGGGAGGGTCGGCGAGCACCTGCGTTTCGCGGGGAGTCGGGTGAGGAGGGAGAAGGCCGCGGAGAGCGCCCCTGCCCACTTGGATCCCGGGCCGGCGGGGCCGAGGGCGCGGTTCTTGGAAAGGTGTGTGCGTGCACCTGCCCGAAGGCGGCGCGCTGCAGGGCGGGGGGCTTCCGGGTGCAGAGTGCCGAAAATACCCGGGAGCCATGGGAAACCGCAGCCGGAGCTGCGTGCGGGGTTTCTTTGTAACTTTTCAAGGGGGTCGCTTCTGTACCCGGCGCTTGGCTGCGCCTCGCTACTGTTGCTCTCTGGAACGATCTTCCTTGAAAAAGCCTTGTTTCCTGGTGAGGGTACAAAACTCATTCTCCTTGTGCTGCTGAGGATCTGCTCATGGTGCGGAAGGTACCTTTTCCGGCCCAAAATTCTTCTTCTTCTTCTTTTTTTTTTTCAAACTTCCGAGTGTCGCCTGGAGTGTGGCTTCAGGGCACCTGCGCTGTGGCACCGACACCGCGCCACACCCAAGGGCAGCCCTGGAGTTCGGCCTTAGGGGAGGGGTCGGGAGAAGACCCTGCCCCTGTGGTTTTCCTGTCACCGCTTCACTCCTTTTCCTTCTCATTTCTCATCGTGAATTCCCTGTGCCTTTTTAAGTTGTGATAAAATGCACATAAAGTGGTTTGCCATTCTCTCACCCGTCTTCCGGCGTACAGCTGAGTGGCACTCAGTACTTCCACAGTGAGGAAACCCAGGCCCAGACTCCGAAGTCCTCCACTGCCACCCGCAGCTCCTCCCCTGGCTGCCGCCTGGCCTCTGGCTATGGCTTTGACTTCTCCAGGGACTCGCAGGTGCAGCCGGACGGGGGTCGTCTTTGGCTGCCTGTCTCCCTTCATACAATGTCTTCGTCAAGGTCAGAGCAAGTTTGGGAATCCTGAAAGCGCGCCTGATTTCACGTCGCGTATGCCTTCGTTTCGTGTTTGCTCTAAAAGTCTATAATAATGAGGGACCTGACCGTGGCATTTCTGAGGCTGGACCGGATGAAGATGGTTGTGAAACCGGGGAGGCGGCTCAGCATGGCGTGGGTGTGAGAGGCTGGGTTATCAGGCTGGGTGAGCAGTACCTTTCGTGCCTGCTGTGTTATGGGGGAGGGTCTTAGAGATAAGATGAACAGACTAAGCTCTTCCTCATTTAAATTCCTCCAGGCCCACCCCACAGGGCACAGTTCGCAGCCCCTGGTACTTGGATCTAGATTTCAGTTTTGCTTTGCTGCCTCAGTTAATGTGAAAATGGAATCGCCTGGCAAGCTGTGTAGATTCTAATAATTCAGACCCAGGCAGAGACTCCTACTGGGCTCCCTCCTTGGGATCTGGCGTTTTAACCGCAGGCAGGCACCCACCTGAGAGGCCCAGTAGCCCGGCTGGTGTGCCTCCCCCTGCCAGCAGGGGGCTCTGCACCGAGCCGGGCTGACCTGATAAGAGATAAAGAAGAACTTACTTGCTGGGTTTAATACTGTGTCTTAAAGCACCGCTTATTAGAAAGGTGGGGTGTGGTGGTTTTTCAAGCTGGCCACCTGCAGAGGCTGGGGTTGGGAGTGCCTGTCTCGTCCTCTGCTGGGCACTCTGAGGGACTGGGGCTGGAGGAGGCCTTGGGAGGACCCTCGCCTGGCCGGCTGGCCAGGGAGGACTGGATGGGTTTGCTTTACCTGTCTTTCCTGCTTTGGGGCTCCTGTAACCAGAGACTTCCAAGGAGGGCGATTTGGGGGTGCAGAGGCACCTGGCCCGGTCCCTGGGACGCAGTGTGCTGTGTGGCCAGGTATTCGGGGCGAGCTGCTGCCTTGTTCCTTTCTTCCTGACACTTGAGGGACATCCCAGGCGGTGGGGACAGAAGTCCTGGAGGAAGGGAGGAGGAGTGGTTCAGGGCTCCCACGAAAGCTCAGTGGCCAGAGAGGGAATGAGAAGTCAGGCCGTGCCCAGCTCGGGGTTTGACCAGGAAGAGGCACCAGGATCAGATGCACCAGGATCAGATGTGCCCTTTGAAACCGGGGCAGGAGAGTCCCTGGAGGCAGGAGGGAGGTGGCGAGGGTGGCCGTGTAGGCTGCCGAGGTAGCCCAGATGAGAGCCGGTGCTGGCCTGGGCCAAGGCGGTGGCCGTGGCAATGGACAGCCGTGGGCGGGGGATGGGGCAGGGCTCTCTGGATAGGACCCATGGCAAAGTGGCTGTGTGGGGCCCGGGCACCTGCATGCATGCTGCGGCCATCATCACAGAGCTGGGAGTCCTGGCCAGGGATCCGGGATGGAGCAGTTGAGAGTCTGGCTTTGTGCATGTTGCTAACAAATCTGTGACTTGACTGATAACAGAAGTCCTTGCCTTCAACACCACGCTGCCATTGTTGGCACTGGAAAGAGCACAGCTGGGACAAAGGAGACGATGGCCGAGGGTCTCCACCTCCAGAGGCCAGCCAGGATGCAGGGGCCTGTCCGCCAGGAGTCCAGGCACAGAGCTTCCTCTAGGGGCCACTGGAGGACCCAGATTTGGCCTCTTGTGTTTAAAGGGGAAGAGTTCCCTGTGAAATAATTGGTAGGAAAGAAAGAGATCCCACTCTTCCTCTGTCCCTCTCATTCCTGCCACACTGGCCTCTTTTATTGTTCATGGCCCTAAATAATAATGCTGCGATTGCTAACAGTTTTGAATAATTTTATTAATACTTATGGTTTGGGAAAGGAAAATAATATCAGTTGGTGAATTAGCATTACTTTTTTATTGTATTGATTTAAAGATTATTTGTTTGAAAGGAAGAATTATGGGGCCAGCGCCGTGGCGCAGTAGGTTGATCCTCCACCTGCGGCACTGGCATCCCATGTGGGCACCGGTTCTAGTCCCGGCCACTCCACTTTTGGTCCAGCTCTCTGCTATGGCTTGGGAAAGCAGTAGAAGATGGCCCAGGTCCTTGGGCCCCTGCACCCACGTGGGAGACAAGGAAAAAGCTCCTGGCTTCAGATCGGCACAGCTCCGACCATTGCGGCCATTTGGGGAGTGAACCAATGGAACGAAGACCTTTCTCTCTGTCTCTCCCTCTCGCTGTCTGTAACTCTCTCAAATAAAATAAATAAAATCTTAAAAAAAAAAAAAAGTAGAATTAGAAGAGGAGAGGGAGAGAGAGGTCTTCCATCCTCTAGTTCTCTTCCCAAATGGCCACAATGGCCAGGGCTGGGCCAGGTTGAAGCCAGCAACCAGGAGCTTCATCCATGTCTCCCACATGGGTGCAGGGGCCCAAGAACTCGGGCCATCTTCTGCTGCTTTCCCAGGCACGTTAGTAGGGAGCTGGATCAGAAGTGAAGCAGTCAGTGCTCAAACCAGCCACTTCCCAGGGTGCACATTAGCAGGAAGCTGGAATGGACAACAGAGCTGGGACTTGAACCCAAGCACTGGATGTGGGTGGCAGTTCTTTGTCTTCTGTCTTTGGCCACTCGGGGATCTTGGATGGTTCTGTATGGCTGACCGCGTTTAAATAGTTCAGCTGTGGCATCTGCAGTAGAAAAATTGTCGGCTTTCAGAGTCACCGAAGGCATTCGGGAGTGGCAATGTTGGAACTGCTCAGCGAGTTTTTACTGCAAACACTGGATGGACACACACAGGACGTTTGCCGTCTAGAAGGTTGCATATTTTCCCTGTGTCCTGTTTACCATCATTGCCCGTCGGCGTAAAGAATAAATATTTTGCTCCAGATTTCTGTTGCGCTGCAATGTGTCTCAGACTTTCCACTGAAGTTCTGAATAAAACGAAAGCATGAACAACCATCAGAAGTTTCACAATCAGGGTCCTTCTTACCTGTGGGTGCAGTGGCCGCTTAGCTTCCGAGACTCCATTCTGTCTTCCATCAAACAGGAGCAGAAATTTTTAAGTGACGAGACAGGTTCCATAAACTCAGTTGAAACCAGGCTTTTGTAAATCTGTGAAACCTGGTTTACCCTCAGACACCGGGAGCCTGTTTCTTGTGTGCCTCCCCCCATCCAGCCCACGTCTCACAAACGTTGCGGTGTAACCTGTTAGCCAGGTAAAGTTTGTCTCTGGTCGGCCCCAGGAACCGGCAGCACCTATTCTGTTCTGATTGTATCTCCTCTCCATCCTCTGCCCGTCCTGGTTGTTAACTCCCTCCCACCCTTCCTCTCCCTCCTCCCTCTTCCTCCTCCCTCTCCCTGCCTCCCAGGGGCCCTGTGGGGCCATCAGGACCTAGTGCTGGGACAATAAAAATTCCTAAGATTGGCTCTGCCTCCGAGGAGTTTTCAGTCTGGGAGGGAGGCGGCTGTGTCAACACAGGATCCTTAGCAGGGGTGAGGTCCTGGCCTCGGCTGGGGCAGAGGGCAGGGGCAGAGGGCACTTCCGGGGCAGCGCTGGCCAGTTCCGTGCTCCCGGTCCGACAAGTGGCAGCGCCGTTCTGAAGGAGGTGGACACTGCATCCACAGACTCCTGACCCTGCTGATCGAACAGATTTGAGGAAACCAGTCGTGAAGGCAAAGGCCTGTCTGCCCTTGACTCCTTGTACTGATAAAAGCCAAGGAAGTGACCTCAGCCGGGCCTGTCGGCTCTTGCCCTCCCGGGTTTGAAGTCACTTTGCACAGCTGGCTTCCTGGGCCACGTTTGATGAGAGAAGATAAGTTTAAAATGGCCTGGGTCAACAGTTGTCATCTCAGATGTTGTAAATAATTGCTTTCGCCTCCTCACCTGTGGGCCCCTCCCAACCTTGGCCTGTTTTTGCTAAGTGTTTTGCATTTTTTCGTTTTAAAAAAGATTTATTTATTTGTTCGAAAGGCAGAGTTAGGGAGAGAGATCCTCCCTCTGTGGGTTCACTCCTCGAGTGGCCACAGCAGCCCAGAGCTTTGTCCGGGTCTCTCGCGTGTGTGTGCAGGGGCACTTGGGCTGTCTTCTGCTTTCCCAGGCCGTGAGCAGGGAGCTGGATTGGAAGTGGAGCAGCCGGGACTTGAACCATATAGCACCACCACAGAGGACGTTTTAACCCACTTCGCCTAAACACCTGTCCCAAGGGTTGTTTTTAAAACATGGATGACCGTGGGCAACCGACACCGCTAGGCCCCTCAAAGCCTACAGTATTTACTCCGGCCCTTTCTAGAAAAAGATTTTTCCACCCCTGCTGCTAGGATAGAGATAATTGGTAAGCGTTTGTTCTAGCCTGGGGTGGCTTAGATAATATTTGGAAGCAGATCCGTCTCAGCGGTCCTGATTATTTTAAAAACCAGTTCTCCAAAAACAAAGAATGTGTTTTGTTCGCCCGTGTTAAGAGCACCGCGGCTCCGAGCGCCGGCATCTATGGTGAAACTCCCACCACCCAGGCGTGGCTGGTGCCCGGGTTGCTTCAAACAGGGCTCGTGTTCAGGGCGGCTCTTTGTCTCCACAGAGAGAGGGCCAGTATCTTGTGTCACACGCTGAGCTGTAGTGTGATGACAGAGCTCTGGCATATGCTAAAAGAAAGCAATTTGTACTGATGATTTGAGTAGAGAAGAGAGTGTGGTATAGATGAATTGCATCTCTAACTTTTTATTTTATAGTACAGATTATTTATTTGGAAGGCAGAGAAAGAGACCTGCCATCCATTGGTTCATTCCCCAAATGGCTGCAATGGCCGAGGCTGGGCCGGGCAGAAATCAGGGGTATGGAACTGTCTGTGGGTCTCCCACGTGGGTGGCAGGGGCCCGAGCACTCGGGCCATCTGCTGCCTTCCCAGGTGCACTAGCAGGGAGCTCGACTGGAAGTGGAGCAGCTGGGACCTGACCCAGCACTGCATGGGATGTAGCATTGCAGGCAGCGGCTCAGCCGGCCCCACCACAGTCTGGCCTGTATCATTGATAATTTAAAAGCTAACTTTGAGCCTGCTCTGGGCTGTGTGTGAAGCTCTGGCTGCAGGAGTTTTGTGAGTCAGTCTAGCTTGTGCTGTCTACCGAGAGCTCCGTCACCCACCCCCCGTCTCCATTGCCCATCTTGGGGCTGCTCTGCAAGGATGCAGGGTGCCTGTTGGGGCCGTCTCTCCTGGCTGCACAGGCAAGGTGGTCTTTGTGCAATTCTCACTTTATTGGCAGATAATCAGGGGATGACCAGGAAGCAAATACCCCTGACAGTTAGTGGGGAATCTTGGGGAGGTTTCCTCACCCCTCTGCCCCTCATCTGTGAACAGGAACCCACAGGCCTGCCGGGAGACAGCCCACAGGAAGCATTGGTCTTGCTCGGAGAAGGCTGTGCTGTGTCTCAAACACCTGAGCTTTCCTGTCTCCTCGTGATCGTGCTCGTTAGCCTAGCGCAGGAAAGCGGGAAGGAGGTTATACCTTTTGCAGTGAACACGGCCCACACCCCGCCAGCAGACGGCCCCGCGAGGTGCCAGGGTTGCAGGGCCTAGGGGTGTCCTGGAGAACAAACCATGATCCCTGCCCCTCAGCCCAGGGAAACGGGGAGAGCCGGTGCCTTGCTCGCACTCATGGCAGTGAGTGATGGAACCAATTGCCACGTAGTGGTGATTCTGCGTTACATGCACTTGGACCTGGCCTCTTCCCAGGGCCAGAGGCTGCGGGGACCAGGCCAGTGAGGGTAGAGGGAAAGTCATGGTGGGAATGCTTGGTGTCACCTTTTGCCAAGAGGTTAGTTCCTGTCACCGCCCTGGTCGCTGGGGAGTTAAAGTTGTCGGGCTGAATGACTCATGAGGGGGTGCGAGTGATGTGTTCTTGTTTTTATTTGTTTGCTTTTTGATAGATCAGTCTTGCTTTGGCAGGGAGCCATGATGGTCTGACCTGGGTCTGGTACTTGAGCATTGCTGGGTTGACCTGAGACCGTGCCGTGGCCGTGTCTATGGAGTTCACGTGCAGCTTGTCTTGGGAGGAGGTTCAGCCTTGTTCTTTAGTTGTTGTTTTTCTTCCTAAGATTATTTATTTGAAAGGCACAGAGTTAGAGACAGAGGCAGAGACAGACAGAGGTCTTCCATCCGCTGGTTTACTCTCCAATGGCCACAGCAGCGGAGCTGTGCCAATCCAAAGCCAGGAGCCAGGAGCTTCTTCCGGGTCTCCCACGTGGGTACAGAGGTCCAAACACTTGGGCCATTTTCTATTGCTTTCCCAGGCCATAGCAGAGAGCTGGATTGGAAGTGGAGTAGCAGGGCCTTGAACTGGTGCCCATATGGCATGCCCACATCACGGTCAGCAGCGTTCCCCACTGCCACTACCCTGGCTCAATGAGTAAGATTCTTTTTTTTTTTAAGTTTTTGACAGGCAGAGTGGACAGTGAGAGAGAGAGACAGAGAGAAAGGTCTTCCTTGCCGTTGGTTCACCCTCCAATGGCTGCCGCGGCTGCCACGCTGCAGCCCGCGCACCGCGCTCATCCGATGGCAGGGCCAGTGCAGGGCCCAAGTGCTTGGGCCATCTTCCACTGCACTCCCTGGCCACAGCAGAGAGCTGGCCTGGAAGAGGGGCAACCGGGACAGAATCCGGCGCCCCAACCGGGGCTAGAACTCGGGGTGCTGGCGCCGGGATTAGCCTAGTGAGCCGCAGCGCCGGCGAGTAAGATTCTTAAATGAGACTCAGGCCAGGAGCTGCGGTGTGGAGACGTCGGTGGGGCGGTGTGTGGGAATGCAGCGTGGTAACGGGGCTGCAGGACGCACTGATGTGCTGTGGCTGGACCAGCTGTGAAGACTGCATCCTGGCTGCATTTATATATTTAGGAATTATTGGAACTGTGGTGATGGGAAGAGTAGCGTGGGCAGGCACATTGTGTGAGCTCCCGTTTGTGACCGTTTCCAGCTTCCCGTGGTGAAAGTTGGTTGTGTGAAGGTGTGTTACAGGGGGGCAGTGGAGAAAGGCTCCCTTTAGGCTCCGGGGAATGTCGGGATCTGGGAGGCGACCCAGAGGGTGAATGGAGCGGCAGCACCCCCACTTGGAGGGAGGAACCCTCCCCTCCCTCTCGCTCCACCCGCCCACCCTGCTGGTGGCCCAATGCTCAAAGCCAGTCTCTGATTCCCAGGGGAGCGCAGGGGCGCTGGGAGCAGGCTGTGAGCCGGACGTGGTCTTAGCAGCAACTCTCAGACTCTAAAATCGGAAATGGACCTCACGGGGCCATCTGCCTAGGGGGTGGGGGGCTTGCACAGCCATTTGAAGAGGCCTGAGTCTAGCCTGTGGCTGGGGCCAGGGGAGGAGGGCTGGCCCATGGGGTGGTTCCGCAGGGCGGTTCGGAAGGCTAAGTCTTGCTGAAGTCTGCTCATTCAGGCAGATATCGTAATCTTACCAATTTAGTTCTGAGTTTAAAAAAATAAGCACGTGCCAGCGCCGTGGCTCAACAGGCTAATCCTCCACCTTGCAGCGCCGGCACACCGGGTTCTGTCCCGGTTGCCCCTCTTCCAGGCCAGCCCTCTGCTGTGGCCCGGGAGTGCAGTGGAGGATGGCCCAAGTGCTTGGGCCCTGCACCCCATGGGAGACCAGGAAAAAGCACCTAGCACCTGGCTCCTGCCATCGGATGAGCGCGGTGCGCCGGCTGCAGCGCGCCGACCGCAGCAGCCATTGGAGGGTGAACCAACGGCAAAGGAAGACCTTTCTCTCTGTCTCTCTCTCTCACTGTCCACTCTGCCTGTCAAAAAATAAAATAATTAATTTAAAAAAAAAAAAAGCACGTGCAGTGGTTCGTTACTTTGGTAGGGGACGAAAGTAAAGCCTTCTTGGGCGAGTCTGGGTGGATCTTGCGAAGCCGAAGCTCTGTGTGGGGCTGGGGCGGCTCGCAGGGCTGGGGCTCAGCACCTCCGACACGGCAGGCCCGCGCAGGAGTTGGGTCTTCCTGGTTCCGCTGTTCCCCGGGCTGCCCCTCCCCTGCACTAGACTGGGAAGGAAAAGCCCCCCCCCCCTCCAGTTTCTCCATTTCCAGAGAAAATAATGCCTTCCAGGTGGGCAGTGAAGTTCAGCCTGTGGACCTGTGGCCCGGCCTGGCGAGCCGTGGCCAGCCTCACCTTGTGCCTCTGTCTTTGATGGGATTCCAAGTTTGTGTCTATAATTAACTTCACATTTGCATGACCTAGATCGGTGTGAAAAGTATGTGTGACGCTGGGGGAACCGAAGTCACATGCCACAGACCCAGAGCTCGCAGGGTTGTTAGATAAAGACAAAGTGACCTTGAAGGAGAAGTTCCTTTGTCTGCCTTGGGGGGCGGAGAGAAGGGCATAGATGGTGTTTTCTAGAAAAAGTTTCTTTTGCAAGTAACATTTGATTATTGGGTTCCATGTAAAGGGTAGTCTGATGCTAGTTTAATTCCATGTTAAATTTACGCACGACACGTTTGTCATTCATAGTGTGTTGGTTCCTGCTTCTAAATGAAGGGTCTTAAACAGTAGGAGTGTCGTGGTGCAGTGGGTTAAGCCACCGGTTGGGACACTCGTGTCCTAAACTGAGTCTGGGCGGCTCCGCCCCTGGTCCAGCTCCCTGCTAACGTGCCTGGGAGGCCACGGATGACGGCTCCAGCACTTGAGTCGCTGTCACTCGTGGGGGAGACAGGGATGGAGCTCCTGGCTCCTGGCTCCAGCCTGGCCTGGCCCCCGGTTGCTGGGAGCATTTGGGGAGTGAACCAGAGGATGGAAGACTCCCCAGCCCCACCCCCAGCAGTCTGTCTTTAGGTAAATAATTTTCTTGGATTAACAGCTAACAGGCACAGGGGCACTCAGGTCAGGAATTGCCCCGAGGTGCTGCTGCGGGCTCGGGCCTGGGACCCGGGGGAGGCTGGCGGTGACTTCGTGTGCGGGGCGGTGCCTGGGCAGGGCCCCGCCCGCTGCCCACAGCCTGGTTTCGAAGTAGGGGACCGGGAACCGACCCTCCCAATGTGAATGCCCGGATGTTTCCTTCCGGGGCCAAGGTCGCCATTTTCTGATGACGGTGCGTGCACACGGGACTGGTTTGTCTGCTTTCTGCAACTTGGTTTCACAGGAAGTGGGTCGGGGCAGGAAGTGGCTTGCTCTCCCAGGCCGGCGGAGCTGCCCAGTGGGATTTCTTACGTCCTGCGGAGTGGGGGCAGACAGTAGTTATCTGGACTGCACTTTCCAGCCTGAGGTTTAGAAATACACACTTTGCAGAAGCTTAAAACCTCGGGCTTGGGCTCAGAGATCCGGCTTCAGGAGACTCCTCTGGGAGCTCTACAAACAGCTGCTTGGGGAGCCGATCAGCACAAGTGTGAGACCTTCCTGGGCCCCAGTTTTTTCTCAGCCATTAAGAAAAGGCTATGGGGCCGGCACTGTGGTGTAGCAGGTAAAGCCTCTGCCTGCAGTGCCGGCATCCCATATGGACGCCGGTTCTAGTCCCGGCTGCTCCACTTCTGACCCAGCTCTCTGCTGTGGCCTGGGAAAGCAGTGGAAGAAGGCCCAAGTGCTTGGGCCCCTGCACCTGCGTGAGACCTGGAAGAAGCTCCTGGCTTCAGGTTGGCTCAGCTGCGGCCACCTGGGGAGTAAACCAGCAAGTGGAAGATTCTCTCTCTCTCTCTCTCTCTCTCTCTCTCTCTCTGCCTCTCTCTCTGCCTCTCTGTAACTCTGCCTTTCAAATAAAATAAATAAATCTTTAAAAAAAAAAAAAAGACAGGAGCAGTAAGGTGGTCCAGCCGGCACTGTGGCTCAGTGGGTTAGGCCTCTCTCTGTGGTGCCAGCATCCCGTGTGGGCACTGATTTGAGTCCCGGCTGCTCCACTTCTGAGCCAGCTCCCAGGAAAGCAGCGGAAGCTGGCCCAAGTGCTTGGGCCTCTGCCACCCACGTGGGAGACCCAGAAGAAGTTCCTGGCTCTTGTTGGGGCCATCTGGGGAGTGAACCAGCAGATGGAAGATCTCTCTCTCTCTCTCTCTCTGTAGTTCTGCCTTTCAAGCAAAAAAAAAATAAAATCTTTTTTTAGAAAAGGCTATGAGACTAGGATAACCTTGGACCTCTCACCACGTGGTGGCCATCTTTTTTTATTTATTTATTTGAAAAGCAGAGGTAGAGGTAGAGGTAGAGACAGGGAGGGAGGGAGGTTTTCCATCCAGTGCTTCACTCTCCAAAGCCAGGAGCCAGGAGCTTCTTCCAGGTCTCCATGTGGGTGCAGGGGCCCAAGGACTTGGGCCATCTTCTACTGCTTTCCCAGGCCACAGCAGAGAGCTGGATCAGAAGTGGAGCAGCCAGGACTCGAACCAGTGCCCACGTGGGATGCGAGCACTGCAGGCGGCAGCTTTACCCGCTGCGCCACAGTGCCGGCCCCGTGGTGCCCATCTTTTGGGCCACTCTGGGAAACAGTGACAGCTCCTATCTGTCATAGATGTTACGCACGTTCATGTAACACAAAGTCACATTGAAAGTTCCCTGTTCCCATCTACCGCGTGTTAGGAACGCAGCTTTGTGTTAGGCGTACTCAGAGGTAGTGGAGGAGAGGTGGGGGATGGTCTGGGAAAGCAGGTGAGAGGCTGGGGTGTTAATTTCCGTCACTCAGGTTGCCCAGTTCCCGGAGGGCGCTCCTGGCCTCTCCTGCTGCCCCGGGGGATCCCAGGGCTGCACGTGCCCGCCCCATCCTCCTTGGGAAGCTGCCCCTGCCAGGTTACCCAGGCAAACAAAAACCCAGTGTATCACAGCCTAGACACTTGCATGTATCCCAGAACTGAATGGTCAGGCATTTGTAGGTGATTTGATATAAATGTAAATATGAGTAATTAAAGTGTTCGTCACAAGAATTCGTGGGACTTGGCCCATCTTGCTTTCTGCCAGAGGACTGGCAGCTACGATTTCGATTTGAAGCAGCGGCCGCGTTCCAGGTCTTTTCATGCAAGTTCAGGTTCATGCTCGTGCCTTGTGAACTGTCTGAAGTTACAGCTATTGGATGTTCCGTTAAGTTGGCTCGTTTTGCTTTGAACTTAGTTATGACTGCTTTTCATTGGTAATTAGCAAATTACCAATGGACACACACTAACTGGTGTGTGTGTGTGTGTGTGTGTGTGTGGTTTTTAAGATTTATTTTATTTATTTGAAAGACAAGAGTTACAGAGGCGGAGAAATGGAGAGAGAGAGGTCTTCCATCTGCTGGTTCACTCCCCAAGTGGCCACGCAGCCAGGGTGGGCCAGGCTGGAGCCTGGAGCTTCCTCCAGGGAGGAAGGCTAAGTCTCCCGTGTGGGTGCAGCTTTCCCAGGTGCGTTAACAGGGAGCTGGATTGGAAGTGGAGCAGCCAGGGCTGCAGGTGGTGGCATAAGGCAGCCCCCCTACTGTCCTCTTCCAAGGAGCAGTGGGGGGTAGGCAGCACCACCCTGTGGCAGGTCAGTTACCTGCGGGAATTCAGGCGTTCCATCACGGGACAGCGCCAGCCCCTGTATGACTGGACTTGGGGTCGCCTGCCGGCCTGAGCTTCTGCCAACACTGTCACAAGGCTGGGGAGTCTGCAGCCTCCTGGGGGGCGCCAGGAGCTCCGAGCAGCTCCGAGCAGCTTGTGCTCAGGACTTCCAGAACTTCATTTTCCTGGGACTTGGGGGTCCCCAGAGGAAGAACCTAGAGCTACACTCGGGGGTGGCACTTCGACCTCTGTCAAGGTGATGTCTGGTGGCTGCCACGTGTGACAGGTGACTGGGGTCACTGCCAGCACTTGGTGACTTTGTGGTTCTTGTTAGGCGGTGAGAGGCCGGCTGCTATCTCGGTGCAGATGATGTGGAAACATTGATCGCAGAGTGGGTTTCGTGTCTGTCCTCGTGCTTCCGGACACCTGCGGAGGAGGGTCCCGGAGCTGCCGGCCGTGTCTGCGGCCCCGATGCCCTGCGCTCCGGCAGGAGTTGTGGAGCTGGGCAGGTAGCCCGTCTGGCGTCTGCAGCTCTTCCAGAGCTCCTGGGTCCAGCACGTTTCCTCCCCCTCCCTGTGCCCTTCCTTAGCCTTGGCAGAGGAGAGCTACGCGGGGGCGCTGTGGCGCAGCGCCGGCACCCCGTGTTGGAGCACCAGGGTGAAGCGGCTGCTCCGCTTCTGATTGAGCGTCCTGCCGATGTGTGTGCCTGGGAGGACAGCGGGGGATGGCCCAAGTGCTTGGATTTCTGCCATGTGGGAGACCCCGAGGGAATTCCTGGCTCCTGACCCAGACTGGCTGTCGCAGCTGCTTGGGGAGTGCACCAGCGGCCGGATGGCCTTGTGCGCACGCTCTCTGTTGCCCTGCCTTTTGAATAAATACATTAATCATTTTTTAAAAGAAAAGACTTTGACAGAAAGGGGTAGCAGTGCTAAAACCTTCATGCCTTGGGTTGAGGATTTGCCCTTTGCCCTTGTATTTATTTGAAAGAGATAGGAAGAGAGAGAGAGAGAGATCTTCCATCTGCTGGTTCATTCCCTGATGGCCACAGTGGTCCTCACTGGGCCAAGCCAAAGCCAGAGCTTCATCTGGGTCTCTCACATGGGTGCAGGGGCCCAAACACCTTGGCCGTCTTCCGCTACTTTTCCCAGCTGTGTTAGCAGGGAGCTGGATTGCAAGTGGAGCAGCTGGACACGGACTGGCGCCCATACGGGAAGCCGGGACGACAGGTGGCAGCCTAGCCCCTGTGCCACAGCGCCAGCTCCCCTTGGTTATTGTATCATTAAGACGTCCTTGTGCTGTTGTTTCCGCCTGTCTGATGGTCAACAAGAGCACTGACCCCTCCTTGAATGTGTCCCGGAATTTCTTTCCTCTGGCCCAGCCTGTGTTTTGGGTGCCCAGGGATACGGACTCCTGCGGCTGGGGAGTGTTTAGCGAAGTTTCAGTGCCATGGCCAAGTGCATCACCAGTGGTTGGGGTGAGTGACATACCAGGGTACTTCAGAAAGCGTGTGGGAAAAAGAATATTAACAGAGAAGTTTATTTTGGTGCAAAAAAATTTTTGAAATCCATGCAAATTTTTCATAATACACTTTTTCCATAATCTTTTTGAATATCTCATGCATAGATTTCAAGATTTTTACACCAACATAAGCTCATCGTTTAATTCCATTCTACATGCGTTTTGGAAGTCCCACACCTGTGGCCATCGCTCGGCGTATGAGGTTCTGTTTGAGGACCCCGCTCGTGTTCCTTGTCTCTGCAGCGATGTTCTGATATTTTGATAAAATACCTACAGCATATAGAGGTTCTTATTTTGCCCTCTGTCCATGAAAGAGTGGGTACAACATTGGGGTCTGGGTTACTTTCTGGGTTAAAAGTTGGATTCTTATGTGCTTTGTGGAAACTGTAACAATGCAAAATAGGGCAGTTTTGTTTATATAAAATTACCACTGGGCGACATGTGAGGAATATACATTCATTTTATGTAATACTTAGAAAACAAAACTATTTTTAAAAATAATTTTTAAAGGATTGATTGATTTGAAAGAGTTGTGGAGAGAGAGATCTTACATCCTCTGGTTTGCTCTCCAGATGGCCACCGTGGCCAGGCCGAGGCCAGGAGCTTCATCGGGTCTCCCACGTGGGTGCAGGGGCCTAGACACTTGGCCCATCCTTCGCTGCTTTCCCCAGGCCATTAGCAGGGAGCTGGATCTCGGAAGTGCAGCAGCTGGGATACAAACCAGCACCCGTATGGGATGCCAGCGTTGCAGGCAGTGGTTTACCCACTGTGTGACAACGCGGGTCCACTCTTTTTTTTAAAGTTTTTTTTTTTTTAAGCTTTATTTATTTGCAAGGGGATAAAGAGATGGATAGACTGGGCCAGTTTGAAGCCAGGAGCCTGCAGCTAAATTCAGGTCTCCGCGTAGGTTGCAGAGACCATGCAGGATGAGCCATCATCTGCTGCCTCCCATTAGCAGGAAACTGGAAGGGGACGGGGGTGCAGCTTTGAACCCAGGCTCGTCCACGTGGGATACAGATGGCCCAAGTGGTGTCTTCACCACTATATCAAACACCGGTCCCCAGGGTTGTCTTTTAGATAGTACCCATCGCTGTGACACCTGAAAAGACTGGGGTGGGGGAGAAGAGCCTTAAAAAGAAAAAGGAAAAAAAAAACCACAAGCCATGCACCTGCCTCTGGGGCCCTGGCTGTGCCGGTCTTGGCTGGATCGGAGCGGAGCGTCTGCTGTCTGCGCTCGGCTAGTTAAGGCTTGCTGGGTTACTGGTAATGTTTTACAGGGCTGGCTGTTTGTTAGCCAGTGTGGTGGCAAATGACCGCTGCGTGTGGTAGCTGGCGGTTTCCCGTCCTCGTGCACGGAACTTCGGTCAAGGCGCGTCCGCGGGATGGACTGGGGGTGCGCATGCATCGTGAACCTCAGGAGTTGAGACTTGTGCACTTCCCGGGCGCCCGGCAGCACCGCGCTGGCTGGCCCTGCTGGTGGTCGGTGCAGCCAGGGCCGCGCCCGAGCTCACGCCAGACTCCGGAACACGTGTGTGCTGCTGCCCAGGGTCCTTGAGTGGCCATGAACGGGGCTGGGAGAGGGGCACGTGCTAATCCAGGAGTCTAAACTATGAGAGGGATTGGTTAACATCCTCTCTTTTCGTGATCAACTTGAAGGCTGACTGGCGTGTCACTGGAGTTGATGCCAAACGGCACCCTGAGTCCAGGCTTCGGATCTGGGGCCGCCTCCCGAGAGCCCGTCCTCGCCTCCACCCTAGGGGGCAGCTGGGCAGTGGGGAGCCCTCTGGAAGCAGGGAGGGCCAGGCCCGACCCCCAGCTCCAGGAGAGCAAGTGTCAGGGGGAGCACGGGGCTGTTTCGCAGCTTCCCAAGGGCCTGGGTTATTTTCACATGAGCTTAAACAAAAGCACTGAACTGAAGTTAAGTCTAGTTTTTTTGTTTTTTTTTTTTTTAGTTACTTTTTTTTGTCCACCTTTGCTTTCCCCTGGAGGGGGGCGTGGAGGTCTAGTCTGAGTGCCGCCTTCATAGCTGTTCCCTGTTTAGGCACCGAAGCAGCCGGGAACAGCGACTGCGACCCTAGCCCGAGCATCCTCCCGCTGCCGACGGCATGGACACCTGCGGTGCATTGTGTGTGGCCGGTGCTCGCCCAGCGTGGCCGCCCCCGGAGCACAGGACGCTGGGGGCGGGGGGCAGAAGCTCAAAGGTTCTGCGTGTCTGAAATGTCCACAGTAGACATGTCCTCGGAGAGAGAGAGCTGCCGAGTGGGTGCCAGGGGACGGGACCTCGGGAATAATGGGAATGACCGGGAGTGGGTGCTGGGTTTCTTTTTGGGGTGACGGAATATTCCAGAACTCGACAGCAGTGTTGCTGGCATACCTGTGAATAGCCTAAGCACCCCTGAAATATGCATTTCCAACGAGTGAAGTGTGTGGGACGGGCATTCTATCTCAGAGCTGCCGCGAGGGAGCAAGCGGTGGCTCTGCGTGGGCAGCAGTCCCGTCCCTGTGACTGCCCACGAGACCGTCTCCCGGTCCCACTCCCTCTTGTGGGAGAAAGCGTGCCACGGCAGCTTCGGGGGCAGGCTGGAGTGCTGGTGCCGGTGCTGACGGCCGGCGGGCCAGGCCCCGGCACACTGGGCGCTGGGGGCATCCTTCTCACCTTGATTTTGGAGTAGATGCAGGCGCGATGGATGGGCATTAGTAATCTTATCGCAGTCTGCTGCCTGAAGGGCAAGCGTCCCGGGGCCACCCTTCGCCTGTCCCTTGCTGTTTGCACTGGTGTTCCTGACCTTGAGCATGTACGAAAATCGCTGCTCACTGCTTCTCCCGCAGCGCTCCGGCACTGCAGGGAGGTCTGGTTCCTCCCTTCCTGAACGGCTGGGGGAGCTGGTCTCGCACCCATGCCCCGCCCCCATGGGCTTCTGTTACAGTTTCAATTTATTCTGTAAAAGTGACCCAGGGTCATCTTAAACTGTGTTTAAAGTCTTGCAGAAGGAAATGGATACTTAGCAAAGAAAAACTTACCAAGAGGAAGGGAAGAACTGGGAGATGATTTGACTTCACCAAAAATTCACTGATATGAAGATTGAAAGTAAAAACCATTGTGTCACCATCAGTTCATTATTTTAAAATATTTATTCAAAAGGCAGAGTTACAGAAAGAGGTCTTCCATCCAGTAGTTCACTCCCCAGATGGCCGCAATGGCTATGGCTTGGCCAGGCTGGAGCCAGGAGCTCCATCCAGGTCTCCCACTGGGCTCTGAGGAGCCCAGGCACTCAGGCCACCCTCTGCTGCCCTCCCAGGCACAGTGGCGGGAGCCGGATCAGAGGAGGAGCTCCAGGTCCACACCAGTGCTGGTGTGGGCTGCCGACGCTGCAGGGTGGCTCGCCTGCTGTGCCAGAGGCTCATTCCTTGCTGATCCTGAGCCCCCTGGAAGGTGTTTGGAAATCATTTTGATAGAAACCAGGAAGACCCAGGAATCGCATACTCCAGAGTACATTCTGGGAAATGCTGGTTCTTTGAGATCCATGGAAAAATCTCAGTGGGCAGAACCTTTGAAAACCCCATTCTGGGACCTCCCCGCGTGCAGGCGTGCAAAAGCGTTTGTGCTAAATAAAGAAAAGAAGCAAAAACCCTAACTCCACCGCTCCAGAGTTGAGACCCTGTGCCCCCCAGCCCCTGCAGCCCCTTGGCTTTGGAAGGTCGCGTGATCTCCAGGGGAACTGTGCAGCCGCCTGGGACCATGTGAGAGGCTGGCAAGACAAAGCTGAGGCTGTAGGGTGGTGGCACCGCAGGGGGGATGGGTGCCAGCGGCTTGATTTGACAACCAGAGGGGCGGAGGGGAGGGGCAGGCTTGGCCTCCGGTCCCTGCCCGCTGCCCGCTGCTCTCTTCACAGCCCCTCTCGGCTGTTGAGGGAGGAGCAGCGGGACGTCGCGTTTTGTCTCTTTGGGGTGAATTGTCCCCAGTGTAGTAAAGACACACAGCTGGAGGCCAAATGCCTTCCCTGTCCATGGCGGTGGGAGCCCTGAAGCTGAAGTCTGTCCTCATCCAGGAGAGGAGAACCTGAGCCCTGGGCCCTAATGCCCGTGCCCAGCTGGCTCTGCGCTCTTAGGCGCTGGGTCTGTCTGCTGCCTGGGCAGCGTCGCTGGACGTCCCCACTCCCCGCCTGCATGCACCCTAGCTGGCTCGTGGTGCTCCTGGCACCGCACCCGGCTTTGCAGAGCTGCTGTGGGCCGCAGGCCAGGTGATGGAGGCCCGGGCTCAGCAGGTCTCGGGACTGGCTCTCAGACCTGGGCATCCCAGCCCTCGTGCCTCCATCACTCGAGTTTGCTCCTCCCTTAGAATCACTTGAACGACGTGAAGGAATCCAGACGTGGGGCAGGTGGTGCAGTGGCTGTCGGGTGCCCACCTGGGACGCCCACGTCCTGGATCCCAGCGCCTGGTTTGAGCCTCGGCTCCTCCCCCTTTGATGTACCTTCCTGCTGATGTGCGCCCTGCAAGGCGGCGGTTGGCTCCAGAGCTTCGGTCCCCGCCGCCTGTGTGGGAGACCCTGACGGAGTTCAGCTTGGCCCAGCCCTGAGTGTTGCAGGGATTTGGGGGTCAGATCTGCAGATGGAAGATCTGTCTCTGTGTGTCTGTCTCTCTCTCTCTGCCTGTCAAATAAAGAAACTGAATCAAAGTCACTGGTATATGTGGCCGGCGTTTGGTAAAGTAGCTAAGGTGCTTGAGTACCTGGGTTCGAGTGGCAGCTCTGCCCCTGACCCCAGCTCTGCTTCCTGCTGGCGCGCGCCCTGGGAAGCGCAGGCCACAGCTCCAGATTCTAGCCCTGGCCAAGCTCTGGCCATTGCAAGCATCTGGGGAATTGAACTGGCACAGGGACGCTCTCTGGCTCTCCATTTCTGTGTGTGTGTCTCTCCCTGTGTCACCATCACTCAAGAATTTGGTAATGGACATTTTTGTGTCAATTTTTCTGGCCAATTTTTTTTTTAAAAAAAAGATTTGTTTATTCAGGGGCCAGTGCAGTAGTGCAGTGGGTTAAAGCCTTGGCCTGAAGCGCTGGCATCCCATATGGGCGCCCGTTCTAGTCCCAGCTGCTCCTCTTCCAATCCAGCTCTCTACTGTGACCTGGGAAAGCAGTAGAAGATGGTCCAAGTCCTTGGGCCCCTGCACCTACATGGGAGACCCAGAAGAAACTCCTGGCTTCGGATCTGTGCAGCTCAGGCCATTGCAGCCCATTAGGGAGTGAACCAGTGGATGGAAGACCTCTCCCTCCCTCCCTCCCTCCCTCCCCCTCTCTCTCCCTCCCTCCCTCCCTCCCTCCCCTCCCCTCCCCTCCCCTTCCCTCCCGTACCCTCTCTCTCTCTCCCTCCCTCCCTCCTTCCCTCCCTCCCTTCCCTCCCCTCCCTCTCTCTCCCTCCTCTCTGCCCCTCCTTCTCTCTCTGTGTAACTCTGACTTTTAAGTAAATAAATAAATCTTTAAGAAAATAGAAGAATACAGAGAGAGAGAGAGAGCCGTCTTCCACTTGCTAGTTCACTTCCCAGACGGCTGCAGTGGTTGGAGCTGGGCCAGGCTGCAGAGGCTCCTGGAACTAACTCCACCTCGGTGCAGGTGCACCTGGGTCACCTCCCCTCCCCTCCCCTCCTCTCCCAGGCACGGTAGCAGGGAGCCGAGTCAGAGCAGCTGGGACATGGGCATCGTGGGTGGCTGCCTACCCCACTGCGCCACAGCATGACCCTCACTGGCCACTTTCTGTTTCTAAGAAAGAAAATGAAGTTCACTCCTGTCTTTCGTTTCTCACGAAAGATACAGACCAGTAGCATCCCTTGATACTGTGGTACCAGATCAGAGACTCCCCCTGTCGCGGTGAGAACAGAGCTCACCTGAGCGGGGCCACTTCTGCCGAGTGCCCTGTGCGCGCTCCCGAGAACCCCGGGGCTCTGGGGCCCCCCGATGCTTCAGTGCCGGGTTCTCCTGACGCGGGTGCTAGGTGCATTGTCCCACTGCTAACCTGACCGCACAGAGCTGTAGAGCACCCGGTGAGCCGTGGGTGCTGCTTAACCCCCAGAGCGAAGTTCCCTGCATTTGTCTGTGGGAGCTGGTCAGTCCTAGTGGTCGCTGTCAGCCGGGACCCTTGGCCACGCACTGGTTAGCTAACACTAGGTGGCCTGTCCTTCCGTTTCCGCGTGACTTCCGTCGTCCGTCTCGGTGAAGATGCTGTGCGTGGACAGCGCACGGCTGGCTCGGGCGTTCTCAGTCCTTGTAGCAGTTTCCCCTTGGCCGCCACGTCGCGTCCCGCCCTCTTCACTGTGTTCCGTCACCTCGCATTTCTCGTTGCTACTCCGATGGTTCCAGTGTCGGCGCCGCCTCCCTCCCCTCACCGGCTGCCGTGGGTGAAGCCCCCACCCGGCCGGCCTCACTCGGCCCAGACAGCGCATGGGAAATGGGTTAACGGCCGTCGGAGCACTTTGACGGGCGTGAACGGGCTTTCTTAGAGGCCGCCCGCGCTCCTGTGACGTTGCCGGCGTGTGTGGCGTGGGCCGCCGGGGCGCGGAGCCCCGCTGAGTGTCGTTCGCTTGCTCTGTTTCAGATCAACGTCCGCGTCACCACCATGGACGCAGAGCTGGAGTTCGCCGTCCAGCCAAATACGACCGGGAAGCAGCTGTTCGATCAGGTGGGTCTCCGCCAGTTCCAGGGGTTACCATGAAGGGAAACAAAAAAACCTGATTTGGGGAGCATCCAAATCAGTGTGTTTGC
Organism: Sylvilagus bachmani; assembly: GCA_015711505.1. Taxonomy (NCBI): domain Eukaryota; kingdom Metazoa; phylum Chordata; class Mammalia; order Lagomorpha; family Leporidae; genus Sylvilagus; species Sylvilagus bachmani. Next base: position 7,777,204 of record CM027390.1, read on the forward strand.
TCAGTGCTTTGCCTGGGTTTGCTCACTTAAGGTCATCCAGGATGTTTGAAAAGGCATAAAAGTGCTCAACTCTTTCACACTGCACCAGTAAAACCCAGCGGCAGAGGTTTATGTCTTGCCCAGCAGGTGTGTGCCAGCACCCTGCCTGATAATGTTTGTGGGAAGCCAGGTGAAAAATCAAGTATGTCCAGCACAGAGGCAAGAGGCTGAGGAGGGATTGGGACTGTGCAGGTCGGCTAAGGTGTGGCTGGCCTCTGCATCCCAGAAGGGCTGCCTAGTGCCTGCCATCTCCTCTGCTCCTGTGTATAGCACATCTCCATGGCTGGGGACGTGAATCCTCACTTGGCTCAGGAGGTGCCATCTCTGGTTTCTAACTGGTCCTGCCTGAACATTATGAAAAACACAAATTTCGAGAAAATAATTCAGTACCTTTAAAGTCAGAAGGTTATTAGTGATATTAACACGTACTACATGCTCATTTTTTTCCAGTACAGCTGCTCCAAATGCAGCCCTGTCTCCTGGTCTCCTTCCCCGTTAGGCTGTAGCTGAAAACTGAGACTTGGCTTCATTTTCGCAGCTTTCTGTCCCAAGTCAGCGGACTTGTCTGGGGGGGGGGGGGGGCCACAGCTGGCGCCTGCAGGCCGTGAAGTCTGGCAGGGCTGTGCCCCTCGGCCACTGCCCTGGGGAAGGCAGCCAGGGACACGGCGTGCGTGAGCAGGACCCTGCTCCCGAGGTGCCGAACGCAGTCCCGAGGTTTCCAGAAGTTTCCGGTGACTTCTTTCCTCCCCAGCGTTTAACGACGGTTTCGTTCCCAGCTTGGGGCTGGGCGGACATAAGAGGACGTTGGCCCACGGGCCGTAGCTGCTGCTCCCGCCTTAACTGAGCTCGGATGAGACCCGCATTACTGGCTCACGGCGGAGTCGCGGCGTGGGGTCAGAGGCGCCGAGGGGTGGCCGTTGGGCCCCTTGAACCTTTCAAGAGATCCAGGGCGCTGTCGCCTCTCGATCTGATTGCTTTTTTAAAAGCGCCAAGCGCCGGCCCCAGAGCGTCACGTTTCTGGGGCCTGACTCTGCCAGTCGCCTCTTAGCACGCGGAGCGCACGGAGCGTCCCCCGTGGAGCCCGCCGCCTCCTGCCTTGCGTGCCACGGCTGCTTCCCCTGTACAGGGCGGAGGCCCGGGCCAGCTGGCCCAGAGCAGGGCCCCCGGGGCGGCTCTGGTTATGTCCAGCCCCTTTCTACCTGGGACACCTGGGTCCCGCCTCAGCCGGGCCTGCTGGTGGCCGCAGAGGAAGGCGGGCCGGGACACAGAAGGAGCGAGGTCGCCCGAGACAGAGGTCGCCCTGGGTCCGCTCTGGTCCCCGTGAACAGTGAGCCCTCCCTGGCCTGGTCGCCCGTGGTGAGACCGCGCGGGCGAGGTGCAGGCAGCCGTCCGTCTCGTCTCGGGAGCTGCTGCCTACGTGACGGCTGGAGCCAGGGCCTGTCTCCTGACCGGGCCTCCCTCCCCTGTCCCTCGCAGGTGGTGAAGACCATCGGCCTCCGGGAAGTGTGGTACTTTGGCCTGCAGTACGTGGATAATAAAGGGTTTCCCACCTGGCTGAAACTTGATAAAAAGGTGAGTCGGCTTAACTGTTCCATGCCGAGGCTCGAGCCTGCAGGTTTCCCGTGCAGCCGGTGCGGCTGCTGATGGATCGGGGCTCCCCCAGCCCTCAGCGTGCAGCTGATGCCCGACTCCTAGCTTCTCGTGGCCTGGGCTTTTCAAATGAGACCTGAACCTCAGATCTGGAGTCGCCTCTGTAGTCCGAGCCCAGGACTGCTGTCTGGGTCCGTGACGTGTCAGCTTCCCGCTCCGAAAGGATTCCTCTCGCGACCGTGGACTCTGAAAGCCGCGCCGCCCCCACCCCCTTACCCCCCCGGGTCCCCCTGAGAGGCCGGGGTGGAGGCTCAGTTCCAGATTCGAGGTCTCTGGGGTCAGTGGCGCTGTCCCTGGAGGCCGAGTGCGGAGTGGGGCTCGGGGCTGGCTTGGCTCGTCTCCCACGCTCCAAGGCCATCTGGGAGGAGGTGCCACACGGCCGGCGGCCACGGGGCGAGCGGGGCCTCGCGTGCACGTCTGTGACCGCCGGGGCTCGGCTCCGTGCGCAGGTGTCCGCCCAGGAGGTCAGGAAGGAGAACCCCGTCCAGTTCAAGTTCCGGGCCAAGTTCTACCCTGAGGACGTGTCCGAGGAGCTCATCCAGGACATCACGCAGAAGCTGTTCTTCCTGCAAGTGAAGGAGGGCGTCCTGAGCGACGAGATCTACTGCCCGCCCGAGACGGCCGTGCTGCTCGGCTCCTACGCCGTGCAGGCCAAGTTCGGAGACTACAGCAAGGAGGCTCACAAGGCCGGCTACCTCAGCTCCGAGCGCCTGATCCCGCAGAGGTGAGCGTGGGCCCAGCGGGGCGGGCAGGGACCGCCCCTCCTGCCCGGAGCTCGGGGGCCCCCGAGCAGCCGACTTCGCCCTTGGCAGCCCGAGGTCACCTGGGCTCCGGGCGACCCACTTCTGCTCACTCAGGCCCCTTAAATCGCCTTCTTGAATTCTTCCGCAGGGCCGGGCTCGGCCTGTTCCCAGTGCTTAGTCTTCCAGGCTGATCCTCGCGAGTCTGGAGGCAGAAGCAGAATTCGTAGCAGTGGTTTCGTTGCAGGGCCGGCCTGTGGGTGGGAAGGGGCCCTGGAGGTGACGGCCCGCATCCCTCTCTCGCTGGCAGGGTCATGGACCAGCACAAGCTCTCCAGGGACCAGTGGGAGGACCGGATCCAGGTGTGGCACGCGGAGCACCGCGGGATGCTCAAGTGAGTGCCGGCCCTCGGGCCTGCCCCCGTCCCCTGTGGCTCTGTCCCCGGTGCCTCCGTCCCCTGTGGCTCCGGGCCTGGCCGAGAAGGAACTGAGCCGGAGCGAGTTCTAGGGGGCAGTGGGGGGAGGGCAGGTGTGTGCTCGGCAGAGCCAGGTGCTGTGGCCTGGGGAAGGTGGCTGTGTCGTGGGAGCCTCCCTGGGCCCACAGCACGGGGGAAGCCTCGTGTATTTGGCTTTGTTAATTTTATTTAAGATTTATTTGTTTGAATTTGAAAAGAATTTTTTGAAGATTTTTATTTGAGAGGTAGAGTTACAGACAATGAGAGGGAGAGACAGAGAGGAAGGTCTTCCATCCGCTGGTTCACTCCCCAAATGGCTGCAATGGCCGGAGCTGAGCAGACCTGAAGCCAGGAGCTTCTTCTGTGTCTCCCACATGGGTGCAGGGGCCCATGCACTTGGGCCATCTTCTGCTTTCCCAGGCCATAGCAGAGAGCTGGATCAGAAGTGGAGCAGCTGGGACTAGAACCAGCGCCCATATGGGATGCCAGCACTGCAGGCAGAGGATTAACCTGCTGTGCCACAGTGCTGGCTCTAAGATTTATTTATTTGAAAGATAGAGCTATGCAGAGGCAGAGAGAGAAATCTTTCATCCAATGGTTCACTCCCCAGGTGGCCCCCACAGCTGGGGCTGAGCCAATCCAAAGCCAGGAGCTTCTTCCAGGTCTCCCACAATTTGCAGGGGCCCAAGGACTTGGGCCATCATCTGCTGCTTTCCCAGGCCATAGCAGAGAGCTGGATGGGAAGTGGAGCAGCCGGGACTTGAACTGGCACCCATAAGGGGTGCTGGCACTGCAGGTAGCAGCTTTACCCACTATGCCATAGCACTGGCCCCTTGTTTTGTTAAATTTTTATAAAAAATGTATTTGAAAGGCAGATAGAGATCTCCCATCCTCCAGTTCACTCCTCCAATGGCTGCAGTAGCTGGGGTTGGCCAGGCTGGAGCCAGGAGCCAGGAACTCCATCTGGGTCTCCCACATGGGTGGCAGGGACCCAAGCACTTGGGCCGTGCTCTGCTGCCTTCCCAGGCATGTTAGCAGGGAGCTGGGTGGGAAGTGGGGCATCCGGACCGGAACCTGTTCTCATCCGGGCTGCCAGCATCACGGGCGGTGGCTTTGCCCACTGAGCCACAACACAAGCCGCTGCTTCGGAGTTTGTGAGTGGTCCAGGCGTCTTCTGTGGGGGAGAAACAGCTCTAGGCCCCCCCGGGCTGGCTCTGCAGGAGGCACTGGGAGCCCCTGGAGGAAGCTGTGCCTAGCCATAGACTTGAAAGCCCTCCTGTCTCCTGGGAAACACACAGCAGTGCATCGGTCCCCCTAGTGTGCGGGGGGCAGCAGCAGCATGGGGACCCTTGCAGCCTGGCTCCCGGGCTGCCCCGGACCCCAGGCCCTCCGGCTCGGCACGGTTGGCCATGGCTGCACGACATCGGCCGAGGGGTCAGGCTCGCGGCGGTCACGCCCGTGTGTGCCCTCCCCTCAGGGACAGTGCTATGCTGGAGTACCTGAAGATCGCCCAGGACCTGGAAATGTACGGCATCAACTACTTCGAGATCAAAAACAAGAAGGGGACAGACCTCTGGCTCGGGGTCGACGCGCTCGGGCTGAACATTTATGAGAAGGACGATAAGTGAGTCGCGCTCTTTCCTGTCTGTAGCTGGGGACAGACGGACGTGGTCACTGTGCACGTGGGCGTGTCTGGATCTCTGGTCATCCCAGGGGCTGCCCAGCAGCACGGGGTGAGGGGGCGGCCTAGGAGGGGCAGTGGCCTTGCTGACGGAGACCTGTGTGAAGAAGGCGGGGAGCACCCCTTCCCCTGCACGGAGCCCGCCCACCCCTACCCCACTCAGCCCAGCCTGAGCTCCTGGCCTGGGGGTTGTGTTCACCTGACCAGGAATAGTTGTGTCACCGTCAGAGACTTGAAGATTCCAGAAGCAGTAGCCACTGAGCCAGCTGGTTGCCTCTCGTGGGCCACGCTGCTGTGTAGTGGGGTCGGGCTGGGTAGTGGGCGGAGCCTGTGCAGATTCCCCTTTCTGCCAAGGAGAAAAGGGTTCAAGTCCGTGGGGTCCTCTGAGCGCGGGGTGTGCCCGGCTGCTCGATTCTGGTGGCCGGAAGCCACCCGCGCTGTCAGCCTCATCCTGTGACGGCATCAGGTTCAGGCCTGGTGGGGCGGGGGCGGGGCAGGGCTCCCAGGGTCTGGATAATGCCAAGCTCAGCCCATCGTCCTGGGGTCCGGCTTCTGTGGGGGTGGGGCCGAGGCTCAGCACCGCAGGCTGACCTTGCACTGTCCCTTTGAGTAACAGCCGCGGCTCACCCCTCACCCGAGTCCCCGTCCCCAGCTGCTCCTGACGCCTGATGCATGCATGAAGAATTTCAGCCATGTGTCCCTGCCAGAGCCCAGAGCATGGGGTGGGCCTTGGGTCCGGGGGACCTGCACCAGATCCCAGTCAGTGCCCCAGCAGGCAGGCAGCGCGGGTGGGGTGCGCTGTGCTGCTCAGAGCGGCGGGGACTCCCACTGCCGCGAGTGGGTTCCTGAGCAAGCCCAGGGCCGGGGAAGCAGGGGTCCCATGGAAGCAGGGGTCCCACCAGTCATTCCTCAGAGCTGGCGGGGCGGAGGCCCCAGCAGAGTCGGATGCCCGGCCCCGTGGGAACACGTGTGGGAAACTGCCCTTGGCCTTTGAATCCGTCCCTTGAACGGCCAGATTCTGTAATGCGGTCATGGCCAAGGCTGTCCAAACAGGTTTTTCAAGCTGCACAGAAAAGCCGTAGGCAGGCACTTGCGGCCGGCCTGCAACTGCCCCAGCCCATGGACACGTTCTCTTTTGCCCAGGAAGAACGGGAGCCACACACCCCATTCCATCCCCTCCTGGCAGTGAACCCCGGAACAGTCAGGGTCTCCCTCGGCTCCAAGCAGAGAGCTGGTGGCTGATTGGCCGGTCCTTGGCCTGGGCGCGGCCGCTCCGAAAGGCTGAGGGTGCTCAGAGCTCGGCCGTGCCGTGGGCAAGAATAGATACTAGTTCAGCAGACTGGCCGATAGACTCGGTACGTAAATTGAGTGAGGAGAGGTTTCTCCACCCTGCACATAAACAGATACATCTTTATGTGATGAGGCGCTTGGAGCCCGGCCTGGACGGGGAGATGTCCCCTGGGGCCCCTTTCCATTGTGGGGGGCACAGAGGCCTGGCCACTGGCTGCCCCCCTTTCATTAAATCCAGAGCTCAGGGGGAGGCGTTGGGAAGAGGGGGCAAACACCTTCCCCGTGGGGGCCGTGTGAACAGGGCTCACATGTCTGGGTTACAGTTCTGCCTACTGCGCTCAGACCAGAAACAAAACCACAGGAACTCATCCCACCCCTCCATTCTCCAGCCCTTTAGGGGTACTCCCTCTTCCTCCCTCTCTGGGTCACTACCCCCTCTTCCTCCCTCTCTGGGTCACTCCCCCCCACACCTTCCTCCCTCTCTGGGTCACTCCCCCCCATACCTTCTCCCTCTCTGGGTCACTCCCCCCCACACCTTCTCCCTCTCTGGGTCACTCCCCCCCACACCTTCCTCCCTCTCTGGGTCACTCCCCCCCACACCATCCTCCCTCTCTGGGCCACTCCCCCCCCCCCTCTGGGTCACTCCCCCCCCACACCTTCCTCCCTCTCTGGGTCACTCCTCCCACTTCCTCCCTCTCTGGGTCACTCCTCCCACTTCCTCTCTGGGTCACTCCCCCCCACACCATCCTCCCTCTCTGGGTCACTCCTCCCTTCCTCCCTCTCTGGGTCACTCCCCCCCACACCCTCCTCCCTCTCTGGGTCACTCCTCCCTTCCTCCCTCTCTGGGTCACTCCCCCCCACACCCTCCTCCCTCTCTGGGTCACTCCTCCCTTCCTCCCTCTCTGGGCCACTCCCCACTTTTGGGCAACACTCCCCCACCAGCCATTCCAGTCTTGGAAAGGGTGGGGGATTCAGAGTGGCTGTCTTTGGAGGTGTTGGTGGGGCTCGTGCACAGCTGGGGACGGGAGGCACTGTGCGAGGCGTCTGTTCCCTTCAGCTCCTCGTGGATGGTGATTCAGGGCGGTCGCTAGCGTGTGGCTTCTCTCCATCTGCACCCACCGTGGCCTCCCAGGCCTCTTGCTGACCATCTCGGAGTGACCTGTGACACCAGTGCAGCTGTCCCCAAGTGGAGAAGAGCCACTTACTCGGGCTCAGTACACCTTTTTTTTAAAAAAAATGATTTTATTTATTTATTGGAAAGTCAGTTACACAGAGAGAAAGGAGAGGCAGAGAGAAGAGAGAGGTCTTTCATCTGATGATTCATTCCCCAATTGGCCGCAACGGCTGGAGCTGCGCTGATCCGAAGCCAGGAGCCAGGAGTTTCTTCCTGGTCTCCCATGCAGGTGCAGGGGCCCAAGCACTTGGGCCATCTTCTACTGGTTTCCCAGGCCACAGCAGAGAGCTGGACCAGAAGTGGAACAGCCGGGACTCAAGTTGGCGCCCACATGAGATGCCGGCACTGCAGGCGGCAGCAGCTTTATCTGCTATGCCATAGCGCTGGCCTCTCAACAAACTTTTTTCCTTTGATATAAACTTTTTTTTTTTTTTTTAAGAAAAGATGTGCTTATTGGAAAGGCAGAGTGACAGATCTTCCACCTGCGGATTCACTCCAAACATAACCACAGCAGTGGAGGCTGGGCAGGCTGAAGCCAGGAGCTGGGAACTCTATCTGGGTCTCCTCATGGGTGTCGGGGCCCAGGCACTTGGACCGTCACCCGCTGCCTTCCCAGGCGCGTTGGAATCAGAAGCACTGAGCAGCCAGGCCGTGAGCCAGGCTCTCGGAGACAGGTGTGGGCGTGGCTTCACCTGCTGCCCCACATCTGCCTCTGCTACAGAGTTTCAACAAGCAAAGATGTCTGCAAGATACAGAACATAACCAGCATGGAGCGCGTACTCCGAGTTTAAATTTGTAACTGTTTATTCCTATGTTTTACAATCATTTGTTCCAGAAATAGCTCAACCAGTTCCTGGGTAGCTTCCCCCGGCTTCCTGGAACCTTAGCGTCTGAGGTGAGGTGACCCTGATGCACAGTGTTAGGTGGCCGTGGACCTCGCTCCCACTCGTGTCCTGTGGCTCCCAGGATCCTAGCAGGATCACACTGCCGCCTTCGGCGTCGCCCTTCCCAGTCTCCTTCCGACTGCGACAGGTGCACGGCCTGGCTTTGACCTGTAGGACCTAGCATATTTTTAAAGAGTGCTCGCCCTCGTCCTTTGCCTTGGGTTTGTCTGGTGTTTTCAGTGATAAAAGTCAGGCCTTGCGCTTTGGGAGGGTATCCAGGGGTCTCCTGGGGGGGGGGGGAGCACGTGAGCTCACGCCGTTGGCACCCACCTGGCTCGTTGGTTACCATGGTGGCTGCCAGGTTTCCATTCCTCTCTTTGTAAGCATTTAGTATATTCTAGGGAGAGACCTTGAGACTATGTAAAATCCTTATTTTGTTACCTTTTCTTTTTAATTTTTTAAAAAAAGATTTATTTATTTATTTGAAAGGCAGAGTTAGGCAGGGGCAGAGAGAGAGAGGTCTTCATCCGCTGGTTCACTCCCCAAGTAGCCACAACAGCCGGAGCCGGGCCAATGCAGAGCCAGGAGCAGGAGCTTCCTCCAGGTCTCCCGTGTGGGTGCAGGGGCCCAAGGACCTGGGACTCAAACCAGCATCCATATGGGATGCCGGCACTGCAGGCAGTGGCTTTACCAGCTATGCCACAGCACTGGCCCCAATTTTTAAATGTTTTAATCTTTAAAAGTTTTCATTATGTTTGAAAGGCAGAGCAGAGGAGGCAGAGAGAGAGAGAGAGAGAGCGAGCGAGCGAGCGAGCCCCTGAGGTGGGCATGTGGCTCTGTGATTCCGAGCGCTGCTGCGCTCACTCCTCGGGGTGCTCCAGCCCAGGCCTCCGGGCCCTCTTCCGGGAGACTCCCCCAGCCCAGTTTCTGGTGTTGGGGTCCTACATGGGAGCTCTCAGGGGGAACGGGAACGGCAGCGGGTGTTGGGAAGGCGTTGATGTCCCTACCGTGGCTCAGAACTGGGGGGCTTGCTCGAACTCCACCTTGGCTCCCCACTTCCCCTGGGATCCTGCACTTCTACCTGTCACCATCGGGTGAGGCTTCGCAGTCCGCAGGGACAGACTGCGGACCCGACAGGAAGCAGAATGCGCGTGGCCGTGGGGTGCCCGGCCCTGGACACCAGGGAGCCCGTGGAGCTCAGAGGCCCAAGTTTTCCTGCTCAGAACCTGCATTGAGACCCCTGGAAGGGCAGGAGCCAGAGCCTGCGTCCAGACCCCGTCTCATGCTGGCTGGGGCTGAGCCACAGCGACTCAGTTCTCGGGGCTCCGATCAGACCCCCCAGGCCTTCCCACACCTGGCAGGCCCAGGTAGGCCCCAGCGGGCTGCAGCTGATGGGAATGCCGGAGTTTGATGAACAAACAGGGTGGCCTTCTTTCAGCCAGTTTTCACTGATGTGAACAGAGGCGGCTCTCATGGCCACGGCCGAGCGATGCAAAGGCCCCGGGGAAAGGGCGGGGAGGAGTCCTGGGAAGCAGCTGGGACAGAGCCTGGAGACGCAGTGGTCTGGGCTTGTAGACCCTCTGGGCAGTTTGTACGAGGCCCTCTAAGTGTTCTTCGCGTGCTGGGCTCATCCTGCCCTCTTGCCCCCCATTCCTCCCACACGGTCCCCCCGCTCCCAGATGTGCTGTCCATGTCTTAGCCGGGCTCCCGTCTTGCTGTTTTTAGGGCCCTGGGCCCGTTAGTTTCTCTCTTACCCTGGTTGTTCATTGTCTGCAGGCTTTTGGGTTTTAAGTTCCCTGTTTAGTTTTTGCAAAGCGTAGCTCCTGAGAGGATGCCCTTGTGTTGCTTAGCAACCAGGGGCCACTCCTCACCACAGACCCACTCCATGCTAACCTAACCCAGCCTGCTTTTTTTTTTTTAAGATGTATTTATTTATTTATTTGAAAGGCAGAGCTACACAGAGGTAGAGGCAGACAGAGAAGTCTTCCATCCACTGATTTCACTCCCCAAATGGCTACAACGGCCAGAGCTGAGCTGATCCGAAGCCAGGAGCTTCACACGCAGGTGCAGGGGCCCAAGCACTTGGCCCATCTTCTACTGCTTTCCCAGGCCATAGCAGAGAGCTGGACCAGAAGTGGAGCAGCCGGGACTCGAACCGGCACCCATATGGGATGCCGGCCCTGCAGGCAGCAGGTTTCCCCACTGCACCACAGCGCCGGCCCCCCAGCCTGCTTCCTGCTGCCTGTGAGCGGGACCAGGCAGCAGCCCCAGGACCGCTGGGCAGGTAGATTAGAGAACAACACCTTTGAGCACACAGTGCTCTGAACGCAGCCCCTGCTGGCACGCCTGCTCTGTGTGTTTTTATGGAAAGTGGCGACCCAGGGGACAGAGCTGTAAGACGGAGGCTCCGACGCGGCTGACCAGCCCCGCAGGTGCGTCCCTGCAGGTGTGCCGCGGGGCCTCCTCGCCACCTTGCCCGTCTGAACCCTGGGTGGACGACACTCCTCCCCACCCCCGCTGCGATCTGAAAAGCGAGGCTCGCGGGGCTGCAGTGGAAGCAGCAGGTCCGCCGTTGTCCGTTTTTAGGCGTGACGGGGTTGGGAAGTTGTCGAGTAAGCGGAGCTGTGTGGTTCTGAGTCATGGGCCGGACTTTCCCAGGGTCCTTGTGAAAAAGCCGGGTTCAGGCGGGAATGCTGCATGCTAAGGAGAGCCGTGGGGCTGCCCCGGGGTTCGAGGGCCCTTCAGGAAACTGGAGGGTGACAGGGGAAGATCCGGCCAGAACGCCTGGCACTGAAAGTGCGCTCAGAGTCCACACCTGCCCCGAGCGGCAGGTGGAGACGGGGGCGGGGCCTTTCCCTGGCACACGGTGGGGACGGGGGGCTGGCATGGGTGGTGGTTACCTTATTTATATTGCAAAGTGTCTGCCCTCTCTTCGTGCTTGTTCAGTAGATGTTGGGGAGACGGTTTGGGACCGGGTTGGAAGAGTGGGTTTGGGGCACATTTGGGCTGCAGCAGGCCACGCTCGAGTGCTGTGTTGCTGCGAGGATGGGGAACGAGGGAGTGTGGGTGGGTCGGGTAGAGAGAGACTGGCAGGACAGAGTCTGCCCCTGGTTGGCCTCGAGATGACCGCGTGGCAGCGTTTACAGGTCGGGGCTCTCACGAGAGTGGATATCAGTGTTGTACCCCGGGCTGCCTCTCTACAGTTGTCCTGTGTGAACGGCTACAGATTAGGAGTGGACTTGGGGGCCTCCGTGGCCGATCCCAGCGCACTGAGTGTGTACCTGCAGCTAACGATCCCACCTCTTTTTTTTTTTTTAACCTCAGGTTGACCCCAAAGATCGGCTTTCCTTGGAGTGAAATCAGGAACATCTCTTTCAATGACAAAAAGTTTGTCATTAAGCCCATCGATAAGAAGGCACCGGTAAGTGGGGGTTCCAGCTCTTTTGGGGTAATGGCTCAATGAGTCTCGGGGAAACACTCAGACTGCTCTGTGTGACAAGGAGGAGACACTCAAATGCCCCATCTGTGGCAGAGAAGGACTTCCGGCCGGCCACCGTGAGGGCCAAGGGTCCTGTGGCCGAGTGCCCGTTGCAATGCGAGGGGACAGGGGAGACGGGGTGTCCATCAAAACCCAGCTGACTGTAACCCAGGTGGCCCAGAGGGTCTCCTGGCTACCAAGAAGAGGGCAGTTCCCCGAGTCACTGACCTCGGCCAGACGATGACTATTTCCCAGAATGCCTTGTCCGTCACCTGTGCCTGGGAAATCAGCCCAGTGTCCGCATGAACAGCCCGCCCATCTGCATACAGGTGCCTGGGGCGGGGCCCAGGCTGGAGGGCAGACGATGAGACCCCCAGGTCTGAAGGGCCAGAGATGGCTTCCAGGGCCGTCCTTGACCTTAGCCAAGTGTGCCCAGAGCATCACCCCTGCCAAGTGCATGCTGGGAAGTGACCTCTCTGCCAGATGAGGCTGGGACCGGGGCCACACTTCCCATCGTGGCCGCACAGAGCTGTGTGCTGGGGAGACGCAGGCTGGTTCTGCCTGTCCTGCCCTCGGCCTCGCGGCGGGTGTTTGCTCAGAGCACCTGATGACGGGTACATCCATGACTGGCGTGGTGTAAGGGGAAATGTGGCTTAAGTTGCTACTTGAAGGAGTTGTTGCCCGTTTAGACCCAGGGGACGGATTCTTACGTCACCGCTGTTCCTCTGGGGCCCAGGCCTCAGGCGCCTGGCGTGGGGCTGCTCAGCCGCCTGGAGCAGCAGGTTCCACGCCCTTGTTAGTCCAGCGTAATTTAAAATCAGCAGGTCTTGACGTTGTTTGCAAAAAGTATTTTCTTCTTTATTGGAAATGCTTCCTGCTGTTTGCAGACTCTTGACTTGACTCTGTGGGTGGCAGCCCAGTTATTTGAAATGAAGCCCGCCCTCCGCTCAGACTCGCGGCTCCATGGTAACTCAGAGGGAGACTGAGGACAGCAGTCTGCCCTCTCCGGGCGATGCTGCCCACCTCCCGGGACTCAAATATGGCTCCCGGTGGAGCCGGAGCCCACACAAGCCCAGACTCTCAGATTTGGGGCGCCGTGTGCGCATCTGGCCTGGCGTAAGCTCAGCTTTGGGTGTCATCCCAGAGCCCCGAGCCACGGCAGCTGGGACGCGTCCCGCTCCCATGTCGCCATCGCTGACAGGGGAGAGAGGCAGGGAAGAGGGGGCTGGCCCCACCCTGGGTACCCGGCACTCCTGGGCCCGGCACACACGTCACAAACGGGATGACACCCATCCACTCTGGCGGAAGAAGGCGACTGAAGCCCATCCACAAGGTGCTTCTGTGATGAAAAAAGAAAGCAAGAGGGGTGCGGTGGGGGAGGTGCCATTGCTGGGTGCAGTGAGGGGAGGCGCCATTGCTGGGTGCAGTGTGGGGAGGCGCCATTGCTGGGTGCAGTAGGGGGAGGCGCCATTGCTGGGTGCAGTGGGGGCAGGCGCCATTGCTGGGTGCAGTGGGGGGAGGCGCCTTTGCTGGGTGCAGTGGGGGGAGGCGGCACTGCTGGGTGGGGGCAGGGAAGCGCAGCCTTGTCACCCTCCATGCCCTCGGGGGCTGCTGGGCAGCAGGGCCTGGTCTGTCTGTAAGATTTCGTTACTTGAAAGGCAGAATGACAGAGGGGAAGAGAGAGCTCTCCTGTGCACCGGCTCACTCCCCAAGTGGCCACAATGGCCATGCCCAGGAACTCCATCCTGCGCTTCCACACTGGTGGCAGGGCCGAGCACTTGGGCCCTCCTCCACTGCCTTCCCAGGCGCATCAGCAGGGAGCCACATCAGAAGTGGAGCAGCTGCGGCTCCAAGCAGTGCTCCAGTGTGGGCTTAGCCTGTGCCCAGCGCCAGCCACCTGGCCTTGGTCAGGTTCACATGAAAGCATAGCAGGGCGGCCAGGACTCCCCTTCTGGCTGCCTTGGGCAGGGGCCGGGGCGCGCTTGGCACTGCCCCTTCTCGGGAGGAACTTGGCCTTGGAGCCGCACCCCGGGCCAGGCGGCTCCCTTCCCGCTGGCTAAGGGCCTCTGGTTCCTGCGGCCTGTGGCAAAGGCAGTGGGCCCTGCTGAGCTGCCTGCTGCCCCGTGAGCCTGGGGGAGGTTTCCCAGCCGTCTGTGGCCCCTCCCCCCCCCCCCACTGCGGTAATGGGGTCCTTCTCCCCACCACTGTCCTGGTTTTGCATCAGAAAGCCCAGGTCGGGGACTTGGATCTAGAAACGGGCTCCTGGGGGCTCCTGGGGGGTTATGCGGTTCCACCTGAAATCAAAGGTGGCAGGAGGAGCCCCCTCCCCGCCTCTGCCCCAGCAGCTGACCCGCCAAGGTCCTGAGATTCTCGAGTTAACCTCAGTTCCTGGAGTTCCGGCCCCTTGCGGGTTCAGTGGACTTTTTTTCTGGGCTGAACTTTGCAGATACGTCTGAGTCTCTGGGAGGGGGCCCCCCGCTGGGCCTCTGTGCCCGACACACAAGATTGCTTTCTCTTGGGTAATAAGAGATGGGCAGGTAATAAAAATTCCGGTTTCTCCCGCTCTGGGCTCCTCCCTGGGAAACCCGATGACTTAATAACAAGTGTGCGAAACCCCAAGGAGGGCCCCGCCCAGGAAGTGCAGGGCTTCTCTGCCCGGGCCTCCCCTCCTGTTCCCCAGCGTCTGGCTGCCTGGGGCCTCGAGGTAGAGAGGAGGCACACAGAGGCTCTCCTTGTAGAGGAACCTCTTAGATCTTCCAGGCCGCGCCCCCTCCCCTGTCCAGGGTGGGGCACCACTGGTCGTGGATCTGCTGAGGGCCTGGTTCCGTGCTGCCGTCTGAGCCAGACGCTGGCCCAAGGACCGTACAGACCTCTGGGTTGTTCGCGACAGGCCCGTTAGGCACCAGTACCCCAGAGCCATGCGCTGACTCCCACGGTGGCCGGGGGCGGCAGGGCTCGGGAAATCCTGACCGTGGCACTGACCCCAGAGAGATGGAGGTGAGCGAGCACAGCCCCCGTCCTCGGCGGCAGCAGCCCGATGGGGGCAAGAGCCAGAGATGCCACAGATGCTAGTGTGTGATGAGTGTGCCGGGGGCCGTGGGAGAGGGAGTAGGGCAGGGGTCCTTGGGTAGAGGGGACTGGCAGAGCTCACGCAGGCCTCAGGGGCCTGAAGCAGTTGAAGACCTGGCTGGTGGCCCGAATGGCAGCTCGAATGGCAGCTCGGTCTGTGTGTACAGGAAAGGCTGGGAGACAGAACTTACACCGGAGGAGCCGAGGCCGAGGGAGGGGGGGACACAGGGGCTGTGCGGTGGGAGGGGCGTGCACCCCTGAGTGGTGTGGGTGTCCTGGGCTGGGAGGCCTGGCCCTGGCCAGGTTTCTGTGCGTGCACACCGCACCTGCTCCCCACTCCCGTCCCCACCGCTGGCCCTGTTCGCCACCGCAGCTGCCCTTTCACAGCTCGGGGGAAGCGTGGTCTAGGAGACGTGGCCACACAGAGGTGGTCTCAAGGCAGCGCCGCCCCGCTGTCTCCTGTAGGACTTCGTGTTCTACGCCCCCCGCCTGAGGATCAACAAGCGGATCCTGCAGCTCTGCATGGGCAACCACGAGCTGTACATGCGCCGCCGGAAGCCGGACACCATCGAGGTCCAGCAGATGAAGGCGCAGGCCCGCGAGGAGAAGCACCAGAAACAGCTGGAGCGGTGGGTGCCGGGGCTGGAGCAGGGAGCGCCAGGGCCCCTCTGCGCCGCCTCCCCCCCCCAGGGAGCCGGGCTGACACTAAGGGCGGGGCCCCTCTTCCTGGTCCAGGCAACAGCTGGAGTCGGAGAAGAAGAGGAGGGAGGCCGTGGAGCAGGAGAAGGAGCAGATGTTGCGGGAGAAGGAGGAACTGATGGTGCGGCTGCAGGACTACGAGCAGAAGACCAAGAAGGCGGAGAAAGGTGGCGCCCGCGGGCCCTGTCCCGGGTGTGGGCGCAGAGGCGGGGCCGGTCCACGCACACCTGGGAAGAGCGCGTTCCCAGGACGGGTCTCGGTTCAATGCAGGTTCCCAGCGATGGGGCTCCTGCTGGGGAAGGCACGACCCGGCTGTTTAGCCCAGTACCGAGTTCACAGGCACTGTGCCAGAAAGGGGGCTTCCCGGCCTGCCCCAGGCCCTGGGGATGAAAAGCCAGGCCTCCTCGCAGGCCGGACGCCCCAGGGCAGCATGAGGCCAACAGCTCCTGCAGCCATTCCTCCCCAGCGAGGGGGCTGGGCCTGGGGCCAGCTGCAGTGAGACCTGAGACAGTGCCGTGGGCTCTGACACCGGCCTGGGAGCACTTGGCAGGAGGGTCTCCCGCTGTCCTGAGGGGTCCTGAGGGTGGCTCCTGCGCTGGGCCCCTGGCCGTGGTCTGAGCTGCTCTGGCCATCCTCCAGAGCTCTCCGACCAGATCCAGAGAGCCCTGCAGCTGGAGGACGAGAGGAAGCGCGCCCAGGAGGAGTCCGAGCGCCTGGAGGCGGACCGCGTGGCCGCGCTGCGGGCCAAGGAGGAGCTGGAGAGGCAGGCGGCGGACCAGATAAAGAGCCAGGAGCAGCTGGTAGGGCTGAGCGCTGGCGGGGCAGCTTCTGGGCGCCGAGGCAGCGACACCTGCCCTGTCGTGGCTGTCCCCTGGGCTGGGAGGGGAATCTGGCGAGGCGGGGGGACGGGCGGCCGGTGGACACTGCTCCTCTGTGCTGAGGCTCCCCCTCCCTTCCCAGGCCGCGGAGCTCGCCGAGTACACCGCCAAGATTGCCCTGCTGGAGGAGGCGCGGCGGCGCAAGGAGAGCGAGGCGGAGGAGTGGCAGCACCGGGTGAGCCTGGCTGCGCATGGGCGCTGCCGGGTCGGGAGGAGGTGTGACCCCGCCAGCTGCACCTGCAGGAAAGGGCGTGAGCCGGGCGCTGGCGAGCGCAGCTGCGGGATTAGCTGAGGAATGAAGAGGAACTTCGTTCCCCACCTTCCTCTGCCCAGCTCTGCTCACATGGCCGCTGTCTGTACCGCAGGGCACCCTGGGGGAGTCCTGGGAGCTCGCAGGTGTGCAGAGCTGCTGAGATCTGGGCTCACCCAGGAGCCTCGGCTGCCTCACTGCGGCGTGGGGCAGCTCCCGGCTCCCCAGGCGAGGCAGCCGCCCGTGGGCTGGCGATCAGAAGGGAGGGGGCCTGTGCTCCCGGGTGCCCTGTGGGCCGGCACAGCCCCAAGAGAGCCTGCAGGTGTGGTCCCTGGCGGAGACTCAACCCCAGGCCCTTCCCACCCGAGGTACCCGAAGACTTGGGTGCTTGGGTTTTTGGCGGTGCCACACCTGTAGGTCCACCAACCGTCCGTGGAAAACAGGTTAAAAAAATGGCATCTGCACCAAGCGTGTGCAGACTTTTTTTAAAGACATTTATTTATTTTAGAGGCAGAGTTACAGACAGATCTTCCACTCGCTGGTTCACTCCCCAAATGACTGCAACGGCCAAAGCTGGGCTGGTCCAAAGCCAGGAGCTTCTTCTGGGTCTCTCACGCAGGTGCAGGGCCCAAGCACCTGGGCCATCCTCCACTGCTTTCCCAGGCCATAGCAAAGAGCTGGCCTGGAAGTGGAGCAGCCAGGACTCCCACCAGCGCTGCAGGCAGAGGTTTAGCCTACTAAGCCACAGCGTCGGCCCCTAGACTTCTTGACGCTCCCCCTACATGATGCGACGTAACAGCTGCCTACACAGGCACACGCTACACTGGAGCCGGCCACCCAGGACATGGCCTCCAGCTGGGCTCCCGTCGGGACCGAGCACCTGCGGATTGTGCAGTGCGCAAGGGCTCCAGACCCAGTGGTGCTGTCCCATAGGTGCTCACACGTGTTCAGCGAGACACGGGCCCGCAGGGCAGAACCAGGGGAAGCTTGTGTCCAGGGCTGGGTGGGGAGTGGTGGTGGGATGAACAGGAGGCCCCCAGGAAGGGAAGAGAAACTGTCCTGCGGCCGCGGCCCCTGCGCGCTGTGGCCATGGCTGCGGCTGCCCCGAGCTCCCGCCCAGGGCCACTTGTGCGAGGAGACGTTCGGCCCCAGGAGAGGCTCTCCGGGACGAGGGTCCTGGGTGGTTGTCTCACCTGTCCATCTGCTTCCCCAAGGCCCGGGAGGCCCAGGACGACCTGGTGAAGACCAAGGAGGAGCTGCACCTGGTGATGACAGCGCCCCCGCCCCCGCCGCCCCCCATGTATGAGCCGGTGAGTTACCACGTCCGGGAGCACCTGCAGGAGGAGGGCGCGGAGTCCCAGGGCTATAGTGCCGAGCTGTCCAACGAGGGCATCCTGGACGACCGCCACGAGGAAAAGCGGATCACTGAGGCTGAGAAGAACGAGCGCGTGCAGCGGCAGCTGCTGGTGAGCAGGGGCGGCGCCTGGGGGGGGGTCTGGGGTCAGCCATGCCCCACCATGCCCCGCCTCCTGCCCAGCCACGCCCCACCATGCCCCGCCCCCGCGTGGGAGCTGACGGCTGTGTTCTCGCCCCGCAGACCCTGAGCAACGAGCTGTCCCAGGCCAGAGACGAGAACAAGAGGACGCACAACGACATCATCCACAATGAGAACATGAGGCAGGGCCGCGACAAGTACAAGACGCTGCGGCAGATCCGGCAGGGCAACACCAAGCAGCGCATCGACGAGTTCGAGGCCATGTGAAGCCCCGCGCGCCCGCGCCCTCCTGCTCTGTCTGCAGGTCCAATGCCTTCACGCAGGGGCCAGGCGCCCGCAGGAGTCGTCTGGGCCGGGCCCCGGGCCAGGCGCCCTGGTTCACTGTCCCCACTGTCTCCTAGTACCAGGCGGGCCTCGCGGGGTTGGGTGTGGGATGGCTCCCTGCCCCCGTAGAGGCCGCGTGCCAGGCTCGGAGCCAGCCAGCGAACAGGAAGGGCAGGATTCCGCCTCCTTAGGGACGCCTCCTCGCGCCTTCGCCCGTGCCATACTCTCTCTGTATTTGCAATGAGCTCAGATTGATTGATTTGTTCCTGATTTCTATGAAGGAGCCGCCTCTGCAGTCCGCGGGTGAACAGTCGACTCGGAGTCGGTGTCCCTGATGTCCCCCGCGGCTGCAGCTGGCAGAACCTGCAGGGGCCCCTCCCAGTGGACACTCTCGGTTAACTCTCTGCTTCACAGACCACCTTGTGGGACTTGTTCCTGAGAACCATCAGCTTAGCGCATCCTATTTATGCACGCGGCAATGGAGTTGGTGACATTAGTTTCAAAAAGGGAAAGCCTTCTGTATATTTTGTTACCTTTTACAGAATAATAAAGAATTACCAAATAAAACCCCCGTCCCCCCAGCACCTCCTCTGACGTGGCGCGAGGGCAGTGCCGGCGCCGAGCTGCTGCGTGGTCCCATCTCTTAGGACGACTTCTTTAGCCTGAGAGTTGTCTGCTTCCTGCCTGTGCTCGATTTCCTGGCGAAGCTGCTTGTTTGGAAAGGGCCACACGCGCTCATGATCGCCCCGATCCCAGCTGGGAAAGGGCTCTAGGCCCGTGTGTCGTCCGTTTCCCGGGAAGAGCCGCCTCCAGCCCTGCTGCTTCCTGTCAGGACCCCGTAGCAATCGACACGGCAGCCCCGCTGTGCCAAGGGCTCTGGCCGACAGGCCCCGTGCAGATGAATTGCGCCCACAATAAAGGCTGTACCAGGCAACGTGGCAGTGGGCGTCTACTTGCATGTGGGGGCAAGAGGGGCGCCATGCGAGACATCCTGCCCCAAGCCTTGTCACGGCGACCATCATTGGCATCCAGCCATTTCCCACCTCTCACAAACAGGTCCCAGCCAGTCCTAGACTGGCTAATGCAGACTCGGTGATAACTGTGTAACACAGAGAGGTGGTCAGGAACGTCTGAGCCGCAGGACACAACGGTTGGATCACGTCCCACGGTGCCGTGCACTGCCCACCTCCAAGGGCACACGGGGCCTTGTCACACCCGGTGCGGCCTGGGGCCAGAAGCCCTCGCTTCAGTGTAGGATGAGCGTCATGTCTGTCCACAAGTTGGGGCTGGACAGAACCCTCTGCCATTGGAGCTTGGACTGTGCACACGGGTCCACGCCACCGGCCACCTCTCCCCCTGTAACATGAGTGACACGTTAGGGCAGGGGAGGGTACCATCACCGCCCCTTCTTGGCTTTTGGAAGGGGCGCATCCCCAGGAGAAGTCTTGACCTCACAGCTGCATAGAATGCCGACCCCTAATAAGTGAGAGACCCTCCAGAAAACCAGGGTGAGGGTGGGGTGGGTGCCAGCAGGGCAGGGCTGGCTCGGGACCAGTGTTCACCAAGGCGAGTGGGCAGGCACGGGGCAGTGGGTGTGTTCACCAAGGCGAGTGGGCAGGCACGGGGCAGTGGGTGTGTGCCTGGGCCAGGTTTACTCCTTGAAGGGGGTGAGCTTGGAGACATGGTCCTGGGGGTCTGTGGAGATGCTGTGCAGGTGTTTGGGGCTGTCACAGGGGCCAGGCCCCCAGTGGGCAGCACCCAGTAGTGTTGCTAACGAAGTACCTCTGAATCACCATTTGGGTTAAGAAGATATTTGCCTTTAAGAAAATAATCCTTTTATGCTTGACACCAGAAACAAAAACAAACACTGTCCCGAGCCCATTTTTGAGGCCTGTTACTTGTGTCTCCTCAGCAGATCTAAATCTGATTTAAATTGTCAGAATACTTGGCTGTATTAGCGCTCAGTTGGGGCAGAACGAGACTTGGGCACTTCAGAGCCTGTTCAAGTCGGCTGCTGGTGGGAGTCTTTTCTCCCCAGCCACTAAGGATAAGCTACGCTGCTTGGACCCAACAGGTGTCTTCCATGGACTTACTTGGACCAAGCTTGGCTCCTCCCAGCAAGCGGTCACTCATGCCAAAGACGCCGTGGTCCCAGACGGTCAGCTCCAAGCTTGACTGCCTCAGCTGGGATGCAGTCACGCCCCTGAACACGAAGGAGTGCTTCCACTGGGGACAGGCCTGCTGCCTCAGGACCGGGGACTTCAGCCGCAGTCTCTGCCGGTCTGGCAGAGTGAGGCAGCTAAGGAGAGACGGAGACTCGTCACTGCCCTGCCCCCAGCCCTCCCCCCGGCACGTGGGCCCCCGTGCAGACCGAAAGCCCTAGGAAAGGTGCCGTGTCCATGCAGACTGGACCTGGCCATGATGTGTCCGTGCAGACTGGACCTGGCAGTGTGCTCTCACTAGGACGTGTGTGTAGACTGGACCTGGCCGTGACGTGTCCATGCAGACTGGACCTGGCCGTGATGTGTCCATGCAGACTGGACCTGGCCATGTGCTC
>CM027390.1:7797965-7842267 GCA_015711505.1 Sylvilagus bachmani
TCGTGCTGCCCCTATACCCCCTCGTCGTCTTGGTGGGCCTCCATCGTGCTGTCCCTATATCCCCTCGTCGTCTTGGTGGGCCTCCATCGTGCTGCCCCTATACCCCCTCGTCGTCTTGGTGGGCCTCCATCGTGCTGTCCCTATACCCAGGGCCCAGCGCTCGATACGTGCTGCTGCATTGCAACCCTGATCCCGGGAGTGAGCTCAGAAAGCCTGAGTCACTTGCCCAGGGCCTCCTAGCAGGCTGCAGGCTTAGGACAGACCCGTGGCTCTGTCTGAGCGCGGTCAGCCATCACTGCTCCACGCAGCACTGGCGGGGGATTCAGCCGTGCACTGGTGGAACCAGCGGGGGGTGCTGTGCTGTGGAGAGACAGCACTCCTCTGTATCGTGACTAAGAATGCATCGGGGAGCCGTCGGGACCAAAGTGTGAGCGCATACTTGGTGCCTGTTCCACACACACGTAAGCTGAAGACCATTTTGGACGTGGTATTTAGCACACATGTGTTCTGACTGCCACCCACCCCCGAGGTCAAGTGTGGAATGCTCCATGTGTGGCTTCACCGGTCAGCGCTCAGAGCACTGGGGTTTTTGGATTTTGGATTAGGGCTGCCCAGTCTGAACCTGGCCTCGGTCTTGGCGGTCAAGGTCTTTCACGTGCGTTGTGTTTGGTTTTCCTGGGGAAGCTAAGCAAGTCTGAGATGGCTCCCGCTTTGTGGTCTCTGCAGGTTCTAGGCCAAGTTCGAGCGCACCTAATACTCACCCTTTGACGAAGGCGTTCAGGGTGCCGTCTGACCGCACGGGTAGATGCCTGGCTCCCAGCACCACCAGACAGAGCTGGCCGTTGAGTGACATCTGATCTGTGCCTGGAAGGAAGCCAGTGTTGACCGTCAAACCCCTAGGGGTGCCGTCTCACCAGAGGCCAGCCAGTCTGCCCTGGGAGGAAGCTGGGGGACCACAGAGGGGTGGCCTTGCCTGCTTCCCACCCCCAGGCAGTGGGTTCAGGGCCTCGTGGGTCTCGGAGTCACTGGGGTGTGCAGGATGGGTGAGCAGTGGGGCGCCAGTGCAGGAGAATATTCTGCCTGCCTCTCACCCAGGCTCTGGGGCCTTTGACATGGGAATGTTCAAGACAGAGAGAGGGTCACCTACCGTCTGGAGCCCCCTGGGGCGCTCTGGGCCCCGCAGGCAGGACCAGTTTGGCCCGGACTGTAAGTTCTCCGTTATTCTGAGGACAGACGTCTTCAGGTTTTTCTGCCTGGGGACAAGAGGCAGAACTCAGAGGCAGGATTCCCGGGCCACTCACTGCCCCGCACACCTCCGGGCTCCTCGGTGGTAAACACTCCCTGACCACCCAGCTCCGTTTAGAGCAGCTCTCCTTGGCCCTTGGGTGCTGTGAGACGACACAGCTGCCACCCTCAGCTTCCAGAACAGTGCCAGTCCCCGGCCCCTCCCTGGGAGCTCCGGGCAGCCCGTGAGTGTGCACTGCCCAGGCCAGCACTGGAAGGGGAGCCTCCTGGCCTGGTGCCCTCTGCTCTGGGCAGCATCTCTCTGGTGCCAGGCCTGTGCCAGGGGCTGGAGACAGAGGTGTCCCTGGCCCTGTCTGAGCTGACCACAGTGGAGTTCTGCTGCTGAGGAGCGAGCTCTGTCCCAAACGTCACCTTGGCCCGGAGCGGGTACCAGTGGGAAGACCGCGCTGCGCCGTCCTCGAAGTCCCACGTGGCCAGCGGAACGACCACTTCTCCGAGAAACGCCCTCCGGGCCAGCGTGCCCAGGTGCCACACAGAGACCTGCAGCCGCCGCGTCGCTAGCTGGGCAGGGTCCACCTGGTACTGCAGGGGCAAAGTCGGGGGGTCAGCAGGGCTCCAGGGCCCCCCACAAGCTGAGCCCCCACACTTGGCTGCTGCCAGCGTCCCCGGGGTGGTGGTGGTGGTGGTGGGGAGTCAAGCTGCTTGGAGCCAGGTGTGGGGGGCATCTTTCTCTACCCAAGAGCTCCCCAGACCCCTGGCGCTCTGCCTGGGAACAGGCTGAGATGGCCCCAGCAGCCAGAGAGCCCCCTCCCTCCTTCGACCCCCCTTCTGCTTTTCTAAGGACGAGACAAAGGTGAAAGAGCTTGTCCAGCCCAAGGTTCCTGGAGGCCAGGCCACAAGCTCTGCCAGTCCTGCACCTGAACTTGGATCACCCAGGGCCGCCCCAGAATTCTGAAACAGGACTCCCACTTTCTACACGCGAAACGCGAGCACTGACCCCGCGTGTTTGCCCAAGAGAGACGAGCAGCGGGAGCCGCCCCTGGCCAGCCCTCTCGTGGGGTGCCCCTCTTATGGGGCGCCCCCAGCCTCTGTCATCCCTGACCCCAGTGACAGTGCTTCCCAGGGCTCCCTGGGGGTTGGCTTCCAGATCCTCACCTCCCACACCACCACTCGGACTCCAGGGATGCCCCAGGCTGTGGAAGCCTCCTGGGGGCCCAACCAAGAAGCATCTGAAATAATACTGCAGGGGCCAGAGGGGTGGCATAGCCGGTAAAGCTGCCGCCTGCAGCTCCGGCATCCCATATGGGCGTGCCACTTCCGGTCCCGGCTGCTCCACCTCTGATCCAGCCCCGCTGATGTGCCTGGGAAAGCAGCAGCAGATGGCCCAAGTCCTCAGGCCCCTGCCACCCATGGGAGACTCAGAGAAGCTCCTGGCTCGGGCTTCTGCTTGGGAGTGAACCAGCAGATGGAAGATCTCTGTCTGTCTCTCCCCTTCTGTCTGTAACTTCTGTCTTCTGTCTGTAACTCTGATTTTTTTTTCAATTTTTATTTATTTATTTGACAGGAAGAGTTACAGACAGAGACAGAGAGAAAGGTCTTCCTTCCGCTGGTTCACTCCCCAAATGGCTGCAAACGGCTGGCACTGCACCGATCCGAAGCCAGGAGCCAGGCGCTCCTCCCGGTTTCCCATGTGGGTGCAAGGGCCCAAGCACTTGGGGCATCCTCCACTGCCCTCCCAGGCCACAGCAGAGAGCTGGACTGGAAGAGGAGCAACCAGGACTAGAACCCAGTGCCCATAAGGGGTGCCAGCGCCGCAGGCAGAGGATTAACCTAGTGAGCCACAGCGCCAGCCCCTGTAACCCTGACTTTGAAATAAGCAAATAAAAATCTTAAGGGAAAAAAAAAAAAGGAAAAGCAACACTAGACCCCGTGAGGCTGTAGCGTCCTCGCAGCTCGCCCAGCTCACGCGCATTCCTGTAAGGATGAGGTGGCCTCTGCCAGGCTCCTGGGTTCCAAACAGGAGACTCACTGCTTCCTCGAAATCTATCTGGAATGCTTCCCACGACTGCAGACTACCCACGATAGGAATAAAACCACGAAAACATTCAGTGATCTGAGACTCAAACTGTACAATGAAATATCTAAGATACAGTCAGTCCTCACTGTGATTGCATTTCATGCATCCCAATTTAGACACAAAATACCATAATTAAACTGGCGATGACAGATTTTAGATATCAGAATACGTGAGGCCACTTTGCAGACTTTGGAGCAAAGCAGAACTGAAAGATAAGTTTCTGCAAAGAAATTTTGAAACCCGTGCCTGCATTTTTCATAACACACATTTTCTATGAGCTCTTTGAAGGCCCCTCATATGTATGGATTAAAAAAAAAACCTGCACCCAAATAAACCTCTTCCCCCTCCATTCCGTGAACTTTTGGGAGCACTCTCAGTTGTTTAAACTTCTCAGCAGCAAGTGAGCAAAGCTCAGTGCCCAAAGCTCCTTGGAGGGGCCGCGTCTTGGGCCCCGCCCATGTCTGCTGGGGCAGAATTTGGCTTTTACACAATCCGCAGGGGACGCCCACGAGATTCGCTTTGAGAAGGACTGCCAGTGCATCCGGGCTTTGCACTGTGCCTCTGAGTACTGAGTGTCAGCTTCCCCTGGTTGGGACTGAGGTCCCAGTGCCTCCCGCAGGGTGTGCATGGCACCCTCAGCGGTGCAGCCGACACCGTGGCTGTTAGTACTGAGTGGACACAGGCTCTGTGCCGGCCACCCAGGTGGCCCCAGGCGGGCAATTCACAAAGGGCCCTTCTTGCCAAGGAAGCAAGCAGGAGAGACGGCGGCCTGCCCTGCCCGAGTGGTGTCCGTCCCCGGGCCAGCGCCCCTCCCAGCAGGGCTGCCCCCACCAGCTCCCCACACACACACCCAGCTCCGGCTCCCCACCGAAATCAGAGCGTGAGGCCCCCTCTCTGTCCTAAACCATAAGCCTTGTTTCTTAGCAATGATAAGAGGGGAATTCTGAGACAGAGGGCAGAGGTGAGAGATGGGCGAGGTTAACCAGTAACAGGCTGCGGGCGGAAAGGATCCTAGGGCCGGTTTCCATTCTTGAACAGGTGTTTGCACCTCTAAGTCCTACGATCCCCCACCCCCACCGCTGGGGACCACCACGTCCTGCTCGTCCAGCCCCAACCCACCCGCAGACACTGGCTTCTCCCTGCCGACTGCCCCCAAGCCCCAGCAGCCGTCGCAGGTTCAGTGTGGGTAACCTGCGACTTTGGGTCACTTCCCCAGGATTTCACCACAAAGTGCACCTGCCGCGTGGAGCCGTGCGCTTTTCCCGGCTGCACCTGGGGCCCTGCAGGCCCTGACGGTGCTCGTCTGGGACGCTGGAGACCCAAACGGTTCCCACGCACGTTGCTCTCCTCCCCAGAAGACACTGTTTTTTGTTTGTTTGTTTGTTTTTTCATAAAAGAAGAAACCCACGTTTGTCAGAGACAGTGACTCGGCTGCAGGATTTTCAGCAGGCCCACGGGAAAACGCCCCTCCAACGGTCATAAAACTCTGACAAGACAGGCTGATTCTTGAACTCACCCTGTGCCCTGCTGTTAGCCCGACACGGAGAGGCAGCCCACTGCCTCCGCACCGTTTTCTCAGAAATCATTAATCAGCAGCCATTCCCAAGTCTGGCGGACGCTGCACTTTTCCCGGACAAAGGCCGAGGTCTGTGTTCTGCCAACGATTGACAGAGCCACAGAGAAACGCACAGGCGTCGTGCCTACGGAGAACTGACTCGCGAGCGGGGAAGAACCACCTACCAGACTGTGACCCACGTGCCCAGCCTGGAATGGAGCGCACTCGGCACGTGAGCCTGTGTCCAGCAAGTACCTTCAAGGTCTCCTGGAAGGTGGGGTGCAGCGTGTTCTTCTGGACCCCAGTCTTGCGTTTTCCCTGGGAGGATCTGTCGGGCAGCAGGTAGGTCTTCACATACCTGGTGGCCAAGGGCAGAAAGAACAAAGTGAGAGCCTGGCAGGGGGCAACCGGCGTCCGGAGGACAAGAACCCACACCCACCATCGCCCTTCCTCGGCTTCCTGCTGGGCCACCGTGACTGACACCAGCACCGTTAGTGCCGCGTGGGCCCGATGTTGGCTCCATAATCTTCTAGAATATTCCTGAAGGTGGGACGCTCTCCCTACCTTCTCACACCCAACTCCTGGCTCCTACAAGTGGTCATCCAGATGTTCCTATAAAATGCCTATTATGGAAAAACTATGCACAGATTTAGAAGGTCTTTTGTACTAAAACGAGCCTTTGAATGCATTCTTCCACTAACTTTTAAAAAATATTTGAGAGAGACAGTGCGAAGCATGACAATAAAATCCTGGCCCATGCACCTGTCCCCTGGCTTGGGAGATGACATTGGCAGTGACCTCCCTCCCAGGCCTGCTCCTGCCCAGGTGGTCAACAAACTCAGCTTCACCGTTATCATCCCCATTTCACCACGCGACGTGTCTCCCCAGTGGACCATGCCCCGCCGTCTGTCTCAAGCTCTCACACAGCCGACGCGCTCTGTGCTCATTCTGCTAAGATGCGCTGTGCTCACACAGTGCGAGGTCAGGGGTCTGTCTGCACTGTTGTGTGCAGCCGCAGCTCACTCACTCACATCCCCTCAGGTCTCCATGGTATGAATATCCCATAATTCACTTCTCCTCTTGATGGACACTTGTCTTCGTTTTTGCTACAGTTCAAGCCTCCCTACCCTGAAAAGCCACCACTTACAATGCTCATCCCATCAAGTGCTGGTTCAAGTCCCGGCTGCTCCACTTCTGATCCGGCTCCCTGCTAATGTGCCTGGGAAGGCAGTGGAGGATGGCCCAAGTGTTTAGGCCTCTGCCACCCACATAGGGAACCCAGATGGAGTTCCAGGCTCCTGGCTTGTGGCCATCTGGGGAGTGAACCACTGGATGGAAGGCTGAGCTCCCTCCTTCTCCCTCTCTCAGTTATTCTACCTTTCACATAATAAATAAGTAAATCTTTTTAAGAAAAAAATTCAGGAGTCAGCAATGTGGTATAGCAAGTTAAGCTGCTGCCTGCTGGGCCAGCATCCCACAAAGTCACTGGTTCAAATCCTGGCTGCTCCATTTCCAATCCAGCTCCCTGCTAATGCACCTGGGAAAGCAGCAGGAGTTGGCCCAAGTGTCTTTTAAGAAATGTGTTTATTTCATCTAAATTGCTAAATGTATTGGGATACAAATTGGGACACAAATATGTGATATTCTCTTTTTAGGTACCTCAAAAAGTTCAAGGCAAATACATAGTCTAAAAAACCATGCATGCATTTTGAAAATGCCCCCCTGATTTATTTTTAATTATTTTTAATTTTTTCATTTAAACAGGAGAGCAACAGAGAGAAGTTAAGAGAGAAAAAGGTCTTTCACCTGCTGGTTCACTTCCCAAATGCCTGCAATAGCTGTGTCTGGGCCAGGCTGAAGCCAGGAGCCAGAGACTGATGTTCTTCCTCTTATAGCATTTTCTAAAACAATTTATTTATTTATTTGAAGAAAAGAGTTACAGAGAGGCAGAGGCACAGAAAGAAAAAGAGAGAGAGAGGTCTTCCATCCACTGGTTCACTCCCCACATGACTGCAACAGCCAGAGCTGGGCAGATCCAAAGCCAGGAGCTTCCTCCGGGTCTCCCACACAGGTGCAGGGGCCCAAACACGTGGGCCATCTTCTACTGCTTTTCCAGGCCATAGCAGAGAGCTGGACCGGAAATAGAGCAGCTGGGAATTGAACCAGCACCCCAAGGGATGCCAGCACTATAGGTGGCAGCTTGACCTACTATTCCACAGTGCCGGCCCCTTTGAGAGCACTTAAAGGGACAGGTGAAAGAACTCGTTTTAACCTCTTCCTCCTTCCTCTACTTCTCTCTCTATATTTTTCTAACATAAAAGAGGCCCAGGTGCTGAGTTGCCTCCCTCAATCACGTGC
Source organism: Sylvilagus bachmani (assembly GCA_015711505.1). Lineage (NCBI taxonomy): Eukaryota > Metazoa > Chordata > Mammalia > Lagomorpha > Leporidae > Sylvilagus > Sylvilagus bachmani. The sequence continues at coordinate 7,805,201 of CM027390.1, forward strand.
AGACACAAGAAGACAGCCGGCTCTAAGCCCTCACAAACCGGCTGGCACCTCGTTCTCGCACCTCCCCGCCCCCAGAGCCGGGAGACATAAGTGCCTGCTGTCGGTGAGCCGCCCAGTCTGCTGGGGCGGCCTGATGCTATGCTGGGCCTTGAGCGCTCCGGTGGAAACTCTGGAGCTCATCCGGGCTCCTGACCCCGTTCTGGCTGCCTCTTCCCCACACCTGCAGCGTTGCTTGAATCGCTGCAGCCACGAATTCTTAAAGCCAGCCTCTTCCTTTTTGTTCTCTTTCACGATGGCTTGGTTTTCCATGGACTTCATGCTTCCACATACATTTTAGAATGAACACGTCTATTGTCTGTGTTAAAACGTAGAAACACTTACGGATTGCACTTTTTCTTCTTTTCGTCTCCATAGGCAAGGTTCTTACAGGCCTTGATGTATATTTCTAAAGAATGGGTGTTGGAGCAATACTGAATGGCGAATTCTATTTCTCCGGTGACATTGGCGTTGTCAAAATTACCCAGCTCTGTACATGTGCTGTTAATGCTACTTAAACTCTCCTGAAATCAAGAGTGACAGATACAATACATTATTGCATTGTCAACTGTTTTCTGGTTCCAAGATATCAAATAAATCAGAATTCACACACAACACACACCCTGCCTCATGTGGAGTTAATAATGCACCAGATTGTACTTTGCCAAAGTCAGCGGCCACGTGTTCTGCCCTGAGAAGACACAGAATTCTCAGACGGGCCTGTGTTGCCCAGGCATGGCCTCTGCCTAGCAATAAAAATCACTCATTCTCACGCTTACATGATCTCTTGGGATGAGTGGACTATCTCCCGTGCCATTCTGCAAAGAAAGCTCTCAGGAGGGCAGATGGAACAGTGAAGTAGAATCAGCATGGTGTGGGCAAAGTGGCTGTGCCTGGGCCTCAGGTGCACCTAGACTCCAACACCGGCTCTGCTACTCCCCAAGCTGTCAGCCTCCTAGGTTAGGGTGAGGGGCAGATGGGAGGAGGTGTGCTAAGGTGTGCAGTCAATGGTCACAGCCAATTGTCTTTAAATTTGTGTGGGCACACAAAATAAAACACAATGCTACCACCATAAGTTAGGGCAATCCAAGCTTAGCTGACACAGATGAGCAGTACAGCATGCTTGTGCCTGAAGGGTTAACTGCCTTACCACTACTCAATTTGCTTGAAAAACTGCCACCATTTGCATGTGACAATCTAGTAACTGTGATTAACATGGTCAAGGAAGCAGATGAGGACATGGAGACCTTCCTTAGGGACTAGAATCCGGAAAAACAGAATCAAGTGAAAAGTAAGCCCTGCAAGGTAAGGTGACTGAAGTGGAGACTCCACAAATTAATTTAACGTAGGATCAGACACTCCTGAGAGGGGGACTGGGAACTGGAAGATGGGTCAGCAGAGAATACCTAGAGAGGGTGAGGTGATGGAGCCGAAGGCGAGAACAGAGGCTGGACTTGGGATCCGACTTTACCGAACCAGAGAAGCCTAACCAGTATTCACGCCCAATTCCTAACTGGTTCTTCCAAGCTAGGCAGCATCCCAGGAAGAAACTAAGAGGCGAGCCTGGGAGCAGAGAGGTAGAAGCCCAGAGAGACAGAGAGAAACCGAACCAAACCGACCACTCATCGGAGGCATTGGAACCTTAGTTAACAATGCCAGAATACAAACGGCTTCTCCACACCCAGCCGCTGGCTCTGAAAAAATGTACATTTGTAGAAACGAAAACATTTTAGGTTTTTACATGCTCAGAAGTACATGGGATGGAGAGACAGCATGAACAAGTCAGGTGCGGAAAGTGGCCGTGGAAGGGAATGGGTAGGGGAGGTGGGGAACACGCAGGCTGCTTGGGACACGTGGAGGAGCTAAAAGGTTCTGATCACCAGGGGATCACAGCCGGCTGTGCGGGACACACTGTACTACCCCAGCTTCCTGCCAAGGACAGTGAGAAAGCTGAACTAAACAGCCAGGCTCAAGGCACTGTGGAGCCACCAACAGCCAGGATGCCAGAGGTGGAGCGCAGCACACGAGACAAGCCAGAGTCTGAGCGTCTGTCACATCTAAGCAGCTCAGGCTGGAAGACCAAGAAGCCTCAGAGACACTGCTTGGAGCAGCAGAAGATGAGCAACATTGTTAGCAGTGTGACAGGGGAAGGGGGTGAAAATTAGCACCCAAGGCTATGGAGGCATGCAGAACCAAGGACCCGAGCTCCCGGGAACAAGGGGAACACACTGAAGTGGGAGCCACACGGATGCCGCTTCCTTCCCTCCTCCCAGTCTGTGTTGAATCTAAGCTCAGGCGATCCATGGAGGAGGGGCTTGGTAAGCTTGTAGACTTCCAGTGAGGTCCCCTCAAAGGCCTTCTCACTAGGACAAGATTGGTACAGCTCCGGCCATTGCAGCCATCTGGGGAGTGAACCAGAGAATGGAAGACCTCTCTCTCCCTTTCTACCTCTCCCTGTAACTCTTCCAAATAAATAAAATAAATCTTAAAAAAAAATAAAAGTAAGGGGGCTGGCACTGTGGCACAGTGGGTAAAGCAGCCGCCTACAGTGCCAGCATCCCATATGGGCGCCGGTTCGAGACCCAGCTGCTCCACTTCCAATCCAGTTCTCTGCTATGGCCTGGGGAAGCAGTGAAAGATGGCCCAACTCCTTGGGCCCCTGCACCCATGTGGGAGACCTGGAGGAAGCTCCTGGCTCCTGGCTTCAGATTGGCGCAGCTCTGGCCATTGCAGCCATCTGGGAAGTGAACCAGCAGATGGAGGGTCTCTCTCTCTCTCTCTCTCTCTGTAACTCTTTCAAATAAATAAAATAAATCTTAAAAAAATATTCCTCATGACCAATGCAGATCAAGGATTCTCTTACAAACACTAACCATAAGCAAGGACATAAAGCGAGTCTGAGTTGTTATGTGGATTGCCTACGATACTGTATGTGAAGCCCTAGGCGTTGCATACGGTCCATGGGAAGATGAACCAATGGTGGCTGCACTACCATATGCACAGGGACACTGAGTTACATACCTCTGCGGGGAGACCAGGCTAACCCTGTCATCCCCATTACACAGATTACCCAGTGGGTTAAGTCCTTCTAGTTATTCATCTGAAAGCCAGAGTTACGGAGGCAGAGAGATCTCCCATCTGCTGGTTCACTCCCCAAAATGGCCATGATGGCCAGGACTGGGCCAGGCTGAAGCCAGGAGCCTAGAACTCCATCCAGGTCTCCCACAGAGGTACCAGGGCCCAAGCACTCTGACCATCTCCCACTGCTTTCCCAGGTGCATTAGCAGGGAGCTGGATTAGAAGTGGAGCAGCTGGGACTCAAACCGGCACTCATATGGGATGCCAACATTGCAAGCAGCAGCTTAGCCTGCAGAGCCACAACACCGGCCCCTGGCTGAGTCCCTTAAGTGAGGTTACCAAGGGTTACGAGTCCCGAAGTCTCTAACTTCATTCTACTGCTCCTGTAAGTACAAGCAGCACAATTCACCGTGCCATGATTTTTACATAGGGCATTTTTTAAAAGAAAGACTTCAAGTGTGTCCTGTATTCCTACACTTGATCTTAGCCAAGAGGCTGAGAAGTGGTTTTTCCTGAGTACTTGGCAAGAGCCAGGCACTGAGCTGGACTCTGGAGAGAGACCGTGGCGAGCACAGGCCCGCACGGTCCCCGCTCTCTCTCTCTCACACACTCAGCCTGATGGGAGACACTGATCTCACCAGCACAGGAGCTCTGGCCGGAGAAGCGGGGACAGACAAGGACAGCGCAAGCAGCAGGAAGAGTGGCAGCAGCATTGAGGCTGGGGAACGGGCAGCTGGGAGGACGGAGGTGGGAATGCTAGCGGATTCACCCATGGGCAGATCCCCGGTGGGCGGGCCGCCGTGTCAGTGCGAGCGGAAGTCACAACTCTGAGGAGGGGGAGGAAAAATGGTGGCTGGAGGGAACAGGAAGTCACTTCTGTGTGCTCTGTTTCGTTTTATTGGGAGAGACAGGGATGTGGCGAGGGCCTGTGGGCAGAGTCGGGGTGGGGAGGGGAGTAAGTGTGCAAGAGCCAAGAGGAGCAGGGGATCGAGTGCAGAGCAGACAGGTGTGGACAGCGGCCCCACCGCAGGGGAAGCAGAGCAGGCTGGGTAGTGGGGGTGAGGGAACACACAGCAGTGGGAAGTAAGATGTCTTTGTCCAGAGGGAGGAGGAAAAGTGGTCACAGAAAGACTGGGAAAGGTGTGAAATGGTTATTGTAGGGGAACACAATGAAGTCAACCAAAACAAACCCAACAGAAGTGCCCAACAGTAGCAGGTGCGTGTGGAGACGGCGGCGTGGAGCCCCAGTGTGTAAGTGGGCTGCGCTCAGGTTTGTCCCACTGTGCGCCTCGCTCCTCAGGCATGCTTGTTAGGGGCAGGTTTGAAGAAGGCGTCCAGCCGGGCCCAGCCAGCCTGGAGCCCGGGGCTAGCAGCATCCAGGAAGCGCTAGAATGACTCACTCTCATTCTCCAGGTGGACAGACGGCGGTGAAGGCAAGCTGAGGCAGAGATGGAGAGAGCTGGACGCGGGCCTGTGCTCCTGGGTCATCGGGCCTGAACGCAGGGCAGTGACTGTGTACTCGGCAGCCCGGGAGATCCCCCTCGGAGGGCCAAGGACAGCACGGCTCCTGCTTTGGTCGCCCACGTTCCTTCTCAGCTGATGGGACTCTACCCCGGCGCCCTGCAGCACTTTCGGTTCTGCGTTCCCCGGAGCCAGAACCCAGCTGTCAGGCAGCCCGGGGACAGCCACCAGAACTCAGCCTGGCCTCCAGCAGAGCTGCTGGCACTGGAGGAAAAGCCAGGGAGCACAAGAGCCGAGGAGACCCACCAGGGCAGGCAGGGGATGTATTACCAGGGACTTTCTCTGCCCACTGTTCAGTGGGGGAGGGAGGGGTCTTCAAAACCTTCATGGAAATGCAACCGGGGCAGGCACTGTGCTGTAGCAGGGAAAGCTGCGGTCTGCAGCGCTGGTATTCCATAAGGTCACTGGTTCAAGTCCCCACTACTCCACTTATGACCCAGTTCCCTGCTAATGGCCTGGGAAAGCAGCCCAGCATGGCCCAAGTGGTTGGGACCCTGCACCCATGTAGGAGACTGGGAAGAAGCTCCTGGCTCTGGCATGGCCCAACCTCGGACATTGTGGCTATTTGGGGAGTGAATCAGCAGACAGAAGATTCTCTAACTCTGCCTCTCAAATAAATAAAATTAAATCTTCACAAAAAGAAAAAGGAAAAACCATGCACAGACCTCAAGATGGTTTTGCAGCGAAAGAAAGCTGCCTTTTAAACCCACTTTTCCACAAATGATGTGAACTGCCCACGTATGAAAAAATAAACAACGTTTATTTACGTTTATTTGTAATGTTACCAGGGACATTACTGCAGAGTGGGGGGCAATGGCGGGGGTGGGGGGACAGCTTTTCAACTCCAAGTGCCTAGTGCTGTGGGCTTTCAGAGCAGTTTTTCTTTTCTTTTAAGACTTATTTATTTGAAAGACAGAGTTACAGACAGGCAGAGAGAGAGAGAGAGAGAAAGAGAGAGAAAGAGAGGTCTTCCATCCACTGGTTCATGCTCCTAATGGCCACAATGGCCAGAGCTGGACTGATCTGAAGCCAGGTGCTTCTCCCTGGTCTCCCACATGGGTACAGGGGCCCAAGCACTTGGGCCACTTTCAGCTGCTTCCCCAGGCCACAGCAGAGAGCTGGATCAGAAGTGGAGCAGCCGGGACTCGAACAGGTGCCCATATGGGATGCTGGCACTGCAGACCAGGGCTTTAGCCCACTGTATCAGAGCTCCAACCCTCGACTGTATATACCACCTCCAAACAGTGTCCTCTGTGAAGTGGCGATTTATTTCACAGGGCAGCGATGAGGGTTCGTTAGCTCTTGCATATAAAAAGGCTTAGAAACTTGCTTTATGCATGATTAGTGCAGCATTTATTAATCCTCTGAAAATGTAACACTCAGGCTGGCCTTTGTAAACTGGGCAAATCATTTCTTTTGCTTTTCTTTTATTGTTCTTTTGGCTCTGCAATGAATAATACGTAAAAGCATACCTATAACTCACAGGTATAATTAAACAAGAATTATTAAATTAACATTTGTGTGCCCACCACGCAGCTTACCAACACTGGGCTGGGCATTTGGTGCAGTGGTCAAGATGCCACTCGGGATGCCCGTGTCCCCTGCTGCGGCGCCTGGTTTGAGCCCAGGTTCCTCTGATTCTATTCTAGCTTCCTGCTAATGTGCCCCCTGGGAGGCAGCAGGTGACGGCTCAAGTGCTTGGGTCCCTGCCACTCCCATGGGAGACCTGGACTGAGTTCCTGGCTCCCGGCTTCAGCCTGGCCCAGCCATAGTTATTGGAGGCATTAGGAGTAAATCATCAGGTAGAAGATATCTCTCTAATAAACAATTTTTTTAATAGTATCACCTGGACCTCAAAAGCATCCTGTGGCCCTGTCTTACCAACCCCCTCTCATTCGGGTCTCTGAGCAGATGCAGTTTGAGAAGTTGTAGCATGTGAGTATGTCTGCTCCCAAACAAGATACTGGCTAGTTTTGTCTGCTTTTGAAATTTACGTAACTAGAATCACACTGTACCTTACCTTCTGTCGACATGTTGGTTATTGCCAATTTTTTCAAAATTTTATAAACAACACTGTACTGGACAGCTGTGTATGTCCATTTTGAGTAGCATTCCTGATAATTTTTTTAACAAGATTTATTTTACTTATTTGAAAGACAAAGTTATAGAGAGAGATAGAGACACAGAGAGAGAGAGGGAGGTCTTCCGTCCACTGGTTCACTTCCCAAATGGCTACAATTGCCGAAGCTGAGCTGATCCAAAGCCAGGAGCCTGGGGCTTCTTCTGGGTCTCCCACGTGGGTGCAAGGGCCCAAGGACTTGGGCCATCTTCTACTGCTTTCCCAGGTGCTTTGGTAGGGAGCTGGATGGGAAGTGGAGCAGCCAGGACTTGAACCAGCACCCATATGGGATGCCAGCACTGCAGGCTGGGGCTTTAACCCACTGCACCACAGCACCAACGCCTCCTGATAATTTTTTAAGAGTGTTTCCTGTAGCTGAAGTTGTTGGGTTTAAGAGAACAGGCCTTTTAAAGGCTTTTGCGATATTCTGCTAACTGCCCTCCACAGACGTGGCAACGTCCCAGCACCTCCCAAGTGCACCTGCAGCCCTGCACCCCTGCCAGCCCGGAGCGAGCCCACTTTCACGCTCACCGAAGCAGGCCCAAAACAGCACGTGCTTTGATTTTGCTCTGATGAGCATGTGGTAGGTTGAGCAGCTTGCATGTTTATTGCCCGTTTATACTTTTTTTTTAAGTGGAGATTTAGTTCCAGCCCGACTCAGAGTGTAAATATGTCTCAGAGGGAAGGTGACTCTCAGAACAAGAAGCAATAACGAGTTACCCGCCTTGTGGGAGTCTGGTTTCCAGGCTTCGGTCTAACTGGAACAAGACACAGTTAAGTGCACATTAGCTCAATCTCGTGATGATGTAAGGTTTAAGGGCACAGGTCAGAGAGAACTTCGGAAGAACAGATGAGAGTAATGGGCCCGCAGAATCTGTGCTGAAATGGCCAGGGACAGCGCTTAGAAGCAGAGGTGGACAGAGGGGCTCTTGCAGCCCCCCTCCCCTGCACCCCGGCCCCTAATTCCTGACAGCGTCTGAGATTTGGAGCAGCACCAAGTGGGTGATGCTGGGAGTCAGGGAAACCAGTCACTGCAAGAGGTCAACGCACGCCGTGGGCACTGAGGCCCAGGGCCCCTGGCTCAAGTCAGAGAGCTGTGGTCCCTGTTGACCTCAGCAAGTCCCTGACCCCCGAGCAGCTCAGGCCTCTCTGCTGTGAAGTGGGAAATGGCACCCAGCAAAGCAAGACCTTCCTGGGCGGGATGACCCAGCCATCCCAGGAGTTTCCACTGCGGGCCATTTAAGTGTCAGTCGCTGCTCAAGGCACCCAGGGACTGCATTCCAGTGGGGAGGGGCTTATCAACAGATAAGCCAATTACACAGTGGAGAAGGTGATAAGGATGGGGATAAACACAGAGCCAAGATAGAGAACAGGATGGGGCTCCTCCCCTGCAAGGTGACCTTGGAGCAAAGCCCTCATGGGAGTGGCTTGGTCATGTCTGCTATGTCCTGGCTGAGTGGAGGGAGCAAGGGGGAAGGGAGAGGCAGTGGGGTCAGGGCAGGATAGGGCAGGCTGGACGGGACCCTAGGGACTAGAGGGGGCGCCCTCGCCCGACTGCTTGCCCACGTGGTAGTTTCTGAGCCTACAAAGGTGTGATTCTGGACCTTGAAGGGCTGCCAGGTGCACTCTGACAGAAGCGCTGACAAGTTCAGGGGAAAAGTGCCCGTTGGCCTCATTCTCCCAGGTCAACCTCGCAGGACTCAGACTGGGAGTCTTCCCGTCACCCGGGGAGGGGGCAAACTTTTGGATGAGTCTCTGAAAAGCCTGCGAGAGGCCATGACATGCGCCTGTTTGGGGCTGTCACGGACCTGTTGGAGAACTGGGTGAAGACAGGGGCATTCTCTGCAGGAAGTGCAGAGGGACGTGCCCACAGCATTTCTGGGTGCTGCCCCCAGAGAATTCAGAGAAAGGAGCTCCTACTCTGGGCATTACGTGGTGCACACAATAGAATCCAGACCAACACCGTCCTGCAGAAATGTAATGTGAGCAAAATATGGACTTGAACTTGAAAATGCTCCAGGGGCCGGCATTGTGGCGAGAGGGTTAGGTCACCCCTGCAACACCAGCACCCCACAGGAGCACCAGGTCCAGTCCTGGCTGCTCCACTTCCATCCAGCTCCCTGCTAATGCACCTGGGAAAGCAGCAGAGGGCCACACAAATACTTGAGTCCCTGCCACCCACATGGGAGACCAGGCTGGAGTTCCAGGCTCCTGGCTTTGGCCTGGCCAGCCCTGGCCAGCCCTGGCTGTTGCAGCCATTTGGGCATGAACCAGGAGATGGAAGATCTCTCTCTGTCTCTCCCTCTCTCTAACTTTCACTTTCAAATAAATAAATCTTTAAAAAGAAAGGAAGAAAACACTCCAACAGCTACACTGAGAAATAGATGGCATTAACTTTCATCGCATATCTTATGAGTCCAAAGTACTGTCAGCAGCATGTGTCTATCTAAAGATGATTGCTGAGGCATTTACATGTTTTTCACACTAGTCTTCAAAACCCAGGGTGGGGGCTGGCGCCGTGGCGCAGTAGGTTAATCCTCCGCCTGCAGCACCGGCATCCCATATGGGCACCAGTTCTAGTCCCGGCTGCTCCTCTCCCAATCCAGCTCTCTGCTATGGCTTGGGAAAGCGGTAGAAGATGGCCCAAGTCCTTGGGCCGCTGCACCCATGTAGGAGACCCGGAAGAAGCTCCTGGCTTCAGATTGGCACAGCTCCAGCCGTTGCGGCCAAATGGGGAGTGAACCAACGGATGGAAGACCTCTCTCTCTCTCTCTCTTTTTCTTCTCTCTCTGCCTCTCCTTCTCTCTGTGTAACTCTGACTTTCAAGTAAATAAATAAATCTTTAAAAAAGAAAGAACGTGCCAGGGCTTCACTAGTGCCTCCCAAACTGGGATGTGCAATGAGTCTCTGGGCTTTCGGTGAGTTAAGCACACCAACTCAGTAGGACTGGAGCAGGGCCCAGGTCCCGTGCTTCTCACGAGCCCCCAGGCAAGGCCAATGCTGCTGAGCCCCACGCTGTGAGGGGTGAAGGTGACAGGAGAGGGGAAGGGGCAGGCTGGGGGCCCAGCGTGGAGTGGGTCGAAGTGAACTCTCCTGCAGCGCAGGATCTGGCCCGCTGTGGACAGTCGTGGGGAGGGTGGCGTACGCACTTCTCTGAGCACAATAACACTTTGCTAAGAACACAAGAACCCAAGGGCTGCGGCTGCTGGAAGAACTCGTCCCGGGTCACGCTCTGCCACTGAAGGAGCCAGAACCTGGGCCAGAAGTCAGTTTCCAGAAGTTTCTGAACATTACGAAACTCCATGCAATTCGTGCATTGACTTCACTCTCAAAGCAACAAGGGAAGCAGAGGGAACTCTGAAACACATGTCCTTGGTGAGGACTCTGGCGGTTGTCCAAGGTCTTGTAACACGGGAGAGACATCCAACGATGGAGACCTTGTACCCCTTATCCAGGGCTCTCTCTACTGTATCATGGTATCACCATGTATCACAGACACCACATATCACACTCCTCGACGTTCAATTAATTTTTAAATAAATTCATAAGTAAAAAAATGCCTGCCTATAAACAGAAACTACCCTTGAGATACCACAAAGCAATCTTCATAAGGAAGGACCGAGTTGGAAGTCTGACATAATCCAACCTCAAGGCTCCCTGCAAAGCTCCACAATCGAGACTGGTGCTCCTGGCCAAATGACAGACAGCGAGGTCAGTGGAACAGAAGAGGGGCCCAGGAACAGACTTTCGCATCCATGTGAGTTCCAACAAAGACCACAACGGCGCCAGGGAAAATGAATGACTTTTCTAATGGACGGTCCCAGGAACGAAACATTCATACAGAAAGAAATTAGCCTCAATGTCCACCTTTCACCAAAAACTGAATGGGCTGGGACACAGACCCCAGTAGAGGAGCTACTTTTTAAAGCTTCTTAGTGGAAATGCAGAAGATCCTCACTGCTAGTGGTTAGACAAGACTCAGAAACGACCACAAGAGAGGACGCTGACAAGCCAGACTTCATCCAAATGAGGAGCTTCTCTGTGAAGGACACCATTAGCTTCTACGACTCTCTGTGCACATGGCAATGCTCACAAGAGGATGTAGAAACAAAAACCACACGCCCAGGACAGCAAGGTTTTCCTAGCTCCCGACCAAAGCAGAATGCTCCTTCCAATCTCTCTGGTCCTGGGCCGGCTTATCCCAGAAGACAACAGCTCTTTCCTGCCCTTCTTAAGTTAATGCCGTGATAACCACACGTTGTGGGCCCGGGTGGTGGGGACAGACTCACGTGTCTCAGGCCTCCAGAGAACAAAGTGCTGGCCGAGGGACTGGGCGAGAGGTCCTCTTGCTTAAAGACAGGGCTAGTGGAGTCTTTGGGGTTTTCCTGACCGAGAGGTCTCAGGACATCTGGAGCTCTGGCCTTCTGGAGAAGGGAAAACATTGTCATCAGCCTCCCAGGTTCTTTTTTTTTTTTTGACAGGCAGAGTGGACAGTGAGAGAGAGAGACAGAGAGAAAGGGCTTCCTTTGCCGTTGGTTCACCCTCCAATGGCCGCCACGGCCAGTGCGCTGCAGCCGGCGCATCGCGCTCATCCGATGGCAGGAGCCAGGTGCTTCTCCTGGTCTCCCATGGGGTGCAGGGCCCAAGGCACTTGGGCCATCCTCCACTGCACTCCCGGGCCACAGCAGAGAGCTGGCCTGGAAGAGGGGCAACCAGGACAGAATCCGGTGCCCCAACCGGGACTAGAACCCGGTGTGCCGGCGCCGCAAGGCGGAGGATTAGCCTGTTGAGCCACGGCGCTGGCCAACCTCCCAGGTTCTGTTCAAAGGTGGCGCCTTCAGCAGGCCCGGTCAGCGTCTCGCGTGCTGCAGAGGGGCCGGCCACCCGGGTTTGAGGAAGGCACCTTTCACTCCCCCGCCCCCCTACTTCGTCAGAATGCACTAATAGGCAGTAATGAACGAGTTACGGTTGGAAACATCTTAAAGAAGCCCAAGTGCTGACCTTAGTGACGATCCTGTCATTTAATCATAATATTCAACCTTAGTTACTCTAGCATGCTCGTGAAATGGGAAAAAAATCAAAATGTGTCTCTAAATTCCATAAGAATGTTTGGCTAACAGTTGGCGCGTCTATAATGAATGGGTCCAGTTGTGCTTTCCAATATCGAAGTCTCCGGCCACCTGGGCTATTTAGATTCAAGTCAAATTAATTAAACCAAATAAAACTCATCACCTCAGCTCCTCGGTCACACTGGACGTATTTTAGGTGCTCGGCAGGCACCTGTGGCAGTGGCCCCAGATCAGAGCTGAGCTAAGGGCCACTGCCACAGCTACAGAACAGTCACTGGACGGCGCCCAGAGCAGCAAGTGCCACGGCCACGTGGGGAAACCTTTTCCTGGCTGAAATGCAGCTTCCAAGTGGAGACTTTGGGTCCTGATGCTGGAACACTCCACAGCTGCACCGTAGTCATGGTTTTCAGGGGTAAAGTAGGGAGTGGGAGTAGCAGAGAGCAAATGAGAGAACGGGCGGCTGCTGTGTGATGGTTCCCATCCTCCATGCCCAGAGCCCCAGCACGGTTTCAACAGACAGGCGGCTAAGCAGCCTTCTGGTCAACCCACCAGTCTACACCCTGACGGACACCATGGAAATGGGGGCAGCAGCCAAGCCTTATGGGAAGAGGTGAGAGAGACTTCACTCAGAATAAGGACACCTGGGGATAAAGTCTGAGTGGGGCGTCAAAGGGGGCTGGGAAAGACTAAAAGGTCAGGCGTCCCAGGGGAGGGGACGTCCCCACAGCTGCAGACCCGCGAGCGCCAGGCAGAGACCTAGACACAGACATCGCGACACACAGCGACTGGGGTTGGTGGCAGAGAAGCATCAAGCAAAGCCCCAGGGAAGGAGGCAGAGGGCCGCGGGAGCCAGCAGGTGCAGCGGGAGGAATGCAAGAACAAGAAGCGGAAGAGGCAGGAGGCGAGCGTGCCTGAAATGAGGAAATGTGAGTTTTCACCAAGCGCCTATCAAACTGGCAAATGCTAGAACAAAAGAAATACTTAGTTTTACAAGATAAAAATGGTTCTGGAGACGAATGTGGATGAGGGCTGCAGGCTGTAGTTACCTGCCATGCCACAGCGCGGGCCCCGCCACCGGTGTATCTCATGCTACTAATCTGCCACGACCCTAAGTTTTCTGTGTGTTTCACCACAATGAAAAATCGGGAGGAAAAAGGCATAAGCTTGAACATAGACAAGAGGCTGGAAAATGGGCCCCACGGAGTCTCCCCCAGAACAGGGCAATCGGGCGGGGCACACTAACCACAAGGCCTGATGGAAGTGACAGTGCAGGTGTCACGGGCAGCAGCCCAAGCCACCGCCTGGGATGCCGCACCGCCCACTGGAGCGCTGGTCTCCATCCCTGCCACTCCACTTCCGATCCAGCTTCCTGCCAGTGCATCCCGGGAGGCAGCAGATGATGGTCAAGTCCCTGGGCCCCTGCCACTCACGAGGGGGACCAGGAAGGCAGCTTGCCAAGGAATCCCTCCAAGGCTGCTGCGTGTACTTCTCGGGTGGCGAGGGCAGGATGTGTTTATGTGGGGAGAAGGGGCGAGATCAAGGTCAAATGAGTGGGGCGAGGCTCTGGAGGAGTGGTGAGTGGTGAGTGGTGGGGGAACCCACGCAAGGGTGCCCTGGACCAGGAGAACCACGTGCAGGAATTGGAGAGGTGCCAGTGGGAGGGAGCGGCACGGGTCCTCCCGTGAGGGTACGTGGAAGGCTCTGAGCAGTGACCTTGATCTGCAGAGCAGGCAAAGCCACCTACCTCCTCAGTGGTTACCATGGCGACCCTGCACCCCCAGACTCCTAGGTTGAAGCCCTAACCCCCCAACTGGATGAGGTTTGGAGGCGGGGCTTTGGGAGGCAATGGGTCGGAGGAAGAGCAGGCTCACCAGGACCGGGGCCCCCACCAGGACTGTGAGAAAACGAACAGCTGTGCTCAGGCCCCGACCGGCGCCGTGTTGTTAGGACAGCCTGAGCTGACAGTGTTGAGATACTTGTTTATTTTAATCATTAAAAAAAAAAAAAAATCAATGACAGAAAGTTCCTAAAAGGAACAGAGAGAGCGATCTTCCGAACAGAGATTGCATGGCCCAGCGAACTCACAGCTGGGGAGGTCCCGCAGCTTTGAGGGAACCTTCGACGCAAGAACAAGCGTGTCTCCCTGGCGGGGAACGTGCTCGCTGAGGGACGCACGCGCCTCTTTGGGTCAGTGCAGGCGTCCTGCAGATTCTATGCCCCCAGGTCGCCCAGCACAGGCTGAAGGCATGGGGGGTGCCGTGGTCTGCCCCTCTCCAAGGGCGTCCAAACCCTCGCTGCTCCTCTGTGTCCTGCAGACAAACATTTTTTTTCCCCATGTGATTTTTCAATTTGTTTTAATAACTCTCTCACTGTGGCCAGACACAGAGGCAAAACACTTGCTCTGAACGAGGCCTTTACCACTGCAGAGTCAGGCGCTGAACATCTCAGAAGCTACATCAGCAGAGGGCAGGTTTCACCTAATGGAATACAGACCCTCTGGAACCTGTGTGCACATTTGAGATTTTTGCTGACATCAGCTGTGCGTGCAGGACACACGAGAGGAGGAAGAGCAGCCGTCCCCAGCGCAGCTGCTCAGTACAGAAAGAGACTCGAGGCTTGGCCAAGAGCATGTGCTCAGAGCAATGGAAAATTCCAGCTGGAAGTCGGCCACGTCTCCTGGGACCATGGAGGACTCTGCCCTTGAACCTGAGGGTGAAGCGGAAGCCGGATGAGAAGCACTACTGCTCCTCCCTCTCCCACTTTTTATCTCCTTGCTCAGCCTGTAGGTGAGCAGGCAGGCAGGGAGAGAGGGGCTGGGAGGCCCAGCCCTGCGGTCAGTCCTGACTTGAGGTTCCAGGTTTCCATGGGGAAAGCTTCACATGGGATGAAGAAGAAAGAATGAAATGAAGCCCCCCGCCTACACCTGTGGCCTCCGTCTGCATCCCCAGAGATGGCCCCAGCAGCTATCTCTGCGTCTTCCTGCTTAGCAGGTGCATGGCTTTCCGGGCAGCATCCATGAACCACGGTCACAATGTGTAAACAGTACATATTGTGTACCCCACTGGGGTGCCCACGCAGAGAGGTAAGAAGGATCCACCGCTCGAAGAAGCCTGGCCCTGATGCTGTGTGAGGGCTGTTTTCAGAGGGTGGACTTCAGACTTCAGGGTCAGAGAAGTGACCTGGAAGAGATCCCGACCACCTGCTCTGCGGACATCCCAGAGTGGCCAGGGGCTCCGTCCGGGGCAGTTATCTGTGACTTCCCAATGCTGCCACCTGCGAGGTGGGCACTGTCAGCCCCTCCCTCCAGAGGGCACTGCCTCGTCTAATTGGTGCTGGCAAGGTGCCCCGGCGGCTCCACAAAGATGAGTGGGATTCCTGGGAGCTCAGTAGCAGTCTGATGGTGTCCTGTTCAACACACCCTCTGTGTATGCAGCCCAGTCATTACTTGGCATTTACAGGTCACACCATGACTACTGAGTATAACAGCCAAATCCTCAACGTGGAGGGGGGGGGGGAGACAGAGAGGGTCTGTACGAGAGCATGGCAGTGAGGTGGATGCACACACAACACATGTGGTCTCCCCAGCGAGGGCCACCTCCTGCACCTCCTTGCTCTGTCCCTGGACTCCCCGAGCCTGTCAGACAACCTCACCAACTGCCTGGCAGGCTCCGCCCACCAGCAATGAGCAGCCAGGGCAGTGTGCGCCAGGGATGCCATGTCGCATCACGGTCCAGGGTGCCGAAAGCTAAGCCTGCGGCTCCTTGGGACGGCCCACACTTGGCTGACCTCACCACAGGTGGGAAATGTGTGCCTCACAGCAGGGGGCCGTGGGGGAGCTCCTGGGGCAGGCTCTACCTGGCCCTGCCCTTCTGACCACACTGCCCCTTGGCCAGCTCTTTGCCCCTCTGTCTTCCTTTTTAATGGGGGCGGCAGTACTGTGACCTTCACAACACTGCTTTCAGGATGGAGAAGGCCAAATGCCCCAGGGAGTTTGACAGCGACCACAGCGGCTGCCCACGTGTCCGCCCTTAGTGCTGGCGCCCGAGTGGCTTCACCTGACCCAGGTGAGGAAGAGAATCACTAGCATGTCCAGAAACCACCCCCCCCCCCCAGCCCCTTTTCCTCGTCTGTTCTACGTGGAGCACGGAATGAAGCGCTGAAGAGTTGAGAATTCAGAAGCATGCAAACTGGACCCTGCCAAGCTCTGACTCTTCCTAGCTATGCACCATCAGGCCATCTGGTAAACCACTCACTCCACTCAGGCTCTGGATTGGATCAGGGGAGTGACAACATCTTTCTCAGTGTCATTTTTAAGAACTAAATGTGGGGGCCGGTGCAGTGGTATAGTGGGTCAAACCGCAGCCTGTAACACTGGCATTCGATATGGGCATCAGCTTCCTGTCTTGGCTATCCCACATCCAATCCAGTTCCCTGCTCATGGCCTGGGAAAGCAGCAGAAGATGGCCCAAGTGCTTGGTCCCAGGCTGGCCCTGGCTGCTGCAGTCATCTGGGGAGTGAACCACTGAATGGAAAATCGTGTGTACTCTATTTAAAAAAATGCGATAAAACAAGTTTTAAAAAGTGCTGTCACCGTGCCCAGAACACAAACATGCTGTAAATGGATGCCGCTTTGGCTCGGCTGTAGCTCGAGCGCACGCCCAAGGGCCCTCAGTGGAAACGGAGCCCCCACTGTGAGGAATTAAGAGGGCAGAAACTTCATCAGACCGTGATGCTTAGAGGTGGGGCTTTTATGGGGCTGTTAGGACCAGAGGAGCTCATCCCAGTGCCAGAGCTGGAAAGGGCAGGTTCCTAAGAGGGAGGGAGGCCAAAGATCCAGACGGGGAACCAGCCTCCTGCCTCTGCTACCTGACGTCCTGCACCGCCCCGGACTCTGCTGGCGAGAGGGCCATCAGCAGAGGCGTCCCTCCACTCTGGATCAGAACCCTGGGCCAAAATAAACCTCCTGGCATCGTGAGGCTACCCTGCTTCGAGGATTCCGTCACAGGCGTGGAGAGCAGATTTCACAGCAGGTGCTAACTTCGCCTCCATCTGTGGCACCTGAAGGAAAGGAGTGGATTCCGGCGCAGCGACAGAAGCCAGCACGGCCTTACACTGTCTGCACTGTGGGACTTCAAACACCTGCCAAAAATGTGTTTCAAACCCTGGAGACACCTTGCGTGAAGGTGTGGCCGGGTGCCAGCGGCATCAGCATCACCTGGCCCCCGGGAGGAACTGGAAATGCATCTGAGGTTGGGAGCCTCGAGCCCAGTCCAACCCGGCCCCACAGGTGTGGAACCGGCATCTCAACAGGAGCCAGATGACCCACACAGGAAAGCTGAGTCAGGCTGTCCCAGAGACGGGAGGCAGTCAAGCCGGGGCTGTGCGCCCCCTGCCCCCCACATCCTGGCCATGGACCTTCACGCGTGTGACTTAATCTCTGGAGGCCTCAGTTTCCCTGAACTTAAAATGGGGCTACGGATGCTGTCGTGCCTCCCTCCCAGGGGCGGCCATGAGGGCAGAGTGAGACAGTGGACACTGCTGCTGACACTTCCTAACAAACGCAGGCCATGCTGCATTCGGATGGGATATTCTCTCACTTGTGTCCACAAGAGCCTTGTGCTGGCGGCAGGGCGGGGATTAATTATCAAGGTCTTCATTCTGCAAGGGGGCACGGTCGCCCTGGGCTCGTGGGCAGCGGAGCAGCAGGAGGCACCAGCTGGACAGTGGGGCTGGCTCACGGCCCGGCCTCAAGGACCGTCTGCCTGGGGATGTCCTGAGTGGAGCCCGCAGCCGCAGAGAGGGACACCTGCCCTGTCCTGTCCTGTCCAGGCCTGTGCAGCCAGGTCACCTTGGCTGCGCTCGCCTGGTCTTGCGATCCTGGCGTCGGGTCCCCGTGCACCTGCCTCGGGCCTGGCTAATCCGTGGAGAGCGGAGTGATCACTGCTCTGAAAGCTTCCGTAAGCAAGCACTCTCGCGTGGTGTAGGTGCCTGGGGACACAGTCACCTCTGCTTGCACAGGATTATGCTGCATTTATATTCCCAAAGTGGCCATCAGAGACCAGGACCAAGGCTGGCTGGTCCTGAACGGGTGGAGGAAAGCCGCTCGCCCCTCAGTGGGTGGTGCTCAGAGCCCCCGGAAGGCAGGCCTCTGCCTCTATGTGGCCACGGTGCTGCAAGGAGCTCAGCTCGGCGCACAGACACATCAGGGCTCGGCAGCAGGTGGAGCTTCCCTGCTGGGAATGGCTTCCAGGGTGACCTTGAAGTCCGACCTCCCTGCAGCCAGCCCTGCCCAGAGTGGCTGTCGATTCTGTTTTTCTGACTGCTCACTGTTCTGCTCTCAAAGGACAAGCAAATAGACAGAGAAAGCAGCAAATCCCCGAAAAGACAACGGGAAGGTGGCAGGTGCAGCGGGCTGGGGGTACCCTGTTGGTGACGTTGACGGCGGTGTCCGACTGGCTGCGTCTCTCCGTGCGGCTGGTACACTGCCGGGGGTCCGTGGCCAGGAGGTGTTTCTCAGAAGTCACGTCGTTCTGGGACTTGGAGAGCTCTGGAAGACAAAGGGTGGCGACCGGGGATACTGCGGGCCCTGCCCGAGCCCCCTGCACCCAGAGGCCCCAGGTCCAAGGGGGGCAAAGTTGGGGGAGGGGCAAGGGCAGCGTGGAGGCGCTGGGACCAAGACCACAGGAGAAGGACTGGGCTCCTCCGAGGCCCCGCTGTGGTCACACTGGGTTCACAGCTCCGCGGGCAGAGCCGCTGTCAGGGTGGGAGCTGACGAGAAAGCTCCTGCCCCGTGTCCCTCTGGCTTACATCATCCACGTGAGCCCGCACGCCTCCCAACACCAAGACAGCGCGTACCCAACAAGCCAGGTTTGGGTTTTTGTTTTGTTTTGTTTTGTTTTAGGAATTCCTTACAAAAATTTTATGCCTAAATTCAATTTCTTGGGACTTTTTGAAGTGAGGTGAAAATAAGATTCAGGGGGCCGCTGTTGGGGTGCAGCAATGCCAGCTCCCCACGTGAGCGCCGGTTGAAGTCCCCGCTGCTCCACTTCTGACCCAGCACCTGCCTGCTCCCACCGTGGGAGGCCCAGGTAGAGCTCCACACTCCTGGCTTCAGCCCGGCCCAGCCCGGGCCACTGCGCTCACTTGGGGGATCAGCCAGCAGACAGACGATCTCTCTCTCTCTCAACTCTGCCTTTCAACAAAATCATACATCTTTTTGTTAAAAAGAAACCCTCCCCTCTCCCAGATTCACGCGCCCCTAGGAGCTCTGCCCAGGAGAGAGCGTTTGCAACACATAATTTTGAATTTTCTGGCAGCCACATTAAAAAACTAAAAAGAGGGGCTGGTGTTGTGCATGCCACCTGCAACGCTGGCATCCCGGGCACACCGGTTTCCTGGCTACTCCGCCTGATTGAGCCCCCTGCTAAGGCACCTAGGAAAGCAGCGGAAGGCGGCTGGGCCCCCAGCCACGAAGGGTTTTCTCACACCCCGTGTACAAAAGCTGGTGTGTCCTCCCCTCTGGGCCACATCTCCAGCCATACGGTAGGGGCTGGGCAGTGCCGTGTGGTCAGGGGCCGCCTTCAGGGGACAGAGAGCTCCAGAGTCCTCAGGGGTGACCACTCACTGAGGTGTTCTTGCGGGAACCCTGCGCTCCTGGCCACACTGCCCGGGGCTCTGCCCACAGCCCCTGTCTTTTCTGCCTAGGGAGACCCCTTGGCGGTCCCCCAATCCGCTGGCATCGGCCTTTCCCCCAGGGAGGGCTCTGAGGCTCTGCCCTCCATGCTGTCTAGCCCACCACCCAGAAGCATGGGCATTGTCTATGCCTGGCACCCAGAGGGACCAGCACAACCCAGCCCTCAGCGACCTCCCTCCGCTCAGGTGTGAAAGGCTGTGATTTCTAAGCTCCTGGGGGCACCACTCCCCCAGTAGCCTCCCAAAGCCTGTATCTACTTGACCCATTTGAAGTTCATGGCCTAGGGGCAGGAGCTGGGGGGGGGGGGGCTTCCTGAGCTAATGAGCAGGCTCCTGGGAGGAGCTTAGAGACGTTTATTTTGGTGCAAAAATGTTTGAAATCTATGAGTAGCTCTTTCGTAGTATGCATCGTCTGTGGACTTTGCGGCAGCCTCTCCTGCCTGTACTATTAGGGGGAAAGGGAAGGGGGCGAGAAGGAACACGGGTACCCCCGAGACCCAGTGTCCTCATTCCCGCCTTCCTGTCTCAGGGGACTATCACGCTGGAACCTAGAAATTACTGGTAATTTAAAGGGCTGGAAGAACCTGTCTCTCCGGCTGGCCTGACCTCACAGGGCAGCCCCCAGCACCTGGGCTGTCACACAGGGTCAGCTTCCTAAAACCCGCCGGACCGAGGCCTCCCCTCCAGCTTCTGGGCCACTGGACCCGGAAGAGTCTGGGGCCCTAACAGCCCCTCCCACGGCTCCCCTGATGCCAATGTTCTCTCCCCCCACCCCGTCAGTGTGAGGCTTTCCTTTGTACCCACGTCTGCAGGGTAACAGGCAGCAGGAAAAGTCAGGAATCACCCCAAACCCAGAGACAGATGACTCGGTGCCTACAGGATGCCACAGTCCTCTGGAGGACACGGGGTGAAGCGCCTGTGCAGCCACCACTGGCCCTTCCCCGTGGAACGAGCAGGAGCACTCGGCAAAGGTCTCGGGCACACGGTCATTACCAGGACTCCAGACGGCTGGGTCCTGGTAGCCCCACCTCTAGGCCAGGGACAAGTGGGAACACAGGTCCTACTGCACAGCCAACTTCCCACATCTGAGAAGGGACAGTGTTCTGCTGTCACCAGTCCCCAGGGGTTAGCGCCCCTTGTCCACTTGGGTGTTAAACCAGCAAGCCTCAGGCACACGAGCAGGTGCACAGGCGAGGCTGAGTGTGGC
The DNA here is from genome assembly GCA_015711505.1 of Sylvilagus bachmani. Lineage (NCBI taxonomy): Eukaryota > Metazoa > Chordata > Mammalia > Lagomorpha > Leporidae > Sylvilagus > Sylvilagus bachmani. Next base: position 7,825,923 of record CM027390.1, read on the forward strand.
TGTTAAATAACCGGAAACTCGTCAGGTGCGCCAGCACTGGGTGCAGCCCACAGGCCTCCAGGACGGGTCCCCTCTCTGGGTGGTCCATGGCCGAGGCACTGATTTCACAGCGGCCAGAACAGGATGGAATTCACACAACCTGCACAGACTGGGGAGGGCTGTGTGTGCTGCAAGGTGCAGAGGAGGTCTGAACAGAGACCATCCACGGAGAAAAACCCAGATGCAGCTGGCACAGTGAGGACACCGTGGCCCAGGCTGACGGCCACTGCGGGGGCACTGACGAGCGCCTGGCAGGGGGACTTTAACCATCTTTAAGCATTTATTTGATAGGTAGAGGGACACACACAGAGAGGGAGAAACAGAGAAAGAGAGAGCTCCTCCATCCACTGGTTCACTCCCCAGATGGGCCAGGCTGAAGCTAGCAGCCGGGTATTCCATCCTGGTCTCTCACAGGGGTGCAGGGCACCAAGCACTTGGGCCATCATCGGCTGCTGTCCTGGGTGCACTAGCAGGAATCTGGATCGGAAGTAGAGTCGCCAACACTTGAACTGGCGCTCTGGTGCCGGATGCCAGCATCGCAGGCAGCAGCCTAGCCCGCTGTGCCACAAGGACAGCCCCTGGCAGGCAGATTTTTAAACCCCCGAGGTCTGTGAGCAAAAAGGTCCCTAACACCCAGCTATTTACGTGACACAGTCATCGGCTGAGGTTTCCACTGTCATCGTGTGACAGCTTAGACAGAGCTTGTGGGGAACGCAGGCGACTAATGAAAATCAAACAGGATCATCTCAGAGCCAAGCTGCGACAGTGCAACCACGCCCAGGACACCGCAGAAAAGGATGCTGGGTAGAAACTGAACAGAACCCCGGGGGAGGGGGCAGCACGTGCTGTGGTGCAGTGGGATAAGCCGCCGCTCAGGACGCCCACACCCCACGTCTCCGGCTTCCCGCTGATGGACCCGGGAGGGAGTAAATGATGGCTCAAGTACTCAGACCCCTGCCATCCCATGTAGGAGACCCGATGGAGCTCCTGGCTCCTGGCTTAGCCTGGCCTAGCCCTGGCCATTGCAGTTACTTGGGGAGTGAACCAGCAGATGAGAGTTCAGTCTCTCCCTCTCTCTGCTGCGTTGCTTTCCAAAGAATAAGTCTTTAGAAAAAAAGAAATGCGGGGACCCCTGAGCCAGCCTCGGCGGCACGGGATGGGCTCCACCCTCCAGGACTCGCACTTGCGCATAAACAGGAAAACAGAACGATGAAGGAGACAAGCCCACACAGTGGTGCTCCCAACGCCAGCAGCAGCACATGGCAGGATCACTGCTAAGAGCACGGATCCACCCGTCAGAAAAGGACAAGGGACGAGTGACTCCACGCAAGCGACAGGCGCTGGGCTCCACTCTGCCGATGTCCTGGCTTTGGGTGCACTGGAATTCCACCTTCGGGTTTGCTTTGTTGATCCTCAGAGGGGTCCTAAGATACATCAACCCCTCTGCCTGCAGCTCTGAGCCAGGCAGGCCTGGGCAGGAGCAGGAGGGGGCCGAGCCAGCACAGAGGACTGGAACGGAGTCCCCTCACGCACCAAGGAACAGAGAGGCCTGCTCTGTGGGGGAGGAGACGGAGGGCTGGGCGTCACGGCTGTCCTCTGGGTCTGGGGGCAGTGCCTGCCAAGGTCTCCAGGGCAGGGGAGAACACATAAAGAGGCTTCCACTTACTTTTCATGCGGGTGGTAACAGACAGAAACAGATTTTCCACGGACTTATTAAATCCTTTAAACTGACCAAGTTCCTGTAACTAAAACACAGACGGGGGACAGAGTTACACTTGATTGACTTCTATTTGCCCTGCAGTTTGCAGGCTGCCAGCCCCCAAACACTGCCAGGTGTGTGTATGTGGGTACGTGCAGGTGTGGGCTGCATGAGGGTGAGGATGTGGGTGTGGGCAAGGGCGTGGGCGAGGGCGTGGGCGTGGGTGTCTGGGCAGAGAGGGCACAGTGCGCCCAGAGCTAGCGTCCTCTTCACTCAGCATATCTCCTCTGTATTTTGACCTCCTCATTAAAGGACAAGATGACAATGACCTCTTACGAGTGGTGACTGACATTTCATTGGCTCCAAGATTGTACACTGCTTGTTTAATCTCCTTTCTCCTAGGGCTCCACCCCCACTCCACGCAGAAAGGCTGCCAACATGGGTAGGCTGCGTGTGACACGGGGCCGAGGGGTGTAAGGTACAAGGTGAGCAGCTGGGAGCCAAGCAGTTCCGCACCCCGAAGCCGGAGAGGAGGAGGAAGGAAAGGAAGTAACAGAAAGGAGATCACTTCCCCCTCCAAGGCACACCCGTCCACCCGTCCATCCATCCATCCATCTGTCCATCCATCCACCATCCACCCATCCAGTCATCTTCCTATCCAGCCATCCAGCCATCCACCCACCCACCCATCCATCTATCCACCCACCCACTCGTCCATCCATCCACCCACCCATCCATCCATCTGTCCATCCGTCAGTCCATCTACCCAGTCATCCATCCAGCCAGCCATCTATCCAACTCTTCATCCATCCACCATCCATCCATCCAGTCATCTTCCCATCCAGCCATCCAGCCATCCAGCCATCCACTCATCCACCCACCCACCCACCCATCCATCTATCCACCCACCTACTCGTCCATCCATCTACCCACCCACCCATCCACCCACCCACTCATCCATCCATCCACCCCCCCCACTCATCCATCCATCCACCCCATCCATCCATCCACCCACCCACCCACCCACTCATCCATCCATCTATCCACCCACCCACTCATGGATCCGTCCAGTCATACACCCACTCATCCATCCACCCACCCATCGAGTCACCCATCTGTCCACCTACCCAACCATCTAATAAATATACTTTGAGCACACAGGTATTAGAACAACTCCAGGGAATTTAAAATCTCTAGTCGAAAGTCGGGCAGCATTTCAATGGTCACCTGGAGTCTCCATCAGAAGTGAGAAAAGAACGTACACGCTATCATTAGCACACACGCAGATGCTCCCACAGATAAAACTGCTCCCTTTGGTTCACAGAATAACGAAGAGAACCAAGACCATATTTTTCCACGGTGCTTGATGGTGTCTGAGCACCAGCACAGACGTTACTTATGACTTCCCCCAACAGTCGTGGGAGGCAAGTCAGACAAATGTAATTATTTCCAGCTCTTGGGAAACCCAGGTAAGTCTCCCAAGATCACACAGCAAATGAGCATCTGTGGATGCTGGCCCACCCTGCGGCACAGCCCACACATGCTCCGGAGATACGCTCACATTCCACGGCACGCCCGCTCGCACACACCTATACCAACCTGTGTCTCTCCTTGAACCCCAGAGATTCTCCATGTACCATGTGCACAGTTGGGGAAGAGTGCTGACAACATGACAGGAGTAAGAGAGGAGGCTGTGGGGGGTGGGGTGCAGGCAGAAGGGGGCCAGCTGACAATGCAGATGGCCCATGGCCACCAGAGGCAGGTGGAAGGAGACTTTGTGACCTGACTTCCGACTTCACATGTCCTGGGGTCCCTGCCCCAGTGTCCAGGACTCACTCCAGCAAGTCCCACCCCTGTGCCAGCAGGCTCTTGGGCAGCCTCTCAGTGCCCCTCCCCAACACACACACACACACACACACACTTCCTCTGCCCTGTGTCCCCAGGGACTGCACAGGTGGATACGTTACCCTGCCAGGGCTGCCGCCACACTGGTTTTCACTGAGAGGTGGTGGAGTAGGAGGAACCACGGAAATTTTGCTACTGAGAGAAAATACAGAAGTAAGACGCTCGTTACGAACGAGGTGGGTAACTGGTGTTACACATCCAAGGTGTGTCACTGTTCCATAACTCGGGTTCTAAGCGTTTCCTTAACTGTCTCACGGTTTAGAAAAAGATCCAGTAGTCCTGCTCGCACCTGTTGCCCGAGGGCCACTGTTCCTGGCACGTGAATGTGGCAATGAGGGGGTCACGCTGCCTATGCTCTGGGCGTCCACACCATTGAGAGCCTGAAGCAGCGAGGAGGCCAGGGACCTGGCAGGCCCACCGGGCTGCTCCGGAACCCGACTCCCCACGCGGGGTCCCATGTGGACTCCTGCGTTCTCTGAGCTCAGACCACCATGGTAGATGAGCCAGAGCCGCCGTGTGTATAGAAACCAACCACAAAAAGAACTGCAAGCGTGTGCTCAAAGCGTGGAAACCAACAGGAGGAAAAACGAGAAAGTTCCAGAACTGAGAAACCGCACAGCGGCAGTGGGGAACTTTTAGTGATACTATTCATTCAATTCTACCAATGTTCAGTCCACAAACACCCCTCAGGTACCGGGCACTGCATGTGGTGTTGCAGATAATGAAATGTCATGGAATTACAGTCAAAAAAATTTCACTTGGGGAAACGTGCAACAGCGCAGGAGAATTAAGGAACATAACAGAAGGTTTAGTAAGAAAATACCACGCTAGCTAGAAGCCTTCTTATAAGAAGCCTCTGTCTGAATCTTTTCCAGGCTCTTTATCATTAAACCAAAAAAAAAAAAAAGTTACATTCCAGAGTAGTGACATCTGAAAGTCAAGCGATCCCTTCAGAGCTGTTGGGGCTCCTGTGGCCGCCCGGGGTGAGGACACCCTGTCCCCAGCACTCACCTCGGATGCTGATAAGATTGCAGGAGCCTGGCCCCAGCTGTCTGGTGTTTGCCTGCAAGACACATCAATAAAGTCGTTCATTAGCAGGACTGTAACTTAGGTGAGGCAAACACAGGAAGTAATAAATTGCATTTGTTTCTTACATCACTTCTTGTGATTAAAAGAGAGATCGCTTCGAGCTGATAGAAACATTCGGACATTAGACTCCGGGTGATGCTTGTACAATGTCTACAAATTTACTAAAAGTCACTGAATCTGATACGTAAGAGGGTGGATTTCATGTTTTAGGAACTATATTTCCACACACAGAGAGTGTGCTTTTACTAAAAGTGGATGTTGCATGAGATTTGCTAAATCGGGATAATTTGAAAAACGGTTCAAGCCTCCCAGCTCCCAGTTGGAAACATTTCATAATTGCATGAAATGTTCCTGCAAACATTCCTCGTGACGGAGATTAAATTAATCTTGAAAAATGTAATCTGCTTATTGCTAGTTACAGTGGCTGATAATTCCCCAAACAAGGCTGCGTGTGTGTCCTTTGTGTGTCGAGGCAAAGAGGCTTTCACACCGGGCCTAGACGCCAGCAGTCCCACTGCGTGCCCTTCCAGGGGCCGCTGGGAAGGGGCCCCAGGGCTGTGCCTTCAGGGAGCCTCCTCCGGCCTCCTCCGCCCCACACGGCTCTGGCTGCGGCACCAGCAACCTGCCATGCACCTGGCTGGCACATGGCACTTCCCAAAGTTCTTGAGAAAATGGAATTAAATCCTAAGTTTATTCTGGTGCAAAAAAAATCGAAATCCATGCTTATGTTCTTCCGGGAACTTTTTGGAGACCACCACATATGCACAGATTTCCAAATTTTTTGCATCAAATTATTAGCTTATCTTTTAATTCCACTGTCCATGAACTTGTCGAAATACCCTTGCTGAGACAAACTTACCTATTAGTGTTTCCCAAACACACACCGAGAGCTGGGGTATTTCTAAACATCCCCACAGTAAGCGGGGGTGGGCTCCCAGGTCAGGGGTCAGCCCCAGAGGTCAAAGGCCGTGGCCTCAGGGTGGCGGGACCCTCCAGGTCCCATCTCAGGGTTGGGCCTCCCTGCCCGCTGGTGCTTCCCGGGCCCACCACGGGGGTCCCCACATTCTGACCCGAGCCCGAACGGCCCACAGTGGTGGACACGTGCCCGTGACGCGGGAGCCCGCCTCGCCGCGAGTGGATGACGGGGGTGAGAACTCAAATCAGGACCCCGAGCGTCCAGCCTGGCTTGGGGCGAAACCAGAACCCGGGCAGCCAGATCCGGGCCGCGGGAGGCTGGGGCGAGCCCAAGGCCTGGCACGGCCCCCAAAGTGACGTTGTCTCCGCCACCCCACCCCGCGCGTGCCGCCGAAGCCCAGGCCCCACGCGACCCCGGCGACTCCGGGGCAGGTGGACCTCACAGCGTCCAGGAGCCTCCGCCCCTCGCCCGGGGCCCAGGACGGCTCTCTGCCGCCCCCTGCCGGCCGTGGCGGCGCGGGAGCCTCCCGCCTCCGGGGGTGGGCACAGGGCCAGGGGGGCCCTTCAGAGCAGCATGAGTGGAAATGGTTCACCATAAAAAGTGAGACCGCGACCATCTAGAGTGCCGGGCGCTGGCCTGGGTGGGAGCGGCCCCAAGGTGGGGGGCCAGCGCCCTCCTCTGCCCTGCCCTGCCTCCCCCACCCAGCCCAGAGCAGACAGGCACCTGCCCTTCCTTGCCCTGAGCCTGCTGCCTCTGTGCTGTTAGGGACTCAGCTCTGTGCCCTAGGAAGAGCTGTTAGCTCCGAGCCCCGGTCAGTCCTAGAGGGACATTTCTTGCAGGTCAAGTCAAGATGATCATTAGGATAAGCCCTGAAAGTCCTGTTTCCGAGGACCAGTGTCCTCCTAAAATGAGGAGAGCTGGACCCAGAGAGGCGCACAGAGGGAGGGTGGCCGTGTGCTGATGGAGGAGAACCCCGAGTGCCAGGAGCTGGGAGAGGCCAGGAGGGGTCCTTCCCAGGGCCAGGAGAGGAGGGGAAGGCTCGCTTTGTACCTCCTTCTCCAGCACCTTGGGGCAGTTGCTGGCTGAAGCTGCCTACCCTACGCGACTTGGTCCACGGCGCTTCTATGGGCTTAAGGCCAGGGATTTCTGTGCACGGTGGCCTGGAGGTGCCTGGGACTGCTGTATCAGCACTTCACAAAGTCCACAGTGGGCAGCATAGCGAGGACAGCTGCCGTCTGCAACGTTGGCATTCCACACAGGTGCCAGTTCATGTCCCGGCTGCTCCGCCTCCGATATAGCTCCTACTAATGTGCCTGGGGAAGCAGCAGCAGATGGCACAAATCCTTGGGCCCCTGCCACCCGCGTGGGAGACCCAGAAGAAGCTCCTGGCTCCTGGCTTCTGGCTGGTCCAGCCCTGGCCACTGTGGTCATCTGGAGAGTGAACCAGCAAATGGAAGATCTGTGTGTGTGTGTGTGTGTGTGTGTTTCTCTCCCTGCAATTCAGCTTTTCAAATAATAAATCTTGTGTCCAAATGTTTTAAAATTTGTGCATAGGATTTCACAATATACATTTCCATGAACTTTTTGAACATTCCTCATGCATGGATTTAAAATTTTTTGATGCCAAAATGAACCTCTCATATTATTATTTACGTGAGAGACAGGCCAAGGTCCTGTCTGCTGGTTCACTCCCCAAATGCTTGCGATAAGCAGGTGTGGGCCCGACCAGATCCGGGAGCTGGGCACCTCATCCCAGTCTCCCTCTTGGGGCGGGACCCTAGTCACTTGCGCATCACTGCTGCCTCCGAGCGGCTGGAGTCAGGAGCCAGAGCCTGGAATGAAACCCAGACACTGCGCAGGAGACAGGGCATCTGAACCGCTGGACTAGACGTCCACTCCTGTCTCTGATTCCACTTCTGCCATGAAGTCCCTGCCACATGTCCATCTCCTCCTCGGGATTGTGAGCTTTTTTTTTTTAGGTTTTTTTAAATTTGAAATAGAGTTACAATGAAAGGGAGACAGATTTTTCATCTGTTCACTCCCCAAATGGCCAGGGCTGCTCCAGGCTGAAGCCAGGTACCTGGAATGCCATTTGAGTATCCCAAGGCACTGGACTGGAAGTGGAGCAGCCAGGACTCAAGTGGGTGCCCATCAGGGATGCCAGCATCCTAGGTAGCAGCTTCACCTGCTGCACCACTCTGCGGGCCCCTGCAGGGTCACTTTTTTGAGGTCACGGGCCTTGTCTTACACATCTTGGTGTTCCCCAGGACAGAACCCAGAAGCAAGCTTGCTCTGAAGGACACGATGCTATAAACATGGCATCAACAGAGCCAAATCCAGCCGTGCCCTGTTCCTGCTGCCAGGCCACCAGCAAAGACTGACAGGCATCGCCCAGGCACGCTAGAGCCACCCCACCCCTTACCGTCCCTGGAGACTGACAGAAGTGCACCGGCGAGTTGCACCTCACCTGCCCAGGCAGGTGAGAGTGACCCCGCCCCAACGCCAGACTGACAGGTACACAGAGAGGCGCTCAGCCTCTGCTGCCACGTGAGCCACGTGGCCCGTGGCGTGCAGGAGTAGCCCCACCCTTGCTCAGCTCATGGAGACATCTAGCGCCATTGTGCCTCCGATGTGTGCACGCTGCACCACACCTGCCCAGGCCCCCTGAAGTAGCCACACAGCGGCATCCCACCCCCACTTCTTGTGCACCATACCCTTTCGGATCACTCGAGTATCCTCACCCTCACATGGCCCGTGGTGACAGGCTCTCTGATCTACTGCTCTCTGCACCACACCCAAAGACTATAGGGAGAACACACCGTGGCATCCCACTGGAAGAAAGCCAAAGTAGCCACCAAACACACTCTAAGACACATCACCAGGAAAAACTCTTTTTACCCTGAAAGTCACCTCTTAAAACTGGTGGAGACAAATGACCCACCAGATGTGCAAACAGTGTGGACAGAAGCAGTGTGAAGGAGCAAGGTGACATGACACACCCAAAGGAACACTGTAACTCCCGAGCAGCTGATTCCCTGGGGGAGGGTGCCCAAGAGAGAACTCAAAAGAATGATTGTAAGGAAATTCAGTGCAGTCAAGAGAATTCAGACAGTTCAAGAAAATGAGCAAGCCAATTCATGATGTGAATGAGAAATTCAGCCAACAGATGAGAGCCTGAAAAAGAACCAAACAGGAATCTTGGAAATGAAACACTTATATAAGGCAAATTTAAAAACACAGTTGAAGCCGGTGCCGCGGCTCACTAGGCTAATCCTCCACCGACACCCCAGGTTCTAGTCCTGGTCAGGGTGCTGGATTCTGTCCTGGTTGCTCCTCTTCCAGTCCAGCTCTCTGCTGTGGCCAGGGAGTGCAGTGGAGGATGGCCCAAGTGCTTGGGCCCTGCACCCGCATGGGAGACCAGGAGGAAGCACCTGGCTCCTGGCTTCAGATTGGTGTAGTGCCCACTGTAGCAGCCATTTTGGGAGTGAACCAACAGAAGGAAGACCTTTCTCTCTGTTTCTCTCACTATCTAACTCTGCCTGTCAAAAAATAAATAAATAAATAAAAATATCTGAACTCAAAATGTCCCGGTTTGGAGGGAAAAAAAGAGTGAAGACAGACCCTTGGGATATCTTTAATGAGCACATATTCAAACTCTGGGCTTTCTGAAAGCGAAGAAAAAGGCAAAGTCATAGAAACCTTATTGAAATGTCCCCAATCCTGGGCAAGATGTGGACATCCAGGTGTAGGAGGTCTGTCGGACCCCAAGTGACCCCGAAAAGCTGCTCAGCACAGCATGTGAGGGGACTTCAAAGAGTTCACGGGAAAATGGAATTAAAAGGCAAACGTTCCCTGGAAGTTTTGCAGTATTCTCGCATTGCAGTCAAACTGGCAAAGGTCTAAGAGGGAGAGTCCTAAAAACCGCAACAAAAATGTGCCACATGTGCCAGGCAGACGTAGGGAACTCTCATTGGAACAACTGATTTCTCAGCAGCGACCTTACAGGCCAGAGGGAACAACGTGACACATTCCAGTGTCTGCAGAAAATGACTGGCAGAGGGAACAACGTGACACTTTCCAGTGTCTGCAGAAAATGACTGGCAGCCAATACCAGACACAGCAAAGCCGATCTGCATAAACGAAGGCCAAATCGTGGCTTTAGAGGACAAAGCTAAGGGACTTCATCCCCACCAGACCAGCCCTGCAGAAGACGTCAAGGAGCTGCATTTCAGAAGTAAAAGAAGGGTAACCACCATGGGCCCACTAGAGGAGCAGGTACATAGGAGGGAAGTCGTGAATACTCACACCTCGTCAGCACAGTAAGCCACCAAGTCAGACTGAGTCTACACAGACTACATTAAAAGGTACAGACTGGTGGGGCCAGCGCTGTGGCGTAGCAGGCTAAGCCTCTGTCTGCGGTGTCGGTATCCCACATGGATGCCGGTTTGTGTCCCGGCTGCTCCTCTTCCAATCCAGCTCTCTGCTATGGCCTAGGAAAGCAGCAGCAGATGGGCCAAGTGCTCAGGCCCCTGATCCCATGTGGGAGACCCAGAACAAGCTCCTGGCTCCTGGCTTCGGATCAGCCAGTTCCGGTCAATGCGTCCATTTGGAGAGTGAACCATCTGATGGAAGACCTTTCTCTGTGTCTCTACCTCTCTCTGTCTGTAACTCTCTCTCTCAAATAAATCAATCTTAAAAAAAAAGATACAGACTGGATGAATGGATTCAAAAACAAAATCCGATGATAATGCAAATCAGAAACTCACTTCGCCAGTAAAGACGCGTGCAGACCGAGTATAAAAGAATGGGAAAAGATAGGAGTAGTTATACCAGAAAAAACGGACTTTAAGATAAAAACTGTACAGGGAAAAAAGAAAGCCACTATCTAATGATCAGAGAATCAATTAAATAAGAAGATATAATTAGGGGCCAGCATTGTGGCGTCATGGGTTAAGCCACCACCTACAACACAAGCATACCACACGGCAATGGTTCAAGTCCCGGCTGCTCCACTTCGATCCAGCTCCCTGCTAATGAACCTGGGAAAGCAGCGGAAGACGGCCCAAGTGCTTGGGCCCCTGCACCCACATGGGAGACCCGGATGAAACTCCCAGTTCCTGGTTTCAGCCTGGCCTAGCCTGGCCTAGCCTGGCTGTCGCGGCCATTGGGGAGCGAAGCAGCAGATGGAAGTTATTCTTTCTCTCTCTCTCTCTCTCTCTCTCTCTCTCTCTCTCTCTCTCTCACACACACACACACACACTTTTTCTCCTTCCTTCTCTATTTCTGTCTTTCAAATAAATGTTTTTTTAAAAAGATAATTATTTTAAATGTATATATACCTAATGTCATTGCATCCAACATTGTAAAAAAATTAAATCTAATGGGACAGATGGACTCCAATACAATAACAGTGGAAAATTTCTTTTTTGAATTTTAAAAATTTTTTATTTTTTTATTTGACAGGTAGAGTTACAGACAGTGAGAGAGAGAGACAGAAAGGTCTTCCCTCTGCTGGTTCACTCCTCAAATGGCTGCCACGAAACCAGGAGCCAGGTGCTTCTTCCTGGTCTCCCATGGGGTACAGGGCCCAAGCACTTGGGCCATCCTCCACTGCACTCCTGGCCACAGCAGAGAGCTGGCCTGGAAGAGGGGCAACTGGAACTAGAACCTGGCACCCATATGGGATGCTGGTGCTGCAGGCGGAGGATTAACCAAGTGAGCCACGGTGCCAGCCCAACAGTGGGACGTTTCAACGCCCCCCTTTCGTCAATGGACAGATCATCCAGACCAAAAAAATCAACCAGGAAATATCAGAATCCAACTATACTGCAGACCAAAAGGACCTAACAGATATATTTACATTGTATTTTTCCCAACATCTTACCCAACAGCCTTAGAATTCATGTCCTTGTTAGGCCACAACAGATCTCAATGAATTTTAAAAAATTAAAATCCTATCATGTATCTTTTCTGACCACAATGGAATAAAATTATGTATGAGGAGCCAGCACTGTGGCATAGTAGGCTAAGCCTCCACCTGCGGTGTTAGCATCCCACATGGGTGCCAGTTCATGTCCCGGCTGCTCCTCTTCAGATCCAGCTTCCTGCTAATGGCCTGCGAAAGCAGTGGAAAACAGCCCAAGTGGTAGGGTCCCTGCTCCCATATGGGAGACCCAGAGGAAGCTCCTGGCTCCTGGCTCCAGATCAGCCCATCTCCGGCTGTTGTAGCCATTTGGGGAGTGAACCAGTGGATGGAAGACCTTTCTCTCTGTCTTTCCCTCTCTGTGTCTATAACTCTACCTCTCAAATAAATAAATCTTTAAAATAAAATAATGAATCAACACAAAAGAGACTTTAGAAATTATAGCAATATATGCACATTGAACAGTATACTACTGAACAATGGGTCATAGAAGAAATTGAGGAACCGGCGCTATGGTGTAGCCAGTAAAGCTGCCGCCTGCAGTGCCGGCATCCCATATGGGCACCAGTTCCAGTCCCGGCTGCTCTTCTTCTAATCCAGCTCTCTGCTGTCGCCTGGGATAGCAGCAGAAGATGACCCAAGTCCTTGGGCCCCTGCACCTGCATGGGAGACCTGGAGGAAGCTCCTGGCTTTGGATTGGCGCAGCTCCGGCCATTGTGGCCATCTGGGGAGGGAACCAGTAGATGGAAGACCTCTCTCTCTGTTTACAATGGCTGTTTTCACATTGCTACATGATATTCTGTCTTCAATATGTCTTCAGTCATTGCATGTTTCTCTTTGCTTCTTTAATGGCTACACATATGTGCTGGTTATATGTGTTGCAAATGTACACACACATATGTAAATACGTACATATCTACCTACCCACCTATCAAACTGACAGCAACACAAGCAAATGAAGTCAAGGACCTGCTTTGGAAAGACGGCCTAGAAACCCAGGGCGGAAGCCGCAAGTCGGAAGGTCAGGTCTCACTCCGCCCCGTGAACTGTGAACTCCAACTTGACCACCTCCGCCCCAGCCGGTGCAAAGGGACGAGTCTCCGAGTCTCATCAGGGTGCAACAAGCGATCCAGTCCGCTGGGGAAACCACCCTTTGTCCTCCCGCTTTTGTCTGTCCTCTGAAGGAAGGGAGTCAGAAAATACCCAAGAGGAAAGTCACTTTTTTTTTTTCAAAGCAATCAGACAAAAGCACAGTCAGCACTTTCTATCTTGAAAACACCCCTGACTGCACACAGACACGGTCCTGGGAGAACGCAGGTGCAGGCGGGGGGTTGGACTCACAGCCGGCTTCCGAGAGCCTTCCACACAGCATCCTCCTGCTGAGCTGCAGGGGCGGGGGTCTTCGCTGAGCAAGCCCGTCCCCGGGGAGTCATCCCCGTGGTGACCGCCCCCTGCTCCTTTGGTCCGTGAGCCCACGCGTTGCAAGCCCGCACAGAGGCAGCCTGACGCTGGCCTCACAGCCACGTGGTCGGCCCAGCCGTGGCCAAGCCGTGCAGGTGGAAGGGTAGAACCCTGACCAGCTGCCTGGGGAGTGACTCACACCGAGTGCAGAGGGAGGGGCGGGCAAGGGTTAGTTTCCATCATGGTTATCAGACCCGATAACCGCCCCAGTCAGTGAAGAGTATCAGAGGCTACATTAAGGCCCTCCCTCCCTAAATCATTTTATTTCCCCAATTACTAACAACACAGCAGAGCCGGCTTAGTGGCCAGCAGGCTAAGCTGTTGCTCGCATCCCATGGGAGTCCTGGCCGCTCCACTTCTGATTCAGTTCCCTGCTGTTGAGTCTCAGAAGACAACAGAAAATGGCCCAAGTGCTTGCTGTGTGGGCCCTGCCGACAACATGGGAGACCCTGAGAGGCCCTGGCTCCTGGCATTGGCCTTGGCACGGCCATTGCAGGGATGTGGGGAGCGAACCAGCAGATGGAAGATCTGTCTCTCCCTCTCTGTCACTCTGCCTTTCAAATAAATAAATCTTTTTCAAAAAATCAAAACTTCTATCAAAAAAGAATGAAAATCAGAGATTATTTTTAAATTGACATTTTTAATTCAGAGAAGTATTAGTATACATTGTCATCTTTCTGCTTTTAAGCTTGAATATCAAGCAATAAAACGTCCCAGCTGGGGGTGGTGTTTGCAGAGTTGTCAGCCTTCCACCCAGCTGTGCTCATTCCATACCTAACAGCCCAGTTCCAGTCCTGGCGCCTCCCCTTCCAATCCAGCTTCCTGCTAGCATGCACCCTCGGAGGCGGCAGGCGATGGCTCAACTACTGGGGTCCCTGCCACCATTTGAAAGACTCAGCTTGAGTTTTGTTATAGTGACCACCATTTATTGCTTGCATTGCACCATAAATCTTTTCACATATGTATCCATTTCTATAACAGATGCGGTTCTTGACTCCTGGCTTCAGCCTGGCCTCAGCCCGGCTTCTGCCAGCTTTTGGGGAGTGAACTGTATGGAAAATCTGTCTGTCTCCGTCTTCCTCCCTTTTCTTTTTTTTTTTCTTTTTTTTTGGACAGGCAGAGTGGACAGTGAGAGAGAGAGACAGAGAGAAAGGGCTTCCTTTTTGCTGTTGGTTCACCCCTCAATGGCTGCTGTGGTTGGTACATTGCGCTGACCCGAAGCCAGGAGCCAGGTGCTTCTCCTGGTCTCCCATGGGGTGTAGGGCCCAAGAACTTGGGCCATCCTCCACTGCACTCCCGGGCCACAGCAGAGAGCTGGCCTGGAAGAGGGGCAACTGGGACAGAATCCGGTGCCCCGACCGGGACTAGAACCCTGTGTGCTGGCGCCACAGATGAAGGATTAGCCTATTGAGCCATAGCACCGGCCCCTCCCTCTCTTTCTTTCTCCCCTTTCATCCCCTGTCTCCTTTCAAATAAATAAAATTTTTAAACATCATAATTTTTTTTTAAAAGTACATGCATTTACAGGGAGGTGCCAGAAGAGGGCGTCATCTTTTTAGGTTTAGCAGACGCCAAAAGAGTAGAGGTTTTCAGGGTTATTAGTAATCTAGAAATTTCCATAATAATGACTTATTAGCCTTGCTCTTTTACCAGTGACTCTGAAATCTAAAGTGCCTCCAAGGAACTCCCTGGGGCCCCCTCCCCCAGCACCTCTGACCCGGAGGCTCCGAGAGGGAAGCCAGGAACTTTGAACTTGAAGCAGCTTCCAGCTGACCCTGCTGCAGGGCTCCCAGGGACCACACTGAAAACCTAAGTCCTTGTATTGTGGCTTAGCCAGTAAAGCCTCCACCTGCAGTCCCAGCATCCCACATGGGTGCAGGTTCCAGTCTTGGCTGCTCCACTTCCAACCCTGCTCCCTGCTAATGGCTTGGAAAACAGTGGAGGATGGCTCAAGTGCTTGGGCCCCTGCCACCCACATGAGAGACTCAGGGGAAGCGCCTGGCTCCTGGCTTTAGCCTGACCCAACCTGACCATTGCAGCCATTTGGGGAGTGAACCACCAGATGGAAGGTGTCTCTCTCTCTCTAACTCTGCCTTTCATATAAACAATCTTTTTTAAAATTTTAAGAAATCTATGTGCATGCATCACTTCTACAGTTAGAATATGTGAAGCTTCTTTGAAAAGAGAAGAGAGGCAGTGCTGTGGTACAGCCAGTTAAAGCCCCGCCTGCAGTGTCGGCATCCCATGTGGGCACGGGTTCGAGTCCCAGGTGCTCCACTTCCGATCCAGCTCTCAACTATGGCCTCAGAAAGCAGCAGCAGATGACCCAAGTCCTTGGGCCCCTGCACCCGTGTGGGAGACCCGGAAGAAGCTCTTGGCTCCTGGCTTCAGATCAGCATAGCTCCGACCTAATTGTAGCCGTTAGGGGGGTGAACCAGTAGATGGAAGACCTCTCTCTCTCTCTCTCTCTCTCTGTGTGTGTGTGTGTGTGTCTACCTCTCTCTGTAACTGTCTTTCGAATAAATAAATCTTCAGAGAGAGAAAAAGAGGAGAGAAGCTGCCTCTGCTCAGAGCAGCAGCTGGAGCACAGGTGACAAAGGCAGGGGGAGCAGAGCCCACCCAGAGCCGTAGCTCAGCAGCAGGGGCGAAAGGCGGAGGATAGACGTCAGGTCTACCGACTGATTGCATTAGGTGTGGATGAGGAGGAGGGAGACAGGCTTGTGGACGGGGAGACAGAGCAGCGGAGCCAGCATTCCCCAGGATCCCTGGCTTGACCTCCAACTCTGCCCTGGTGCTGGCTGCCTCCCGACGGCCACACACTAGCCAAGTCCCTCTGGCCAGGGCCGCAGCGCCTGCGTGACCAATGGCACGTTGCAGAGATGGCAGTGGATGGCTGCTTTTTAAAATTTTTAAAAAATATTTATTTTAAAGGCAGAGTTACAGAGAAAGAGGGAGGAGAGGCAGAGTGCTCTGCCACCTGCTGGTTCACTCCCCAGATGGCCACGAGGCCGGGACTGGGCAGGCTGAAGCCAGGAGTCTGGAACTCCATCAGCACCTCCCACGCGGGTGACAGGGCTCCACCTGCACCTCCCACGCGGGTGACAGGGCTCCACCTGCACCTCCCACGCGGGTGACAGGGCTCCCTCTGCACCTCCCACGTGGGTGACAGGGCTCCCTCTGCACCTCCCACGCGGGTGACAGGGCTCCACCTGCACCTCCCACGTGGGTGACAGGGCTCCCTCTGCACCTCCCACGCGGGTGACAGGGCTCCCTCTGCACCTCCCACGCGGGTGACAGGGCTCCACCTGCACCG
>CM027390.1:7842767-7881953 GCA_015711505.1 Sylvilagus bachmani
CCTGCCAGCCCTGGCCATTACAACCATTCCAGTAGAAGTGCGTTGTCTCTCTTCCTCCCTCCCTCCCTCCCTCCCTCCCTCCCTCTCCCTGCCTTACAAGTAACTGATAGATAGATAGATAGATAGATAGATAGATAGATAGATAGAGATATGATAGATACATAGATAGATACATAGATAGATACATGGAGCAACAGACCCAGAGAAAGCACCTGGCGGCTGGGTGCTTGCTGTGGCTGATCTGCCTGCAGGGGCGGGCAGTACCTGCAGGGCGCAGCAGTTGGCACCGGGAGGATGAGCACCCCCTGGGCTGGGGCTCTCTGGGGACACACAGGCTCAGTGTCTGGGGTATCAGATGTCACAGAGTGGGTGGAGGAAGCATCTGCCGGGTGACAATGAGATTAGACGCGGCCTTGCTGACGTCAGAGGCTCCTGGCTCCCCGCAGACTTCCGGCAGGCCCTGCAGAAACGCCGCCATGTCCCGAGTGCCCAGAGGCAGGGACTGGATGGCACCGTGCTCACGCAAGAGGCCTCCCCCGCTGCCAGCACGCTTCTGCTAAGGCTAAACGCTTCTTCCTGTCCTCAAACTGTCACCTCTTCTAGGAAGAGTAGAGCCACACCACACCCTCCAGGTCAGCCTGAGAGTCTGGGGTCGCCTGTGTCATCACAGTGACAGAGCAAGAGGGCCACCGTGTCACCACTGCAGACAGCTGTCAGTCACGCGTCACGCTGCCTCACCTGATGGCACTGACACGTGCACACCTTGTCCGGCTCTCTGTCGCACTCTGACTGGCACAACTCGCTCTCTTCTCGGTTTTGAGTCCTGGCTACTGGCTACAGGCACGCACCCTGTGACAAGATAGTGCCTTTGGCACCAGACGTCACACGTGCCCGCTGCCATCACTTCTGACGTCACCCGCTCTCTGTGGTCTTCAGGGAGTCAACCGCCCTGACCAAGTGTCGCAAAGGTGGCACTGTGCTTAGGGCTCAGTGCTGCGGGGAGTCAATATTTTAAAAGCACGGGGCAGAGGCGGGCACTGGGCATGGTGGGTAAGGCCGCACTTGGGACATCTGCCTCCCACGTCAGGGCACCTGGGTTTGAGTTCTGACTTCACTCCAGTTCAGCTGCCTGCCAGTGCACCCCGGGAGGCAGCAGGACCCCAGCCACCCCCGCGGGAGGTCTGCATGGAGTTCCAGGCTTCTGGCTTTAACCTGACCCAGCCCCAGGTACTGTGGGCGCTTGAGGGACTGAAACAGAAGCTGCTGGACTTCCAGAGGAGGGGATCCTCGCTCCCGGAAGCTGAAAGTCAGGGCAACTTCGTGCAGCATGGACCTGAAAGCGTGGGTCTCTCTCAGCAGGTGGACACGGAGGAATAGGAGGGAGGAAGAACCACACAGAGGTCATGGCCAACGTTTAGTGAATGGATGGGGGCAGGAAACTGCCCCAAGTGACACAGGCGGACCAGGGACAGGCCCGAGAGATGGTGACACAGGCAGACCAGGGATGGGCCCGAGAGTTGGTGACACAGGCAGACCAGGAACGGGCCCAAGAGATGGTGACACAGGCGGACCAGGGATGGGTCCGAGAGATGGTGACACAGGCGGACCAGGGACGGGCCCGAGAGATGGTGACACAGGTGGACAGGGATGGGCCCAAGAGATGGTGACACAGGTGGACCAGGGATGGACCCAAGAGATGGTGACACAGGCGGACCAGGGACAGGCCCGAGAGATGGTGACACAGGTGGACAGGGATGGGCCTGAGAGATGGTGACACAGGTGGACAGGGATGGGCCCGAGAGATGGTGACACAGGTGGACAGGGATGGGCCCAAGAGATGGTGACACAGTGGACCAGGCACAGGGCTGAGAGACAGCACCGACACCGTGACTCAGCAGGTTAAGCCGCCATCTGCAGCGCCTGCATCCTTTATTGGCGCCAGCTCAATTCTCAGCTGCTCCACTTCCCATCCAGCTGCCTGCTAATGGCCTGGGAAAGCGGTGGAGGATGGCCCCTGCACCCATGTAGGAGACCCACAAGAAGCTCCTGGCTCCTGGCTTCAGATCAGCTCAGCTCCAGCCATTGCAGTCATTGAGGGAGTGAACCAGCGTATGGAAGACCTCTCTCTCTCTCTCTCTGTGTCTTTACCTCTCTCTTGTAACTCTGTCTTTCAAATAAATAAAAATAAATCTTAAATAAAGAAAGAAATTATGAGAGGCCATTGTTTTGCATGGAGTTCCCGTGCTGGGCCCCACAGACCAGACCAGTCCAAAAGGGAGGCACACACGCTGCATGCCACACCAAACCCAAACACCCGCACACACGCTGCATGCCACACCAGACCCAAACACCCGCACTCACGCTGCATGCCACACCAGACCCAAACACCCGCACACACGCTGCATGCCACACCAGACCCAAACACCCGCACACACGCTGCATGCCACACCAGACCCAAACACCCGCACACACGCTGCATGCCACACCAGACCCAAACACCCAAACTCGGAGGAAGCTGACGGATTTGAAAACAGACCAGCTGCTCCGGCAAACAGCAGTCCCGTCCACCTCCTTCGGGGAATACAGAAGTGCCCTCTGCTTTATCTACCCCTGCCTGCCCAAACCACAGGGATTGTGACATAAACTGATGTAACCCACCAGTACCCCGAATATCCTGGTGCTAACCCACCCAACCCTAGGTGACCCGAGGGAGCCCGATGCTCACCCACCCAACCCTAGGTGACCCGAGGGAGCCCGATGCTCACCCACCCAACCCTAGGTGACCCGAGGGAGCCCGATGCTCACCCACCCAACCCTAGGTGACCTGAGGGAGCCTGATGCTCACCCACCCAACGCTAGGTGACCCGAGGGAGCCCGATGCTCACCCACCCAACCCTAGGTGACCTGAAGTCAACCAACCTGTGACCCGAGGGAGCCCGATGCTCACCCACCAGCTTTTCTCCCACTGCTGTTTTTCCTGCTTCCTGTCTCACAGTGGGTGCCTTTTCCACTTTGTAGACCGAAAGCCAATCATGCCAGGAATTGTCAGCAAAGCCACCCCAGCCCCTAACGTGTTGTCATCTCCCCCTGACAACACTGAACCCATTACACTTTTTTCTGCTCAGAAGTCTTGACCCCAGCGTTTGATGACAGTAGGAGTCTATCATTGTACTCCAGTAAGAAGTCCAAGAGCGCTTACCTTCAGCTGGAAATTTCTTAGCTCGCTCCTCAAAGAACCACTCTCCGGTTTTTATTTTCACATTTCTGAAAAACAAGCAGGCAGAAAGCGGGCTTCAGGCGAGGTGGACACAGGCAGTGCTACAGGGCACCCTAAAGGGTTCATGACAAACAGATGTGCATTAAAAACAATGCACATTGTCCATGAACTTGTTGGAGACCCCCAGATTCCCTCTTCTATGTGGCCCCAAAGAGCTGGGAAGGCAATAACAGAAAATATTAATCCTGAGGTCAGCATTGTACAGTGGGCTAAGCCACCACCCGCAACACCAGCACCACATGAGTGCCAGTTTGAGCCCCAGCGGCTTCACTTCTGATCCAGCTCCCTGCTAATGTGCCTGGGAAAGCAGCAGAAGATGGCCCAAGGACTTGGGCCCCTGCACCCGCACGGGAGATCCAGATGGAGCTCCAGGCTCCTGGCTTCAGCCTGGCCCAGTCATGGCTACTGCAGCCATTTGGGGAGTGAAGCAGCAGATGGAAGATCTCTCTGTAATTCAGCCTTTCGAATAAACAAAATTTTTAAAATATATTAATCTTGCAAGAGACCTCGAAGTTCAACTTTGTTTCAAACACCTACTTTTACAGATTTCCCATAGGAAACGGGTTGACTACTGTGCCTCATTAGCAGCAAACCTGCGTGTCTCTCAACCTGGGACGCCCCTTCATGCAATTCGTACCAGTAATGGATGCACATCCATGTCTGGGTCCAGCACTTATCGCATACATGATATTTTAAACAATAAATATATAAAGATTAAAAAGTTGCTATGAAAACAATCAATGTATCCACATTAATGGTGAGAAGAAACGGCTTTGCAGACGAGCCACGGGAAAATTCAGGGCCGTGCATTCGGCGAGGACTACCCAGCCTTAGGTTAAGGTTAGAATGTCTTTGCCACATGTACCCAGGGCCAGTGGGGTAGACTAACCCGAGGAGGACTAAGTCTGGGCTGTGGGGTCAGTGTGCTTTGATGGAGATGCGGGGACTCCCTGAGAAACAGAGAACACAGCCTCTCCCTGGCCAGCTGGTCCACGGAGGCTGGGGGCGGGCAGGGCTACCCCTCCCCTCCAACTCAGCCTTGAGCATAGTCAGTGGAACACTTGCTAACTGCCCACAAGTGAAGCCCTAACGGCGTGAAGAAATCACGATAAACCCCTACAAACCTCAGAAAGGCAGAATTGTTAATTTCCTTTTAGGAAGTAAAAAAGCAAACACCGATAACGCACCACACCACTGGCCGATTCATCGGTTACGGAAGTCTAAGAAAAAACGTCAGCTTATGACAAATTATCTTTTATTAGCTATTTACTGAAATAACCTCTCCTCCAGGCTTGTTTAAGCTACGATGAACTCCTATGGGCTTCTCTTAGTAAGACTTGCGAATGCTGTCAGTGTAACACCACAAAAATACCCAGGTCCACATATTTTTAAAAATCTCTTTCTCAGGGGCACCAGTAATTGTTACAAGATATCAGTCACCTTTCTCCTTATCTGGGGAGAAACTGTAACTCACCAATGCTTAGTGGCTAGGATAGGAAAATATCTGTAGAGCGTTTAAGAATTTCCGAGCAGAATTTTGACCATCGGTTACTATCTTCCAGAGCCAGAACCATAGCAAATGTGATAATGAATTTAGACAGATCCGGAAGAGTGCGCACACCCACAACGCCAGTCCTTTGGAAACCAGCACTCACAGGCGAGCAGGAATCAAAACCCAGAGCCCACAGGGAGACGCATGAGGCGCCGAACCCCACGTGGCCAGAAGCCCAGCACATACCAGCTGCCCGAGCCGGGGCCGCCGGCTCCGTCCTCACCACGCAGCGCAAGGTGGGAGCGCCGGACAGGCGAGCAGAGCGGCAACACGGAGGGCCCAGCTGACACAGACCTCCCCCCTGGGTTTCTCTTCCTGGTGGCAGAGACCATTTCGGGGATCTCCTGTCTCACTCTGCAGCCCCCTGCACGTGGGACCCAAAGCACCCTGCCTGAGCTGGGCAGGCACAGGCGGACACTGACCAGGAGACACACAGTGTGGACAATGAATACCCTCACGGGGGGGGGGGGGGCGGAGGGCGGAAGCAACTGAGCAAAGCACCCTCGCAGATACCTTGGCCGAAAGGAGCCCCAGGGCGGGCGCTGGGTGGGTTAAGCCTCCACCTGGGACGCAGGCACATACATGAGCGCCGGCTCACGTCCCGGCTGCTCCCCTTCCCACCCAGCTCCCGGCTAACGCGCCTTGGAAGGCAGCAGAAGATAGCCCAAATGCCTGGGCCTTTGCCACCCACACGGGAGACCCTGATCCTGTTCCAGGCTCCCAGCTTTGGCCTGGACCAGCCAGAGTCGTTGCAACCACTTGGGGGAGTGAACCCGCGGATGGAAGACCTCTCTCTCTCTCTCCCTCTCTTTGAAACTCTGCCTTTCAAATAAATAACATCTTTTTTTTTTTCTTTCAAAAAAAGGAAGCCTCTACCCCTGGTTTCAGAACCTCACAAGCAGCAGTGAAGCACCTATCAGCTAAGGGAATAGCAGGAGTTGATTTGGCACAGAGATTCGGGCTCCTCTGTGATTAAAGAACCAAGGGATAGAAACACCCGCGTCCTAAGCCATATGGTGACCGGCACTCTCCGCGTCTGAGCCTGTTGCTTGAATGCCAGGTTCGGGTTGCTCTCCACCTCCCCTTCCTGCAGAGTCAGTGGTGTTGTACGCAGTGATAACTTTCATGAGGATTCTGTCTACTGCAACCCCAACCTTAACAGCTGGACACTTAACTGCTCTTCCTGTCCATGACGGAGGTGAGCAGGGCCCGAGTCTCTGTGCTCCCGGAGCCGACACAGCCTGGTGCAACTCACAGTATCCAAAGGAAGCAACGCTTCTTCCCAGATGAGTCCATTACAACTGAGCGACCAGCACTGCCTGGACAATTTCACTTTCCCAGCGAGAAACAGATGCCCTCACATTTCTCAGAATCGTCACTTGCATCTTAAACATTTTAAATTACATCTTGAAAGGCAGAAGTGCAGGGTGGTAGACAGAGCAGACACGGAGTCAGGAGACCCAACTCACACCTGCTCCGAGCAGGTCACTGGAGTCAACACCAAGCAGCTGGTGCACAGGTGGCTCCTTACCACGTCTGCAAACTCCCATTCCCGTGCACAGCCCTGAACTCTGCTACTGCTGTCATTCCCCTAGCAAAAGAGAAGGAACTGTTGCAAATTATGTTGG
This sequence comes from Sylvilagus bachmani, assembly GCA_015711505.1. NCBI lineage: Eukaryota > Metazoa > Chordata > Mammalia > Lagomorpha > Leporidae > Sylvilagus > Sylvilagus bachmani. Next base: position 7,849,225 of record CM027390.1, read on the forward strand.
AAATTCTAGCACATGGCTATTCAAGGCTAAGTCGATGGAGGACCTAACACAAAGACGGCTTGGCCCCGTGGTCACGCTACAATGCGTTTTTATTTCTCATCCGAAGTTCCTGCACCTGTAGGTGGTTAAATTCTTGCCGTTGTGCTCTGGGCTCCAGGAAAAGCCAGCAACGTCCCCACATCTGCTCCTGGTGTTTTCACCTCTCAACTGACAGGAGTCGGGGTCCCTGGGGTGCCTAGGGAAGGCCCTCTGGGCAGATCTGCCTTCCAACCCATGCCTGATGGCAAGGAAGCTGCCACAGAGCCTTCAAGAGGGCCTGGTGCCTCACCAGGTCCGCCAGCAGCAACCCTCCCCCCCCAATTAAGCAGCCAAGTATGGAAAAAATCAACGTGATCCCCTGTGGTGCTGTCCCAGCTGCTTGGCGTTCCCAACTACACTAGGTTCATGCGTGCACACAGCTGAAGATATTTCTACTTCAAATAACGGAGCATCTGAGGTGGCTTCGAGTTACAAAGCCAAAGAGCGGAGGCTTCCAACAGCTCGGCGGATCTGATTTCAGTGTTCTTACAGGAAGAAGGGGCGATCGGTGTGATTAAAGCCTAGGTAACCAGGAGAGGAGTCGAAGAGACAAGATGAAGATAGAAGATGACTCGATCAAGCGGCTACCACACTTCTTGCAAAACATTCCAAACCCTGCCTCGCCCTCAGGGGAGGCCGGCGTCCTTGGGTGATGTGCACGCTGCCCTCCCACCTCTGCAGGGGCACCCCCAGAATCAGGGATAAGGTGGGGGCCAAAACGGGCAGGACCCATGGCCACGTGCACTGAAGTTCACCGCGGGCCATGCCCTACAGGTGGTGCAGGGCCGCAGTGGGGGAGGGGCACTTAAAGCAGTCAAGTGATGGATGCCAAGCACCGTGCAGGCCAAGAAACAGGCCTGTCTGTCGGTCACTGCAGTGACTTTGTGACTTCCGGTTCGCCCAGCAGATAACAGGTCTGAGAGGAAGAGAGAAATTGCCCCTGCAGCCACACAAAGTGGAGGCCTGGATGGCGAAGTCTGGGTTGGGCGTGGGGCGCTGCCCTCCCCTCCCCCAAGGATCCAAGAGAGGACCCTGTCAGGGCCAAGGGGCCCCACCCACCACCCGGAGCCTCTGATTCCTGGAGCATAGCCACGCAGAAGGGGCAGTGTCGTGGCAACCACAGCAAGCTTCCAGAAAGCCCCGTGTGTGACACCCACCTCTGTGCAAATGGAAGAGAAAGACCTAAGGAAACCCAGGCGGAAGAGTGAAGAGGCTCAGGCCCCAGGGAGACAGAGGCCACCAGCAATGTCAGGGCAGGGAGGACTCTGTGGCCAGCAAGCAGCAGAACCGAGAGCCTGGGCAGTCGCATCAGCGAAGACGCTTCCCCAGAACACGAATGAGAAAGCAAGACACTCAGTGTTGCAGGAGAGGACAACACACACAGAGGCCGTGGCCTGTCCACCCTGCAACCATTCAGTTCTCCCCAGAGAAGCCAGGGCCAATGGCGTCAAAGGGCGACCAAAGGAGGGGCTGGTGCTGAGGCACAGCAAGTCAGGCGGCTCGTTGGACAACTGCATCCCGGATCGGAGCCTGGCTCAGGTCCTGCCCCCTTCCCATCCAGCCTCCTGCTGGCGGGCACCCTAGCAGGCAGCAGGTGATGGCTTGAGCAGTGGGGTCCCTGTCACCCACGGGAGAGAACTGAATGGAGCTCTCGCCTCTTGGTTTCTGCCTGGCCCAGTGGATGGAAGATTTTTCTTTCTCTCACTCTCCTCTCTCTCTCCATCTCTTTCTCTGATACTCTGCCTTTCAAATAAATAAAAATAAACTTAAAAGCTACATGCATTTAAAACTTCTCTAACTCAAAGAATAATCAGATGTGAGTGAAAGTGTTACTGCATTTAAAACCAGGCAAAGCCACTGGTTTGACTCATCAGCTCAAAAGAATGCTGCTTATTCCAGAAAACTCCACAACCCCCAGACACACCTTAGAAACTGCTTTTTAATTTCAAAGAAAACAACGCATCTCCAGTGCATAAGCCCGCCTCAGGCGTCTCTGTCACATTACATTTCGAAGATGAGGACGCGCTGCTGACTTTCCTGATTCAAAGGTTTTGACTCGGGATTTTAAAACCTAGGGAAGTCATTGCTCCGGAGGGAAGCCCCTGAAAAGCACTGTCACTTACGCAGTGACCTAGAAAACCCAGCACCCACACGCTCCCCTGTAAAACAGAAAATCAAATATAGAACTCGCACATCGGAAAACTGTGATCTCAAAAGACAGGCAGCAGGCACTGAGCTGGGTTCAGGTGTGGAGGCTGCGGCTGATGGAAGTGTTGGAAGTTAATTAGGAAGTTACAGAAATAACGTGCAAGGTGATGCTATATACCTTCAAAAGAATAAGGATACGATTATAGAGTTTTGCAAAATGATTCGCTAAATGAATAACATTTATTAGACACTTTCACTGGGATCGCACCAAGAATTTACCCCATGTCAAATGGTCTTGAAGGGTCACGGGCGCATTGGCCTGGATTTCATCATGAACTCCAGGGCCACACTCCAACCATAGATTTCTGCACCAGTCACACTCGCAAGTCCTTGTCCCCAGCTCCCTCTGCACGCCTTGCCTTCACAAATGTCTGCTGTCCCCTACTCGCCCACAGCGCAGCCACATCGCTCCTGCACTGCCTGCTGCTGTCACACAGCACTGGAAGACTCCTTTTTCTTCTCCCCCATGCTCTTTTTTATTATTATTATTATTATTATTTTTGACAGGCAGAGTGGACAGCGAGAGAGAGAGACAGAGAGAAAGATCTTCCTTTGCCGTTGGTTCACCCTCCAATGGCTGCTGTGGCTGGCGCGCTGCGCTGATCCAAAGGCAGGAGTCAGGTGCTTCTCCTGGTCTCCCATGGGGTGCAGGGCCCAAGCACCTGGGCCATCCTCCACTGCCTTCCGGGGCCACAGCAGAGAGCTGGCCTGGAAGAGGGGCAACCAAGACAGAATCCGGCGCCCCGACTGGGACTAGAACCCGGTGTGCTGGTGCCGCAGACGGAGGATTAGCCTAGTGAGCCACGGTGCCGGCCTCTTCCATGCTCTTTTTAAAAAGATTCAGGGGCTGGTGTTGTGGTGCAGCAGGTTACACCAACGCCAGCATCCCATAAGAGGTGCCGGTTCAAGTCCCAGCTGCTCGGCTTCCAATCCAGCTCTTTGCTACTGTGCTTGGTCCAAGTCCTTGGGTCCCTGCCTTGCGAGTGGGAGACCTGGAGACTCCTGACTCCTGGCTTCAGCCTGGCCCAGCCCCGGCCATTGGAGTCACTGTGGCCATTTGGGGAAGGAACAAGCAGATGGAGGACCTCTCTCCTTCCATCTGTAACTCTGCCTTTCTAATCAATCAATCAATCCATCCATCCAGACATCTCCCTGCCACACCCAATTGCATTTCTCTACTAATTCCCTGGGGAACATATTTCCATCGTCACTCATGGCTCTGCAAGGAGTGTCTCCTTGCAGAATGACGTCTCCTTGATCAGTTTCCCTCCTCTCAACTCACTCCTACCTCACCCCTAACTCAGAAAGTAGCCCAAGACCGTCTTTCTCTGAGTAATTTCTCTACCTCTGCAAGCCCACACACGCCCCTGGGTTCAACCACCAACTCACAGGATCTTCTCTGGTTCACAGAATAACTCAAGTGGATGCTGCTGTCATGAGGCCATAGCACACTGGCCGGGTCCAGCATGGAATTCATTTCTCCCCAGGACCACATCCCAGCCTCTCACATTAAAAATCTCAGAACTTTTTTTTCTTTTATTTGTAAGGTGGAGAGATGGGGAGGGGGAGGGGAGATACAGAGGGAGGGAGGTAGAATCCTCCACTCACTGGTTCACTCCCCCGATGCCTGTAAGGGCCAGGGCCAGAGCCAGAAGCCGGGAACTCAACCCAGGACTCCCACATGGATGGCAAGGACTCAATTACTTGAGCCACGGCTGCTCGCTACATTAGCAGGAAACGGACCAGAGCCAGAGGTGGGCATCCAACCCAAACAAGTACTGTGAAATGGGATGTGGGTGTTTTAACCGCTGGGCCAAACGTCCACCCCCAACAATCGTAGATGCGTCAGACATTCAAGCCTTCGTGTGCTGTCAGTTAACGTGGAAAGAATACAATCTCACAAAAGAAGAGTAAGCTGAACTAAAAAAAAAAAAGAACTTGATGCAATGTGTTTATTTGAATATTTTGAAAAGATTTTTATACTGTGGCAAACTATACATAAGAACATTTACCGTTTTAGGCATTTTTAAAGTTTTCGGTTCAGTGGTGTTCAGGAAAACTCTCACTGCTGCCCACTCATTACCACCATCCATCTCTGCACTTTGCTTGTCTTTTCTTTTTTTAAGGTATATTTATTTATTGGGGCTGGCACTGTGGCGTAGCAGGCAGAGCCAGTGCCTGCAGTGCCAGCATCCCATATGGGACCCTGCACCTGTGTGAAAGGCCCAGAGGAGGCTCCTGGCTCCTGGATTTGAATTGCTGCAGTTCCAGTCATTGAGCCAATTGGGGAGTGAACCAGCAGATAGAAGACCTCTCTCCCTCTCTCTCTCTTTCTCTCTCTCTCTCTCTGCCTCTCCTCTCTGTGTAACTCCGGCTTTCAAATAAATAAATAAATCTTTTAAAAAATATATATTCATTTATTTGAAAGGCAGGGTTACAGAGAAAGGGAGAACTAGAAAGAGAAAGAGATCTTCCGTCTGCTTGTTCAATCCCTAAATGGCTGTAACGGCCAGGGCTGGGTCAGATCGAAGCCAGGAGCTGCATCCTGGTCTCCCATGTGGGAGCAGGGCCCAAGCACTCGGGCCATCCTCCACTGCCTTCCCAGGCCACAGCAGAGAGCTGGACTGGAAGAGGGGCAGCCGGGACACCAACTGGCACTCTGGGTCACACATCAGAGCTCCTGGGCTCAAATCCCAGCTCCGCTCCCAATTCTAGCTTCCTATTACCCCACACGGGAGACCCAGATGAGTTCCCAGTCCTGGCTCCAGCCTGACCCAGCTGCATCTGGGGTGTGAACCAGCAGATATATAGGAGCTGTCTCTCTCTCAGAATTAAACAAACCAAAAAAAAAAAAACAAAAAACAAAAAACAAAACAAAACAAAACAAAAAAACCACCTCTCCTGGGTCCCGCTAAGTGAGTTGTGGCATTCAAATACCCTAAAGTCTTCCAAAAACCCATCTTGGTTTTGGTCCTGAAATAACACAACAGCTGAGTGGACGTCTGGAGAGAATTCAGACGGGGAGTGGGGTCGCCGAAGGAAGAGCCCCAAGGGGCTGCTAGGGTCTCCCCGCGCCACTTCCTGTGCCAATGCACCCCTGGTATTGCAGTGAGCTTGGGCACTTTGGAAGAAGCTCCGTATTTCAAAAGAAGGAGGCCGGGTTTGGAAGTCACACTTCATGCACTTGGCGAGTCAAGCTACAGGGCCGGTGGCCGGGCACGTTGCCCTCCGGGGCGGGGTCTCGCCACCGTCAGCCTCCTGCGCCTTGGCCTCAGCTCTTATCCTCGGTTCTGATTTTCTCTTTACAGTGAACTCTCAGAGGAAGAGCAGCTGCAGAGGAACTCAGCACCTCCCCAGGCCGTGCCGCCCGTGAGACTTCAGCCACGAGGGGACTTTGAAAAGCGCATGGGAAATGCCAAGAAATGGTGGCAGGTTGGGTGCGAACATTTTGAAATCCATGTGCCAGTTTTTTTGGTGACGCGTGTTTCCCGTGAACTTTTTGAAGATCTCCCCACGTGTGCAGGGATTTCAAAACTTCGTGCTCATCTTTGCATTTCATTTTCCACGAACTGTCTCAAGTCCCCATATATATACATACGGTTGACAGCCCAGGCAGCGCCCGTCCGCTGGCAGGCTCAGCAGAGCCTGAAAGACTCGGCCTCTGCGCCTGAAGCAGGTGCGGGAAAGTGACCGCGGGTCAGCCCGTGTGGCAGGGCACAGGCTCAGAGCCACAGAGCGGGTGCGCTGCCAGGGCGAGGAAGTCACACCTGACGACTGGGCTCCACAAGGCCTCGCCCAGGGACAGCACATTTAAGCAGACTACAGTCTGGTCGGGATGGTCCTCCTGAGCGAGCCAGAGCCACCGTCCCACACAGCACTGCGTGTCTCCTGACCACTCACGCCTGAGCTGCTGTGACGAGAAGCCATTTCGGGGTCTCACAGTCCCTGACTTCTCTCCTCAGTTCCATGATGCCCTGCGGCTGCTCTCGCCCAGCACAGACACCCAAGGAACCCCCGACCAGCTCATGCCGGCTTCGAACCCTCTGACTTCCAAAGGCAGTCGTTCAGCATTGCCAGTCCCTTGTTCCTGCGTGGGTGAAAACCTCCCAGCACCGGAAGACGGGAACAGGTGTACATTCAGTCTATCACCAGTTAGAAGCACGCCCACTGCTTCATCCGACCGTCAGGAGAGGCCAAGCCAGCCGGCCTCCTTCACAGAGGCCTTCTTCAAAGCCGCATGGGGTCACCCCAATATTCCCGACGTTAAAGCCGCAGCACTTGGACTGACGCACCCCACGAGAAATACACTCTGAGAAGCTAAGGCCCCTCCATGGCAGCACCAGAGGCGTCCTCGCCCCCTCGTCAGCCCTTGCTCAGCCATTGCAAACGTTTGTAGATTTAAACACAATCCTGTCTATACAGTGAAGTGTGTATTCCAATAAAAGCACCCCCGAGTGGAGAAAGGTCGCTGCATTCTGGGCGGCCTGTGCACCCCACCTGTAGACTGGGTCTGGGGAAGACGGCTCAGCGGGAGGGGTCCGCTGCCCCAGCCACACTCACCTGTCCTCGAAGCACACGGTGCACTTCCAGGTGCGGGTCCTCCGCGGGAACACGCGGCAGGCGGAGCACACGCGGTGGCTGCAGCCCTGGCACACGGCGCCCCGGTTCAGCAGGAGCCCCAGGGGCCGCTGGCAGCGGGCACAGCACTTCTCTCTGTACTCCCGGCTCGAGCTCTTCGCCCCTTGCCACTGGAGATGCCGCAGGTGCGCTTTCAGTTCCCTGTGGCCCGCAGCATTAAATGAGACACGACTGGGTGGGACGCCAGAGGCCAGCCTGCGGGGCAGGACCCCCAACAGCATGGCCCCTGGCCATCCCACAGCCCACTGCCCCAGGTTCCAACACGGCGGGGGGAGCTGGGCCCCTCATTCAACCTCTCAGGGCTGAGCCTTGGGGTTTGCTCAACTGTGAAACAGAGAAAATACAACCTCCCTCCCTCCCAGTTTTCAGTGAGGATTCCATGGCAAAGCATAAACCTTATGGTGCAGAGGGGCTGGCTGCTAATTTTGTTCTTGGTTCATCCCTCGGTGCCCAAGGGTCATTAGCATAGCAAGCAAGAAGAGAGAGAGAAGAGGAAAGGAGAGAGAAGGGGCGTCCATTCTAACAGACCAGGCACAGCAAGACGCCTGATTCCTGCCTGGCCCAGCCCAGGCTGTTGCGGTCATTTAGAGAATGAACCAGCGGATGGAGGATGGAAGACCCTTCCCCTCTCTCTCTCTCCTCTCTTACTCTGCCTTTCACATAAACGAAATAAATCTTTTTTAAAAAATCAACTGATTCTGTGTTTTCACCATCCTATTTTATGGTTGTCAGTGTTCCCTCAGCTTCTGATTCCCCTAGACAACAGTCATAGTGCACCAGGACATCGAACTGGACCCCCGAAAGGGTCACTAATCAGAGCCTTCTTTTCTGAAATGTCTGTTGTCTAATTTTAGAAGGCGGGGTCAAGCCCAGGAAAGCAGGATAACATCAGATGGACTTCAAAAGTCGATGTCCAGGATTATTGTAGAACCAGTGCTGGAGCCAAACCCTCTCCCCAGCATCAGTGTTACCGTGTTCATACTCCAGGAGTCAGGGTTAAGGGACAGCAGACTAAGCCACCGCCTGAGAAGTCAGCATCCCATATGAGCGCTGGGTTCAAGTCCTGGCTGCTCCACGTCCCTCTAGCTCGCTGCTAAAGTGCCTGGGAAAGCAGCGGAGCTTGGCTCATGTCCTTGGGCCCCTGCCACCCATGTGAGAGACCCAGATGGAGTCCCTGGCTCCCGGCTTCAGCCTGGCCCAGTCCTGGTCATTGTGGCCATTTGGGGAGTTGAATCGGTGATGAACGATCTCTCTTTTTCTCTCTCTGTCCCTACTTCTGTGACACTTTGCCCTTTAAATAAATAAATAAACCTTTACAACTAATATTCAGAATGTCTCTGTCACTGAGAGCTCTTGAATCCCCAAAGAAAACTCCATCTTCCTCAGCGTCCTCCAGTGTCTAGTGGAGCACCGTTTACAGGGCTATTTAGAAAGTTCTGGAATAACCAGGGAGGCTGGAAAGCAGCACTGTCCCTCTGGTCAACCACAAAGTCTCCCTTGTTTCGCAAGCTTTGGATTGTCCAAAGTTTTATTTTATGTACGTGTTTTTCTTGGGAGACTCTGAAAGAACTCGGTCATTAGAAACAAATCCTATTCCACCTGCTTATCTTTTTAATCTCCCACGCTCCTCAGCCTTGATAAACAGGCACCACGGTGTTGCAAAGCGGCTCTGGCGACAGACACCACTGACCGTCGGTGCTCACCCTCGATAGCAGCTGGGGCAGCCGAGACCACAGAGAGCCCCCTGCCACGCACCAGTCAGCGAGCCAGTCGAGCAGGGTCAGCGTTTAACTGGGAAGTGAAGCTTCGCTCGAGTTATCCTCACCAAGGAGGCGAATGGGTAAGCAGACAACAGCAGACTTCTGGCAACAGGGGCAGCCCTGCCTCCCACCCCCGCGTCCTCGCCGTCCTTCAAGTTCAGTTCAATGGCAAGGACACTCTGCACCCACCCCAGGGCAGAGGCTCTTGGGGAGAGAGGAGTAACAAGAAAGCACCGTCAGCCCAGGACTAGCCGCTGCCAGCCCTGCCCAGGACACAGCCTACCGGATCCTCTCCTCCTCGATGTTCCGGACAGCCTGGTCGCGGTATAGGACCTGCAGGATGACCTCCCGTTCCAGCTCCTGCAGGGAGTTCAGATCCACTTCCTGGGCCATGTTCTCTGTTTCTGGGCCCCACGTTGGTCAGTGGCGTTTACAACATCGGCTGCGTGTTCCTCGAAAGAGCGCCCTCCCCTGTCTCAGGGGAGCCGGGGTTCGGCTTGTGTGCCTCTCCCCCTGTTTGACTATGTCATACCCTTTGGGAGAGAACCCCCCAGGGAAGCTGTCCTCTGCCGAGTCACCGTGCCACCTGCGCTGCCACGGCGGCCTCTGACATCCGCCCGAGACAAAGGCGTATCTCAGTTCTGAGGTTTGGCCGGAGATTGTTATAAATTATGCACAGCCCCGAGCAGTTGATTTCTGCAAAGCAGAAGCAATCCCCAGGCTCAAGGAAGTTGGTGAGGGCAATGAGAAGGGCGGTGAGGACCAGGAGGCACTGCACTTCCCCCAGTGGCCACGGGAAGCCCAGCTCTGCAAACGCCTGTAGAGAAGACAAAATGCTCCATGCAGGCGAAGCTCGGGGCTTCCTGCTCTGCTGATGACGTGCGATTTCAAATTCCACGGAGTCAGACCTCAAAGCCTCAACCTTCCCAACGTGAATCCTGTGGCTTCAGTGGCCAGAGGCACGCGGTCTATGGGTGGTCTGTATCAGCGTCATACATTAGGAGAAGCAATGTTCTCCAGCGCGAGCTATTATTTTTATGAACAACTTCAAATCTCAAAAAAAAAATTTTTTCCCTCTCTCTCTGTAATGCTTTTGAAATAAATAAATCTTTTAAGGTTAAAAAAAACCTCAAAAACACTGTAATCAATTAGGGACGAATGAAGTGGCATCCCCACAACTTCTATCGATCAATTATTTAGGATCTGCAGAAGTTTTTGAGAGCTGCGTCAACTCTCGTGTCTGTTTAATGCTCGCTGCAAGGTTCTGCCACGTCCTCTGATCCAGAGAATACAATGCCGCTTTGGTTCTCGGTCTTTGTGAATCCCCTAGGAATCGGGCATCCTTGCAGTAGAAGCTAACCTTCCCTTGGCTGGGTACACACAGCACACTAACTTAGCGTCCAGCGCACCCATGGGAGCTTAACAGAGCCAGAAGGCAACACTCCGAGCAAAGGTTCTTAACCCTTTGGCTTCCTCTGCCATAGTCCATTGCAGCCTAGGCATTTAAATGCATAAAATAAAATATATTGCATTACAGAAGAAGTTGGTTATGTGGAAATTTTTTTTTAAAGTTTATGTATTTATTGAAAGGCAGAGCAACAAAGAGAAAGACAGAGACAAAGACAGAGAGACAGAGAGAAAGAGGTCTTTATCTGCTGGCTCGCTCCCCAGTGCCTGCAACAGCCAGGGCTGAGCTAGGCTGAGCTAGGAGCCAAGAACTCCATCTAGTTTCCCATGTGGGTAGCAGTGCCCCAAGCACTTCAGTGAGCCTGCCATGGTGTGCATCAGCAGGAAGCTGGATGAGAGCAGAGGTGGGGCTTGAACCCAGGCACTCCCATATGGGATGTGGTTGTCCACGCAGTAACGGTTTTAACCCATTGCATCACAACACCCACCCCACATACAACAATATTTGTTAAATGATGGAGCCAAGGGGCTGGTGCTGTGGCACAGCAGGTAAAGACACCACTTGCAACACCAGCATCCTATATGGGCACTGGTTTGTGTCCCGGCTGCTCCACTTACAACCAGCTCCCTGTTAATGTGCCAGGGAAAGCAGCAGAGGCTGGTCCAAGTGGTTAGGGCCCTGCCACCCACATGGGTAGCTCCTGGCTTCGGCATGGCCTAGCCCTGGCCATTGCGTCCATCTAGGGATGGAAGATTGACTTCTCTCTCTCTCTCTCTCTCTCTCTCTCTCTCTCTCACTTTCTCTCTCTCTCTCTCCTACTCTGCAAGTCTGACTTTCAAAATAAATACATAAATCTTTTTAAAAAATTATGGGGCCGACACTGTTGCACAAGGTGTAAAACCACCGCTTTTGATGCCAGCATCCCATATCAGAGTGCTAGCTTGAGTCCTGGTTGCTTCACTTCCAATCCAGCGCCCTGCTACTGTGCCTGGAAAAGCAACCAAAAAATGGCCCAGATACTTGGGCCCCTGTCACCCACAAGGGAGACCCAGATGGAGCTCCTGGCTTCAGCCTGGCCCAGCCCTGGCCATGGTGGCCATTTGAGGAGTGAACCAGCAGATGGAAGATTCTCTCTCTCTCTGTCACTCTGCCTTTCAAACAAATTTTTTAAACGACAACATAGCAATATATAAGTTCATGGAGACATGAAGTCAGATCTGGCAGTGATGTGGCCACTGCGTAATGTCTAAGTTGTAATGAGCACATTGTGTAGAAGCATCTACAACATACAATGTAGCATGAAAACACGTGCGGTTTCAGTCTGGGGACAAGTCCCAAGTCCTGATGGTTCCACTGTGGTTTGTTGTCTCTTCAAAAAGTTTACAGAAAACGTGTATTACAGAGAATCTCTGATGGATTCAAAAGTTCTCTGCCCCAGACTTTGCAGGAAACTCAGCTTTTAACCCCATTTTCCCACAAACCTTGTGAAGCACCCTCATATGCACAATTTAAGGAAATACTAAATTAGGTTAAAGAGAATGAAGAAGAAGATGTAATTTTTTTTTCCCATCCAAGGTCCTGGGACTGCTGACTTAAGGGCTTCTACAAGACTTTGTCAGATTCTATTTTTTTTTTTTTTTTTGGACAGGCAGAGTGGACAGTGAGAGAGAGAGAGACAGAGAGAAAGGTCTTCCTTTGCCGTTGGTTCACCCCACAACGGCCGGCGCACCATGCTGATCCGATGGCAGGAGCCAGGTGCTTCTCCTGGTCTCCCATGGGGTGCAGGGCCCAAGCACTTGGGCCATCCTCCACTGCACTCCCTGGCCACAGCAGAGAGCTGGCCTGGAAGAGGGGCAACCGGGACAGAATCTGGTTCCCTGACCGGGACTAGAACCCGGGGTGCCAGCGCCACAGGCGGAGGATTAGCCTACTGAGCCGTGGCGCCAGCCATCAGTTTCTCTATTGTAAGATAGATTGTAACACTTACCCCAGTAGCAGAGGTCGCCGGCCAGGAGGACTCAGAGCCCGGGAAGGAAGCTGCTGGCCTCCAGTCTCCAACGCACACACAAGCACCTGCTCTCCGAAGACGCCCTAGCTGGACAGCAGGAAGGCACAGGCGGCTGGGACTCCGGGCTGTCACTCCGAGGGCTGGTGGATCACGGTGCCAGCAGGGGCAGAGCTACCTGCCTCCGGGGTGCTGGGTGTCCAGAGGACCAGACAGAACTAGCAGATCTTAGCTCCCTGAGGCTCTGAATCTCTGGAAAAGAGAAACGCAGCGGTAAAGAGGGGGTGGTGGGGGCTGTGGTGTGGTCTAGCAAGTAAAGTCACTGTCTGTGATGCCATTTCTCACGTGGGCGCTGGTTCAAGTCCCGGCTGCTCCCCTTCTGATCCAGCTCCCTGCTTGCGACCTGGGAAAGCAGTGGAAGATGGCTCAAGTCCTTGGGCCCCTGCACCTGCATGGAAGACCCAGAAGAAGCTCCTGGCTCCTGGCGTTAGCCTGGCCCAAGGCCAACTGTTTCAGCCATCTGGAGGGTGAACCAGCAGATGGAAAATCTCTCTCTTTGTCTCTCCCTCTCTCTGTGTAACTCTGATTTTCAAATAAATAAATAAATAAATCTTAAAAAAAAAAAAAGAAGAAGAAAACAAAACAGCCAGTGAAGAAACACTCCTGCAAACCCACCCCCTGCTGCTCTCGGATTTCTACTCGGGTCACAGCTATCTGGTTTGTCCGGTTCTCAAGTATTTTAAACAAAGGTTTTGCACTTGGCTCAAAACACCCGAGCTGTGCCCTGAGCGCCACGTGGCTGGTTCCGCTCCACTGCCTGTCAGTCCGGCAGAGCCGCGCTTGTCCTGTCTGCTCTGGGCGGGCACACGCCACTGGGAGCAGCACTTACTTCAGAGACACGGGGGCTAACGATCCTGAGAAAGCACTTCGCACTGCTCCCCCAAGCCCAGGCCTGCAGGCTCCCGGTCCAGGTGTTGGGAGGCGCCCTCCCCGGGGGAGCGGGAGCCCGTGCCATTCACCCCTACTGCATTACATGAACTTCACTTCCTTTTCCAGATCCGTCCATGAGTCACTCAGCCAATACCTGTTGGGCACCTTCCCAGTGCCAAGCACTATTTCAGGGCCGTGACCTGAGTATGTGGCTGGATGCAGCATGAGGCTCACTCAAAACGTTCGGGGAAGGATGCCACCGGAAGCTAGTTTCGGTGGACAAACATTTTGAAATCCTTGCAGCGTTTTTACATGGAATGCATTTTCCGTGAGGTTTTGGAAGGCGCCTCAAGTGATGCAGCTCACAGTGAGAGTCCACGGGGGACACGCACGGTGGGAGAGACCACAGCAGGGGTGCAGCGGGAACTGGGGGGGGACAGCAGGAAATGACTGTAGCAGGAAGTGGACTCGGGGTGGGGGGTAGCAAGTTGCTCCTGCCTCCAGCTTCCCGCCAACACCCCCTGGGAGGCAGCAGTGATGGTTCAAGCTGCTGGCTTCCTACTACCTACGTGGGGCACCCAGGTGGGGTTCCAGGCTCCTGGGTTTGGCCTGCTCCAGTCCTGCAGTTGCATGCACTCGAGTAGTGAATGAGCAGATAGAAGATCTCTCTCTCTCTCTCTCTCTCTCTCACAATCTGTTGTCCTGTGTTTCAGATAAATAAAAAAATAAGCTTTTTTTAAATTTTTTTTTAAGAAAAGGGATGATTTTCAGTTCGGAAAGATACCCTGTGGAATCTGAATCACCAGGCCACACACCAAGAGCAGCCTGCGTTTGTGGATGCGGGATTCAGCATGCTGAGTCCACGTAGGCAAACGCCTGGCTGCTTCATCATGTCGTCTACCACAGTTTGCATAGACAAGTCCACCTTGCGTTAGCGTAAGTTACTCTCCCTTTAGTTCTCTGTTTATCACAGCATTAACATTGTACCATCATGACAATTATTATATGTGCAGGTAGGTTAGATTACATATGAATTTTATTTCAGAGTAGTAAAAGGTAAGTTACAAAATATTTTCTATGAAGAGTGAGCATTGGGTCTCATGAGTTGAAGAGCCACTGCACGGGGGTCCACGCTGTAGCGTAGTGGACTTAGCCTCCATCGGCAGTGCTGGCGTCCTATATGGGTGCCAGTTCGTGACCTGACTGCTCCTCTTCCAATCCAACTCTCACCTAAGGCCTGGGAAAACAGTGGAAGATGGTCCACGTGCTTGGGCCCCTGCACCCCCATGGGAGACCCCAAGAAACTCCCAGGTCCTGGCTTTGGATGGGCGCAGCTCCGGCTGTTGTGGCCATTTGGGGAATGAATCAGTGGATGGAAGACTTCTCTCTCTGTCTCTCCTTCTCTCTGTCAGTAATTCTACCTACCTTTCAAAAAAGTAAGTAAAATCTTTTTTAAAAAAAGTGTAATTCTTTAAAAAAAAGAACCAATGCATTACATGATTCCATTATATCTAAGGTCAATTAAATTACCTAATTTTCTCATGGATTTTTCACATACTATTGAGTTTGAAGGAGAATGGGGCAGAGAACAGAGAGCTGGTGGGTGGTTGTTTTCAGTGGTGTTGGTTTGGGTTTGGGGCTTTGGTTGGTCAGATCAGTTGTTCAGGCAATGAATTCGGGTTTGCTCTGACTCCTGGTTATGACTGAGATTTGACTGGGGGTGGCCTAAAGTACCCCGGCTGCAGCCTCCCCTCTCCTAAACAAGCTCTGCCGCCTGCTGCCTGTGACGTCCACCACGCTGGGACTGGTTCTCGTATAGGCTTCGTGTCACCTGCCAACTTGGAGATTCCCTTCTGTGTTCCACCTTGCGAATCACTCCAGCAGTTCCTCGCTGAGTCTGTTTCCCCAAGACAAGATGCCCTTATGTGACAATGTATGTTTTAAAGCTTTGGTGTTTTTGTTTTTGAGTAAATTTCTCCCCAGCTAATACTGGCTTTTAGGGCAGCAGGTGGAATTCATGAGCGAGCTGAACGGACCCAAGGCAAGAAGCAAGAGCATGAGCTATGACTGTTCACGCCCCAGTACTGTGAATCCAGACAGAGCAGGCTTCCACACAGTCTCTTCCTGCCCACCCATGCAGCGGGAAATCAAAACCCCCATTGAGTTGAAACATGGGTAAACCAAGCATATGTCTCTCGAATGCTTGTAATTTGTGTGATGTTTTAGAAGGGAACACAGCAGGTAAATGCATTATGTGAGGGGCCGGTGCTGTGGTGCAGTAGGTTAAGCCTCCCCCTGTGGTGCCGGTGCGTGTCCTGGCTGCTCCTTTTCTGATCCAGCTCTCTGCTATGGCCTGGAAAAGCAGTAGAAGATGGTCCAAGTCCCTGGGCCCCTGCACCTGCGTGGGAGACCTGGAAGAAGCTCCTGGCTCTTGGCTTTGGGTGGGCTCAGCTCTGGCTGTTGCAGCCACCTGGGGAGTGAATCAGCAGATGGAAAACCTTTCTGTCTCTCTTCTCTGTCAGTAACTCTACCTCGCAAATAAATAAAAATTTTTACAAAAAAGGATTCTATGAAGGTTCACTTGTGTGTTTCCTACACTGTTCTCCGTCTCACCCCACAATGGCAGGCATGCACATCACAGCCCTCAGAGGTGACAGAGTGAGTGTGAGGATGACATTCTTCACACGCACATACACGCTGGGCGGCGTGGAGGACTGATAGGGCCCAGAGTGGGTTGTACCCAGGCGCCATTGGCAGCGTGGCTGAACGGACAGAGGAAGAGGAAAGTGGGTGGCAGGAGGGAGCCAGAAGTCCCCGCTTCCATCCCCCGGGGAAGCAGCCCCAGTTCGCCATCCTGCAGACAAACTGCAGCTCCAGCTGGCTGCTCTGACGCCCTGACCCGCCTCTCCCCGCCTCCCTCTCCCTCCGCAGCTCCAGCTCCCACACTGAGCGCATCCACTACTCCCTCAGCACATCACACAGTCTTCCATGACCACGCATCTGCCCCTGCTCTTCCTGGGGCCCAGCCAGATCCCACTGACGCTGGGCAACCAACAGGTCAGTCAGGAGGGCTGGGCTCGGGGCCTGGCCACCCGGTGAGTAGCTACGCTCTGCCACTTAACTAGGTGTTGGACAAGGATCCCAAGCCCTTTGAGACTTAACAGAAGGCAGAGAGAAGCCCAGCACCCACTTCGTGGAGCTGCTGTGATGACTAAATGTGCTGATTCACCCAAAGGACTGGGTGCTCGGTGCTGAGCACTAAGGACTCAGTGACTGTCGGACGGCAGCCATTGGAGGAGCATCACGATTATTCTTGTCAATGCTGAAGGGCCCGGTCAACAGCTCACTAATTCCAGAACCTTCTCCTTACTTACTACCAAAGTCAGCTAGCCTTCCATCTTTACTCCCTTGCACTTGGCATATTGCTCTGTGCTGACCTGACTTGATTCTGCCTTGTGTCTGAGTCGATGTCTCCCTGCCAGGGGTGGCATGGGCTATCAGCAACTCCCACCTGGAAGGGAGGAAGCCATGGCTACTGTGACGTGTAGGTTTACCCACCTAATGCGGGAAGCCATGACTACTGAGATGTGTAGGTTTACCCACCTAATGCGGGAAGCCATGACTACTGTGATGTATAGATTGACCCACCTAATGCAGAGCCATGACTACTGAGATGTGTAGGTTTACCCACCAATTCAATAGGACAGGAAGCATGGGCAGGGGGCGTCAGCCTTCCGAAATCTGAAAAGCACAGGGCAACCTGAGTCATTTCAGAATTCGAAAAGAACACTAGGAACTACTGCTCTGGGGCAATCTCACGCAGACTTCACCACGTCATAGCTTGAATAATGAAATCTCCCAGATCCTTTTTCTATTATCTAGTCCAGTCACTCCCTCTCTCACTCAACACACTTCTAAATTTTGTTTATTGCATCCAAGCCATGGTGTCAGCAGGCTCCGCCCACCCACATGGAGCTTTGCCATAATCCACTTGTCAGTCTGATTCTATTTAACAATTAAAAAATAAATAAATCCTGTACCGCAGCACCACGTGGGAGGAACATGTGTCCACCAGCCACCGAGAGAAGCTCCCCACACAAACCATCCCACATCAGCATTGCTTTTGGAATTAGCTAGCCTGGGAACCAGCCCTGGTTCCTGCACATGGCCACATGTTCTTGGGCCAGTGGCACAACCTCTGGGAGACTCACCAGCCTCCTCCACGCAATGCAGAAAATCATCCCACTTCACCAGCTTGTTTCAGGAACCAAGCTCGTCATCCGAGTGCAGCCCCAGCACTGGAGGAGGGTGAGTTCTGTGTTCCCTCCACTGCCCCCTGCCCTGCCCCTCACAAGGGCCAAGCATTGGGAAACTGAGTCATTCTCTGGATTGGTGGAGACTCAGGCATCAGTGGGGAGTCCTACGGCCAAGGCATGGAAACCCCATCCCCCATGGGGATATGTCCTGGGATGCCTGAAATTTTGGATAGAATTGTACCTTAATTAGCACGTTCTTTGCTATTCATATATGCCTACGATAAAGTGCAACTGATAAATTAGGAACCGTAAGAGATTAACCACACTGACAGCAAAGTAGAAGAATTCTAACAACATATTGCAGTAAAAGTTCTTGAAAATTTAGGTGTTATTTACTTCTGGAACTTTCCATGTAATATTTTCAGGCCACAGTTGGCAGCTGGTAATGGAAATGGTGGAAAGCGAGATGGCGGGTAGAGAGGACTGCTGACTCCCGCATTCTCCCCCCAGGTCTCTCTCCAGTCGTGCCACGTCCAGGTGGGCGTTGGGCATCCAGACAGACATAGGGGGCCACGGTGCCCTATGCATCAACTGCGCGACAGCACCTTTAGTAATCGTCAGGTGTCAAGCACCTGGTCCTGAGGGCATGAAAACCAGCGAGACTTCACAGCCAAGGCGTGCACAATCCAGCCGAAAATGCGCGCGCAGACAACAGCATCACAGCTTGCTAGGATGCACCTAACCCAAGGTCTACAGAAAAGGAGGAGGCTCAGCGGAAGGTGTGGTCTGCTCCACGTGGAGAGGGCGGAAAGGGCTCCCAGGGGAGACACCTGCAGGAGAGCTTGGCCAGCGATGGCAACATGTAGTCCTGGGCTGGAAGTTGGAAACAATGCTTGCCCGCCCTCCTCAGCCTAAAGCAAAACTTGACCTTGGCTTGTAGATCTGGCCAGTGGGAAAAGTGCAAGAAATGCCAGGCTGAGGGAGAGGAGACACAGGAGGATGGGAGCAGAGACATTCCTTATTTGTAGGCTACTTCTTCCACTCAGTTATTGATGAATTAAATGCTAAAGATTTTGCATTTTTTGGTGCACAAAAATTCATGCATACGCTGGGGTCTTCAGAAAGGTCATGGGAGATATACATTAGGGAAAAGCTATGCCCGCAGGGCAGCATCACCCACGTTTGTGGTGGCACTGTGCCAGGCAGCCCACTACCCTCCTGTCAGTCGTATACAAGTCAGCACACAGCACATAATCCTTAACAACGATAACAAGTGCTTCGCTTTCCAGGCTTTGTCACATCTTAGAGGGCACTCCTTCTGCTTGTAGAAACAGCACCCAGAACAGCCGGCCACGCTTTGCTGTCGGTGGCTTCCCACACCCGTGCTTACTGCACTGGTCGCATCAAGAGAGTGCGTCCAGTGATGGACCGTGAGGGCACTCTGCGACACTGCACGACAATGAGCCAGCCAGGTTCGTGTTTCTCAGCATCTGCCCCCACTGTCAAGGGACACACAGCTATCACCCCTGGGCAGCCCCTATTAGATCAAAGGAAACCAGCTTTCACCATCTCGCTGAGACAGAGGGGAAGAAATGACGCAGGGCAGGGACGGCCACAGACCGTGACTGTCGTCACCACGGGGGGCTCAAGGGAAACTGCTAGCCACACTCTCACGGTGGCGGGGTGGGGGGAGGGAGGAGGCACAGCTCATTTCAGGGCCCCGCTCCACGCCCCTGCTACTTTACCACAGCTGTTTCCTCCGGCAGGCTGAGTTTCAGCCTGTAGCCCGGGGCTCTCTGCTGCCTATGCAGGGAAACACGTGCCTGGCCACACGGACCTTGAAGTTTTACCTAACCAAGTACCTGCGCTCCATACCTGGCTCTGGCTCCTGACAGTGCTGACCCTGGAAGGTCAGGTTCCTGCAATCCCTGTGGGAGGACCTGGTTGCAGGCAATCAGGGAGTGAACAAACGAATTGGAGCACCATTTCTCTCTCCCTCTCTCTCCCTCTCTCCCTTTCTCCTTCTCTCCCTCTCTCCCGTCTCTCAAATTAAAAAGAAGAGCAGGAAATTTTTACTGCTACTTTCATTACTATTTCACCTGTAGATTCTTCTTCTTTCTTTTTTTTTTAAAAGTATTTATTTATTTCAAAGGTGGAGTTACAGAGAGGGAGAGGCAGGGGAAGAGAGAGAAGTCCTCCATCTGCTGCTTCACTCCCTAAATGGCGACAATGGCCAGGGCTGGCCCTGCCCAAAGCCAGGAAGCAGGAACTCCATCCAGGTCTCCCACTTGGGTACAAGGGCTCAAGCACTTGGGCCATCTTCTGCTGCTTTCCCAGGGGCATTAGCAAGGAGCCGGATCATAAGTGGAGCAGGGCCTGGCGCTGTGGCTTAGCAGGTGAGGCCGCAGCCTGCATCCTATATGGGCACTTGTTCAAATCCCGGTTGTTCCTCTTCTGATCCAGCTCTCTGCTTTGGCCTGGGGAAGCAATGGAAGATGGTCCAAGTGCTTGGGACTTTGCACCTGCATGGGAGTTCCTGGCTTCAGATCGGCTCAGCTCTGGCCTTTGGGGCCATTTGGGGTGTGAGCCAGTGGATGGAAGATTTCTCTCTCTTTCTCTGCCTCTACCTCTCTGTAACTCTTTCAAAAAAAATAAAATAAATATTAAAAGAAGAAGAAGAGGAGGAGGAGCAGGAGGACTTGAACCAGTGACCATTTGGGACTCTGAAGCTGCAGCTGTGGCTTAACTCACGGCACCACAGCACCGGCCCCCTATAGATTTCTTTACAAAAGCTCTGACAGTAGCAGAGAGGATGAGCACTCTACCATCTTAAAAAATCACCCCAAGGAGCAGGCCTCCAGCCAGCAGCTAGACGCTGGTATGTGTCTCATGTTGAGAAGGCTGTGTTCTATCCTGGCTCTGACTCCTGGTTTCAGCTTCCTGTTAATGCAGACCCTGGGGGCAGTGATGACGGCTCAGTGGCTGGATCCCTGCACTCATGTGGGAGACCCAGACTGAGCTGCCGGCTTCTGGCTTCAGGCTGGCCCCGCCTCAGCAGTTATGGACATTTGGGGAGTGAACCAGGGCAGGGGAGCACTTGCTCTTGCTCTCTCTCTCTCTCTCTCTTTCTTTCTCTCTCTCTCTCTCTCTCTACACACATTTAAAAACTTTTTTTAGGAGCTGGCACTATAGCATAGTAGGTTAAGCCTCCACCTGCTGTGCCAGCATCCCACATAGGTAGGGAGTCCTGGCTGCTCCACTTCCTGTCCAGCTCTCTGCTATGGCCTGGGGAATCAGCAGAAGATGGCCAAGTGCTTGGGCCCCTGCACCCACGTGGGAGGCCCAGAAGAAGCTCCTGGCTCCTGGCTTTGGATTGGCCCAGCCCCGGCCATTGCGGCCTTTCGGGGAGTGAACCAGCGGATGTCTCTCCCTCTATGTCTGTAACTCTTCCCCTTCAAATAAAAATAAATCTTTAAAAACTTTTTAAAAAAATTCAAACCCTATAGCTTTTAGATAGTATTTTTCCATTTTTTTAACTAACTTTGAAGTTACTCCTTCCATACCATTAAAATCATTATAATCCCACATTTTAAATGTGTGTTACTCAATAAAACTGAATTCAGCCTTCATCTAATTTATCATTTGCTTTTGTTGCCCGTCTTTTTAATGTCATCAGTTTAAGAGGTGACAATAACCAACCATCTCCACCATCCTGCCCCAGGACCGCCTCTTCCGGGGGCTGGGCCACCTCCTACCTTTGCACCTGCTTCAGGGATCCTCTCTGGAGATAAGGAAGTCCCTTCTCGTAGCTGGAGGAAGAACTGACCCACTTCCCTTTCCTTCCTGCTGGCCCCAGGCCGCGCTGTGTGGCCAGCCCTGCCACTAGGCTGCTCTACCTCCCCCCCCCCCAGGGGCGAAACCACCAGCACCACACGGGGGTGTATCAGCTCTAGAGCTGGAGGAGAGACCACACAACGTGTGCCCCTCCCCAGGAGAGCCCCTGGGGGGACCTGACTTCAGATATTCCAGTGGTCTCCATTGCCAGGGGCTTCACCCCGACCTCAGGCGTAAACGGACTCCCCACATCTCCAGTCACCACATCTGCTGGCCCAGGAAGGCAGAAACAGCTTGCCAAGGGGCCCCAGACTGAGCGCACCGCTATTAAGAGACAGAATGAAGCGCTTTCTGCCCCACTTCCACTCACTCTCTACCCTGCCCGGGCACACTTTCGTGCCCTTATGCTTTGTATAATGGAATCCTTTGCTTTTCACTCTTTCCTGTCTGGCTCCTTCTGTTCCGCACTGAGTGGGGAGGCAGCCTTCCCTTCGCATGTGGCCGTCTTTTGCCCACTCTCACAGATGCGTTTCACAGTACAGACGTAGAGAAAGCATTCACTTCTGGCAGGGGTAACGAGCGTCTGTGTTATCCGTAATTTTTTCTGCCATGATGAATGTTACGACAAACATCTTCAAAACATCTCTCGGGTAAATATTTGCACAGGTTTCTGTTGAATGAGCGCCCAGGAGTCGGGATGCCGGGATCGAGGTCAGGAACAGGATCCGCTGTAGCAGAATCTGGCCACGTCCTGTGCCCGTAGATGCTCCTACCAGCACCGTGGTCTGACTGCTTCACATCCTCGCCCGCCCACATGATGCCGCCTGCCTCTCACTGTGCCTGCCCGGCTGCGTGTGTCGAGGTCTCACAGCGGGATCGTGATGCTCTGTGTAGCTGAGAGGTTCGAGCTCCTGACTCCAGCTTCTGGCTACAGCAGACCCTGGGAGGTAGTGGTGGCCCAAGTGAATGGGTGCTGGGTGCTTGTCACCCACCTGGGACACCTGCCTTGTGTTCCCAGCGCCTGGCCGTGCCCCAGCCCCACTGCCAGCCATGGAGGCATTTGGGAAGTGAACTAGAGGATAAGAGCTCTGTTCTCTCTCTGTCTCACTCATGAAAATAAAAACAGTTAAAAACTAAAAGTTAATGTTTACTGGATTCACAGTTGACCATATTGCTTCAAAATAAACACACGTTTGGAATGCAAAGAGAATTGTTCCTGCTGGGTGTGGGGAGGGCATGAAGAAGTTTGGAGATCACTGGCCTCGGGCTGAAAGGACACAGATGCAGGAGTTGGCAGGACTGAACGCAGGTGGGTGCTGAAATGGATGGGTATAAATTACAGCAAATTGGAAAGCAAAGTAGGCGACACAGGGCTGGTCAGGGGGTGAGGTCAGATCGGCAGAGGGGGTGGAGGGGTGGCTGAGCTGGGGAACAGGACAGGAGCCAGACTCACAGGATGAACATGGCAATGAAGCCACCACAGAAACCTGCAGCAGGCTGTGTGTGTTTGGTGGGGCAACTTCACCCTTGAGTGCCCCTGCCCTGGAAACCCAGAGGCGGCCAAACACTAGTCCTGGGTAAAATGAGTACAGAAGTGATGTACACCGGAACTCAGGCCAGCGCTCTGTCCCTGTGCCTCAATGACTCCAGAGAGGGCTGCCCCATCAGTATAGAAGCCATGAGTCGGTGGGACCAGCATTGTGGTGCAGAAGGTTAAGCCACCCCACCTGTAATGTCATCATCCCATAGAGGTGCTGGTTCGAGTCCCGGCTGCTCCACTTCCCATCCAGTACCCTGCTGTTGTGCCTGGGAAAGCAGCAGAGGATGGCCCAAGCACTTGAGCCCCGCCACTGGATGGAGTTGCTAGATTCTGACTTCCAGCTGATCCAGCCCCAACAATTGCAGCCATTTGGGAAATGAACCTGCAGGTGGAAGATCTCTTTCTCTCTCCCTCTCTCTCTCTGCCTTTCAAATAAAGAATTTTTTTTCAAAGAAGACATGGGTTGTATAACATGAGTGACAAGCAGGTCTTTGTTGTCATCAACCACCGGAAGTCGACGTTTATCAGCAGGCCACACCTATCCACCTAGCCTGACTGCTGTGCTGTGTGTTTTTCATATACACATAATTGACAACTAAGCATGATATCAACCAGTCTAAACACAAAGCCAGCTGGAGCCCTTGCTGTGCTGAGAGCCATACATTAGCAACTGGACTTGGGGATGGGGTCCAAGGAAGGGGCCATGGTAGTCATAGCAACAGCTCTTTCCAGTTGGCATGGAGATATTCCAACACAACGGTGCCCCTGCTTCCTAGCTCACTGGAGGGCTGACCTAAATATAGGCACATCTTAGCTAATCTCTTTAGCACACGATTTCTTGGCACAGGACTCTCACTTCAGATAAGTGTCAGCCAGGAACTTCTTTTCCATTACGTTACATTCATTGGACTTGAGTGTTTTGACATTGCCGCCATTGTCATTGTCATCTTCTTCTATTAGGATTATCATTGTTGTTATTGTTGACTTAGCATGACCCCATGTGACATCCCAGTAACACACTCCTAGACACAGTGAAAGGAGGGAAAAATCTCAAGTAGCCACGGAATGGGATTTGGGCTGTGAACGGGCTGCAGACTCTGGGACGCCACTGGGAGACATCATTGCAATCATGCGCTGGTTGCTAGGATTCTCAGGCCCATGCTTGATAAAGAAAGGCTGCGTGATTCCGGTCCCAGGTTCGACAGAGTGTGCAGTTAGACTTGACTGGAACAGAGAAAGGTGGCACGCTGCATCTGCTAACCTACGACTAATGCCCAAATTCAAAAGCAAACCCAGGCTTCACACCCCTGAGTTACTGCAGAAAACCGAATGTTATTTTGAACATAGAGATGCCCGCGCAGCTATGAGTCAGTGTGCCCGTGCCCCAGCGCCTCTGAGGGATCTGAATTCTTGGCGGGAGGGAGGCGCTGGAAATGGTAGCTATGACCTGCCAACCGCCACAATGACTTCAAAGTCCTTCACCCTGTGACCAAACACCACTGGGCAGAATACCACACCATGCCCCCAAGTTCTCCCAAGTACCACACAACCCCCAAGCCTAGAGATTCAAGCCCTCTGAATTACAGGAACCAGTTTTTAAACAAAAAACTATCCCAAAGACCAGCGTTGTGGTGCAGTGAATTTTGCTGCTCCTACGGGAGCATTGCTTAGCGTCCTGGCTGCCCTCCTCCTGATCCAGCTCCTTGCTCAGGCACCTCGGAAGACAACGGAAGATGGCTCAAGAACCCGGGCCCCTGACACCCACTGGAGAGGTTCAAGTGCAGTTCCTGGCTCCTGACTTCAGCCTGATCCAGCCCCGGCTGCTGCAGGCATCTGGAGGAGCAAACCAGTGGATGCAAGATTCTCTCCCTCTCTGCCTTTCAAATCAATAAATACATCTTTGAGAGAGGAAAAACAAAAGACCATGTCTTAGAGACTTCGTAGCCCCCACCGAGCTCAGAGCCTGACACTGAGCGAGTGCTGGATATACAGTTGTTGGCTGAGCGAACAGATCAACACAAGAACTCATCCACTTGTTGGGCACGCTCAAAATGCCACCTCCCATGATCACCTGATAAATGTCTCTTGATGGCTGCAATTGGAGAGTGGTATCCAACACGCAGGAGCTGAGTCACGCACAATATTTTTACATTTCCGGCTGATTTGCATGCATGCGACTCATTCTCTTTAGATCTAAACTGCACTGCCATTTAGGAGGCTCACTGGAGTTAGCAAGTTTCTAAGGGGCAGTGGAGCAAATTCACTCCCTTCAGTGACATGTCCCGTGAAAACCTGTGTATTCTTGCCTTGCACATAGTTCTAAGACATTGAATTAGTGGGACTGCAGGTCCACCCCAAAGAAGCAGAAGGAAACAAGAGTTATAAAGCCTGGGGGCTGGCACCGTGGCTCCCTTGGTTAATCCTCCGCCTGCGGCACCGGCATCCCATATGGGCACCAGGTTGTAGTCCTAGTTGCTCCTCTTCCAGTCCAGCTCTCTGCTGCGCCCCGGGAGTGCAGTGGAGGATGGCCCAAGTGCCTGCACCTGTATGGGAGACCTGGAAGAAGCTCCTGGCTCCTGGCTTTGGATCGACGCAGCGTCAGCCGTGGCAGCCATTTGGGGAGTGAACCAACAGAAGGAAGACCTTTCTCTCTGTCTCCCTCTCTCACTGTCTAACTCTGTCAAATAATAATAATAAAAAAAGCCTGGGGGCTGGTGCCCTGGCATAGCAGGTGAAGCTGCTGTCTGCAGTGCCTGCATCCCATATGGGTACTGAGTCCTGGATGCTAAACTTCCACTCCAGCTCCCTCCCCGCTAATGGCCTGGGAAAGCGTAGAAGATGGCCCAAGTCCTTGGGCCCCACACCCATGTGGGAGACTTGGAAGAAGCTCCTGGCTCCTGGCTTCAGATCAGCCCAGCTCTCGCTGTTGCGGTCATTTGGGGAGTGAACCAGCGGATGGAAGACCTCTCTCTCTCTCTCCCCCCCTCCACCCCACTCCACTGTAACTCTGCCTTTCAGAAAAATAAATAAATATAGTTTTAAAAAGCTTATTTGGCTCAGGGCCACAGAGGGTAGAAGACAGGGAAAGGATAGGCGGAGGACAGCTAAGTGGTCTCAGGTGAGGCTGGCAATGGCAGGAGGTCACACAGCAACATCAGAGTCACACGTGCACTGAGGGGCAAGAATGACACACTGACCGGGCGAGTCGAAGCCAGGGAATAAGAAGGGGCCTGAAAACCTAAGTCAAGTTCAGAAGTGGAGGTGCAGCAGAGCAGGTGCTGCAGAACCACCGTCTGCCTGGTGCCTCTCCTTGGTCAGGTGCAGCATCCAGGACAGAGCGCCCCGGGCCGGTCACTGCTCTGTCCTCTCAGCAGCTCTCTGTGGCCCACAAGGGGGCAGGCAACTGCCATGTCCCCCACTCCCCAGTTCTCTCTATTCAGATCTGAGGCAAGGCTAACACCTATGGGTATGGGGATGCATGGATTCATTAAGTAAATGATGTATCTGATGAATTCAAAAGGGAGAGGGAGAGGGAGAGAGAGAGAGAGAGAGCGAGCGAGCGAGCTGTCTTATGCTGGTTTACTCCCCCCAATGCTTGCAACAGCACCCAGGTCTCCCACACAGGTGGCAGGGATCAAGGACTTGGGCCATCCTCTGCTGCTTTCCCAGGCACATCAGCAGGGAGCTGGATTGGAAGTCGAGCAGCCGGGACTGGAACTGACGCCTGATATGTGCTGCTAGGGTCCCAGGCAGCAGGTTCACCTGCCATTCAGCAGAGTTTGATGGCATGAGCGGAAGGGGATCCATCTAGAACTTATGCGCTAGATGGAGAGACCATAAACACAAACTTCCAAGGCGAGAAAGGCGCAGAGGGTGGAGGAGAGGAGGAGGTGGTATCAGAGAAGGCCTCCTACAGAGGGGATTTTAGAGCGAGGATGGGTTCAAGTCTATTCACCTGTGGTCTGACAACAGCGGGGCACAGACTCACAGCAAAGCCAACAGGGGATTGGAGGGGTTAGGCTCCCTCCCAGGGCCTCTACTAAGACCCTGAGGACAGCCCAGCTGGTCGCAGCAGGGTGTGACCCCCGCTGAGAGACACCAACCTGGAGGCGGGGCTGCTGAGTGGGGTCTGCACTTGCCTGGGCTCCTCACGGTCAGCTGGTTCCGGGGCTGGGCTCTGAAGTGACCGCTCGACTTCAAGGGCTCGGTGGAATCAGAAAAAGCGACCCCAGAGCCACAGTTCTGCGCACCCGCAGACAGGTGCACCGGCTGCACGAGCAGGTCCCAGAGAGGCCCTGGGGTGTGCAGCGCTGGTCTGTGGGTCCGCTGCTAAGGCAGCCCGGAAGGGCGCGGTCTGGCACACTTTTCGCACCCAGGTTTTTTTTTTTTTCTTTTAATGGTGCTTAAAAAGGAGAAATTCTCATTTACCGTATATATGAGAAACTTGCCTCTCCAAGGGAAATTTTGTTCAGGGGCTCAGGCGCCTGGCCCCAGCCACTCCGGCGCGTGCCGCCTTCAGTCGCGGGAATCACCACCGCCTCGAGCGCTGGAAAGACCGCCGGACTCGGAGTCCGCCGTCGCGGCGACTGTGGCGGCGGGGACTCGGCGGGCGACCGAGCAGCGGGACGGTGGGCGTGGCCCGCGGCTGGGGGCGTGGCCGATTGCGGCCGCGGGGACTCGGCGAGCGACGGAGGAGCGGGACGGTGGGCGTGGCCTGCGGGTGGGGGCGTGGCCGGATCTTGGGGCGTGGCGCGCGGGGGAGGAACACGGGGGGCGGCTTGCCGTGGGTGGGCGGGGCCTGCGTACGCCTGCGCAGTCCGCTCTACTCAGGGAGGCGGAGGCGACGAGCCGGAGGGAAGATGGAAGACTACCAGGGTGCTGAGGAGGTAACCGCCCGGTCGGTGACGGCAGGGTGGAGGAGAGTCCGGGCGCGGGTGGGGCCTGGCTGCCCTCTTCCGCGCCGGCTGGCCCGCCGTTGTCCGCGGCTCCAGCTAACGGGCGGCGGCGCGGGGCGCTGCCCGGTGTCCCCGGCGCGGCAGGGCGGGCCCCGGGCCTCGGGGCGGCCGCCTGCTTCCCGTGCAGGCTGCCCCCGGAGTCCTCGGAGCGCAGGCCCGGGGCATGACGTGACCCCAGCCCCGGCCCGGAGAGGCGCGCGCGGGGCCGGGGCCCGAACCGGGCGGGCTGCGGCGCGGCGGCGCTGGGGGCAGCGCCCGCCTTTGTGTGCGAGCGCCGCGGCCGTGGCCGTGGGTTTGAGCCCAGCGGAGGGGCTGCTCGTGGGGGCGCCCGCAGGCGGACGCCGGCCGCGGGGAGCAGCCCCTGGGTGGGGTTCCGAGCAGGTGCTGCGCGCCGTGGGCAGAGAGGCGAGGCCGGACGCCTCGACGGGCTTGGAAATTGAGCTGGAATGTTCCGAGGGGGCGAACAGCAGGGCCTGACGGACGCACGGGGCGGAGGGGGGGGGTTCCGGTTTGCACTTTGCCTGGCAGGGTCGCAAAGGCAGCCTGTGGCTGGGCAGCAGGGGAGTCACTGGGAGAGGGGCTCAGGGGCTCCCCGGGGGGCGGTGACATGCTGCAGTGGGCGCGACGCTCTGTCCTGCGCACACCTGCCAGGTGTGAATCCGCCTTTCAAACGCGAGGGACCCCCCAGTCCCACCGGCCCCCCGGTCCCTCGCCTAAGACCCGCGTACAGGGTCGCTTCGTGTGGTTGTGTTCTCAACTCGTGGTTTCGCCTGCTTGCGGAAGCCGGGACCGCCTGGCGCGCCCACGGCCACTCTGCTTTCTACTAAGTACCTTAGAATGTCCCTTAGCCCCCTCCCCGCCTTCACCATACGGACGTTATTCACGGGCTCTCCGTTGTGGGTTAGGGTCGCTGCAGTCACGTGGAAGGGTCCTCTCAACCCCCTGGGTCGCTGGAATCGCTCAGAGGCTGCAAGTGGTGGTTACATGGCTGGATTGGCTTTGTCCGTGTCCAGTGCAGCAGTGACACGGCTTTGGGCCAGCAGCTGTTGGTCCTCCTGGCAGGAGAGGTCTTCTGGGACGGGGCAGGGGGAGAACTCGCTGTGCAAGCTGGGCGCTCTCTGCCTTTCTCCCCTGGGGTGCTGGCGGCGGGTCCCCCGGGATTCCCCCCCCCAGCAGGTGCGCACTCCGCCCACCTCCCACCAGCTGGGGGTTGGTCCTCACGTAGGTCAGCGTTGAGAAAATAATTACCTGGAGCCAGCACGAAAAAAATGTTTGTTTCTAAGATCTGTTTATTTAGGGGCCGGCACCGTGGCTCACTTGGTTAATCCTCTGCCTGCGGTGCCGGCATCCCATATGGGCGCCGGATTCTGTCTCGGTTGCTCCTCTTCCAGTCCAGCTCTCTGCTGTGGCCCGGGAGTGCAGTGGAGGATGGCCCAGGTGCTTGGGCCCTGCACCCCATGGGAGACCAGGAAAAGCACCTGGCACCTGGCTTCGGATCAGCGCGGCGTGCCAGCTGTGGCGGCCATTTGGAGGGTGAACCAACGGAAGGAAGACCTTTCTCTCTGTCTCTCTCCCTTATTGTCTAACTCTGCCTTTCAAATAAATAAATAAATAAATAAAGATTTGTTTATTTAAAAGGCAGTTAGACAAAGAGATCTTCCACCCACTGGCTCATTCCCCAAAGGGCGGCAGGGCCCAGGAACACCATCCTGGTCTCCCAAACAGAGGTCCTGGGCCCTCCTCTGCTGCTTTCCCCGGGCCATCAGCAGGGAGCCACGGAGGCAGGAGCCGGGGCTCGAGCTGGCGCAGGTGGTGGGTTAAACGGCTGGGCCACGCCGCCGACCCCCAGCCTTGCTGACTGTGACGGCTTAGGTTGGGTTTCAGTCCCCTGGATCCGTTCTCCTTAGGGAAGAGAGAACTCCACCTGCACCCGGACTTGTGGCGCAGCCTCCGTTCACTTACAGGGGACACCAGCAGTGCTCCTAACAGTAGAGGCGGGAGCGGGGCCTGAATTCTGGTTGAAAGTGACGCTTGGATTTGACAAGGTGAAAATGAAACAGAAAACCTCTACGTCGCAGACAGGGTTTCTGGTTCCTGGCTCTGCCCCACTCGCTCTGGTCCTCAGGGGCTGCTGGGCCCACCTCTCCCACGGCGCCAAGCCCGCTGAGAGGACGCCCCAGCTGTTCATAAAGCAGGCGGGCTGTCAGCGCGCTGGGAACAGGCCTTTGCGATGAGCCCCTCTGAACTGAGTTTTCTGCCCACAGACCGCCTTCGTCGTCGATGAAGTGAGCAACATCGTGAAAGAGGTAAGGAGCGCTCCGCCCTGTGCCCGAGTCCCGCCTCGGGCTGCGAGGGTGTTCACGGAGCCAGCGGAGGGCGACCCCGGGCGAGGTCAGCTGTGCGCGTCCACCTGGCGGGGCGTTTGACACACAGAGCGCTCCACTGCGTGTTCCCAGGGCTTGACCCTGACCTTTCAACAGAAATCTCGGGCCCCACGAGTCAGCGTTTCCAGTGTCCGGTGGAGGACACGCGGAGGCAAAGACCGCCAGCCCACGGGCGTTCAGGGCTGCTCCGTGGCTTCTCCCACCACCAACTCGAGTTACTGTTGGAATGTGTGGGTCACCGGCTTCAGCATCCCAGGAGGACAACGAGACAAGGGCAGGCACCGAGGGAGCCGGCCAGGGCCGGGGGGAGCCGAGCAGACCGGGGCCGTGCTCCTGCAGCGCACGCAGTGCTGGGGGGAGACCACACGCCGGTCAGAGCATCGCAGGGGAAGACAGAGCTCCCACGTGCTACGAGCGGGTGCCGAGAGCAGGGAAAGTGGACTGACGTGCGCGCATGCGCGCAGGGACTGTCCTGAGCCGAAGTCTGGAAGGGCAGGGTGAGTGAGAAGAGGTTCCGACCTGGGCACGTGCAGAGGCCCTGGGGCGTGTGAGGCCAGGGAAGGAGGCAGGTGGGGCTGAGAGGTAGTGGGCAGTATGGATGCCTCCCTGCCGGGGTGAGACAGCGCAGACACCGAAGCCGGTGGCCAGGTCATCGGATGATTGAATTTAAGGCACCATTTGAGGTCCTGTTTGTTCCTTGGAATTGAATTTCATGCAGATTACTTCCATGTAAATCTCTGACTGCTGTGAGGCCCGCGGCCTGTTTTTTGTGAGCAGTATCTAAAGCAGAATTCTCGGTTCAGCACCCGTGAGTTCCTGTCGCTCTGCGGGGGCTGTGACACTGTGTGTGCACACAGTAGGGAGCCGGGGGCAGCAGGCGCAGACCAGGAGTGGGACGGTCAGGAAGCCTGCGCTTGCCCCCCTGTGTGCCGCACTGTGTTGACTCGGTTACCAGGCAGCCGGTTCCATTGGAGCTGCAGGGCCCAGCAGCAGGAGGTGGACTCTGTGTTGGACAGCAGGACACTCGGGCAGGTCCACGGCTGGAGCGGGGCTGAAAACAGTGGGTCTCCAGCTGCGGAGAGAGCTGCCAGAGGTTCAGCTTGAACAAAGCCCCCTTGACAACACCTCTGTGCCCCGCTACATGTCCCCTGGGGGCTGTGGGCGGGACTGCCAGGAGCCCCAGGACAGAGAGGAAGCTCTCTGGGGAGGAGTCTGGGTGTGGCCTTGGCTACAGAGTAGGGTCACCGGCTCCATGCCCGCTCTGCACACCTGAGACCTGTCCGCTGCTCTCCTCTGTGCCCGCAGCCAAACGTGGCCTTCACTGAGTGGCTTTGATTTTAGGCTGTAAAAGCACAGTTTTCTGGTTTGCAGCGCAGCGGGCTAGGAAGGGTAGAGCGGGATGCTGCTTAGACCTGGGCGCCCTGGCAGAGCGTGAACGGGGGCAGAGCTGCCAGGGGGGGACCCGGGAGAATCCCGGTGTGGACAGCGCCCCGCCGAGCGAGACCAGAGAGTGAGCCGGCACACTCTCCAGGGAGTGTGGGGTCAGCACATTTGTCACGAAGTTCAGCAAGTTTTGGAACGTAACAGGCTGTTCTTCAGTTATCTGGAAAGCGCTCTTATGTGGCAATAGGTCCCAGCAAGTGCTGGGTAAAAATGTTTATGAATATGTGATCATTCGGATAGTGTGCACATTGTTGTTTGTACAAAGAGCTGATAAAATGTACCTAATATGTAGCATTAGCTATATTAGATAGTGTTAGATAAAAGTATCTAATATACTTTTTTTTAAAGATTTACTTATTTCTTTGAAAGTCAGAGTTACAGAGAGAGAGAGAGAGAGAGAGAGAGAGGTCTTCCATCCGCTGGTTCACTTTCCAATGGGCCGCAATAGCTGGAGCTGCGCCAATCCGAAGCCAGGAGCTTCTTCTGGGTCTCCCACATGGGCTCCGGGGCCCAAGGACTTGGGCCATCTTCTACTGCTTTCCCAGGCCATAGCAGAGAGCTGGACCGGAAGAGGAGCAGCCAGGTTTTGAACCGGCGCGCATGTGGGATGCCGGCACTTCAGGCCAGGGCGTTCACCCGCTGCACCACAGCGCCGGCCCCGTATCTCATATTCTTTAAAGAAAGGCACAGGCACAGGTGTTTTCTGGCCTCAGTAGGAAAAGCACGTTGCGAGCTGCAGGTATGAACGGCAGCAGCAAACTGAGCCCGGCGGTCAGGCAGAACTTTGGACAGATTCCACGTAGCTGCATTGTCAGCTCAGATGAAGCACGGCCCCGTTCAGGTGCACCTGCCACGGGCTTCTCTCACGCTGGCCGCACCGGACTCACGGGTGCTGACGGGGCTCTGCTTTGCAGGCTATAGAGAGCGCCATCGGTGGGAACGCGTACCAGCACAGCAAGGTGAACCAGTGGACCACCAACGTCGTGGAGCAGACGTTAAGCCAGCTCACCAAGCTGGGGAAACCGTTCAAATACATCGGTAAGGGGTTTGCGTCGGACCTGTTGTGGGGGTGGGGTAGGGGTTCTTTCCCTCGCCGTGCCAGAAGAGAGGTGGTGTGCTAACTCCATGCCGTCCCCGGAGCAGGTCACATGTGTAACACACTCGGCCCGCTTGGCCGCCAGCCCCGTCCCAGGGCACAGGTCACGTGAGCAGTACACTCAGCCTGCTCGGCTGCCGGCCCCATCCTTGGAGCAGGTCACGTGTGTAGCGCACTCAGCCCACTCGGCCGCC
>CM027390.1:7882053-7892963 GCA_015711505.1 Sylvilagus bachmani
CACAGGTCACGTGTGTAGCGCACTCGGCCCGCTCGGCCGCCGGCCCCGTCCCAGGGCACAGGTCACGTGTGTAGCGCACTCGGCCCGCTCGGCCGCCGGCCCCGTCCCAGGGCACAGGTCACGTGTGTAGCGCACTCGGCCCGCTCGGCCGCCGGCCCCGTCCCAGGGCACGGGTCGAGCAGGACTGTGGGACTGCCCGGCAGGTGCTTAGAGCAGGCGGCAGCGGGAGGGGCGGGCTGACTTGTCCGTCCGTGGACAAGGCCTTCCGTGCCTGTGCCGTGCGATGCACACCCGTGCTGAGCGGGCAGGCGGTCACGTGGCCACGTGGCCAGGCGTCCTCTGACGAGAGGTGCTGCTTTCAGTGACCTGCGTGATCATGCAGAAGAATGGAGCCGGGCTGCACACGGCGAGTTCCTGCTTCTGGGACAGCTCCACCGACGGTAGGCGGCTCCTCCTCCACCAGGCTGGGTGGAGTCCAGGGCGGGCGTCCTCAATGCGAGCATCAGAAGGGCTCCAGAGCCTGTAGAATTGTAGATGCCACGGTGTCGTCACGAGTGGCGCACTCCACACTGACCCGACGTGACGGGTCCCAGAACGCAGACGCACTGCGGTGAGGCCGGGTGTCAGGTGTGCATGAAACAGAGGGACTTAGCGTGTGGACGTGGGTCTGTCCCCACGATCCCTCACCCCGTGTACGTGACTACTCCGGAATCCAGAACTGCGCAGGCGTGGTGAGTAGAATCACCTTTGACAGAGGCTTGCCGGGCCTGTGTCCCGCAGAGAGGTGGGTGCCGGGGGTGGCCCGGGGAGAAGTCGGAACACGCAGCCCACTTTCCCGGTGGTCAGCGCTGCTCTGCTTTCCCGCAGGGAGCTGCACCGTGCGATGGGAGAACAAGACCATGTACTGCATCGTCAGCGCCTTCGGCCTGTCCATCTGAGCCCCCGTCCTGCCGGCACCGCTCTGCCTCAGCGCTTCTGTCCGTCTTCCTGTCACTCACCACGCGTCCGTGCACACCTCTCTCGGCATCTGTGTGTTCTTTGGCACTCTCAGAATGTAGACACATACACCCGTGGCTGCAGTGTCCAGGCGCTGTGCACTGCGAGCCACTCGCTGTCCCCAGAGGTGGGCGGGCAGAGCCTGCACCGCCCCCCTTAACTGAGAACATTTCTTCACAAAGGTGCTAAAACTCAAATCCTGGTGGGAAGCTCTTCTCTCTGAAATGATTCAAGTATACTAATTTTCCATACTTTTTACTTTTGTTAGAATAAATTATTCAAGTTTCAAGTCTGTGGTGTTCGGGGTCTGCCTCGCCTCCCAGGTGGGATCTTCATAGCGCCGGACAGGTGCGGCGCTGCCCCGGGCCCGCCCCCAGCACGCTGGTGTGCCCACCTCGCCCTCGCCCGCGGGATCAGGAGCCCACCGGCTCTGCTGGGCCCTCGGCGGCTGTCGCTGCACCGCCCCCTTGCAGAAGCTGGGGGTGTGGCCCGGCGGCTGCCGGCTCGCACGCTGCCCGAGGCTGTGCCCCCTCCACCTCTGTTCCCTTGGTGCGGCCCAGCGGCTCCTGGACTCTGCGGCTTGGGAAATCCTTCCAGTCACTCCTTCCGTTTCCCCAGCGCTGTGCAGTTCCTCAAAGCCACACACCACGTCTGGAGGGCATCTGGTTAGGTGCACGGCCAGGCCT
The DNA here is from genome assembly GCA_015711505.1 of Sylvilagus bachmani. Classification (NCBI taxonomy): domain Eukaryota; kingdom Metazoa; phylum Chordata; class Mammalia; order Lagomorpha; family Leporidae; genus Sylvilagus; species Sylvilagus bachmani. The sequence continues at coordinate 7,883,736 of CM027390.1, forward strand.
CCAACCCCAGCCTTCCCCTTCTCTTCCTCTTCCGCAGAGCCTGCGGAGGGCCAGGTCAGACACGTCCACTGGCTCAAACCAAAGAGCCCTGTTCTTGTCGTCAAAGCCTCCGCCCCCGTGTTGGAGTGGCCAAATTTATCCCAGAAAGAAACAAGTCAGACAGAGATAAGGAATGAATAATAAAAATTTATTACCATTTGCAGAAAGGTAGCGTCAGAATGAAGCCGTTCCCAGGAGGCGAGTTTGCCCTAAGCAGACAGCAGTTCCTGTTGCCCACGGAGGACGGCCACGCCACGTCCCATCAGGCCACGCCACGCCCCACCTTCCTTTTGAGAGTAATGGTGATGTTTCAGTTCACAGATATGTACAGCTTGTGTGTAAAAAGGCAGTTTCTTAACAGAAAATGTTTCAGAGTGTGGTATTAGACTCACCGGTATGCCTACCACGGCACAGAGACAAACAGCGTAACAAGGGCAAAGCGAAAACGAAGCAACTCCCTCTGTCCTGGCGGTAAGGTGTCTCGTGTGTGTGTGTGTGTGTGTGTGTGTGTGTGTGTGTTTTCAAAAGGAACCTCTAAGGCAGCTGGTTTCTGACACCTCTGAAATCTACTTCAGGGGCCGAGTCCTGGTGACAGAATAGCCCGTTACTATCCCTTTGTAAGCATCTGTATTTCTGCTGTGGACATGATTGGAGAAGTCAGTGGCCACCATGTAACCTAGGTAACGTAACTGCATTCAGTAACTAGCCCATGAAATGCTCGACGCTGGTGACGCCTGTCTTCTAACCTGCACGTCAGTGGGCCGGGTTTACATTATCCGAACTTATAATATGTAACTATGTCCAGCAGTAACCTTACGAACCATGACTAGATTTCCTATATCCCCTTCTCTGGCCTTTCAAACAGAGCTTCAGAGAGAACGGCACCAGTGCAGGGCTGTAGTGACTTAATAATAAATCAAGCAGACCTATTACCCACGTGGATAATGAAGCCCCCTGGGGACATGGGGTGCCTCCAGACTCCCCTAGACCCGTATAAAAACCCAACAGTGATGTCAGGCCATTATCATGAAGAACTCAAGTCTGCGAAACTTTGATATCTTTGAAGAAAAACTGGCACCCTCCCGAGTTTCTGGAGGGCTGACACCTGTCACATGATGCCTGTCACGTGACACCTGTCACGCCCCACGTGCCAATCTGCACACACTAAGCCAGTTCTCACATGGAACATGCAAAATGCTTATCTACTACATCAGGGAGGAGAAATCGAAAGTACACAATTTAACACCACTTTCCTGGTGAGCACGCTGTCATTTTAGTTACAGAAAGTAAACACACAACGGCTGCCATGGAGGGTGGATGTGAGGACTCGGCCTCGCTGCCTGCTCCCCACAGAACACAGACCCCGTGATGTGCTAATGCACACGGCTAATGCGCCAAGCGTTTACATCTGGTCAACAGCAGCACTCCAGATGCGGACGCGTGTTGCGTGATGGTTAAGGCCTGTAAACCACTTCACATGTTGGACTGCATCAGTCGGCACGAGTCAGTCTTCATCCGTTCCTACATAAACTATTTATAGTTAGAGTAGTCGTACTGGAAGTTGTAAAACGGTAACAGAAACCTTTTTGCAATTCACAGAATAAAAAAAAGTCATCTCACACCGTTGCAAGTGTAAAAATCATGTAAACTTGAATCACCCTTACAGAACAGCTGCTTCATTCATATTTACAAGTCTTTTAAAACAAATTAAATGGAATCCATATAAGGTCCCATCACATTATTGTTAAATGAGAGAGAAAAGCCATAAGGAAGAGCCTCTGCACTCCGGGCCCAGGGTCCTGGAGTGGCTGCCACTTGCGGCTCTGAGTGACCAGCTGGGAATGCATAGTTGGAAACGCAGGCGCGGCGTGCGGAGCGGACGGTCCTCCCGGGCCTCTGCGTCACCCGTCACCACGGCTGCCGGCATCCCGCGGAGTCGGGCGTCTCGGGCAGGGTCATCTGCACACACTTGCACGTGGGATGCCCGAGATGCGGCAGCACCAGGAGCGTGCCTCCTGGAGCCGTGCACCTGCGCGTCCGGCCACGGCGGGACTCAGGCCAGGAGAGACTTCCAGACACGCGACTTCCCCCCCACAGGTGCTTATGCCTAAGCCATTCACTTTGTTTTCAGGTAGTTTCCAATAGGGAACTGAAAATCTTTTTGGTAATAAGGAATCTGTAATAATCTATCAATCACTTATTTAGCTTTTATTTAAAAATAAAGCGTCACGGGATCTCACGTTCGACAGAGTCTGCAGAAACTGTGCTGACTGGAATGGAGGCAGCTCCCCTGCTGTCCACCCCAGCCGCAGGGAAACGCACTCGGTCCTGGACGCACGCACGTGGGCACACACCGCCCTTCAACACGACCTTCAGACCCAGCCCCGGAGCTGGGACCGGTAGGCTACCGCGGCCTTTCCCTGCTGCGTCGGGGCGCCCGGGGCCGAGGCCTGGCCGCCACCCTGCCCGTGGTCCGTGGTCACTTAGGGGTCTGCAGACGCGCCCCACGGGAAGGACGGCCTCACTCAGGCACAGACAGGAGGGGCAGAACGAGCCAAGGGCCCAGCTCGGGGAGGCAGGAAGGAGAGTAGAGCTGCGAGCCGGGAGGCAGCCCAGGAGCTGGAGTGGCAGGTAAGTAACTGTCCGCTAGAAACGGCGATTTCCTTGTCACCACGGAAAGCTCTCACCCGAAACCTCTGCAGAGAGGATTCGGCTGTTGACACTTAGCCCCCCCAGGCAGACGGCGCTGCCCTGACGTAAACTTGGCCCGATCTGGATTTGCTCTCCGTTTTGGCTTCCTTTTAAAAACGTAAACACGAGGAACGGGGATTCTCGGGGATTCTCGGCTCGCGGTGTGGCGGGGCGGGCGGGGCGGCCGCGGGCCCGGGCGCTCAGTCGCTGTCCGACTCCTCCTTGTACTTGGCGCGGATGGCCTGGCCGTTCTGCAGGGGCATCTCCTCGTAGTCGCTCCTGCGGGAGCACATTGGGAGGGCTCTTCAGCCCCTCTGCCCACACGCGGAGCCCCGCTCCAACGCCTCCATCGTGCGCTCCACTGCCCCGCCACCAGGACCCGGCAGAAAGCAGGCACAGGACGTCTGAGCCTGAACCCCGTGAAAACAAAACCGTGGAGCCGCGCGACCTGCGCAGTCAACGCTGCAACACCCCGAAGATCACTGTAGAACAATAACCCGTCCACCACTACCGCAGGCCAGGAAGCCCCGGCGGGGTGGCGGCTTACCCATAGATCACGTCGTCGTCCGAGTCGTTGAGCATGGAGAAGGCAGGATTGTCTTTCAGCTGCGACTCTGAAAGCCGACAGAGGCGGTCAGCGCGGGGCTGGGTCCCCAGCCCAATCCCACTGTTCAGACCAGCGGGAGCGCGGACCAGCATCTGTGAGATGGGGCTGGCGACCCTGCCTACAGGGTGGCGTGAGGGTCACATGAGAGTCTGTGGGAGCAGGCACGCTCCAGGTGCCCACACCGAGGGGCACGGGAAACAGGCCCCACGACTGCGGCTCCGTCCACCTGCTCCCACCGGCACATGGCCTCGTCTCGTCCTCGCTCCTGCAGGGTCTCTGTGACCGGAGTGTAGCTACACCTGCGCTGCCAGGTGCCTGCGACGCTCAGATGAGACCCCGTTGGTGAGGGTGCTGTGGAAGCTGGAGCACTGTGGGCACCAGGGCAGCACTGTCCGTTCCAGCAAGTTCTCTTCCTTCTCTTGCCTGTGACATGGGGCTGGCACATTCTGGCTTTTAAATTTTACTTGTGCAGCAGTGAGAGAGAGAGAGACTCCCACCTCCTGGTTCACTCCCCAGATGCCTGCAACAGCCAGGGCTAAGCCGGGGCCAAAGCTGGGGCGGGAATCAATCCAGGTCTCCGTGGGCAGCAGGGACCCAACGACTTGTGCCGTCACCTGGCATGCCAGCAGGAAGCTGGAGCTGGCCGTGGAAGTGGGAACTGAACCCAGGCACTCGAGGGGGGCCTGCAGGCTGGACACTCACTCCCCTGTTTCTTCTGAAAGCTCGGGACACCCGTATCCCACAGGCTGACGGCCACTGCTAGTGCAGACTCACTCACGAGACAAACACTGTGCAGTCAGGGCACAACGTGGGTCAGGGTCAAGGTCTGTGTGTTCTAACGAACACTCAGAGCTTACCGTGCAAACGCCTTGTCTCTCCCACCCATAGAGAAGCGCCGAGAGCCACAGCACCCAGCCCAGCGCTCACGGAACACCGCAAGTGTGTCCTGAACCATGGCTTCTGTCCCAGTGACGCGGACCCCGGGGGCCTTACCATACAGTGCGTTCCTTGAGGGAGAGTACACAAAGGCCAAAGTGTAGAGGTAAAAGTTCAACAAGCCGTAGAAAGACAGGAACTCCGCTGGTGACGCCAGTCAAGGGAAGGAGCTGTGGGCGCGCGGCTGGCCGCCCCTGCTGCCCCCAGACCCGTCTGCTGCCCCCCGGGAGCCCAGCCCCGACGGCTGTCGAAGCCTATGGCAGAGGTGTCAGTAAAGGACGGATGAACATGACCTCTTCTAGCCACAGGAGGCAGACCCTGGGGGCAGCCCTGGTGGCCCTCTTCTCCCAGCACCCAGGGCCGGCAGGCCACGGCACACGGCTGATCGGCGTCACCAGACAGCAAGGGTGGAACAAGCCAGCCGTCCCGAACCTTCCCCGTGCGACAGCCGCTTTGAGGGTGACAAAAGCAGAATCACAAAGCATGGGACCGTCCTGCCTACTGAGAGCCCCGAGAGCAGGAACCACGGTTGGAAGGACTGACGGCCGAGCATCCCCAGCGCTGAGACGCGCAAGGTCCTGGCGGAGCTGTCCCAAGGCGGAATGAGGACGGGGCACCTGGGAGGCGACAGCTCGCTCCGCTGGCTCGGGTACAGTGAGGGCGGAAGGAGGCCCCAGGACTCGTGAGCCCTGTCCTCAACACGCAGCCTCTGTGGCTAAATTCCCACAGCCCTGTACAGCTACGTCTGGGTAGCGTGGGTGACCCCGGGGCCCTCCTGGGGCCCTGATGGGGAAAGGCCATGGCTCCAACTGACCCCGGGTGTGTGCGCATCTATACGTGCATGGGCCCTGTGGCCCTGGAAGGAGAGGGGCGGGGTGGACAACAGCTCCAGACCAGCAGCTCTGGGACTGCACCCAGGCTGTGCCACATGGCCCTGACCTCGGGGGCTGCTAAGCCCCGCCCACGGAGAGGAGTGACAGAGCCTGCCGCTCCCAGGGCTGACGTGCGGCCAGAAGGGAGAACAGGCCACGGGGAGCGCCAGGCTGCAATGCTAACCACTGCACCAGGGGGCACTCCTGCGGCCGCGTCTCCAGGCTCAAAGGATATAGTTCTGGTAGTGGGTTGACAGTTCTGCTACAAAGTTGTCTTGCAATACTTGGGCTCCAAACCTTAAGTAAAGGATGACGATGCTGCAAAACAGGGGTGCAGACATTAAGTAAAAATAGACCAAGAAATGGCACCGGCCTCAGGTAACTGGCCGCCGTCACCCCACTAAGACTTCGTCTGTCACTGTGATTTCTGCACGGAAACTTCTGTCCACGTGCAGCATACACGCAAGTGCACCCACGTGGGCACGCAAGTCTGTGTCTGGCCTTCCAGTCTCAGAGCTGGGACGGCCAGTGCTGCTGACACAGGCCACGTCTGCCCACAAGGCCGGGAGCACCCGCAGTGTGCACTCCCCCGACCTCGGTCCCACATTCACTCACCGCCTCTCGGCCGTCTCCCCCCTCCCAAATTCACATCCTCATGGCCAAACCCCATCCCCCCCCCCAGAATTCACCTCCTCTAGGCCACCCCCCCCAGAATTCCCCTCCAGGCCAGTTTTCCCTTCTTCCAAGAAGTGAGGTCCTCTCACCTAATGACAAGCACTACGAAGGTTAATGCCGTCAAAAACTTTAACCTGAGATCTGAAAAAGAGAGCCTCCCATTAGTGAATTCCACGCTCATCTCCAGGATCTAAAAAACAAAAACAGAAACAAAGCAAAAGGTCCCGAACAAATCCTCTTCCCTCTGGACTTCAAGCCCGGAGCGAGGCTCGCAGCTCACAGGGCCCTCGGCGGGAACCAGCGAGACCCCGACACCACGCTGGCTGGGACCCCTCGAGGGGACAGGGCCCCATGAGCTGGTGACTGAGAACACAGCCGCCCAGGCTTGGGGCCTCCCACCAAGGGGCCGAGGTCATTGCCTTAGGCCCGCTGTGGCTCCGGGGGGCTGGAGAGCAGGGCCCAGCTGGTGGGAAGGGACAGTCCCTGGACTCCCTGGCCCGGTGCTTACCCACGTACGGCATGTGGCGCAGCTCGGAACAGGCCCGCACGACCAAGAACAGCAGGGCGGCGACGTACACGGCCGCCCCCACCAGGAAGAAGGTCTTCATGCCCTGGAGAAGACAAGCCCCGCGCCTGGGTCAGAGCAGGCCCGGGCGCCTCTGGCCCAGCACCCCGCAGTCACTCCAGGAGGACAGAACAGGCTCCCGGCAGACTGGCCTCTGGGCCCCCCTGTGGACAGGGGCACCCAGCCCTCATGAGGCAGAGGGGCCGGGGCAGCAGCTGGCATGCGGTGACTGCTGACCCCCCACCCCCATGGGGACAGAGGCTGCACCCAGAGAGGCCCAGGCGAGGCCCAACCTTTCCAGGTCTCTGTTTTCTGGGAAGCACAGGGTAAATGAGAGGCCGTGGCGGGCTGGGGTTGCGGGGGCTTGGGGGGAGGGCAGCCGGCAGGGGCTGGGGACAGCCAGGCTGCCGGATCTGCTTCCGAGGCGGAGGGACCTGTGCCTCTCCAGACCGGCTGTGGCCACCACGCTCAAGTCCCCAGCCTCGTTCTCCTGGAGCCTGGGCCCGGGAAGGGCGGACTGGAACCTTGCTGGGCGCCGCTGCCCCTTACGACTCTCAGGGGAGACCCCTCGGCTGCCCTTCTCAGACGAAGACACACACAGTCCGGGGAGTTTGCCTTCAGCCCGGCTCAGCGGCTCTTGGCTGTGTGAGCCTGCCCCGCCCCTCAGTCCCCCTGGCAGAACACGAGGGGGCTGTGCCAGGAAAAGGCTGTGGCAGCCACGGATTAGCACCGCGCATTCTACTGCTTTACCTACACACAGCAGCAGCCTCTGTCCCGGGGGTCTGCTGAGTCCTTGTGCAGAGCCCGCCACGCCTCCATGACCCCAGCCCACCTGACAGTCCACACGCCCCCCGTGGGCGCAGCCACAGCGTCCTCTCCTCCCCCCTCCCCTGCAGTTCAGGGTGGCCCCCAACAGATGCACAGAAATAAAGAAGTCACCTCCTCCCGGGAGCCCGTGCCTCTGGGACGGCGCCTTCTCATGGCCCCGTGCCACCCAGGCCTTACTCCCCCGTCTGCTGTCTTCTGTGTGCCCGGGCCGAGCCCCGTGCCGCCAGGGCTCACTCCCTGTCTGCTGTCCTCCGTGTGCCCGGGCCGAGCCCCGTGGCCTCACAGGATCAGACACTACGGGGCAGGGGCAAGGGCACGTCGTCCATAAGCATCGTAGGGACTTCAAAAATGTGTTGGAGAATGGATTAAAAGGGAAGCTGTGTTGGGGCAAACGATTTTGAAATCCGTGCAGTTTTTTCCTAAACGCGTCTTCTATGAACTTTTCAAAGACCCCGCGTGCATTCAGCAACCTCCAAACCCCCCTACACCGCAGAGCAGAAGGGAGGGGCTGCTGGCCTCGCCCTGGACACACACGGCCCCCACGCAGACATCCTTCACAACACCCCACTCACTGTGCTTCCTGCCCCCAGCTCGGCCCACGCGCCAGACCAGCACGCGGCCGTGCACCGAGCACAGGCCCTCCTCTCCTGGCCGCCAACTATCGGCCTGGGACCCTTTCTCTCCGGGGTCACAGGGCAGCCAGCCCAGCCCAGCCGCCAGCTGCACCCAGGGGGGTGGCCCTGGGGAGCATCGGGAGCCACACTCGGGACTGACGCAGGACAGGAAGCGCTGGGCCGCTTGCCGGAGGGACACCACCCCGCGGCCTCCCACAGCCCCAGCCAGGCCACTGGCTCCTGCAAACCTTCAAGACTACAAGAACACAACAGAAACCTGCTCCGAGTCGGCTGCCATTCCCCTACCATGCAATCTTCAACCAGAGGCCAAAGACGTGGAGTCAAAACAGTTTTTAAAAGTTTATTTCTGTGTGATCAAACCCTTTCCCCAAATTCGCTGCCTCTGCCCTGCGTTTGATCAAGCAGTCGGGGCCTCAGCAACGACCCTTACCTGAAAGTTGCCCGTGTCCACGCGGTACTGGTACATGGGATCGTGCAATTCGTTAACGCTGAAAAACGATGTTAGCAATGGATCGCAGGCTAACCAGCACGAGGCTGACGCGTTTTCTCTCTCGACTCTTCAAACGTTTAACGCAAACTACCCGCTGCGCAGCATGTGCGCTTTGAAGAAGGACCCTTACACTCACGAGGAACCTGCACCGCGCGTTGCAGACGCACAAAGCCAAGGCGGCTGTCGGCACCCGGCTGCGGTGCTATCACACAGATCCCCGCCCCACGCGCCCGCAGGCCCGAGTGTCTTCCAGGCGCCGCTGTGGTGCAGACGGCAGCCACAGACAAAGCCAGGACACCCTCCCGGAGGCTCATCTCAAGTTCAGAGTGGGCGGCCGGGAGACAGGGAGCGCAGGCCATGGCCATGGTCACAGGTCACGTGGGTGCACCGGGCACCCCCGGGGAAAGCCCTCCTGGGGTGGGCAGCGTCAGGCTCTGCCACGCTCGGCTTCTGCCCGGCCACCCTGCAGGGCACAGGAACAGCAACAGAGGTGAACCCTGAGAACTGGGGAGGGGCCCGGGAGCAGGGCACCTCTGGGGGCGACAGGGGCAGGAGCTGTGCCAAGCGTTGCTGCCTAAAGCAGGGTGCTGGGCGCCCCGGCCCTTCCCCACTTTCCACGCTGGCAAAGATCAGGAAACACGGGGTCCATCTCAGAACAGCTGGGCCTGGCTCCGCCCACCTGTGTCAACCGCCCTCCAGGGCCCAGGCTCCCCGGGACAGGGCTACTCACGTCTGCCATACCCCCAGCGTCACCGCCGCCAGCCACAGCAGCCCAACGATGAAGAACTTGGGCAGGTAGAAAGTCAAGCACTTTCTCTCTCCCTGCAAAGACGACTCAAGTGAGACACGAAGCCAGCAGCCCCCCGAGTCGAGCGAAGCGCCCATCCCGT
>CM027390.1:7893063-7907355 GCA_015711505.1 Sylvilagus bachmani
GGCTCACCTGCTCCCGGATCCCCGGGACCCCCAGCAGAGCGGGGGCGCACCGCGGCTCACCTGCTCCCGGATCCCCGGGACCCCCAGCAGAGCGGGGGCGCACCGCCGCTCACCTGCTCCCGGATCCCGTGGTACACGCAGAGCCAGAAGAGCAGCAAGGCACACAGGAACACGGACTGGAACAGGTCATCCAGCATGCCCGGGAGCCAGCTGTTCACCAGGAAGGACAGCGGGAAGAACGGATCTGCAGCGAGCGGGAGACTTGACACCAGGGCTCGCGGGCGCCCGGCACCCAGCACCCAAGTGCCCCCGCGTGGGCCCCTCCCCGGCCTGGGAGTCCCGCACTGCAGCACGGGCAGCACGCACAGGCAGGAGAGGCGGACGGGGCAGACAGCTCTGTGCCAGGACTGCTGTGTCCGCAGCACGTCCAAGTGTGGACTGCGGAAGCAGAGCCATTGTTAAAGACCCAGGCATCTGCCACGGCCTGGGGAGCGGGGCTCCTCGCGGGACCCCCACAGGCCCTCGGGACTCTGGGACGGAGCCACCCTGGAACAGAAGCGGCACCTACCGTTGTACAGCAGCAGCAGGGGCAGGAGGATGGACATCCACTTCTGCTCGATGCCCCAGTCCCGCATGGAAAACTTCCGCAGCGAGTGTGCAAACAGGCACTGCAAGCCAAGCCAGGCCCGTGACCGCCATGGCACAGCCGAGTCTCCCACACAACCCTCCGTGCTGCGTGGCCACTGCGGACCCGGAGGCCCGGGCCGTGCCCGAGACACGGTAGCTAACTGCTGCGGGGGCTGGCGGCAGAGGTCACAGGCCGCCCGTGGGGCAGCACGGGACAGGACAGCCAGAAACCCCCGAGAGAGGAAGCACCTGTCCTCCCACACACCCCCCTCAGGCAGCCCAGCTCAGAGAGAGCCCCTGGCCAGAGCCCCGTCTGTGCATTCCAAGGAGGGTCCTGAGCTCCCGCAGCACAGCTGTCACCCATGGCATCAGGGTCCCCGAGGAAAACTCGAGTGGAGCAGGCCCACGGCCCCAGTGAGAGCACGCCCTGAAGAAGGAGCGCGGTCCACACAACACGACACGAGTGGCTTCAGGCCTGCCTGGGGGTCGCTTGCTTTGTGTCTTGTCCTTTCCTCTCCGTCTGTAGTGTAATCTAAGCCAGTGATTTCTAGGCAGCCTGGACCTCCCGGCCCGGGACCACCACTGCCGGTCCCAGCCGCCGAACGAGGCTCAGACCCATCTCTCCTTAGGAACGTGCTCTGTGGGCCCCGGAAAGCCAGGAACCAGAGCCTCCAGGAACAGCAGAGGCCTCTGACGGGCCACACCGCAAGGCTCCTACACTTAGGACATTCGCCAGGGGGGACCGAGGACCCCGAGGCCCTGGGCTCCCTGCTGGATCCAGTGCCCGCGTCCTGCCCTCCACGTGCCCACCACATGCCTGCGTCTCTCTGCAAAGCCCCAGGGGTTCCCGGGGTGTCCGCCGGAGGGGTCACCACTGCACTGATGCAGCCACGCATTGCCTAAACGCCGCCCCTCCTTGTCAGCACTGGAGTGACCGGCTGGTGGGAGGGACGGCCACCCTGCAGAGGGCACAGGTCACTCAACGGAGCCCCTCCCATCTTCACAGACAGGCCCTGAGCGCCCCTGGGTTCGGGGGCAGGCGCTGCCCTCAAGGTGGGCGATGGCCTGCGTGTGCACCTGACCCTTGGATCCCAGAAGAGCCACAGGCACATGTTCCCGAACCGCTTCTCTTTGGCCTCTTTCTGGAAAGCCCAAAGATGGAAAGGCCCAGCACAACTGCCCAAATATCCAAAGGTGAGAATGTGCTGAACCTGCGGCCAGAGGTGGTCAAATGGAGAACCCCGCCCCCGCAGGTGGAGTGGCCTTTGCCGTCACTCAGTACGGAAACCTGACTGATCTGTGCTCGGCACGACGCGGACACACAGGGCCCTCGGTCACAGAAGCCTGGCCCCCGGGGGAAGCCTCTCGGAGATCAGTGTCCGTGCTCGGATGACAGAGCCGCCGACACCAGCTTTGTCCGTGCGCGGATGGCACTCACCGTGACGATGAAGGTGAGCACCACGAAGACAAATCGGAACCAGATCTCCAACTGGGAGAACGCGGGGTCGTAAGTCTTCCACTGCAATGGGAAGCAGACAGAATGACCCAAAAGCAAACACGCGCCAGGAGACGGGCAGACTGCGCACAGCGATCACCAGACACGCCCGGAGGTCGATCAAATGCACTTCCTTATCCTTCCCACATGTTTGACACTCGGCACATTTTACTCTCAAAGACACAGGTATCAAAAAGTCCTGACTACCAAGAGTTGAAAATACTTTCGAGAGTTGTATTAATGATGATTGTGGCAGAGAACTATCCTGTAATCATAATTAAGAACAGTTGGATTTTAAATCGATCAAAAAAGGGGAGGCGAGCATGCAGCCCAGTGGGTAAGGCGCCCACGTCCACATAGGAGTCCTGGCTCTGCCTCCTGACCCCAGCTTCCCGCTGTACAGACCCTCAGATGCCACCCTGACAACTCCAGCAACTGGCTTCCTGCCACCCCGCCACGGGGGAGACTGGGATGCTGCTGGCTCCCGGCTTCAGCCTCAGCCCGCCTGGCCACTGTGGACACTTAGGAAATGAATCAGCAGATGTGAATTCTCACTGTCTCTCTCTCTGCCTCTCAAACAACCAACAATCAACCACGTCAATTTGTCTACTAGGAAAAGCCATGATGACTATTAAAAGGAACAGATTTAAAAACAAAATTTTTTTGAGAGGCAGAGACAGAGACACAGAGCACACACTCCCAGCCACCAGTCCACTCTGCAAATGCCTGCAATGGTTGGGCTGGGTCAGACCGGCAGCCGGCAGCCAGGAGCGCAATCCGCATCTCCCGTGGGGAGTGGGGGAGGGGTAGGAACCCAAGTACTCGAACCATCACTGTTGCCTCCCACGATTCACGCCAGCAGAAGGCTGGAGTCAGAAGCCAGCGCTGGCTTCCAGGCCCGGGGATGGTGCCCTGGGACCAAGGCACCCCAACCAGTGTTTCCCCCCCTGGGCCTAATGCCTGCCACAGAAACATAATTGTCAAGTGACACAAAAGAATGAGTAGGATGTTTCTCAAGACAGTGTAAGTCAGACATGCAGATGTGAACCTGAAACCAGGACAGTGAGCTGCAGTTCAGCCTGTCGGTCCCCACACTCATTGCCTAGTTCCACTGGGGTCAAGTAGACACCTGCTGGAGTGGAGGGTGCAGGCGCCACCTGCTGACGGCAGGGCAGGAGGCAGCAGCTCCTCCCCACCCACAACCAGACCCCAGAACTCTGTGCTGGAAGGCCACTGAACCCCATCACTGTGCTGCACTGAGGGGGCACCCCAAGAAGCCTGATGAAGACGGGTGGTTGCGTAAGGAGGTGGGAGGGGTCAGCAGCAGAGCAGACCCCGAGAGGCTGCGGGATGCGAAGTCGGCACAGAAGCTGTCTGGACTGGAAACAGGTCCCCAACAGGCAAACGCACAGTGACACAGGAACATGGAAGGGGCCCCTGACACCCACCACCACCACCAAGCACCTCGCGGGGACCCCGTGGCAGGACAGAATTCAGACGTGCGCAGTGAGCTCACGCTGTTCTGCCCGAGCCCATCAGGAAAGCAGCCCGGCGGTTGCCCGGGCGACAGGCTGCGGGAGGGGGCCAGGCATCGGCTGGGGCCGGGGGTGTGCTCAGTAACTGGCTGGGGGGTGTGCCGCAAGGATCCATTCCCGCATTTAAATAAGGGCACTTCACTGTGCATGAACTACACATCAGTACAGCTGCCCGGCACAAATCAGCAACGAGCCACTGAGGACGCCGGGAAAGCAGAGACCACAGAGAAGGAGGCACTGCGTTCTGAAGTCAGAGGCTGGGTTCAGATGCCAGCCCTTCCACTTGCCAGCTGGGCACGGTACTTGCCCCCAGGCCAGGTCGGATGTCACCCCCACAGCTGGGGACACTGTGACCACTTCCCGGGACCGTCACGGCCCGTGCAGCAGAGCATGTGTGCAGAAAGTTATGCATGGCAGAGGCTCAGTGAACAGCTGCTACCACAGCACATCCGTGCTCACAGCAGGGCTCGAGTCTCACGCCAGCAGATCATTTGCAGAGTGACTGCGGCGGTGAGTATGGGCACGCAGCGGGTGTGGATGTGAACCTAACACAAAAACAGGAAAAGCACTGTGCACATCTTGGTTGAAAAATGCAGATGCCTGGCTGGCGCTATGGCGCAGTGGGTTAACGCCCTGGCCTGAAGCCCGGCATCAAATATGGGTACCGGTTCTAGTCCCGGCTGCTCCACTTCCCATCCAGCTCTCTGCTGTGGCCTGGGAAAGCAGAAGAAGATGGCCCAAGTCCTTGGGCCCCTGCACCAGCGTGGGAGACCTGGAAGAAGCTCCTGGCTTCTGGCTTCGGATTGGCGCAGCTCCAGCCATTGTGGCCAATGGGGGAATGAACCAGCAAATGGAAGATCTCTCTCTCTCTCTCTCTCTCTCTCTCTCTCTCTCTCTCTCTCTACCTCTCCTCTCTCTGTGTAACTCTTTCAAATAAATAAATAAATCTTAAAAAAAAAAAAAGAAAAAGAGAAAAATGCAGATGTTAAGGCACAATCAAGAAGAGAAAAAGAAATCGCTACCACGAGGGAGAAAAACAGAAACTGTGCCTAAAGCAACGGGAATGTTTTTTTTCAAGCTTCAAGGGATGGAACTCTTAAAGAAGCTATCAGAGCAACAGAAAAGGGCTGACTCATGCTAAAAACAAACTAGGAAATGATGCTTTATTCAAAAAACACACCTGAAACCAACACATGTACTTAATTCTAAAATATGAGTTAAGGGAGGGGAGTGGAAGAGAAGAAAATTAATGCTATAACAGGTCCTGCCCACCACACCTGGCGCGGAGCCAGCCCCCCACCCCCCGCCTTTATCACAGTGGGTGCAGTGGCACTGCCTCCTGCTGTACAGGGCCCGGTCCTGAGTCAAGAACCCACTTCCAAGTAAGCGGCCACTGACAGGAGCTGCCACATGTCGCTGAGGCCAGGCCAGGCTGGGGGGCTGCTCCAGGTGCATGGACGGCTCCGCCCCCACCAGACACCAGCCCCCCCAGCCACGCGGGGTCTAGTGAGTCAGAGCCAGGACAGTCCTGGAGGACAGATACCTCTAGATCCATTGGAATTGGGATTGGGGTTTTGTTTTTCTGATCATTTTTAATCCCAAAATATATTTTTGAAATTGAAATTGTAAAGTAAGTAAAAGGCAATAGAGCAAGAATGCCAGAATCCGCTGAGATTTCGGTCGCTGCCTTTGAAGTCAGAGGCGCTGCCACCCCACGTGCCGGCGACCTTGTCGAGGTCCCCTGGGCGTCACAAAGCCATCGCTGTCCTTCATAGACCGTGAAGCCACCCTCGCAACAAGCGCCACTACACACACATGCCTAGGGATGTCAGTCCTGGGCAGACGTGAGTAAGCGAACTCAGAGGAAACCATCCAGGAGCCACAGAGCACAAGGGAGCATGTGGGAGCCACAGAGCACGAGGGAGCATGTGGGAGCCGCAGAGCACGAGGGAGCATGTGGGAGCCGCAGAGCATGCGAGTGGAGCACGCAGAAGCACGCGGGGGCACGCGGGGGCACGCGGGGGCGGGAGGCAGCAGGGAGCCGCTTCAGACCCCAGCAGCGCTGAGCAGATGCCCGGCCTGGGGCCCTGTCCTCAGCCACGGCCCGGGGTCCAGGGGTACCAGAGGAGAGACGCTACAGAGAAGCCGGGCTGAGGGGAGCTGGGGGGAGGGAACGACCTGTCACGTGGCTCCCTGAAGCCACACAGCCTGCGGCGGAGCGCGGCTGCTGTCACTGCTGGCCCGCACCAGACCCACGGCTGCTGTCACTGCTGGCCCGCACCAGACCCACGGCTGCCGTCACTGCTGGCCCGCACCAGACCCACGCCTGCCAGCACCTGGGTGGCGGGCGCCCAGCCCCCATTCCTGTGTGCTTCCAAGACCCTGTGTCACTGCGCAGACGGGCCATCACCACACTTCCAAGTTACGCATGGAAGCAGAAAGCAGGACGCCAGACGTCCGTGACACACAGTTTCTGAGGACGAAAGGAAGGGAGAAGGCTGCTTGTCAAACTAGAGCAACGCAGCATCAACGCCAGCGCCAGCCAGGAGACACCACGGGGCAGCCGTGGTCACAGCTCCGTCTCTCTGGAGGTCAGGGACGCCATCAGGGTCATCTTACCCTGGAAGAACTGGCGAGTGAGACAAATGGCGGAGCCCAGGGCGAGCGGCCTCTCACGTAAGGGCCAGGGCTCCAGGCTGGGGCAGTGCATCGGAAGCCAGAGATGCCCCAGGAAGGGCTAACCGAGACAACGGGCGGCGCTCAGAAGCCAGTTCCGTGCGGACAGTCGCTGGGAGTCCGCCAGAGAAGCGCCATCTCAGGACGTGCGTGGCGCACGAGCGGCACCCTGGCAAGCTCCAGTTTCTGAGGTGTGTGAGTCTTCCTCACTGAGAGAACACGCACAGGAAACGACACGTGCGTCCTGTGTGCACAGCGCGACACGCCGACAAGCCATACACACCTGGGCCACAGACACCCCCACCAGCGCCCAGGAAGTCCCGCCCCTCATGCCCCCTAGAGAGCCTACCCAAGAGTGACGGCACCGATCCTGACTCACAGGCACACGCGCGTTTGCCTATCGTGGTAATTTATACAAATGAGATCACACAGCGTTTCGGGATCTGCTCACGGCTCTCTGCACTGGGCTTGTGGGGGACCTGAGCTGCCCACTCTGCACATGCTGCTGCCTGCGTGGGGCTGCCGACACGGCACCGCTGGGCATGCTGAAACGTGTGCGCCCTCACTGTTGGGGTGTGTGGGCTGGACCCCGCCACTGCCACGCTCTCTGTCCCACTTCAGCCCTGCGGCAGGTGTGCGTACCCATCCAAGAGACCTGAAATACGTGCGGACTCACTCTACCTTGTCTGCTTCCAAAAAGAGTTCAGGGAACTTAAAGCAAAAAGCCAGATAAGATAGAAACAACTTTTCTTACATTTTTAAAATGTATTAATGTAAAGAAAACAGATTTCATAGATACAATCCTGAGATATAACAGAAACAACTCTTAAAAGGCAAAGCAGCAAAGACAGACGGTAGACAGTACACCAGAGACCTCTACTTGGATGTTAGGAATGACTACAACTTGCAAAAACGTCTTTCTGAAATCCCTAGCAGCCAATGCCAAGCGGGAAATGTGATGAGTGCTGTGGCGCTCATTTCCTAATCAAAGAATTATAACCAGCAACAGCCTGAAACAATTCTGGGTGTGCTCGTTGGTATTTAACTGAAAGACTCATAAGCTGGCGTCCACACGGGAGCCTGCCCGCGGATGTTGAAGGCGGCCTTGTTCACAAGTCACTGCCAAAGCCTGGGACCAACCCAGCTGTCCGACAGCGGGCAGCGGGCGGTGGGAGTGTGCAGACAGCGGAGTGATGAGCTGCCGGCCGCAGCCAGGCACGGAGGAACTTGACATGCAGGTACTGGAGCGAAAGGAGGCGGGTGAAAGGCCTGCACCCTCTCTGGTTCCAAGCCGATGGCCTTCTGGAACAGACAAGGCTACCGGGACAGTAGAAAGACCAGTGGTTGCCGGGCTGCGGGGAGACCTGCCAGGCAGCAGCAGGGGTCCCGGATGGTGACAATCCTTGGAACCACACTGCAGCGGTGGCCGTGTGTCATCGCGTTTGCCCAAGCCCACAGGATGTGCAGCACAAGAGCGAATGGCAGGTGAAGGTGAAGTGAGCGCCCGGGCGACGGCCGTGGGTGCCGACTCACCCGCTGTGGCCCGCGCTCTGCTCTCGTGACGACCACGGCGGACGGGAGGCTCCACCCTCCTTCCCGTTTTGTATGAACCTAAACATGCTCTTAAAATTATTTTAAAAGCCTGAAAGAAAAGGAATTCTGCTGGAGGCTTCGATGACAGTTCACGCCATATGGATTCCATCTTCAAAAGATACAGACACTTTGCGTGGGGGCCTCCTGGGTCTTGGGCTGTAGTCACCATGTCCAGCGGGGTTGCCTGTGACACTGAAGGTGGGACTGCGCCCTCCAGCCCCTGAGCTAGCAAAGCCAGGCCTGCCCCTTCGCCCCCCCCCCCATCAGTCCTCTGGGACTTGCTGTTTGTCCCAGTGATTTCTCTCCTGATAGTAAAGATAACAAAAGCCCTCACTGGAAACAGAAAAACAAAGAACTTGAATATCAATCCCACTGCAGGGTAGGCATCTACTAGTCTTTCATCCTAAACACTAATTCATGCACTTTCTTTTTTTTTATCAACACGCAGTTTGTGCTATGTATCCTACTTGTGACTAGTTTATTATTTTAATCTAGCCAGAACTCTACTGCTTAAATGCAGAGTGCTCCCAACTTCCCGCTGGGAGGACCGGAGCAAACATAATTCTCTGTGTGCGTTTCTAATTATTTCCTTAGACTAAGTCCCCAGCAGTAGCATTCCTAGGTCAAAATGCAGATGCAAGCAGAGGCGTTGCCAAGGCCCCCTAAAGTTAAATCAATGCACACCCCACTACTGTGGACGAGAGAACGCGCGCCCTTGGGTTTCACCAGCCCAGGATGCTATCTGTTGTCTTGTTTAAAATAGTTGCAATTTGGCCGGCGCCGGGGCTCAATAGACTAATCCTCCGCCTTGCAGCGCCGGCACACCGGGTTCTAGTCCTGCTCGGGGCACCGGATTCTGTCCCGGTTGCCCCTCTTCCAGGCCAGCTCTCTGCTGTGGCCCGGGAGTGCAGTGGAGGATGGCCCAAGTGCTTGGGCCCTGCACCCCATGGGAGACCAGGAGAAGCACCTGGCACCTGCCATCGGATCAGCGCGATGCGCTAGCCGCGGCGGCCATTGGAGGGTGAACCAACAGCAAAGGAAGACCTTTCTCTCTGTCTCTCTCTCTCACTGTCCACTCTGCCTGTCAAAAAAATAAAATAAAATAAAATAGTTGCAATTTGATCAATTTATTAAAAAAAGGTATTTCTTCTTGTACTCTCAATTCCTTGGTTTACATCATTTTCTAAGTCTGCTGATTACTCACATTTCTTTCTTTTCTTCCCTCTTCCTAATAAAGTGGTTTACGTTCCTTGGAGGGGTAGGCGGTCAACTCTGCCCACTCTAGAGTGGATCTTCTTCTTGTTTTGCGCGTATTATTTATTTGAAGGGGGGGGGAGAGAGAAAGAGAAAGAGAGAGAGAGAGAGAACGAACGAACTATCTCTTCCATTCACCAGTTCACTCCCACGATAGCCAGGTCCAGGCTGAGCCACAGCCAGGAACCAGGAACCCCATCCTTATCTCCCACATGGGTGACAGGGTCCCAAGTACCTGTGTTAGGTAGGAAGTCAGTTATGAGCTTATGTGTGTGTGACATAAAGGCCTAAAGAGAAGACGTCTATGTCCAGCATATGCATCTGCATCTCAGAGTCATCCTGACAATGTTTCAGGGGCAGCCCGGCCTTTGCATCCTGCCCTGCCCCCTTCTACCAGATAACCTGCCTGGCGGGGGTCCCCGCCCCTTCTCCCAGATGCAGCCCAGTATCTGCATTTCAAACACCCTGCTCCGGATCCCTCCAAACTCAGGATGGGCGCCAGCTAGGCTTTCTCCTGTCTGATACCTTCAAGGAAAAACTCAGAAGTTTTTCTATTTACATCCAAAAAACACTTTGTTCCAAGAGGAGCAGAGGTGGGGGAAGCAAGACCCATCTCCTTAAAAACCCCCAGCCTCAACCGGACTGTGCACGCTCAGCCCTCTGCCTCTCAGCTGGGCCGCCCACCTGACCTGGTCAGGTGTAATCTCTACTCAACCATGTAACCTCACCCCACCCCCCCGTCTTTCAGGCTCTGTCTGGAGAGGTGCCCATCCATCCTTACGGATGTCCCTTCCCTAATAAATCTTGCTATTTTACCTCCCACTACTCTCTGTCTCACGCCTGAATTCTTTCTTGCGGGAAGACAAGAACCCTGCAAATTTCTCCGGTAACACCCGGGCCATCTTCCGCTGCTTTCCAAACACAGTGGCAAGGAGCTGGGTCAGAAGCAGAGTACCAGGTCTCAGACCTGCTCTCCTCCATGCGATGCTTAGCCCACTGCCCCACACCACCAGCCCAGCTAATTCTAATTTGTGAAGTGCTACAGTGTTTCTTTGATGCAATCGATGCACATTTATTGCGGGCTTACCAGCTGCCTGGTTCTGCTGGGCCCTGGGAACAGAAAAACACAAAAATGCAGAAACATCTCGGGTGGTACCTGGCTTAGCCAAAACATGTACCCAATTCTTCAGGAGCAAGTTTAAGAGGAAACAGATACAAGGATGGAGGAAGGAACCACAATCGAAGACGAACCAAACAGTGGCCCCGTTGCAGCCATGGAGCAGGGCGGCACAGGCCCACGGGGGAGAGGCGCTGCGACCACGGGGCTGAGGGATGCTGCTCTGATACAGCGCAGGAGGAAGGGACAGGCCCTGTGTGGGAACCATGTGCCTCTTCCAGACGGCCCCGGAAGAGCGGAGTCCGTGCCTACGCTCCGCACGCCTGCCTCCTCCCGACCTGGGCTCTGCCTCTCCCAGGAACGTGGGGCACAGCTGAATGGACGTGGGGGGTCAGACCGTCTGAGGACAAAGCTCCAGGGAACCAAAGACAGCAGCCAGGTGCACACTAGACGCCTGCAGGGGCTGGGGCAGGAAGCCAAAGCCAAGAGAAGCAGCCCGAGAGCACCATCTCAGGACTGTCGGGAATGACCGCCGCGCAGCCGCAGAGAAGGGAAGAGACCCGCTTCAGCGGCAGCCTGGGAAGCCAGCATGTCCTACCGGCGACGCGGCTGCTGCGACACAGCCCAGCGCACGCACTCTTCCCGCCAGGGCGGCAGGGCCCTCGGCCAGACGGCCGCAGGAGCCAGAGGGGGAAGAAGCTGCAACCCCTGCTCACCGTGAAGGCAGGGACACCGAGGGCCACCTGCAAACACCGGGAGACCAAGAAGAAGGCGCACTTGGGTAGCCCCGCCCGGCCCGCGAACACCAAGTCACATCAGCCTCACAGGGCCCCACTCAGCGAGCCCCAGGGGGCAGCGCCCTGCTCCCCCAGCGGCACAGCGTGCTGGGAAGAGGCTCAGAGCAGGTGAGAAGGATGCACAGCCCAGCCCCTCCTTCCCCTCCCAGTACGGGCACGGGCAGCCCACACAGGGGGCCAGCGCTGTGGCACAGAGGGTTAAGTAGCCACCTGTGACACTGGCATCCCATACGCGAGTGTCTGGGTTGAGTCCCAGCTCTTCTTCCAATCCGCCTTCCTGCGGATGTGCCTAGTGAGGCAGCAGATGGTGGCCCAAGTGCTTGGGGCTCTGCCACCCACATGGGAGACCCAGATGGAGTTCCTGGCTCCTGGCTGGGCCTAGTCCAGCCTTGGCCACAGCAAACATTTGGGGAATGAACCAGTGGATGGAAGATCTCTCTCTCTCTCTCTCTCCCCATGCCTTCTCTCTGTCTCTCCCTGTCACTCTGCCTTTTGAATAAAACAATCACTATATCTTTACAAAAAAAAATCCATCACAAAAACCCTAAATACAAAGCAGATTCCCAATAGCCAAGCAGCAGAAATGACCCGAATCTGTCAGGTGATGGATGGATGGACAACAGGCAGCTTATCCCTACAATTCAGCATTGCTCAGCAAACACCGGGATGAAGCACAGATACCCACAGTAGCCCTCGGAACGTCGACGTCATCGAGCTGAGACCACACTCAGCGGGACAGGTGTCTGGCATAGTGGTTAAGATGCCCCCGGGGACACCCACACCCCAGCCAAACTGCCTGGCTCCAATCCTAGCCTCTATGCTTCCAATCCAGTGGCTAGCGAGTGTCACCCTGGGAGGCAGCAGGCCCCTGGGACCCTGCCACCCCCATGGGAGAGCTGGACTGAGTTCCGGGACCCTGGCTTCAAACTGGCCCAGCACTGGCTGCCTCAAGGATAGGGGGAGTGAACCAGCAGAGGAAACATCTCTTTCAAATAAACACTGGAAAATGGTGGAGACCACATGTGCACGATTCCACTCATCTGAAATGCCCAGAGGGAGGGCCCGCCAGGGCTGTGGGGAGGGGCAGACAGGGAGTAAGCGGGGGACAACAGGCTGGGCTTAGACGGCACAGCCCCACGATTGCACTCAAAGGCTCTGAGCCCTGCCTTGGGAAGGGCACGTTACTCGGTGAGGATGGCGTTTCTAAAGGTACCACTAGCACGTCACTTAACATTCCCCACTGAGAGCAGCTACTCTGTGGGGACCCATGGATAGGCTTGCCATGGGACCCCCCATGCTGGGCTTGGCTTATAGCAGTCATGCGGATGTAGCAGCTGATTGAACTTTCCATCTAGCTGAGGATTGTGGTAAACAACAAGATGGCACTGATGCCCTGCCTGCTGCGTGACTCCACAGCTGAGCGTGATCAAGTGCCGGACTGGAGAGCTCTGTGCATGGACTGTGATTGATTGACTGTGATTGGTTGAATTTGGTATATAAGCAGACCGCGGGAGAAGGAGGGGGGCACGCCAGCTTTCCACCTTAAGGAACGTGCGCACCATCTCTCCCCCTTCTCCCGGTCCCCCACTCTTTTTCCTACTCCTCCTAAGTAAAAGTCTACTAAAGACCGATTAGCTGCGAGCAGCATCATTCCTTCTGCGGCCGAAGGAGCTGACACTACTCCACACATAAGGGAACAGGTGCAGCCGAGTCAGCCTGAGGGCCACAGCCAGGACTCGAACCCAGTCCCGTGAGATCCCAGTCGCCGGGCTGGCTATACTGACCCTGAACGAGCGGAAGGGACAAAGGGAGTAGGAAAGGCAGCCCCACGAGATCAAAGCACCCCCCCCCCAGCAGCCCTGGCGGTGTCTGAGGACCCTCCCCAGGCTGGGCGGCAGCCCTGTGCCCCCGACGCTGGGGGTGCCTCAGAACCCTTCATGACCTGGAACACGGCTCAGAACACCAAGGCTTCTCCACTTCTATGCTGTTCCCTTAAGCTACTGGGGTTCCACGTTTAAGTGAGATATGTGGCTCTCTTGCGTGTCTCCCGCTCTCCCACATTATGTTCTCTCGCCGCTGTGATGCGTGTGCGGCCGCAGGGCCAGGCGCACTCACCGTGAAGTGCATCTCCTTGACGGGCAGCTTGAGGTGCTCAAAGCCCACGGTCACGGTGTACTGCGTGTAGTTCAAGTAGCCGAGGTGAGCCACGATCATCTCCGCGCATTTCTGCAGAGGCACAAGGAGGGCCTGTGTCATTAAGGCAGGCAAGGTGGGCTCCCCACCCCCGCTGCACGACAGGAGCGCACGCAGCACCAGGACAGCAGAACTGCGCGTTTCCAGGAACTCCACGCAAGCCCAGACTCGGAGCCCGGCCAAAACCGTCCCAGAAAAAAAAAAGGAACCACGGGGACATTTTCGGAAACATACTATGGCTTAAAGTAATTAGAGTGTTTCCGATTTGGATGACTGAAAATAATGTCACCTGCATTAAAAGGGTAACAATGCAAAAGACCCAAACCTGGTGTTTCTGTAAAACTACAGTGCCCAGCGGGCCACGTAAGCTAAGACTCCAGCCCGCCCGCCCGCCCTCCCTCCTGCAGCCACGATCAGGACTCACGGGGTGGACACCTTTCCCTCTCTCCCCGGGGGCCTGTCCCACCCCCACCACATCAAGAACAGCGTGTGCACCCTTCACTGCCTGTCGCGCACACCCTCCTCCTGGGGACTAAGAACCAGGTCTGCTCTGCTTGGTCAGCCCCTGCAGGGTGGCGGTAAGGATGCAGCCCTCACTTTGGGGCACAAATGTGCATCAACTCACTGGCCAGATGTCCAGAGCCAGCGACGTCCCCTTCAGAGCTCTGCCCGGCCATGCCACGTGGGCCAGCACACCTGGGACATGGCTCTGTCACCTGGGTGGATGCACCCCCCCCCATGCCACCAGGCAGTGCAGCCAGTGCCCAGAACTACCGGGCCGTTCTGCAGCTTTCCAGGTGCACCTGCTGTCACGGTGGCTCTCAACAGGGCAGCTGCCCCTACAGCGAACAAAGGTTTTCCACACTTCCAAGATCTGAGGTCAGGGTCAGAAAACAGATCTGGTTGTAAATAAGAGGGTTTAAAAGGCGAGGGCACCTGGTGGAGAGAAGGCCTGGGTAGCACAGGCTGCTACCTGTGGAGAGCGCAGAGCAGAGCCAGGTGTGC
>CM027390.1:7907455-7982258 GCA_015711505.1 Sylvilagus bachmani
GAGCTTTCCGGCCGACCCCCTGCCCCGATGCCCGCCACACTCGGGGACACGAGCTCTCCGGCCGACCCCCTGCCCCGATGCCCGCCACACTCGGGGACACGAGCTCTCCGGCAGACCCCCTGCCCCGATGCCCGCCACACTCGGGGACACGAGCTCTCCGGCCGACCCCCTGCCCCGATGCCCGCCACACTCGGGGACACGAGCTCTCCAGGAGACCACCTGCCCCCCTCCCGACTCTCCCGTGTTAGAAGTGTACATCACCTGCCACATTTTATCCCATCTGAGCCACAGCTTCCTGCCCACCTGGCTGGCTCTGGGCATGCGAGTGCCGACTCCCCTTCCTCTGGGAGGGGGCAGCAGAGGCGTGGCATGCCCAGGAAGGGGCAGGGCGAACACCAGGAACGGGGCAGAAACGAACTTCTGACAGGTGTAGGTGCGACACTCGGTCTGCTCTCATCAGCAGACTACATCCTTCCACTCTGCGAGAGCTGCCGGGAAGCCACCCGAGGGTCCACGGCCCCCAGCCCAAGCCGCGGCCGTGCTGCCCTCGGGTGCCGCCGCCTTCTCGGCTGCCAGCGTGGACAACCTTGCCACCAAGGCAAAAGACACTCGTCTCTCGCCGCATCACAGAAACGGCCACCGAGACGGTGCTAAGTCCCCTGTAAGCTAGGGCGCTGCTTTCTTTAACAGCAAGCGAGCAGAGCTACGAGGTTCATCCGTACAGCTCTGGGGATATAACGCTTCTCCCTCCTCCCTCCCTCTCCTTTCTCTCCTTTTCCTCTTTTTAACATTTTCGAGGTAACATATTTTTAATGTACATGACAGAGCCCACCCTGTTTAGGCCAGGGCAGTGCTTCTGCAGGGCTAGGGAGAGCCTGGAGCAGACAGAACAGAGATGTTCCCCAGGGGGTCTTAGTGTGAACTGAGGTGGGCTCCCATGGACACGCACCGAAGGGCCGTTCTCCAGGGGCCAGGTCCCGGGAGTAACGGTGTAGCCAAGCCGGCCCCTTCGGCGGCCTGGGTCTACCTGAAACCGAGGCTCTGGGTGTGGTCACCACCTGTCCATGTTTCAAACCCAAAGGCCCTGTGTGCCAGGAAGCCCGGCCCTCCCAGCGGCAGGGGGCCGCCCACTGCCCGGCTGCCGTCACGCCCCAGCTCTGCTGAAGTGTGGCCCGTGGGTGGCGCACCTCCTGCACACAGCCCCGGGGCCCAAGGCTCCACCAGCGCTGTGCATGGCCACACACATCATTCACTTTGACCCTGCCGCTTTGCCAAGATGGGGGGAGGACTGCACCCCCACTGTGCAGATGGGGAAACACACCCCAGAAGCTTGCTCAGGCCACTCGTGAACGAGACGGGGAGGCGGCGGGAGGGCCAGCCGCTCACGCTGCCTTCCTCAGACACCAGCTCACCGCGATGGGCGCGCCAGAGGCCGCCAAGGTCAGGGGGCCGACGCCGCGCCAGCTGACAGGGGGCCGCCCCGCCGGCGCAGCCCACCGTCCAGCCGGAGCCCTGACGTGTTGTCAGCACAGGGACCAGCGCAGTGGCTGCCGCCGTCCAGGGGTCCTCCCCGCGTGGCGACTTCCTTCTTCCCAGGACAGACAGGCCGGCATGCAGGAGTCCCGGGACAGCGGGACTCTGCCCCCTCCACCATCACCTGCGCGGGGGTGGCGGGCACAGCTCCTATCACCCCCAACCTCCGCTCCTTCTACGTGAGGGGCTCTCGGGACGCCTGGCTCCCACAGCCCTCTTCCAGTGCCCTCGGCAAGCGCACTGCTGTTTCCGATGCTCCCCAAGTGCCCCCCGCTGCCAGTCACCTGGGGAGTCCCGACAAGGCCTCAGGGCCGGCAGGGACCCACCGTGGGCCTTCGCGCTCTGAAGAGCCTGGTGCTGCCGGGGTCGGCAGTGGCCGTCAGTCTCCTGTCCCCAAGCCATGCTACTGCTGAGCCCCAGAGGCCTGGGCATCCTGACCCCGGCAAGGATGGGCACTCAGCGCACGGCTGGAACCCCGAATGACCACCACGTGCGGCAGGCCCTCCTCCGGGAGACACGGCCCACCGGTGTCTGCAGACACGCCAGGCAGTGAGCCACCCGGATGATGACCACAGCCGTGGTGCGTGTGCAGGGGATGCAGTGGGATGTCAGTGCCCACGCGTGTGCCCGCGTGTATGTGCATGTGCAAGTGGCTAAGAACTTCGAAGGGGCGGCTGAGCTGAATTTTCCAGGCGTGGCTGCACTAGCTCTCCTGAGGCACCATTTTCCAGCTGCAGGCGTGCGGTGGTGCGTAGCCGCCGCCACACTCACCCCTGCGCACGTGAGCGTCCTGGTCCGGTTGTGGACCTTGTTGTGAATGTACATCGTGGTTCCATCCTGAGCGACGCCGTCCACCTTCACGGTCAAGGGGAAGCTCGTCTGAATGGAGGTCTCTACAAAACAGGGGGCTTGGCGTCACACTTCCAGAGGGGCTGCCCGGCAGTCCTGAGACCACGCCCCACCTCAGGGGCCCAGAACGCTCCACCTCCAGCCTGTCACTCAGGGGCCCGCTGGTTCTAGTGCAAAAAGTGCTAAGTGTCTCATGGCTAATACAATCATATTGTTCCTTCCCCACCTAAAATTGTCATTAACCAAAACAGAAATACGTTTCTCATTTTTCCTGATTATATAATTTGCTATTTTTCTGCTTATATTCTTATAAAAAACCAGAGAGCAAAAAAACATGAAGAGGGCATTAAATGCTAGACGTGACCGTAATTAGCTTTCTGTGTGTGTCTGTTCACCAAAGACCACTGCTAGATGTACAAATACATGGTGACACACATTTCACTTTTGCTCTCCATGTAATGAACAGGGAGCAACGACTCTGCAAACTGAATGCTGTCACTTCCCTGACGGTGCCCACAGGGTGAGATTTCCAAATTCTTCCTCAACTTCACTGGAATCGCAAACCTGAGAAAACAACTGGGGTGAGCACCTTCCCAGTTCTCCCCAGGATGACGTAAGACTAGCACATTCCAGACGCCCAGAAGCGAGTCCGATACACTCCAGGGACACCCTGGGTGGGGCTCCTCGGCCTCGCACAGCGGACACCCTGGACAAGCCCTGCTGGGGCCTGGCCTGGGCCGGGAGGGCTGTTCAGGGGCGTGCCTGGGGTCCAGTCCTGAGATGCCAGCAGCAGCCCCCTCCCCCTTCAAGCTGTGACAATGCAGACTGTCGCCAGACACTCGGCCTGGGTCTCTGGGGTGCGGAATCCCTGCTTTGTCTCCCAGAACCCCGCTGGGAAAAGCTGGAGCTTCAGCACCTGCCCCGCGTGCTCAGCAGAGACTGCACGGTGACTTGGCGGTTCCCGCTGGGCGGCATCCCAGGAGCTTCCGAGTCACTGCTATTCTAACAACAAGTATCTCTGAGCACTGGTCCAAATGTTGTAAAGTCCTTTCAACCTCCAAATATAATGTTTCGTATGAAGAAAACCACACTGAAACCTGAAACCTCAGGATCTTTTTGTTTTTGTTTTTGAGACAGAGAATGGTTCCACCCGCCGGTTCACCCGTCAAATACCCAGAAGGGCCGGGGCCAGGCCAGGCACTCGATCTAGGCCTCCCACATGGTGGCAGGGACCGACCACTTGAGCCATCCCCTCCTGCCTCTCGGTGCTCACAGCAGGAAGCTGGATGGGACCAGAAGCAGCACCCGAACCAGACGCTCATGTGGGCTCTGGGCGTCACAGTCACTGGGTGAAATACCCTCCCCAGACCCCGTACCTTTTGACTGATTCAGTTCAACCACACACGTCAGCCACAGCTGCTGATTATACGTTGACAGTGGATTTGAACGTAACTGAATGGGCTTTAGCTGCGCAGAGGAGAACACAAGTTAGATGACACCAGGGAGCTTTTTGCTGAGAACAGACAACACACAGACTCCTGAACACACACATTCACGCTGAGCCCAAGCTCTGGCACACTTTCCTTCTGGAAACACAAGTGACGTCTGCCTACGGAGGCAAGGACTAGCTTCAGCTGCAGCCCCTGGCTTGGTCCCAGCGCCTGGCTTCCCCACCTGCAGCCTCGTTTACATAACAGCGAAAAGCCAGCGTGAGAGCAGGCTGGGGGGGGGGGGGAGGGGCAGCGTGCTGAGATCGGCAGGAGGGGCAGCAGAGGGGCCCAGAGGACAGAATCTCTCACTCCCAAGGTGGTGGCCTGGCGATGACCTCCTCGCGCCACTGGCCTGCAGCGAAAAACTAGAGGGGGCCGTGCTCCCAAGGCCTCTTCTGCAGTCTTCTGGGATGCACAGAGCTGGGGTCTGACAGCGGTGGGGTACGGGAGTCGTGAGAGGAGCCCACCCGTGGTCCTCGGTGGGGTACAGGAGTCATGCGGGGAGCCCACCGTGGTCCTCGGCATTGTCTGGATGCGTCGCTTTGTGTTCCCACCTCCAGGAAACTGCCTGGGACCAAAGACTTGCCCATAGGCCCCAAGGCCACGACACCCAGGGCACTTCAGAGAGTTCGTGGGAAAATGGAGTTAAAAGATCAGACTAATTGGGTGCAAATGCTGTTTAAGTGAGTTTCTCATGTTACACATTTTCCAAGAACTTCTCGAGGGCCCACGGCCGGCCCTCCACACCTGCGGGCTCGGAAGCTGGGGGTTTGACAACCACAGCTAAAACAATGCGAGGGGAAGGACACTGCACCTGCACCGATCACAGGCGGCTTCTCGTCATCGCCATCGCCCCCAGGCGACACACAGCGGCCACGACCTGCACCACTCCCCCACCGTGCTAGGAGTCCCAAGTGGCCCAGGGTGACCAGAGGTGCACGCGGGATGTGTAGAGACAACAGTCTTGGATGTAGGGGCCCTGATTGCAATGCTGCATGGGTGTTCCCGGACCCGACGCCTGAGGACACCGAGGGACAGCCGTACTGTCCCTGCAGTGAGGATGGTCCCTTGGGAACAAGCCAGGCCTTGGCGGGGGGGGGGGGGGGGGGCTGCTATCTGCAGGGTCAAAGAGACTTGAAAAAAAACAAAACTGCTAGGAAACTCCAACGGGATCAGCCCAGGAGTCACAGAAAACTAAAGGAATGCGAGGAAAACATGAGGACAGCTGAGCCGAGGGCCCCTCCACACCAGCAGGAGCCAGACCAACCCAAAGGCCAAGTCTTAGGGCATTCTTCCTCCTTAGGGCATTCTTCCTCCTCCGTCCCTTTGAAAAGCTGTGGAAGCAGAGAGCCGGCAGGGTGGAGGGAGCAGCGAGAGGAGGGACTTGGGTCCAACACTCAGCTTCAAGCTCCGCCCTCGGGTGCTCTGCAGGTGCAAGGTGCGCACTTGACAGAAACACAAAAGGGTTTTGCTGCTTGGGTTCCCAGCTAGTGCCTACTAAAGACGCCTAAAGTCTCCAACTGGAGAATCAAAGCACGTAAAAAAAAAAGAAAGAAAGAAAGGTTTTTCATTTAAGCTGAGTTCATGCGAGGGAACCCCCAGAATCACTGCGAAGAAGGGGTACCATTAGAAAAGGGACACAGAGCTCACCTCGGCAAACTGAGTGAGACAAGGTCAGGCACACAGGGCCTAACAGGCTCAGGCACCGAGTGGCCACCTCTGCTCCCTACCGAGGGCTCGGGCACCGAGTGGCCGCCTCTGCTCCCTACCGAGGACTCGGGGACTGAGTGGCCACCCTCTCCTATCAGGCAACATCACTCTCCTAAGGACTCAGGTGTTGATCACAGAGGAAAAGGCAGCTTCAGCAAACAAGGCCCCAGGAAGCCAGCGGGAAACAGCGGCAGCAGAACCGTGTGTGTCTGAGAAGCAAGACGCGAGGGAACACGCAGCCGCTCTTACACCTGGCAGCAGGACCCACTCTGTGACCAGCGTCCGTGACGCCCGCCAGCCACCGCGCATGCCCAGTCCTACTTACCTTTTTGCTGTTATTTAGTGAAAAATTAGCTGCAGAAGTCTGGATCACTTTGGGTCCTAATGTGTAACAGAGAAGAGAAGGGGAAAACATGTTATAGCTACGGTGATCATTTACTGATTTTTTTTTTGTCAAATGCCAAGAAGGACTTGTGCATTCTACAGATATGGTCTTATTTAAAACCAAGTCTTTCTTTAGATTATAAATATGCAGAAAAACAGAAAACACACACAGAGTATCCACTCTGCTGTGTGTGTGACTTCCCAGTACACACCAACACAACTGACCACGTGCAATGCATACAATTTCCATGGGAACATGGGAACGCTCCACGGTCCTATCTATGGGAGTTCTCTCTCCAGCACATGGATCCAAGAAAACATTAGCTATGCAGACACACTCTATGCAGGTTGCAAAGTCTAAGGATCTCTTCTCAACAACTAAGACTTCTCTGTTCACCCAGTTAAACCCATCTTCCAGAAACATTTATAAGTAGGGGACATAAAGCAGCACAATATATACTAAAAACAGTAACAGTGGGGCTGGCATCATGGTACAGTAGGTTAATCCTCTGCCTGCGGCGCCAGCATCCCACATGGGCGCCGGTTCTAGTCCCGGCTGCTCCTCTTCTGATCCAGCTCTCTGCTGTGGCCTAGGAAAGCAGCAGAAGATGGCCCAAGTGATTGGGTCCCTGCAGCCACGTGGGAGACTGGAAAGAAGCACCTGGCTCCTGGCTTCGGATCAGTGCAGTTCCGGCCATTGCAAGACCTTTCTCTCTGTCTCTCCCTCTCACTGTCTATAACTCTCTCAAATAAATAAATAAAATCTTTTTTAAAAACAGCATATGGCTTTTCTTGAAATAAGCTGCATAGATTGCTTCTCAAAAAAAAATTTTTTTGATATATTTATTTATTTAAAAGGCAGAGCAACAGACACAGGCAAACAGATGGATGTTCCATCTATTGGTTCACTCCGCAAATGTTCCCAATAGCCAGAGCTGGGCCAGGCCACAGCCAGGAGCTTCCCACAAGGGTAGCAGGAACCCAAGTACTTGGGCCAGGATGCACTATCTCCAGGTGCATTAGCAGGAAGCTGGATCAAAAGCAGAGTAGTCAGGACTCAAACCAAGTACTCCACAATGGGATGCGGACGTCCCAAGCAGATGCTCTGCCTGTCATGCCACCACGCATGCCCCCTAAATGCTTCTGTTGCATAAAATACCTAAGAACAATACTATTGTGGATGTGCAGATACTCTCCCAGAAGGGGAATGGCTGCATCCTGTGGTATATTTGCATGGAAAACTTCTTCTTTTTTATTATTTTATTTATTTGAAAGTCAGAGTTATAGAGAGAGGCAGACAGAGAAAGAGGTCTTTCATCTGCTGGTTCACTCCCCAGATGGCTGCAACGGCTGGAGTTGTGCCGATCCGAAGCCAGGAGCCAGGAGCTTCTTTCGGGTCTCCCACGTGAGTGCAGGGGACCAAGTACTTGGGCCATCTTCCACTGCTTTCCCAGGCCACAGCAGGGGGCTGGATCAGAAGAGGAGCAGCCGGGACTAGAACCAGCGCCCATATGGGATGCTCATGCTTCAGGCCAGGGCTTTAACCCACTGTGCCACAGTACCTGCCCCAGAAAACTTATCAGCAACATTTAGTTGGATTGTTGGGTTTCTAAAATCTATTTTGCCAATCTCTGCTTTGTGACTGGACAGCTCAATCCATTTACATTTACCGTAATTACTGATGAAGAGGCACACACGTCTGCCATTTCGCTATGATGGACGTGCTTCCCAAATGCCTCTCAGTTCCTCTGTCACTTGCACCCTAAAGTTACAGCACTCACATTCTAACTCACAGCAGCTCAGCATCAACAACGTGGAAAACCCCTTCTGCGCAGCTCCTTCTCCACCGTTCAACTGTTGCTCTTATAATTTTGACGTAATTTTATCTTTATATATGTCCAAAACCGTTAAACTTTAATGGACTAATCTTTTTAATTATGCAGAAAATAAAATGTGGAGTAACAAACCAAAATTACAATAATACTAGCTTTTAGACTAGTCATTATTTAATGTACTAATCTCTTAAATCATGTAGAAAATAAAAAGTGAGTTACAGACCACTATTACAACACTATCATTCGTAAAAAAAAAAAAGATTTATTTATTTGAAAGGCAGAGAGAGAGAGAGAGTGATTGATTGATTGTCTATCTGCTGGTTCACTCCCCAAATAGCCACAGGGGCTGGGTTTGGTCCAGGACAGAGTCAGGAGCCTGGAACTTCATCCGGGTCCCCCATGTGGTGGCAGGGACCCAGGTGCCTGGGTCACCTTCTAGTGCTTTCCCAGGTGCATTGGCAGGGAGATGGATCAGAAGCGGAGCAGCCGGACTTGACTGTGATACAGGATGCCAGCATTCGAGTGGCGGCTTAACTGCTGCCCCACAACACCTGTCGCTACCACGAGCTTCTGTAATTCCCCATGCAGTTGCCTTTACTGAAGTCCCATGGCTTTGAATTACTGTCTGGTATCATTTCATTTCAATCCGCAGGTCTCCGTTTAGCAATTCTTTCAAGGTGTTCTAGCAGCAACAAACTCTCAGCTTTTTAAAAAAATGATCTATTTATTAATATATTTATTTATTTGAAAGGCATAGTTAGAGAGAGAGGGAAGAGAGAGAGAGAGAGATCTTCCATACTGGTTCACTCCCCAGATGGCCGCAACAGCCAGAGCTGTGCCCATCCAAGCCAGAGGCTTCTTCCGGGTCTCCCACGCGGGTGCAGCAGTCCAAGCACTTGGGCCATCTTCCGCTGCTTTCCCAGGCCGTTGGAAGGGAGCTGGGTTGGAAGTGGAGCAGCTGTGTCTCGAACCAGTGCTCACATGGAATGCTGGCTTCGCAGGCAGTGGCTTAACCCCGTAAGACACAACGTCAGCCCCTCTCAGCTGCTATTTATCTGAGAACTTTTCCCTCACTGAATTATATATATGTATTATAAATAAATGTTTTATAAATATAAATATGTTTTATAAATGTTTGTTAAATAAAACCTATATATATATATATTTTTTTTTTTTAACATGAGACAGAGAGAAGGAGAAATTGAGAGTCGTCTCAGCTGCTGGCTCACTCTCCAAACACCTGCAGTGTCTAGGACTGGGCCAGGCCCAAGCTGGGAGCTAGGAGTGCCAGCCAGTCTCCCACAGGGGTGCCAGGGGCCTCACCACTCCCAGGGCCCACATCAGCAGGATGGGATCGGGATTCTTACCCAGGTACTCTGACACCGGACAGATGTCTTAACTGGTGGTTAAACGCCCCACACTGGGAGTTCTGCCCAGCGTGGAGCCCCGGGTGGACAGCTTCTCCCAGCACTCTGAACGTGTCAGCCCACAGCCTTCCAATGTGCCAGGTTCCTCACGGGGCATCTGCGGGTATCTTCCTGACTTTCCAGTTAGGAACGCTGGGTCTCCACAGGAGTCCCTCTGAGTTGGTCCTAGGTCGTGTCTGCGGCTCCTGGACACTTACACGCACGTCTTTCATCAGTCTGGAGTTCTCAGCTACGCTTTCTTTCAGGACCTCCTCTGCCCCTCTGGCTGTCCTCCTGGGATCTCCACAATGCAGATCCCGGCCTGCCCGGTGTCCCCAGGGCCCCTCGGGCTCTGTCCACTCTCCTTCAACCTTCCTCTTCCGCCCCGCACATTGAACAACTGCCAAGCCGCTCTGCTCAGCTGTGCGGCTTCTCCCCCCGCCTCTGGAGGCCCCCGCCCTCAGCTGCAGTTCTTGTGTCAGGCTTCCTGTGTCTTCGCTGGTAGTTCGTGCTGGCCAGCATTCCCCTGCCTTCCTCCTGTCTTCCTCCAGCTCCCTGAGGCTCTGTCCCGGGGAGTCTCCTTTACTGTCTTTGTCTCCGAGTTTGGGTGGAAAACTGAACACTGGGGCAGAATCAAGTGATCTCTCTGCACTCACGTTCTCCTCCCCAGGGCCGCCGCTTTTTCTTTGTTGTACTGTTGCTGCCGTGAGCTGTCCGTGTGCTGTCTGTCCGTGCACTGTCTGTCCGTGCACTGTGAGCTGTGTGTCCGTGAGCTGTCTGTGCGTGAGCTATCTGTGTGCTGTCCGTGAGCTGTCTGTCCATGAGCTGTGTGTCCGTGAGCTGTGTGTGCACTGTCCATGAGCTGTCTGTCCATGAACTGTCTGTCCGTGAGCTGTCTCTGTGTGAAAAGCCAGGCTGAAGTGGAACCTCCTGGTCCTCGCGATCCTCCCCGAGCCTGTGCCTTTCTCGGGGCAGGTTCTGTGACCCCGTATCCCTGGGGGATCCACTCCAAGGTACCCAGAGGATGCCTGAACCTGCAGAGTGCCGAGTCCTAGACGCACCATCATTTCCCCACGAGAGTTTCTGATTAGACACAGCGAGATTCCCAACAATCTAATAGAATCCTCTAGAACAGAAGTGAAGGCTCCGGGGACAGTTTACTCCTGGGGTTTCTGTTTAATGTAGACCACAGGCACTGAGACTGCACGAAGCGAAGCCACTGACGGGGGGACAACTGGACATCGGGCTGCTCTTGAATGTGCCAGTCTCCAACGGCTGGCTCCCCAAAGGGGAGAGAAAAAAGCAAGTGGGGTGGGGCGTGCCGGCGGGGTGGGGGCGTGCCGGCCCTGTAAACACTGGAACTTGGTCCAGCCACAAACGGGGGCTGCAGCCATGGCAGGAGGAGCGCGACGGCGCCCCCTTCCGGCACCTCCGTGACCAGAGAAGGCCGCCAGGACTGCAGCTCGGCCCCTGTCGTCTGGAGGCCCGGGCCTTTTACCTGGCTGAGTGCGGGCTGCTCAGGGGGTGTGGCTGCTGCCCTGCGGGCTGCTCAGGGGGTGTGGCTGCTGCCGTGCTGAGAGCCGTGCTGAGAGCCGCACTGAGCAAGGCCAAGCACGACTGAATGTCCAGGGCTCCCCCCGAAGTGGCAAGCCGGCAACAGACTCCCGAGTTCCAAACCAGCCACGCCCGCCAGACGCGCTGCTGTGACCGGCTCGTGGGGACACATTCCCAGGGCTCCTGCCCGCCGTCTCAAAGCTTCAGCCTTAACAGAAGCAATAAAGGAAACACCATGAACCATTTCAGTTAGATCTGGAACTCTCTTCTTGTAAAGTTTCTGGGCTGCCTCCGTGACTCCGACGTTCCCCGCTGGAGGGCGGGAGAAGCACCTGGAGCTGCATCGGCCAGGGCGGGACCCTCACACTGCGTTTGCAACACCTAGAAGCAGTCTCTCTGCAGGAAGCAGGCTCGGGCCACGGTGAGGCCTCTCTCAAACAGATTTGCAGCCTCAGTGGACTCCTAGCCCGGGAAGCAGGCGGTCAGGCAAGAATTAAAACCCAGCATCAGGCTGTCTCTTGGGATGCCCAATCACTTAACGGACGCCTGAGTTTGAGCCACGGCCCCACTCCAACTCTACCTCCCTGCGATGCACACCCTGGGAGACAGCAGTTGATAGCTCCAATGCTTGCGTCCCTGCCACCTACCTGGGAGACCCAGATGGAGTTCTGGGCTCCTGGCTTCTGCCTGGCCAAGCCCAGTTTGGGGAGTGAAACAGCAGATGGAAGATCTGTATGTGTGTGTGTCTTTCAAATAAAAATAAATAAATAATTTTTTTAAAGAAAGAACCAGGGGATGGTGTTGTGACATGATGGGTAAAGCCGCCACCTGCAATGCCAACATCCTGTACAGGCATCAGTTCGAGTCCCAGCTGCTTCACTTCCGATCCAGCTCCCTGCTAATGCACCCAGGAAAGCAGCATAGGATGGCCCAAGTCCTTGGGCCCCTGCTACCCACATGGGAGACCTGGAAGAAGCTCCTGGCTCCTGGCTTCAGTCTGGCCCAGCTCCATCCATTGTGACCATTTGGGGAGTGAACCAGCGGATGGAAGACCTCTCTTTCTCACTCTCTGTAACTCTGCCTTTCAAATAAAATAAATAAATCTTTTTTAAAAAAATGGGAATGACAAACTCAAAGGTCCCAAGGCACTCCTGCCTCTGAGGTGGTAGCCACCTTACCACGTGAGGTAATTATAAACAAGCGCCCGTGATGGTTAACCCTGTGTGTCAACGTGACCAGACTCCAGGCGCCCGGGTGCCTGGTTAAGTGTGACTCTAGGGCGTCTGTGAGGACATCGCTGAATGCGACGACACCTGAGTCAGGGGACGGAGCAGGCAGATCCCCCTTCCCAGCGCGGCGGCCTCCAACCACCCACAGGAGATGCAACAGAACAAGACTGTGGAAGAATTCACTCTCTGCCTGGGCTCTCTCCGGCTCCCTTCTGGGACTAGAGAGTCTTCTACCCCTGGACTCACGCTTAGATGTGGACTGGAACATGTGCCACACTGGCCCTCCCGGTGCCAGGCACTGGCACTGGTGTTCAGTGGGCACTCCTGGGTCTCGGACTAGGTGACTACAGATGTAGGGATTGCTCCATCTTCAAATCCCACAAGCCAATGCGTGATAATAAATACACAGAGATGCACAAGACCACCCCTGTCTTGTGAGCACAGTAGCTGGGAGTGGGAAAGGGACGTGAAATCCCTCTAGCGCTTTTCTCTCTGGGCCTTGGCGCGTCACTCTCCATTTCAGCACGAAGGCTGGATGAGATCACAGCTGCGGTGACAGCGTGGCCCACTGAGACAGGAGACCA
The DNA here is from genome assembly GCA_015711505.1 of Sylvilagus bachmani. Lineage (NCBI taxonomy): Eukaryota > Metazoa > Chordata > Mammalia > Lagomorpha > Leporidae > Sylvilagus > Sylvilagus bachmani. The sequence goes on from CM027390.1 coordinate 7,920,030, forward strand.
TGAGAACAGGAGCACGTCCCGCCACTCTTAAAGGACAGCTGTGGACATCAAGGAAGACAGTGGCTGTCCCCTGTGCTGTGATTCACAGCACTGTCACCCCTTGGTGACTTAACGGCATCATCATCATCCCGGCACCCAGCACCGAGGGGCTGCTGCTGCTCCGGCTTCTTCAGCCCGTTCCCTAGCTGGTCCCAGGTTAGGTGAAGGAACCAGCTTTCTGGGGCCCAATGCCTCCCTCCGGGACAGGTTAAGCCTACTTGTCATTCACACATTAATGCCAGGTGCATCAATTAAGCAAACACCTACCAGAAACCACCCAAACTGAAAACGATCTGTCAGGCAGAGGGGAAGAGCACCAGACCTGGCCACGCTGCAGGGCACCGTGGAATGGCAGGGGCCCGGAAGGCGAGGGCAGAACTGGGTCTGCAGGCCCCATAGGGACGAGCTCCTCACGTGGCGCTGCTGGGAACGCGGCAGAGCACACGGCTGCCTTGCATCTCTGCCGCGCCAGCCCCCCCTCCCCAGCCAAGCGCCCAGCAGGCATGCACCCGCACCCTGCTGCACCCCCCCAGCGCCCGGGGCGGGGTCTGGCACAGGCTCTCTAGGAAGCATCTGTGCCGCCCATAGGAGGCATGTGATCAGGTGAGGCCAACGGGACCCCCGGCTCCCACGCAGGCAAGGCCAGGGCTGCTCAGGGAGAAGTCGGGGTGCAGGGCTGGGCCCCTCCCACACCGTGGGTTCAGAAGAAACGAGTGGCAGTCTCCCTCCACACTGTGTCCTCGGCCGGGGGGCGTGGCTGGACGGCTGAAGGGGCGTGCCCAGCAGAATGACGGAGCGGCTGTAGCCTGGACTCACCTCTGATGCCGACAAAGACGGTCAGGCCAAAGCAGGCGAAGAACACGACGAACACCAGGACGAAGTGGCGCTTGGAGAGCGTGTAGAGCCGCATGGGCGCCAGCCTGAGGACGGAAGCCGACGCGGTGGCGGTCAGGAGGGGTCTGTGGTAGCCCCAGGCCACGTCCCGCCCCAGCCGCCCTCCCCACACCCCTGGCAGCAGAAGCCAGCACATGGCTCTCCCCGGAGTTGGACCGTACACCCCACCCTGGCCTGCAGGGGACAGGCCAACCCCAGGCCTCATCACAGGAACACTGGGCACTGGCTCCTACGTCCCCCGGGGCACCACGCCCCCTGCAGCCGCCTGGTGAGCCCCAGCGCGACGTGGAGAGCGGGCACCTGCTCGATGAGAGCTGTCAGAGCACGCCCGCACCAGGAGCCCAGGGACCACAACCCCGGATCTCCTGTGTCCTCCTGGGAAGTGCAGCCCGGCCTCGGGGGGTGTCTGCCTTCCGATGCAGCCAAGCAGGCAGCCTGCAGTCTGCTGCGACCGACCAACAACACCAGGGAACCTTCCAGAGGCTGCAGCCTGCTCTCCCTCAGGAGAAGTCATGGGGGGGGGGGGGTGGAGGGGTGCAGGGGCCCTGTCTCTTTTAGGACTCCCCAATCAGGTGCCAGCAAACAGAAGACAAATCTGTAAGGGTCAGGCGATAAGGGTTGGGGGCCTGTGGGCCTCTGGGTCCCTCCGGGCACTCAGATGGACGTGGGGCAGGGCTGCATCCCAACCAAACCGCAGGTGCCAGAGATGCGGCAGCTGCCCCGGGCCAGCAGCCACAGACCCCTCCCCGAGACCCCCGAGGGAGACCCCCAACCTCAACAGGATGAGTGCAGGTGGGGCTGACACCAGCAGGAGGAGGGAGGGGCAGACCTGGCCCTGGAGGCTGTTTACTCCCCCGTGCACAGCTCACACAGGTGTGTACACACGCACACCCCTGCAGGCCGGAAGGCAGCCGTGGGGGGGCTGGCGTCCTGGGGCAAAGGTGAGGCTGGGAGCCAGCGCTGCTCTGACGTGGCAGTGCTGACACGGGCCAGGAGGACACACTGCCCGCAGGCTCTAAGGGACAGAACCAGAGGACTCCGGGCCCAACCCCGACCCTGGGCCCTAGGGAAAGCTAGGGAAGTGATCCCAACTCAGACGTGCGGTCCACAGACGACACGTGCCCAAGAGCCTTAGAGCCAAGGCTGGAAATGGTCTCCAGGAAGAGACCCAGGTTACAGGAAGGGAAACGGACCGAGACAGCAGGACACTTGCCGCGACCCCACAGCTCTGCCCTGTGGCAGGACCCGCTGCTCCCCTGGAGCGGGAGGCCGGAGGGGAGCGGGATCCCAGCTGCTCCACCTCCAACCCCGCTCCCTGCGGAGGCGTCTGGGCAGCCGCGGATGACGGCCCAAACACTCAAGCTCCTGTCACCCACTGGCAGACTGGGATGGAGTCCCTGGCTCCTGGCTCAGCCTAGCCCAGCGGTTGCAGCCATCAGCCAGTAGATGGAAGCTCGCTCGCTCTTGTTCGCTCGCTCTCTCTCTCTCAGCCTTTCAAATAAAGTTTGAAAACCGTAAGGGGGGGAACCATTCCAGACATCTGCCCAAGTCTACCCCACTCTGAACCAGCTTGTCCCAGGACATCCTCACGTGGAAGTCCTACACTCACAAAGCCCAGTAACACAAAGGGAGAAACCGGCTTCCACTGCCCACATCCTGCCGTCCGGTTTCCTCAGTCTGAAACCTCAGCGTCATCTCTCTGAGGGCGGGGCCTCGGATCTCCTCTCGCTGAGGCCCCGCCCTCCATCCCACACCCCAGCCAGCAGGGATGGGGCATCCTGGCTTCCTCACTCCTCTCCGTGCCCCACACCCATCCCACTGCCCAAGGCCTTGCAACTCCTAACAGAATTATTGCCATCACCTCCCAGACTCTGCTTCCCTGGTGGTTTCACACGGCTGCTCACAGCCTGCACCTGCACCTGGGGTCCCCCAGACCCTGCTCTACAGCTCCCAGCCACCCTGCATCGCACCCGAGTCACCCTGGCCCTTGTCATCACCACGCCTTCCAAGGGCGGTGCTCTGAGGACCCCATCACGGAAGGATTAGGTGGCGTGCCCTCGATCCCAAGGCTGAGAGGTGGCAACACTCCAAGCCCAGCCTCAGCCTCCGCAGGTGGAGTCTGCAACTCCAAGAACAATGATGATGCCAGCACAGTCAAGCCAGGCTCCGTCTCAGCACCGTCCACCCCACCCCTCCACAGACAATCCATTCCCACCCACCAGTCAAGGCTCCCTGTACGCCCACGTCCCTAAACCATTATTATTATATTCTTTTTCGACAGTCAGAGTGGACAGTGAGAGAGACAGAGAGAAAGGTCTTCCTTTGCCATTGGTTCACCCCCTCAATGGCTGCTGCGGCTGGTGCACTGTGGCCAGCGCACCGCGCTGATCCGAAGCCAGGAGCCAGGTGCTTCTCCTGGTCTCCCATGGGGTGCAGGGCCCAAGCACTTGGGCCATCCTCCACTGCACTCCCGGGCCACAGCAGAGAGCTGGCCTGGAAGAGGGGCAACCAGGAGAGAATCCAGCACCCATATGGGATGCCGGCGCCGCAGGTGGAGGATTAACCAAGTGAGCCATGGCACTGGCCCCTGATTTTTTTTTTTTTTTAAGATTTATTTATTTATTTGAAAGGCAGTTACAGAGAGGTAGAGGCTGAGAGAGAGGTCTTCCATCCGCTGGTTCACTCCCCAAATGGCTGCAGCAGCCAGAGCTGTGCCAATCTGATGCCGGAGCCTGGAGTTTCTTCCTTGTCCCCCACATGGGTTCAGGAGCCCAAGCACTTGGGCCATCCTCCACTGCTTTCCCAGGCCACAGCAGAGAGCTGGATCAGAAGTGGAGCAGCCGGGACTCGAACCACTGTCCATAAAGGATGCTGGAACTGCAGGTGGCGGCTTTACCTGCTACGCCACAGCACCGGCCCCGCTAGTCTGACTGTTTTCTCCCCCATGTTCTACTCTTGCCTCCGCTGCAATGCTGGTCTGAGCACCCTTCCAAAGCCCAAGTTGGTGTTCGGTCCTCGCTGTGAACTGGCCTCTAGAAGCAGTGGGCTTCAGCGGGGTTGGGGCCGGATAAGGTCATCAGGGAGAGCCCGCAGGAGTGACCACTGTGCAGAGTGGACTGATATTTATATATGAGGCCTATGTCAAAACTGAACTTTTTTTTCCCAATGTTATATTTTAAAATTTTTCTTATTGACTTGAAAGGCAGAGAGAGATAGAGAAATCGTCCATCCACTAGTTCACTCCCAAGTGCCCACAATAGCTGGAGCCGGGTCAGGCCAAAGCCAGGAGCCTGAACCCCGTGTGTCTCCCTTACGGGCGGCAGGGACCTCAGTGCCTGAGCCATCCCCTGCTGCCTCCCATGGTGCACCTCAGCTGGAAGCTGGGATCAGAAGCAGAGGCGGGACCTGAACCCAGGCTCTGATCTGATGGGGGCATCCCACGCAGGCTCATAACCACTGTGCCAATTCCCTGGCCCACCCCAGCGGCAGCTCAGGCCTTTGCCTTCTACCTCAGCAAACGATGGGCCCAAGCAGCCCCACGCCGTTCCCCTCTGCCCAGATGGCCTTCGCCTAGGACCCGGTCCTGCGGCCCCGGAGGCCACCGTGGCTCAGCCACTGCAGCGTCTGCATCTGCATTAGCTGGGCCCAGCGCCTGGCCACTCCGCAGCCACCAGGCGGGCCCACGGAGCGCTGCTCCCTCCCACGCAGGGCTCGTACTACAGCGCTGCCAAGAAAGGTGGGAGGCGAGCGCGACCGCGGAAAGGACCTGACTCACCACGGGCCTGCAAACAGGACCGCAAGACGGCCAAAGCGTGGGAGGGCGGAGGCGGCGAGGGAACACCCCGCGGGGCTGTCTCAGACCACGGATGAAGACATGGGAAGAACACTCGAGCCCTGACAACCGCTGCCTCCACAGACGCCCCGGGGCAGCAGCGCCCTGCTGGTGGCCAGCACGGCGCCCCGAGGCCAAGGGTCAGCCTGGGAGGCGGGGTTTATCTCATCTCATCAAGTCCCTCATCCAGCGGGTGGGGACGACTGCACACACTCAGCATTGCAAAGCTGCCCCTGGGTCAACGACACAGACTTCCCACTTCAGAATCTAAAAACGAGGCCCTGAGCACTAGCAAGGGCCTTAAGCCCCTCAGTCTGCTCCCACATCTCACGCCTCGCCTCGAGGCACTGGCCCAGGGCCTGGCTGCACGTCCAACCTTCAGACGATGGGCAAGCAAGAGCTCTCCAGGCCTGGTTTCCTCACCTGCAAACCGGAGCGCGCAGGGCCCTTGTCCCGCGGGGCTGCAGGAGGCGTAAGGGAAGCAAGCAACGTGCGCGCCTGGACAGCGTGGTCGGATCGGAGCAAGAACCCACCGTGCCACTTACTGCAGGCAAGAGCTGTGCTTCTCACGCACCCACAACCAACGTGTCTTTGATAAAGAGCCAAAATCAACCCCTCCTCAACAAATGATCCTGGGAAAACCGGATCTCCACACCCAGAAGTAGAAAACAAGACCCCTACCTTACACCTACCACAAAAATCCATGCAAGATGGGTCAAGGACCTAAATCTACAACCCAATACCATCAAATTACTAGGGAACATTGGAGAAGCCCTGCAAGACACTGGCAGAGGCAAAGACTTCTTGGAAAAGACCCCAGAAGCACAGGCAAACAAAGCCAAAATTAACAAACGGGATTACATCAAACTGAGAAGCTTCTGTACAGCAAAAGAAACACTCAGCAAAGTGAAGAGGCAACAGACAGAATGGGAGAAAATATTTGCAAACTGTGAAACTGATAAAGAATTTATAATCAGAATCTATAAAGAGATCAATAAACTCAACAACAGCAAGACAAATAGTTAAGAATTGGACAAAGGACTTAAACAGGCATTTTTCAAAAGAGGAAGTTCAAATAGCCAACAGACACATGAAAAAATGCTCAGGATCACTGGCCATCAGGGAAATGCAAATCAAAACCACAATGAGGTTTCACTTCACCCCGATTAGAATAGCTTTCATATATAAATCAACAAACGACAAATGCGGCAAGAATGTGGGGAAAAGGTGCCCCAATCCACTGCTGGTGGGATGTAACTGGTACAGCCACTGTGGAGGACAGTATGGAGATACCTCAGAAATCGGAATACGGATGCACCATCTGATCCTGCCATCCCACTCTGGGAAACCGCCCAAACATAAAGTGAGCAGATGAGAGTTATCTGTACCCTCAGGTTCACTGCAGCTCAATTCACAATAGCAAAGACATGGAATCAACCCAGATGTTCATCAAATAATAACTGGATTAAGAAATTATGGTATAGATACACTATGGAATACTACTCAGCCATAAAAAAGAATGAAGTCCTGTCATTTGCAACGAAAGAGATACAACTGGAAACCATAATATTTAGTGAAATAAGCCAGTTCCAAAAAGACAAATACCATGTTTTCCATGATCTGTGGTTACTAATGGAGTATCTAAAATGCAATGTATTGGAGTGAAATAACATTTTGAAGTCTGATGATTATTTTAGCCCTTGTCTCTACTTTGAGGAACAGTGTTTTTTCTTCATACTATTCGTTGAACTCTTTATGAGTGTACGTTATTCTTATAAGTATGAATTAACTGAAAACAGATCTTTATAAAAATTAAGAGTGGGGGCAGTCGGTGGCATAGTAAGCTAAGCCTCTACCTGAGACACTGGTTGGTGTCCCGGCTGCTCCTGTGTCCCGGCATAGCTCTCTGCTATGACCTGGGAAAGCAGTAAAAGATGGCCCAAGTGCCTAGGCCCCTGCACCCATGTGAGAGACCTGGAAGAAGCTCCTGGCTCCTGGCTTCAGACACACTCAGCTCTGACCACTGAGGCCATTTGGGAAGTGAACCAGCGGATGGAAGACCTTTCTCTGTCTCTCTCTTCCTCTGTCTGTAACTCTGCCTTTGAGGTAAATAAATAAAAGCTTTAAAAAAATCAAGAGTTGGGGCCAGCACCACGGCTCACTAGACTAATCCTCTACCTGCAGTGCTGGTACCCTGGGTTCTAGTCCCGATTGGGGCACCGGATTCTGTCCCGGTTGCTCCTCTTCTAGCCCAGCTCTCTGTTGTGGCCCAAGAAGGCAGTGGAGGATGGCCCAAGTGCTTGGGCCCTGCACCCGCATGGGAGACCAGGAGGAAGCACCTGGCTCCTGGCTTCGGATCTGCACAGCTCTGGCAGTAGCGGCCATTAGGGGAGTGAACCAACGGAAGGAAGACCTTTCTCTCTGTTTCTCTCTCTCACTAACTCTGCCTGTCAACAAAACAAAAAAATCAAGAGTGGGAAGAGAAGGGGAGGAAGAAGGGTGAGCAGGTGGGAGGGTGGGGTGGGAAGGATCACTGTGTTCCTAAATCTGTACATATGAAATGCATGCAGTCTGCACACCTTAAATAATTAAAAAAAAAAAAAAGAGCTGTGCCCCCCCCCCCAGTTTATTTCTGAGCACTCGCCCTCTTTCTCTGAACACCACCTCTGCAGACACACTCGCCCTCTGGCTTCAGCCACTGGAGGAGAGGGTGAGGCCAGTGCTTCCTGGGTACCCATTTGTTCCCAGGCCAGGTGCTCCCCTGGGGGCCAGGAATGATCAGCCCATTCCACACTTGAGAAAGCAGAACCTGAGGGCGAGCTTCAGTCTGCTCAGGCCCCAGGCGGTGGAGGTGGGCTCTGAGCCCACAGATGCAGGTCAGGGCAGAAAGCAGGCCGCCACACACTCCCACCACGCCGACTGCTCACCCTAGCCTGTCCTTTCTAAACACCTGCCATTTAATGGGTTTTGAAAGGACATTTCTGAGGGAAGAGCAGAGCGCGAAGCTGAAACGTCCCACGGTGCGCGTCACCTGCCCAGTAATTTCTGCAGCTACTCAACAGCGAAGCAAACTTCAAGAAAGCCACAGGGGACACTCAGAGCCCAAAACCTCAAAATGCACTTTTATGAGCACAGCTGGAAGCTGCTCAAAGAACCGTGCGTGTGTGCGTGCGTTCCCTCTCGGCCACAAGCCCAGGGCGTGCACCGGGAGTGTGCTGCTCAGGTCACCAAACGCCCCTTCCAGGCCAAGGGAAACAAGGAAGCAGCTCGACGACCGGCCGGTGAGCTTATCTCAGCGCAGGCCGTGTGCTGGCCGCAGGAGCGGCGCCCAGCCCAGCGCCGGGCTCTGCAGCCTGGGCCGGAAGCGTCTCGAGCTGGGACCAGCAGTGAGCTGCGCGGCACGGCTCTGCCCTTCCACGCCTCCTGCCCAGGGCCGCTGTGATGGTGGCACCAGTGGGCGTGGCAAGCCCCGGCAGCTGTCCCTGACAGGGCTCAAGTGCAGTGGTCAAGCATGGCTTCTGCATGGTTCCACGCAGGCTTCGCTGTCAGCTGAGAACCCACTTGAAAACCCTGCACCCAGTTTCCCCCTGAGGCTGCTCATGAGCACCCCAAGAAACAACGGCTGCAGTTCCCCTTCACTGTTCCTAGGGATCATCTTAGTTCCCCCCCAAAATGTTCAAAAAACGCAATGCTACATAACTCAGTGTGCAGGAACAGGTTACTGACCCCACCCAGTGTCCTCCCAAGCAGGACACCCAGCAGACTCGGACCCTGAAACCAGGCTTCCTCGGGCTTAACTTGAAAGATGAGCATGCAACCTTCACTGATGGCAAAACGGGGCTCTCATTCAAAGACTTCTACACGTACATGCCCCGGAACAAAAGGGGCACATGAAACACACTCTAGAGCTGGCGTGGGGGTGGGCGAGTGCCTAGGCCTGATCCCCCACCCCAGGGCTGCTGGCCCTCTGACCCAGGGCTGGGGGTGGGCGAGTGCCTAGGCCTGATCCCCCACCCCAGGGCTGCTAGCCCTCTGACCCCGGGAGGCAGCAGGTACCAGCTCGAGTAACTGGAGTCCTGGCCCCGACATGAGCCCTGGCTTCAGGCCCAGCAGCTGCAGGTGCTGGGGGAGTGAACCAGTGGATTTGAGTTCTCCCTCTCTCCCTCTGGAATTTAACAACAAACAAAAGGCTCGCGGGTGGGGGCTGGTGTTCTGCACGGTGGTTAACATGCCACCTGGGACACAGATCTCAAACCACAGCGCCTGGGATCAAGCCCCAGCTCCCCTTCCGGTTCTAGCTCCTGCAGACACGCACCCTGGGAGGCGGCAGGGGACCGCTCCAGCGTGCGAGTCTGCCATCCTCAAGGGGAGCCCAGCTGGAGTTCTGAGCCCAGCCGTCCTCGTTGCACCTACTGGGGGAGTCACCCAGGGATGAGAGGTCTCTCTCTCTCCCTCTCTGTCTCTCTGATTTCCAAACAAATTTTTAAAAAGTTTTAAAGGGCTTGAAGTGTCAAGCAGCACACACAAGGCCAAGCTTAGGAACCCCACAGAGAAACGCTACAGACAGAGCCGGGCGACAGTGCACATGAGGCAGGTTCAGCTATGGTTCTCCAGGGTCCAAGCACAAAGTCAGACCGGCAGCTGCTCAGGGCGTGCCCCACCCTGGCATGTCAGAGAAGGGCTGACCGCCAGGGCAAGGGTTTAAGGACTGAGCTGGTGAGACAGTGCCTAGCTCCCAGTTCACTTCCCGAAATATGCACACAGCTGAGGGGTGCATCAGGCGCCTAGAACTCAATCCAGCTCTGGCAGTGGGGTGGCAGGAACCCGACCACTTGAGCCACCATTGCTGCCTCTCAGGGAGCGGAGCCGGGAGCTGAACCCAGACACAGCAGCCTCCCCCGCCTTTCTACAAGATGTGGACAGCCCGGGTGTGTCGGGGAAGGGCACCAGGGCAGGGTGTGCAGCGGGGCCGCCCCAGCCCGAGCAGTGCACCTGCTCCTGCGGCAGCTCTGTGCTCTCCTACTCCTCCAAGCCCGACTCTGCTGCCTCTCACCTCTCACCCCCAGAAGAGTCGGGACCCACCGGGCACCTAATTCAGGACGCACTTCAACGCCCAGCCTTGGTTCTGGGGAGAACTTTATTTCAGTGCCATTCTGAGTGGGGGACGACAGTGGCTGTCTGACAGCCAGCCACACCCCAGCACCCCAACCTGGGGCTTCCCGGAGCCCGAGGTGTGCTGCTAGCACCACACAGTGGGTCCACCGTGCAAGCTGCGTGTGCAGGTTCCCCTGGGGACCTTCCCTAACAGCTTCCATCCGGGCACTTCTCTGTCCTGTAACAGCACAGGCCTCCCACGGGACGCCCCTTCACTCTCCCCTATTTCCTACCTAAAGGGCCACCACTAGGCCCACCCCGGGGCTGCCCTGCGAACCGACAGGAGGCAGGTGGCCCGCCCCCCATGACATGCAGCTGTCACTCTGTGGGCTCCCTACCTATTCCAAGCAGGGCAATTCACACAGCACACACGTGAATGCTGCCCCCTGGAGTTGTGCAGGGGTGGTCCTGCTAACTCACCGACACCAGCACAGAATGAAAGCAAAGATCCTGAAAACATCCATTTCCGTGCCAGTCCGGGTTCCCACCGTGCGCTAAATAAAGCGAGCCACCGCGGTAATAAACTATCCACAGAAGCAAGCGCCGCCCATCGCCGGGACGCCCCCCGAGGTGACTTCTCCCACCGTGTCCAGAGCGCAAAGCCCTCCTGCCCCTAAAGCCCCAAATAAGGCGCAGACCCCACACCGACCTGCCTTCGCCCTCCGCACCTGCCAAGGCGCCGGGCGCCCCCGAACCTCCCGCAGCTCCGCCCGGCTACCCCTTCCTTGGGGTCGCTCTCCGGCGACCCCTTCCTTGGGGTCGCTCTCCGGACACCCCCCGAGGGCCACTGCCGCGTGCAAAGCCAGCTGGAGGGGTGGCGTCCCGGGCGCACAGAGGGAGCGGGGCCGAGGTCTGCAGCCCCCGAGCGCAACTCGCAATCCCCAGCCTCCCACAGAGCCCACCCCGGGCCGAGCGGGCTCTCCGCGCCCACGTCACCACACGCGTGCGGGAAGCCGAGGCCCCCGGGCGCGCAGGCCCGGCCCCTCCCGGGCGCGCTGGCTCGCCGCCCGGTGCCGGAACCCCGGCCGCGTCGGCAGCTCCGGCTCGGCGGGCAGGCCGGGCGGGGTGCGGCCTCCCCGCCTCCAGCGCCCCTTCCCCGCAGCCGACCCCACGCGGGCGCAGGGGGGCCCCAGGCAGGGCTCCCGGGAGCCGAGGCGCCCCAACTCCGGGTGCGGGAGCCCCCCGCCCGGCCCCAGAACTCACGGCTCCATCTCGGCGCCCCGCGCGCTCGGCCCCGGGCCGCGCGCCTCGAGCCCGCCCGGCGTCGCGCAGCCTCCGCCGCCGGAGCCGGAGCCGGAGCCGGAGCCGGAGCCGGAGCGACGGCGGCCCGGGCGCTGTCGGCCCAGGAAAACTCATCAGAGCGCGACGCGGCCGGTCACGTGCGCGGAAGCGGCGGGCGCGCGGGCTCGGGGGCGCGCGGCCCGGGGCTGGGGCTCACGCTGCAAGGCAGAGGCGCCTGGCAGCTTGCTTCCGGCCCCGAGGGCGGGCGGACGGCACCTTCCTTCCATCCCTGCGTTTATCCGCTCATTCCAGGACCCTGCTGCGTCCTGGTCAAGGCACTGGGCCGGCCTGGGGGTCCCAGTGTCCTGTGGTTGTCCAAAAGCTACTTCGGCCCTGTCTGCATTCCCCCCACGGCAGAGAATCAGAGACTTTCCATGTCCCCAAAGGGCCTTGTGACGCCGAAAATGCTCACGGGCAAGCGGGGCGAGCGTCCGCCGCCCCCGCGGGGTGACCCGGGCCGGCTCCTAAAGGGAGCTGCAGGCTCTGCGCCCTCGGAAGCGCCGCCGTGGGTCCTGCACCCGCAGAGCTGAATCGTCTCTGCTGGGGTGAGCCCCGGATCCTCCCGTGGAGAGCAGGTGTCGGGCGTCGACACCGCCGCCCCAAGCACCTTCCTCGGGACCGCGGCGCTCAGCTCTGAACTTCTGCCATCAGGGACGCGCCAAAGCCAAGGTCTGGACATTCTGAGACCCCCTGTGCTGGTCAGGACGTCCGCTGTCCCCGCGTTGCTGGGGGGTTGAGGCAAGATTCCTTCCTGATGTATCCTCACTTGCTCCTAGGAGGGTGCAGCTGTGAGACAGCAAAGCAGACTGGCAAATCCCTGGGGAAGGGCGCCCCAGGCTCACCGAGTGGAAGGAGGGAGATGGGGGAGAGCCCCCACCTCGCTGGGGCTGAGTCTTGAGGAAGATGGAGTGGAAGAGGGGGAGAGAACAGCCGGAAGCAAGGCACGCGATCCCATTAGCACCCCGTAAACTAAACCCCCACACTGGAAGGCAAGGGCTTTTCACAGCAGGGAAGCGCCAGTGGGGGTGGGGGTGGCAGCTGCAGCCCCCTCGGCGTTTGTCCACTCTCAGGGGCATCCTGTGAGCGCTGCAGGTGCCCCAGGAGTCATGATCTCAGCCGCCCACTGCTGAGTTCCCAGTGAGACCCAAGCCCACCAGCACACTCAGCAGGCACAGAGCTGGCGGCCAATGAACCATGCTCTCTCCAAGCACAGCCACACGTTTATAGACTCAGTCCTCCTCCTAGGGTCGGGCCAGGGTGACGGTCGGGGCACTCGAATCCCGTGGGTGTCTGGGTTTGAGCCCCTGACTCCAGCTTCCTGCCAATCAGACCCTGGGAAGCAGCAGGCGATGGCTCGCGTACTTGGGTCCCTGCTGCCCAAGCGGGAGCCCCGAATGGAGATCCTGGCTCCTGATTTCAGCTCGACTCAGCCTTGACTGTCACAGATATTGGTTGGGAGGTCTCTCTCCGTCTCAAAATAAATACAACTAAAATGCAGGCTTCCCGCGTATCCTTAAATGGTACAATAGTTTTGAAAAGCCCTGTAAGGTTCAGATACACTGTGTCTGCAGCATTCCCCAGAGACCCCATTTGAGTGGAGTATCTGATCTGGGTCGGCTCTAACTCCAGAACCTACACAGGTTTGACACCACCTATTCCTAGAGAACCTCTGGTTTATACCCAATGTTCAACTCATTCTCTAAAGGCCAAATTAAAAACGTAATTTCCCTCTAGCCTTGGACTAAAGCCAAGTCTCCAGTCTAGTTTGCCGACTCCCCCACTCGCTATTTTTGAAAGTTGATGGCAGCGACTCAACAGTCTCGTTTCTAAGAACCCTTAGTGCCCTAGGAAAGCCACCACTTGTTCCAAGGATTTCAAACCCACTTTGTACTGCTTTTTTTTAAGAGATTTATTTATTTATTTTGAAAGGCAGAGACACAGAGAGAGAGAGAAAGAGAGAGAGAGAGATCTTCCATCAGCTGGTTTACTCCCCAGTGACCTCAACAGCCAGGGCTGGGCCAGTCCAAAGCCAGGAGTCATCCTCTGCTGCTTTCCTAGGCACACTAGCAGGATCAGAAGTGGAAAAGCCAGGACTCGAACCGGCACCCATATGGGATGCCAGTTGTGCAGGCGGAGGCTTCTATGCCACAGCGCTGGCCCCACCTACTTCTTACTTTAACAACTAACATTTTTCTGGCATTCCGTCGATATACTCTGTGGTCTCATCCCCTAACGTAGTAATAGTGGTCATCATTGATGACTAACAGTGAGCACTCCTACTCTGGACAGAGTTAAATAGACTTGAAACAGAAAGGGCATTTTCCAGTTCTCCCTAACATGTTGTCTTAGTCTGCCCATGCAGCATCACCAGTCCATAGGTCGGGTGGCTTAAGCAACAGAGATTAATTTCTCATAGCCCTAGACCTACAGGTCCAAGATCAAGGTGCTGGCCAGTTTGGTTCCTGGGGAGGGTGCTCTTCCTGGCTGGCAGATGGCCACCTTCTCACTGTAGGCTCACATGGCCTTTTCTCAGTGGGCGTGTGCACAGGATCTCTCTGTCTCCTCTCTCTCCCCCTGTCTCTCCCTATAAGGATACGAATCCTATCAGATCAGAGATCCACCCATGACCTCATTTAGCCTTAGTTACTCCCTAAGTCCAAATACGACCACACTAGGGGTACCTTGTAATACCATAAGTGGAAGATTTCTTCAACAGGGAAATTCACTTACATCCTCATTGCAAAGGGCAGAGAATTCACTCCCAGTGACTCCGACAGCCCAGTCTTCACGCCAAGGCAGGAAAACCCAAGTCCAGACCTCCCCTGGAGTCCCTGCTATGGCTGACGCCATCTGCGGTTGGAGCCATCTCCGGGCTGTAGTTTCAATGGCCCCCGGACACCCATCTTCAGTGGACTCATCCTCTCTTCAGCCAGTAGGGCAGGAGCCGGAGGTCACCCACTGCCTGCCCCAGGCCCTGCCATCGTTTGAGGGAGGCGTGCATCCTCCCACCCACTTGAGACAGCCTACTTCTCCAAGGCATCTTCACGCCTACGACTGGTCGTTAGAATTCAGGGTCTAGCTTTTTTGGCTCCAGTGCTGCATCGTTCTTACCCAGTTGAGTGATGCCAGGAACACAGGCAATCTTCTGCTCAGCAGGATCAACACTGCGCGCTGCTGGTTTTTACTTTCTTGTCATAGGACTTGTTCCCATGGTTCGATTATTGCTTAACAAGCTCCCCTAAAAGGTAGCAGCTGTACAAGTTTCCTACAGCTACACAAAAAAGCTCCCCAAACCCAGTGGCATGAAACCACAACTTCACAATCTCACAGCCTCTAGGGCTCGGGAATGCAATGCACTTCACTATCACAATCTCTAGGGGCCGGGAACGCGATGCAGCTTCACTGGGTCCTTTGGCTCCATGTTGCTCACAAGATTGCAGTCAAGGTATCTAGCGGGGCCACGGTCATTCCGAGGCTCAACCAGGGAAGGACCCACCTCCCGTGCCCACAAGTGGCCGTGGGCAGACGTAGCTCATTCTCGGCGCTGAGGCTGCTCTCAGATCCCTGCCACGTGGGGCTCGTGGCCAACACAGCAGCTTTGCTTCAGCAGAGGGAGCCAGTGCAGAGAACCGGGAGAGAGAGAGCCGGACAGAGGTCACAGTCCTTTACAACCTAGTCTCACAAGCGACATCCCATCACTGCGCTTTTTCTGTCCCGCCCACACTCAGGAGGTGGGGATCACGCAGGGCACGGGTACCAGGAGCTGAGGGGCAGGGGTGGGGGTTGTCGCTGGCGGCATCCATGCCACCTACTGAGATGACTTGAGGCTATTTATTGAGGATGCATTTAGGTGACATCTAGGGCTGCAGGCACCAGAAGACTCATCCAAAATGCTGTCTTCACTCGCAGGGCAGGGGCCTGCAGTGGCATGGCTGGGCAGGGCTCTGCAGTGTGGTTCTTCCACATGACCAGATGGGCTTTCTCACAGCACTCAGGGCTCAGAGCAATCAGGCTTCTGCCACGGGGGAGGGGGTGATTTCTCCTAGAATGGATGCTCTACATCACCACAGCAGCAGCCACAAGGCTTCCCATGGGCTCAGCTGTCACTCAGCGTTACCGCCCATTAGTAGGAAGATCACAACCAGCCCGGATCCAAGAGGCCGGGACAGCAAAGAGCAGGAGCTGGGGGTGCACCGTCTCTGGAGTGGAGCTCCCCAGTCTTGACGTCCGTAAGAAAATGCAACATTTGCTTCCTCTCTTTCCTTCATCTCCAAAGGTGAGTGGTTGTGCACAGAACCTTCACAGTCACTCTCAAGGTTACTACCGTGCAGAGGAGTTCACACGCATCTCATTTCATCCCCTGAGCAACCGTTAAGATAAACACCTCTTTTTCCTTGGCACCTGCTGGTTTCCGCCATTGACAATCACAAGACTAGGAACCAGGAGCATGGCCACCCTGGCTCTCCCCGACTCCCACCTGCACAGCCCTCTCCCACGCCCGGGGCGGCTGCCACTGCAGGACTCATTCCACAGCATCCCTGCACGTTCCCTGTGTGCCCTTGGCACCACGGAATGTGGCTGCCTCAGGCCCAGTGCTCAGATGTTGACATGTAGTCCCAGTGCCATGCCGCCACCGTCTTCTGTGGCTTCATGGTGCCGGCTTTGGCTTATCTTCCCCTTTGCAGGACCTGGCACCCTGCCGGGTGCAGAAGCACACCCAAATGTGTGCGCTGAACAAATGGCTCAGTGAGGAGGCTGGAGGACCAGTGTAGAGCGGCCTGCTTTCTAATAGAAGACAGGAAGCAACGGGGAAGGGGTGGCAGTGCCAGGACGGGTGTCACTTGGGGGTGGGAGGCACTGCTCCCACCATCTGCCCTGGTGAGTGGCGGGGGGGGGTCCTGATTTGCATGAGACTTTCCACCTATCAGCTCTGAGTGTCCTGTACTTGGGAACCCCCTCAGCCCTGGGCAAACCAGGACAGCTGGTCACCCGGCTTCTGGCCTGTGTTTTTTCTGTGAGTTGCTGGGCAAAAATTACCTGAGCATTTAAAGAATGTCTTCCCTTGAAAACGGAACCTGAGACCAAAGTGTCCACCTGAACCATACTGGGAGTCCCACTGGGGACACAGTCACAGCAGGGGATGAACTGGGACACACAGGTAATGATGTTCACTTAGAAGCAAAAACCCATCCCAGGGATCCAGGAAGGAGCAAGAAGGAATCAGGCCGGGAGTGGGAGGAACACACTCCAGGGTGCAGCTGGCCACAGCTCCACAGCACACACGGCTGCTTGCCCAGTCCCACAGGGCGGTGCCAGAGAGAACCACAGACACCGCCCTGTCCACAAGCAGTCTGGGGCGCTGTCCTGTCACCTGTCTCCCCCAGGTCAAAGTCTGGCCTGCATCCAGGTGATGTCGCCCGGCCTGGACACAGCCACTGGGGAGCCAGCGGCTGTGGGTACCAGTCCAGCCAGCATGGACTGCCCACCGGTACTGAGGGGTCCTTGGTCTGGGGAGTAGGGGTGGTGAGAGGATCAAGGGGCAGAGGCTGGAACCACAAGGACCTTCCGCAGGACAGCTCGAGGGGGAAGCAAGGCTGGGAGGGGCCAAGGGGATTGGGGGGGGGTCTGTTGGGAAATGAGGGGCCTGGGAAAACCCCATAAGATGTCAGGGTGTCCCTGAGCCTCCAGGGACAGGCCAGGGATGGGGACCCAGGACACGTGGGGACCATGAACTGGAGACTGATGATCTGGTCTCAACGCTGACTTCCTTTGGTATCCACCTGCTGGACACGCAGCCTGAGCGTGGGAGGGAGCATGGATGGAGCCTCAGGGTGGATGGCACCGAAGTTCAGAGCCCCGAATTGGACAGCAGGGGACTGAGCGTCTGCCGTCTATGCCGCCCATGCGCCGACTTTCGCTAGTGGTGCTGGTTGGCCCCCATCTTCCAGGCACGAGGCTTGTTGTGGGCTTCGGACTTCCCGAGCCGCATGGGCTGTTCTCGCGGGGCAGATGGTGCTGCTTCGGTTGCCAAGGCTGTGTTACCACTGCAGCCAGGGACGGCCAGGGCCCCGGAGAACAGCCGGGGTGGGGCGGTGCTGACACCTGCTCTGCTGGCCAGGAAATTTGGATCTTATTTTTTTCCTCTCAAATCGTACAGCTCTGAAAACCAAGCTCTGCTGTGCAGGCATCAGCTCTGCTCTCATACTAGGGTGTACACAAAAATAACCAACCGTGGAGGAGGGCGCACAGGTGCGCAGCACTGTACCACGGTTTCAAGTCTAGGCAGGTAACTGGTTGCCAGCATCTGGGACGCCCCCTGGGCATGGCCGGCCCAACTACGCCTCAGCGTAGCCCGGGGCTGCAGGCATGAAGGAAGGGGCTGCTCAGCAGAGAAGTCCCGGCTCAGAAAGTGAAGGGCAACAGACCTGCGCCCAGCCAGCAGAGGACGAGGGCTCACGCCAGCAGCAAGCTGCCCCTCTCACGGCCCCAGGGAACCCTTAAAGAAAGCAATCATGGGTCCCACGTGGAAAGGGGCTCTGAGCTGTGCGCTGGTAGTTCCCTGTATTTGAAAGGCAGAGAGAGAGAGAGAGAGAGAGAGAGAGAGAGAGAGAGAGAGAGAGAGAGAGATTAAGTGTTTCTCTCCCTAAATGGCTGCGTCAACCTGGACTGGACCAGGGCAAAGCCAGGAGACTGGAACTCCATCTGGGTCTCCCACAGGGGTGCAGGGGCCCCAGAACTTGGGCCATCTTCTGCTGCTTTTCTTGGCGCATTAGCAGGGAGCTGGAACTGGAAGCAGAGCTGGAGCCGAGGCTTGGAACCAGGCACCCTGAAGGGGGATGCTGGCGTCCCAAGGGATGTCTTAACAGCATCCCCCAATACCTACCACTGGGCTGTGCTTAAAGCAACTGAATGCACAAGAATTTAGCAGCAGGGGGCGGTGAGCTAAGGGTCCCAACCCGCTGTGAGGAAGGAGGAACATGGGAGCCCACGGGCGGGGGCTGTGCCCGAGCCCTCGGTGTGGTGGGGAGCAGCCGGGCTGGCCACCACGTTGGAGAAGACAGCCTGGGTGCTCCTGGAGGGAGGTGTGCGTGGACAAAAGAGCTGTAAAAGCAGGCAGGAGGGAGCGTAGAACAAATGCATAAGGGATGGAACAAGACCACAGGGCATGGGAGGGGAGCTGCAGAAGTGGGGAGGGGGCACTGCCCGGATGTTGCCCTGAGCCGCGCCTGAGCCCTGGCGTCCACCCTGGCCCCTCATCCATGTGTCTACTCAGACCCTTGGTCTGTGGCCCAACCGGGGGCCTGCACCTTGCACCAAATGGAAGACGGCGCTGCCGCTTCCTCCTCTGCGCTTCGTGCCATGTTCTCACATAGATGTTTAATGAGATTATTTCTCTACCATTGAGATGAGGGCGGCACTGATAGGGGATGGGCAGGCAGCTAGTTTAGGATCCGCTGAGCTGCGGGTAGCGGCAAACCACCTCCCCCGCCTCCCCTGCCCCGCCCCTGCCCCCACCCGCTCTGTGTGGAATTCTATTCTTCTACTTGTCAATCAATCGCTACCTTTCCCAGATGGATTTGCTCCACCCAGGATCTGGGGGGAAGATACCATAGAAATACGGAAATTAAGCTCCACGTGCGATTTATGGGGGTATCATAAAACCCCCAGGTGGCTTCATGTCTGTAGAGACCCCCACCTCATAAAGGAGGTGCTGAGTGCTCTCTCTGTTTCTCTTTCCCCATTCCTTTCCCCCTTCAAGCCCACTGCCCACTTATGACGGGTTTCTCTCCATATGGGGCAACCCATGCTCATATGTGTATGTGTGTGTGTGTGTGTGTGTGTGTGTGTGTGTCTGCTTTCTCACCATCTCAATAGAATGCATCTTGTGCATATCAGCACTAAGAATGCTTCTCCTTGTGCATGACAAGGACCTGGGAGAAATATCCATACACACACACACACACACGCTCGCGCGCGCGTGTGCACCCCTCAACAACACTAAAGTTACAGCGTCATCACAGAGCACTTGCTGTGTCCCTCCCACCAAGAAGGAAGCAGCAGACTGACAGCTGTCAGTCAAAGGCTATAGGGAGGCACCTCCAATGGCTTGGAACACAGAGAGTAGGGGGCCCCCGGAATATCCCATCCAAACCAGTAACCAATGTCCATCCAAACTGGCTGGCTTAGGCAGAGACATGCAGCCTTGGCTTCCATGGAGAGGTGGCTCTCAGACCTTAACCCTGACCGCAGCCTGCCAGGGGCACGAATCCATGAGTCCACAAAGGGGGGCTGGCCAGTTTGAGACCATGGTTGATAGCAGCTACTGAACTCTGTGCTGAGAGGAGCTCGGGCTGGTGACCACTGTGCTGCTGTCCCCTCGGCAAGACCATCCATGGAGGAGACGGGGCCAGGCTGCACACACACACACACACACACACACACACACACACACACCTGCTCTCCAGCCCGGCTGAGACTCAGCCCAGACAATCAGACCAGACCCTGCAGGTGGGGCCTGAGCAGCAGTGTTTCTAAAGCTCCCCCCACCCCTAGTGATTCTAAGGTGCAGCCAGCTGGGAGCATCTTCGTCAGCGAGGTCCCCCAGCCCTGGGGGACCCCATGTGTTCACCCCCCAGGACTGTATCAGCCCAGTCGCTACACTGGCATGCGGTCTGCATATTGGTCTGAAGCTTGAGCCCTGTGCAGGCCCCGTGTGTTGGCTAATGCAGGCCAGCAAGACCCAGCTAGGGTGGAGCCATGGAGATGACCCGCTGCTTCCAGATGCCTCTTAGGTGGGGACACACCCAACAGCACGTATGTCACTGGCCACGAAAACGCAAGCCCAACTTTGCTGCCCCTATGTTTTACAATGGTAAGTTAATATTTAAAAACAAAACAAAGCAACAACAAAAACTGCAGACCAGCAAGGTGGCCACCCACATATTTCTGGGCACTGCAGGAAACACCTGTTTCCCTACTTGCTGCATTAACCTTTCCCATTCATGGCGTGGGCACAGCGGATCGTCTCCCCGTGCCTCCTTCCTAGCACAGCTCCACCAGCCCATACCTCTCCTCATACCCCCTGGAAGACCCAGACCTCGGAAAGCTCGGCCCCACCGTCAGCCGGGGCTTGCATGCGCATGAGTCCAATCCCACACTCTTGCCTGTGTGCGCTCCAGGAAGGGCCAGTGGCCTCATTCTCCTGAGACAGAGCTTAGTTTTCTTGTAAGCTTTCAATTAAGGTCTGCAACACACAAATGCACACACAGTGCACACAGCCGGGTGACACTCACAGCCAAGGGACCTGTGCAGTCAACAAGCACAAGGCTGCTAGAACCCAGAAAGCCACCTTCTGCCCCTTCCGTTCCTGTCCCCGTAAGGCATAACCACACCCTGACTTTTCATGGTGTCCAGTTGTTTTGCCTGCTCGGTATGTTTAACAGAAATGAAATCAAGTGGTTGTACTGGAGTGTGAGAAGCACCTTGCATGTAGTTGTAAGTTATTCACTGTATTGCTACATGATATCTCATCGTGGACCGGGGCAAATGCATCGATACATTCTACCACTGCTGCGTATGTGGTGAGCTTGGGCTTCTGCATCTCACAACTCCTGCAGTCATGAATAGTGTAGCACCTGTCTCCTGATGGACACAGGCACGCATCTCTGTAGGGTGAGCGCCCGAGGGGAGGTGCTGGCCATGGCCCCTCACCAGGTAGCCCACCAGGCTTTCCAGCCTGCCTCCTGCAGGGTGTGAGGGTTCCATGCCTGTCTTTCTCCTGGCTAATCTTTCGGCGAGGGTGGAGAAGAGACTTGGGAGTTGTCCTGAAGATGTCAAGCTATTCCTTTGCATGTAGAGAGAACCGCAGAAAGCCGCAGTTCTTCCCATCAAGGTGGGAGAAAAGCTAAGCAAGGGCCCGCATGGCTATCAGCACCCAGTCGGGGCCAGATGCTACCGAGCTAAGCAGGGAGAACTGGGTGACGTCGTGAAGCTGCTGGGCCAACGACCCAGGCCATCGTTGTGCAGATGGGTTTGCTGCGGTGTTTTCTGTCTGTGGCTGGGAGCACCCTTAGTGTCACCCTCAGGGCACCTTGATCATAGGACACTCAGGTGAGGATGACAGCTGCAGGCTTCATTTGTCTGATGTGGAAACTGAGCGTCCGCTGAAAATCAGTTTCCCTCGGGCTGGGAGTCAGCAAAGGGTGGAGTGGAGACGGGAGCCCAGGATTGCAGCTCCCCAGCCGACTGCTTTTCCACGCCCCGTCCCCAGCACACGGTGCAGCTGCCGTCTCTACCTCTGTGAATATGACCAAGAGTCCTTTGCTCCCGGGCTGCAGCTTTCTGGGACGCTGGGTGAGGCAGCTCCCATGCACACAGCTGTGCCGGCTAACGGAGGTGCCAAGCACCTTTTGACAATGGCGCAAGGGCAGCTGGGTTGCTCGCCTCTCCCTATTTTAGGAAAACTGTCAACTGCGTGAGGCGAGTCCCTGACCCTGCAGGGAAGAGCGAGCTGGGGCATTTTAGTCACAAGTCACAATGAGGAAGTGAACACGGTGAGAGAGCAGAGGCCACCCCAGCCAGCCGGGCACAGGCACTGTAGCTGTCCGCTCCCCAACTTAGAGACTCAAGTCTCTCACTTCATTTTGTGAAGGTGCAACCCACTGCTAAGGAGGCACCATGGAGCATTTGAAGATGGTTCGAGAACCAGAACGGGCCCTTCCTGTAAAACACGGTGACTCAGCCTGGCTGTGAACACTGCGGGCACCTTGCTCTCACCCCTGGGGGCGGAATTCATTACCCACCCGCCCCTGCCCGCGGTGGGGACTTCGTCTTCAAGATTTAACGCAACTGGTGAGTTGCCTCTGGAGCAGAAGCGCAGCTGCGGGCTCTAGGACGGCGCCCTTGTCACTTCTAAGGCTCAGGACCCTGCAGGGGTGTCGCACGCGACGCGGCTGACATCCGTCTCCCCGGTCTGGCTTCACCTGTCATCCCCCACGCTGCTCTGGAATGGCCAGTCCTCCAGTCCGTTCTGTGAACTTAACACGCTTCTTTATGGCACCAGGGATACAGCATGGGTTCGTCTTCCGGAACTTTCCTCCCCAGCTAGTGGTCTACCACGCGCCCCATCTTCAGTGTTCAAACACGACCTCCTCGAAGCGCCCCCCTCACACCTTCACGACGCAGCACCCTGTCACTATTGCACGTGGCTGCACAATACGTTCTCACGGGTTTGTGACCAGAGGGGCCCTGTCTGTCCTGCTCACGGCTCTATCCCCAACACCCAGGTCGGCAGCAGAAACAGGTGCTCCAGGGCCCTCAGCTGAGTAAGCAGGGGAGTGAACAAGACGGTCAACCGCGGGTTCCCAGTGCTGCCCTGAGACCCTTCCAGGGGTCGCGGGCTCCTTTCCCGAAGAGATCTTCCCAGGAAAACAGAGGACGCCATAACAAAACAAGCAAAGTCGGGAAAATTAGTAGAGAGGGAGGTTGGAAACCAGAAACGTGATCTGAAGCCAGCTGTGGGTTCTCTAGCACACGGCCAGTCCGGGGTGGGGGTGGGGGGGCTTGGAGCTCAATCAAAAGCGGCACCACATGACCTGATTCCTCCCACCCCCACCCCGAGCCAGCGCGCCCACGATCAGCCCAGGGAGCCAGCAGGTTTGAAGACCAGTGAGGCTTCTTCCGCCAGCACTGGGTGGGGTCTCAGAAGCGACTCCCTCGCGCCCATTCCAGAGCCAGCGTCAGCGCGGGGCGGCCGCAGATCCTCAAGCTTCCCATCGGACGGACGCGGAAGCCCGAGGTGCAGAGCTCGGTGACTCCCAGGCCGCAGAGCTACTCAGCAACAAGACCAATCGAGGTCCCGGTCTCAGGTCCCCCGGCAGAGGCCCTATCTGGCACCAGGCTCCTTTAGGCCGACCCAGCCCCGGCCCCCGGACCGAGTGTCCCCGGCGAGCAAGGAGGAAGGGGCGGCCGCTCTGCGCACGGCTCCCCCGCCCAGCAGGAGCGAGAGACAGAAACGAATGCAAACGGGCGCCAAGCCCGGCTCCCGGGGGGCGCTCAGCGCGGCGCCATTCACTCCGGAGACCTCAGGCCGCGCCCCAGAGATCACCCCTCCCGTCTCCCCGCCCCCCAGCCACCGCTGAGGTCCCCGAGCCAAGGCCAAGGCGCGCCTTCAGGGCGGGGGCGGCGGGCTGGGCCGGGAAGGGAAGCGTGGCCGAGCCCCGGAGGAGGAGCCAGGCGGGCACCGCGGCCCGCGGGTCCCTTTCCCGTTCTTGGGAGGAGAGAATCTGGGCTCCGCGTTCTGGGGATGGAAAGAGGCCCTTCTCCCCAGGGGCGCGGGTCTGCCCTTGAGCCCTGGAGCGCGCGCCGCGGCCAAGACCCCGGCCCCCATCCCGACCTTCCCCGGGCTCGGCGCCCCAGGGCGGCGGCAGGACTCGCCTGGCCGGGAATGGGGGGCCGCAGCCGGGCGGGGAGCCCCCACGCCCCGCGCCTACCGGTAGTAGCGGTCATCTCGGAAGGGCGCGAGGTCCTCTCTCAGCTCGTGGAGCGCCTCCTGCAGCCGCTTGCACAGGCGTTTGAGCTCGCCGCAGAGCGGGGGCTCCAGGGCCGGGTACTCGGCGTCCATGCCCGCTCCGCGCCCACGCCTCGCCGCCGCCCGCCGCTCCCCGCTTTTGTGCGGCCTCGCTCGCCCCGTCTCCTCCCGGCCCGGGGACCCGGCTGCCGGCGCGCAGGGCGGGCTTGACGGGAAGGAGGAGGCGGAGCAGCAGCAGGTGCGGGAGGTGGGGAGGGGGCGCGCAGGAACGGGCGCCGGGCGCGCTCTGGGCGCCGCCGCGAGCGCGCGGGGAGCCAGGCCCGGCGAGTGGGGCAAGGGTCCCGGTCCAGCCGCCGGCCGCGGGCACCGAGGAGGGGGAGGCACGAGGAGGGGCAGGAAGTCCAGGGCGCGGCCCTCCGCCGCCCCGGCTAGTGCGGGCGGGAGGCAAACGCGGCTTCTGCGTTCAGCACCGCGGACAGCGCCCGCGGAGCCCTGGTGCCGCCGGGGCGGCCGCGGTCTGACGCTCCAACCCACTACTCCCGGGTCATAACGAATATTTTGGAACGATTACGGAGTCTGTCCGACGAGGTGCGGTTCCTGCACGCACCGCGGTCACCAACCACGTCCCGGCAAGGGTCACCCCGTGTGCAAAGTGAAGACGCACCACTGAGCACGTCTTGCCAGGATCCGGTGTCCTGGGCGTGGTGTGGTCACGTCCTGGGAAGCAGCTGTTCCCGATGCTCTTAGAGTTTCCCACCAGAACACAGGACAGCTGGAATCCAGAACACGGCCCAGAACTGCTTTGCAGGGCTCCCCAGGCAGGTCTAATGTTCACTTCTGTTATTCTCAGAATTCCCAGGTTTCCTGCCAGCTATTGGATGCTCTGACCTCACCCACTCTCCCTTGCTTTTTATTGTCACATTTATTTCTTCCCTCCCCTTCTGTTTTTTTTAATTATAATTTATTTGAAAGAGTGACAGAGCGCGCGCCGCGCGTGCACACACGCACGCACACACACACATACTCCATCTGCTGCTTTACTCCTCAAACGTCCACAGTAGCCAGATCTGGGCCAGGCCAAAGCCAGGAACCTGGAATTCTGTCCTGGTTTCCCATGTGGTGGCAGGCACACTGGTGGGAATCTGGATGGGAAGAGGAGCAACCAGGACTCAAACCAGCACTCTGCTATGGGTGCCAGTGTTCCAAGTGGTGGCTTAACCCACTGAGCCCTGGTGCCAGCCCTCCCTCTGCATTCTGGAGCAGCTTTTTGTCTGCTAGACAGCCTGTCTTATCAGGCCTTGCATATCTTCCCACAATTTCTCAGCATTGTACACAGTCAGGTTTTAACTCCAATTCATAAAGTCACCATTTGTTTTTCGTCATCTCAAGATGATGTAAAATGGAGTTGAGACTTGTAATACCCAGACTACAGTGCAGAAAGAGACGTGCTAAGAACAGCTCCTCAGAAAACGCCCATGCACATTTGTTTTCCGCTGTGAGATGGAGACTGAGAGTCCAGCGTGTGCCATATTTCAAATATCTTATGATTGGCTATAGACAGCTTATCAAACAAGAACACTTACACCCCTCCGGGAAGCCTTCCTCAGCTTTCCCAGCCCAGGCTCTCTCTCCCGTTGAAGTACAGTAACCCCTAGGACAATACAAGTCCTGGCTCCAGCGTCGTGGGGCCACTGATTCGCTGTTCTCTCTTCCCCAAACAACCAGAAATGCTATGTGAAATATCACACGAGGGGTGGGTGCTGTGGTGCGGCAGGCTAAGCTGCAGTGTGGGACATCGGCAACCCATGTCAAAGTGCCTGGGATCCGGAAGGCAGTGGAGGTGCTTGGGCCCTGCACCCGCGTGGGAGACCAGGAGGAAGCACCTGGCTCCTGGCTTGGGATCAGCGCAGCGCCGGCCATAGCAGCAATTTGGGGGGTGAACCAATGGACAGAAGACCTTTCTCTCTGTCTCTCTCACTGTCTATAACTGTGTGTCTCTCTCTCACCATCTAACTCTGCCTGGCCAAAAAAAAAGTGCCTGGGATCAAGCCCATTTTTAAAATGAAAAAAAAAATTTTTTCCTATTTTGTTTGCATCCCTTATATATCCTGGTATTATCGTCTTGTGAGATGCGTAACTTGCAAATATTTTCTACCATTCTGTACTCCGTTGATGGGTTTCTTTGCTGTGCAGCAGCTCGTTAGTCGGGGAAATCCCATTTGTCTATTTTTTTGTTCCCTGTGCTTTGGCAGGTTCAGATCTAGAAAATTCTTGCCCATGCCAGGGTCCTGATGGCCTTTGCCCGGTGTTTTCTTCTGGTGGTTCAAAGTTGCAGTTCTTAAAGATTTTAAGTCTTCAATCCATCTGTCTGTGGTAGAGTCTAGTTTCATTCCTGTGCATGCGGATATCCAGTTTCCCCAGCACCATTCATTAAACACCCTCCTCTCTCCAATGCATGTTTAGCAGCACCTCTGCCAAGGGCCTGGCTGGGGATGCACAGGCTTACTCCTAGGGTCTCCGCGCCTTTGGTCCAAGGATCTATTTTTATGCCAATAACATGTGGTTTTAATTACTGTAGCTTTGTGACATACTTTTAAGGAAAGATTTATTTTTATTTACTTGAAAGGCAGAGAGAGAGAGAGAGAGAATCTTTTGTTCACTGGTTCACTCTCCAAATGGCCACAACAGCTGGGGCTAGGCCAGGCTGAAGCCAGGAGCCAGGAGCTTCTTCCAGGTCTCTCATGTGGGTGCAGGTGCCCCAAGCACTTGGGCCATTCTAAACTGCTTTCCCAGGTGCATTAGCAGGGAGCTGGATCAGCAGTGGAGCAGATAGGACTCAAATGGGTGCCCATATGGGATGCTGGCACTGCAGGCCGGGCTTTAGCCCACTGTGCCACAGCACCAGCTCCTGTGTCATGTGTGTCACACTCAGGTGGTATAATGCCTCCTTGCTTTGTTATTTTTGCTCAAGAGTGCCTTGGCTATTTGGGGTCCTCCTACTTGAATTTTCCTTTTGTTCGTCTCTCAACCTTTTATGTTAGTATTCTTTCTAGAGTCAGTGAATTGGGGGAGTGCTCCTTTGTAGGAGTGGTGCACTAAAATGCTCAGGAGCCCTGACTGTGTGAATGAGGGGTGGGTGGTTGACCGTGACCTCTGTTGTACATAACATGAGCGAGCTACTTCGTAGGCATACCCCGATACCAACACTGTCACGTCGGTCCCCTGGCTGCTGCACAAAGGGCATCTGTTTGCCCTGTGACTGCGCCATCCCTCCTATCGGGAGATGGGCTCTCACTAGACAAGTGAAATGAGCTGGGAGGCGCTCTGTGTGTCCTCTGTGCCTAGGCTTACGAAGCACTGGACTTTCTGTCTTGAGACTCCTGAAAGTCAACCTCTGTGGGAGGAAGTCTGGATTTTCCTGTAGGCCAGCTTGACCACATGGAGAGAGACCCTAAGGATGAGAGGCTGTGTGGAGACTGGAGGAGGCTGTGGCCAACTGTCAGCCCAACCACTGGATGCATGAGCACACCAGCTCGCAGGGGTGACACCAACAGAGAACACAGGGAGCAGAAAAAAATGCCCACCCACGCCCAGCACCCCAACAGAATCATGATGTCACTGATGCTTTGGGCGAAATTTGGGACGATTTACTTTGCCATGATAGGAAAGTGACACAGTAGTCCAGTTCCATCAGGGACGCTCACTTCTCACTGGAGGCTGAAGGTATGGCTTCAGCACTCTGGGTGTAGAATGGAGGCAGAGGGCCGGGAGCTGCTGGGGACGTGCAACACCCAAAAGTGCTCGACTTAAAAGTTAAGAAGGATCGTTCATGTCTTGTGCACATATTCATCCATGTGACCCCTGCCACATGACCACACGGGCGAGTTCCTGCCCTGGAAGCTCTGCCTTGCCCCTTTCCAGGTGTCCCCTTCCATTCACAACCACCATCCTGGTGTCTGTCACTCTAAGTGTGTTACTATTTTTTTTTTTTTTTGATAGGCAGAGTGGACAGTGAGAGAGATAGAAAGAAAGGTCTTCCTTTGCCGTTGGTTCACCCTCCAATGGCTGCCGCGGCCGGTGCGCTGTGGCCGGCGCACCGCGCTGATCCGATGGCAGGAGCCAGGTGCCAGGTGCCTCTCCTGGTCTCCCATGGGGTGCAGGGCCCAAGCACTTGGGCCATCCTCCACTGCACTCCCTGGCCACAGCAGAGAGCTGGCCTGGAAGAGGGGCAACCGGGACAGGATCTGGCGCCCCGACCGCAACTAGAACCCGGTGTGCCGGCACCGCAAGGCGGAGGATTAGCCTAGTGAGCCACAGCACTGGCTATTTTTCTATTTTTTAAGATGCATTTTTTATTTATTTGAGAGTTAGAGAGAGAGGGAGAGATAGTGTGATCTTCCATTTGCTGGTTCACTCCCCAAATGATCGCAATGGCTAGGGCTAGGCCAGGTGGAAGCCAGGAGCCAAGAGCTTCTTCTGGGTCTTCTATGTGGCCCAAGTACTTGGGCCATCTTCTACTGCTTTCCCAGGCGTATCAGAAGGAGCTGGATCAGAAGTGGAGCAGCCGGGATTTGAACAGTGCTCATAGGAGATGCCGGCACTGCACTATGCCACAGCGCTGGTCTCCACTCCTTAACGTTTTACACAACAGGAACCACATCACATCAACTATTTGGAATCCTGCTTTTTTCACCTAAGAACTTAAGTGACACATCACCCTAGGAAAAAAACTATTAAAAATATCCATTCATTTATTTGACAGGTGGTAGGGAGAGGGAAGGGGAGGGCGGATGATGGACAGACTTCTAGTGCCCCTCCCGCCAGGGTATGACGTCCCAGAGGGCAGGAACTGAGTCTCGTTCGGTTTTAGCACCTAAGATAGTTTGGGACATAATGAGGATTTAATCTGATGTCCATCAAGATGAAGATCAATGAACGTGCTGCACTTCTGCCCCAGTGTTTGTTTAAGGAATCAAGATTATGTCGATGAGGTCTTGAAAAACACATGCGGCCAGCTACTCTTCATGAGACAGGGAAATCCATTGCTCCCCTAAACGAAAACGAACAGAATGCAGTGTGTGAGCGCTACTGAAAACGTTTATGGGAAAACAGGATGAAAAGGAGTTTATTTGGGTGCACTTTTTTTTTTTTTTGGAAACTCATGCAGAGTTTTTGAAGAAACACATTTTCTGTGAACTTTGGGAAAGATATCATATTTTTAATACAACTTTTAAAGTCATTGGTAGCATAAAAGAAGAAACAACAGGGCATGTGTTTAGCTTAGCAGTCAAGACCCCCACAATCCTACACTGGAGTACCTGGGGTCGGTCCCCAGCTCCTGCTCCCGATTCCAGCTTCTGGCTTAGACAGAACCCGGGAGGCAGTGGTGATGGCTGGAGTCGCTGGGTTCCTACCCACCACCCGAGAGTCCTGGATGGAGGTGCCAGCTTCCGGGTGTGGCCCAGGCCAGTCCCAGCTGTTTCAGGGAGTGAACCAGTGGGAGCTCTTTCTCTCTCCATCTCAAATCGTTTTTAAAGATACAACTGAAAATCCATCCTTTGAATTTCTCTTTGAAACACACATTCACGTCGTGTACAGACGCTCTGACATTTTCTAGTGTGTTTCCTTGCCGATTAAATGGCATTATTCCTTCTGGGAGCATAAGGGGATTTGTAGAGCATCGTCAAATGAAAAATACTCCAGATAACTTCTGTTCTCTGAGAGGGATCCAATGAAGGAAGATCAAAGAAACTCTACGTAGAAAATGGGACGGGAGCGCAGTGCCCATGGCAGATGCGCTTCCTCATCGCTGAATCACTCTGCAGCACTCACACACAGGAAGTGTGTTTCTGGCTCTTAATCAGAACACTCCCCAGATGGGGTTAGCACCAGCAACAAGAAGTCGAGCGACTTTGCTGCACGCGTACCGTGTGCCGGACGCACCTGCTGGCGTCGTCACACTCAGTATTCTTAACAGGTCACGAGGTGAGAGTACAATCAGTGCAGCCCTGAGACAGCTGAAGCTTACAGGGTTGAGCGTCTGCTCGTAGTCCCAGAGCAAGCAGTAGAAAAAGTCTTGCACCCCGGTGTGTCTCACTTTCGCCCTCCACTGAGAACCCGTGGGAGACGGACTGTGTTGGGCGACAGGCGCTGTGGCTTCATTGGGAAGCAGCTCCATGTCCCTGACCACCCCCTGAAGACGCACCCACATTTAAGGTTGCGCGAGATGGGAGCTCCTGGGATGCAGCTCCCGGTCGGCCTCCTGGGACGCAGCGCTGGGAGGGACACAGGTCTGGGGACAGGGGTGGGGAGAAGGTAACGAGCACACGCTGCCCACAAAATGGCCCTCGGGGTCCGTGGATCCGAGGCCTGCTGGTGGGGATGACACAGGACTTGCAGGAGAGAATCCCGTGCCCAGCCCCAGCTCCACGGGAGTCGCAAGGAGAAGTGAGGGAGGGTATGGAGCAGGCAGTCGTGAGCTCTCTGGGTTCCCCTCAGCCTCAGGTAACAGGGAAGGGACCCAGCAGGCCGGGGCGGCCCCGGGGCCACCGTGGGGGCTCCTGCTCCCTTCCACGGATGTGAGAAAGGCTCACAAACCCAAGCCCGGAACACGAGAAGAGGAAGTCGGGGCCGCACAGCCCGGGGTCTGGCCTTCCCAGCCCCAAGTCCGTCTGCACCCCCACGCCCACCCAGGCACTCCTGCACGTGTCACACGAAGTCCCAACTTCCCCTGTTTCCTTGACATGGCACAACCATGGCCCTGTTGTGTGTTGTAATGAAGTGACTGTTACGGACGCCACTGAAGGTGCAGGTGGAAGGGGAGGGGCCAAAGGACACACCAGCACCCCTCAGCCCCCAGCCGGCCCCAGGGCTGCCTTGTGGTTTGTAGGTAACAATTTGGGGAGCTCCAGAGCAGTAAGAACATCCTTGCACTGACGCGTGGGTGCTGCCTGGCTGCTGCGGCCTCCCATGGCTGGGACTCGGAGGCGTCTGACCCAGGGGCCCCATGGCCAATGTGGGGTGGCAGGGCCAGCTGCTCTGATGTTACCTGTTCCGGTGGAGACCTGGGCTCTGAGCTGCTCGCTGCTGCCCGGCTTGCGGCTCACCTTCCACCCCCGCCGTCTCCGCGTTGAAATGTCCATGACGCTCGCTCGGACCCACAGGCAGCTGCGCAACCGGAGACCCTGGCTTTTCACTTAGGCGTGGAGGTGGAACTGGGCACTTTAATTTCATTTTGCTCGCAATAACCAGTAGGCAGTGGGAACTTGAAATCAAGTAAGAGCCTGTCCTGTCTACTGGACACATGGGAAGAGATCCACACACTTTGATCAAGTCTGCAGTGGGAGTCCAGCCCAGGCTCTGCGGATCTGGGAAGATTTCCCAGGGGAGGAGAAATTCCGGGTGGGGCACAGAGTTCCTGTGAGACTGTCCCGGAAATACAGCAGCCCACAGCTTTGGCCCTGAGTGGCAGGAGAGGAGGCGGGGCCAGGCCATGGGGGCCTCTGGGCTGAAGAGTAGCCTGGACTTTGTCCCAGCATGGTAGAAGCCAGTGCTCCGGCTTGCGGAATGGACGCCGAAGACCTTGGCTTTCGGTACCCAGCAAGGCGGCCTCAGGGGCGGAGCCTCCTGCTGGTCCACGCTCCCGCAGCATCTCGGGATGACTCTGCTTTGCGACACGTACCGGCATATTTCCAACATTTTGCAGAAAACGGAATTCAAAGGTAAGTTTACTTTGGTGCCAACAGCTTTGGGTCACGAAAGCCCACCACAAAGCCCGAGCTGGCTCAGACGGAAACGAGCTCCCACCCTTGGAGAGTCAGCAGCGAGGAAGGCTCTTCCCTCACTCAGCTTGCAAACTAGCACGCAAGTGGTTCTCCCAACGCAAGAGCGCACAAGGACGGCAGACTCACGCGGGTCTAACCCATCTTCTGTTCCCGCTTCCTTGGCGCTCTCTGCCTCCCACTGAGTCCAGGCCCCAGCCCCCCTCCTTCCTCAGTCCAGGCGAGCACGCCCCTGAGCTAAAGCCGGTGGCTGACATGGGCGCCATGCCGAGCTCTCTGCTCCCCAGGCGTCAGAATTCATTTCCAGAAACGTGGCCATGAATACAACTCCAGCTGGCTGGGAGGTGACTCACGAAAGGAAATGTCTCTGCTGGACTCTGGCCGAAGACCTCTCCTCTTCTCAGTCGCGACGATGAAGAGGCAACATGGGAAACTCAGAGGGCAGATAAGGGTCCTGGGGACCCTGAACGGCTGGCGTCCACCTGGGGCCTGCTCCCACAGGAGGGGAAGCGGCTGGCATCCCCCTGGGGCGTCAGATGGAAGGGAAAGGCCCATCACTGAGCTTCCCGGGGTTGTCCAAGCCCTCGGCCAGGACGAGTGCTGCACACTGGCTCCAGGAGGGCAGCCTAGGGGCTGAACTGGCCTGAGAAGACCTGGGCACCTTTTTTTTATATTTTTGCAGCAATAGAAATCAACAAAAGGAGAAACACACAGGCAATCTACTGAACGCTCGCTGCAGCCCGACACTCAGCCACGTCACTTGTGTTTGGCGGGCGGGATGGGAAGGCTGCAGAGGGGAGGCGGGGGGCGGCTCCTGGGTGCCCTAACTGGAGGCTGCGGGCCCTGGGAAGCTGCAGAGAGCTCGCTGGAAGCCGGGGCATCCGGACTGCTCTGGGGTGCATATTTGGCTTTCCGTGGTTGGACCAGAGGTGGATGTGGGGACAAATATCAGAGAACTTGTCAGTTTTCTTCCATCTGGGTCATTCTGGATCTGTTTGGCTGCCAAAATTATTGCTAGAGATGGAGGGTCTGCCTTTCTACAGCCCAGCAGCACGTCAGCCTGCCTACAGCCTGAACCACAACATGACTTCCTACACTACAACTGCAGCACGTCAGCCTGCCTACAGCCTGAAGAGCAAGACTTCCTATAGCCCGACCAGAGCATACCTGCCTGCCTACAGCCTGAACCACAACATGACTTCCTACAGTGCAACCACAGCACGTCAGCCTGCCTACAGCCTGAACCACAGGACTTCCTACAGTGCAACCACAGCACGTCAGCCTGCCTACAGCCTGAACCACAGGACTTCCTACAGTGCAACCACAGCACGTCAGCCTGCCTACAGCCTGAACCACATGACTTCCTACAGTGCGACCACAGCATGTCAGCCTGCCTACAGCCTGAACCACATGACTTCCTATAGCCCGACCACAGCATGTCAGCCTGCCTACAGCCTGAACCACATGACTTCCTACAGTTCAACCACAGCATGTCAGCCTGCCTACAGTCTGAACCACAGCATGACTCCCTACAGCCCGACCAGAGCATGCCTGCCTGTCTACAGCTTGAACCACTACATGACTTCCCACAGTCCGGCTGTAGCACTTCAGCCTGCCTACAGCATAGCTTCCCACAGTCCAACTGCAGCACGTCAGCTCACCTGCAGTGTGAACCACAGCATGGCTTCCTACAGTGCAACCACAGCACGTCAGCCTGGTACAGCCTCACGGACAGCAGGCTGTCTTCCTGGGCTGCTGCCCCAGGCTGTGGGTCAGAATTCATTTTTATGTATGATCTGGCCATTGTCCAGTCATATATTCAGTTTAAATAAGCAAATTCCGGATTTACCTGGATTTTCCTGTGAAGAGAATGAAAATAGCCCACCCCTGAGGAACAGTAAACTGACACTGGTAAGATTACCTCGCAATTGCACGGTTATGTTCTAAGGACACAGGAAGTAACCAGCTCTGGCTAGAAAGCACGCGTCTTGCTCCAGCTTACAGCCTGACCTTGGAGGAACAGAGGGGACGCTGAGAGGCGTGTTCAGAGCGATCGGGGGCGGAGGCGTGTTGGAAGCCCCGGGAGAGGCAATCCTGGACTAGTCCGTGGGCGCACCTGCAGCCACAGTGCAGTCACGTGGTCTCTCGCCCTTCCTTTTCACTGCACTGCCTGGTTTCACCCCCTCAGCCTCCTGCGGGGAGAGTGGGAGCCATGAGCCTCTCTGCTGGTTGAGACCGGCTCAGGACCAGGCTGCTCGGCCCCTGAATGGGGCTGTGGCGTTAGGTTTGGGATGTTTACCCGGGCACTGTCCCGCCTCTACACATCACACCATCCTGAGGCAGAAAATGGATTCTCAAGTCCTCTGGGGAGAGGGAGCTTGGAGGCATGTGACTATGAAAGCCAGAATGCTCTCAGAAATTCACAGGGCGGGCAAGCGTCCACCCACCCGGCCGTGGCGCCTGGCAGCCTCCCGGTGGGAGGGAGGCAGTGACAAACTCACCAGCGAGGGCAGATGTCTGAGCAGCGGCTCCGCACGCACACGCAGGTAAGCGTTCATACACTGTGAAACGTCTGAGCAGTGGCTCTGCACACACACACACAGGCTCACTCGCAGCTAAGCGTCACCCACAGGCGTGCCCCCCTGCACCCCAGGGAACAGAGACTGCAGCCGGGCCTCTGTCCAGCAGGACAGCCGAAGGAAACCTGCCTTGGGCTTGCAGTGAAACCCACGAAGCACAGAATCCTGCCGCTGGGACTGGGGAGAGCCGCTGGCCCAGCTTCCCAGAGCTGCTGCCTGTGTCAGCGGTCCTGCCAGCTGCTCCTTCACGATGGGATTCCTTCCGGTCAACACAGTTCAGGTGACACGGTACTGGGCCCCTTCCCTTTGGCGACCCATCAAGCACAGCATGCTTGCATATGGAAGTTTCTGGAAAACTGTCCCGGAAGCCTGTTTTACTTTAATCAGTGTCAACAATGACCGCCCAAGGGGAGGTGACCAGCTGACTGGATGGGGATGCTGCTGGCAGCCACACTAGGTCGTCTAAGCTCCCCCCACCTTTTTGTGGGTCAGGCAGGGAGAGCTACAGTTGTGTCTGCAAGGAAAATACCCCAAAACCTCTGGGCTCAGAAAGGGCCTGGAGGTAAGCCAAGAGGCCACCTGGATTTCCAAGGGCACCCCCCTGGGAGAAGGTGCTAGGGTCACAGGGCCAGGGGGAAACGCTTCCCGAGGTGTCTGGCCACCATCCCGAGAAGTGGCTACCGCTTAAGGAATGCTCAGGCTTATTTACCCTTAAGACAAACACAGTGATAATTTCACAAAGAGAAAGGCAACCTGCTTTGATGGCCGGTTTCAAAGAAAAGGTCTCAGGACGACACCAACGGCTCCCGCTCACACCCGCGGAGCAGTGGGGCTCAGAGTGGCTTTCACACTCCTGGCCTGTGGGGAGGGCCAGAGGCAATGCCACTCCCAGCACTCGGCTCCCTGCTGGGGTCCACTGCACGCTAGAGCCCCTCCTTTACTTGGGGGTGTCATTCGAACAGAACTTGAGGTTGGTTTGAGAGGGTTTAATACCTCGAGACCCTGTTTCTGAGACAGAGAGAGAGATCCACTCAGACCTGCTCCTCTGACACGGACAGGGGCTCAGCCTGATGGTCCAACCTTCAGTCCTGCTCCGAAGTCATGGCTCCTACTCAGGA
This sequence comes from Sylvilagus bachmani, assembly GCA_015711505.1. Lineage (NCBI taxonomy): Eukaryota > Metazoa > Chordata > Mammalia > Lagomorpha > Leporidae > Sylvilagus > Sylvilagus bachmani. Next base: position 7,955,237 of record CM027390.1, read on the forward strand.
CTGGGTTTTAGCTACAGAATCCAGAAATCACTCTGACACGGCAGCGCCCCGACTTCTGTTGGAAGGGAGGGAGGCAGGACCCGCGTCGGACTGGAGCTGAGGGCATTCAGCACGCACTCCGCGTCCCTGGGACCCTGCAACGTCACCCCACGGGCACTCACCTCTCTTCCACAGTGGGTCTCTGGGGCTGGGATAGGGAGGCTGAGCTACTTCCTGTTCTTGCAACGCTACTGAGAAAAGAACGCTGAGAACTCGAATTAAAACCAGGATGCATCCTTTCCAAAACAACTCGGTACAAGGAAAGGGATTTGCTAAGTCTTACCCGGGCTTGAAAAATACATCACTCCCCGAGACCCCGACTCACCCTGGATGGCCTCAAAGCTGACAAGGGGCTGATCCGACTCGAGCCCTCCTCGCAGACCCACAGGCACCCTGGCGGCTTCTGCTGGGTGTCCGTCTGTGACCAGCTTTCCCTTGCTACCTGGTTTAAGTGATGACGCTATAGTGAACGTTAACTTTCCTAACAAAATGAGGTCTATTTCGATTCTTTTAGACCATTCCAATCAGTTGGCATCTATCATTGCTACTATACCTAAAGCATACAACGGAGTTCTGTGATTATTTTAAAATTTATAATTTACATTTTAATGTAAGCTTAATTTTAATAAATTAAGCAGTATTTACTAATATTAATATCACTAATTCCTTATTCCTTATTAAATTAATAAACTTTATAATTTAATTTTCATTTGTAATCGTGCCAGAGTGGACAGAGGTTTGGGTTCTTCTGTTTCCTGAAGCCCGAGGGGTCTCATGTCTGCAGGGTCGTCCTGTGATGCCGACAGGCACGGTGCTCACGGTGCTCACCCCAGCCCCACTGTGGCCGCAGGGAACGCCGGGGGAGAGAAGGTGCTCACGGAGCACTCATCGGCAGTCGTGACTCACAGTTACAGCAGCGCCCAAAGTTTGGCTGCTAAAAACTTGGCTCTCCGTAGTTTCCTACAAAGTCACAAAGAAGGTGTCGCAAAATATAAATATATATATATGTGCACACACACATATGTGTACACACACATATATACACACATATATGCACACACGTACACACATATATACACATACATACACATACGTACACACATATGTACACACACATGTGTGTGTACACACATATATGTACACACATACACACATATACACACACACACATATATACACACACATACATACATATATATTTAGCGCCTCTGAATCTTCAGGTGGTATTCAGATTTAGTCTTAATCAAGTTTCTAAAAGAAACAAGAAAAAACAAAAACCCAAACTCACAGTCAGACAGCATAAAGGTGGCCACTGGCCTCTCAGAACGGGCAGCATGGTGACAAGGAGCTCAGGGCCTGAGTCACAGCTGGAAGTTAGCCCAGGGACTCGGGAGGCCACTGGTGATTCTTCTCAAATGATTCAAGGCCCACCTCTGAAATCTGTACACGAGTCATTGCTTTTTTTGGTCTGCAAAATTTTAATAAGCAATAGCTGGACAACGCTTACAACTTCAAATCATTAAGAAAAAAATAGGGAGATTAATCCATCTCGATAGTAAAGACAAAGTCGTTTGGACAAACCACATCGTTTTGAATGCAAACCGGTAACGCCTTCTAGAGTATCTCCTGGACAGTCTAATACACAAAGTAGGTACGAGAGGCAAATAAGGGAGAGCTCATTAAAATGCAACGGGAATCTCAACAGAACTTGCTTAGAAAGGGAAACAAAGCAGGATGCTGAATTCAAACAAAACAAAACAAAGCGAGTACGTCAACAGTGCAGGAATGGAGGTGCACAGTGGTGCACGCCATCCCCGAGGCCTGGACAGCACGCTGGTGGTCATGTTTGCTCTGGAACCTGCGCACCTGCATCACGCACTTATGGTAAAAAAAAAAAAAAAAAAAAGCCAGTAGTAGTAAACTCAGGAATTGTGTGCACATTTACAGTACCAAAATACTGCATTTAGGAACAGATGCAAAAGCAATACCCTTTGGTAAATAACACGGTGCCTTTTTTTTTTCAAACGCATAATCCATGCTTTTCTACAACACAAAAAAATATTTTTTTTTATCTACAATAAACAACAAGAATCCTACCCCTCCCCTTAAAAAGAACTTGTAAACAGAAAATATAGGTACAAGTAAAGTTACAGGAAAATTGCACAAAGCCAAAGAAATGAAAACAAAGTAAGCCACAGCCTTTCAGTTTATCAGCCGGAGATGGAAGTACACAGATGGAGAAGAGTTTGGAGCTGTGTGCTATGACTTGAACACATGTCGTCTCAACTAGCTGTTCACAACCATCAACTCGGCCAGATGACAGGTGGTCCACACAAAGACACGAGGGCTCCTTCTCCACAGCCCCCACAGGCTCGCCCTTCCTCCCTGGGAACCCACCTGCAAGGCTTTGGGGCTGTTCTCACAGGTGCCTGGAGCAGACACATGCTCTGGAGACGCTCCGTCTTGCCCAGACTCGGTGCTTCTGCGTCATTTCAGGAGAATGAGCACCAGTGCGGATGCATTCTGGGGGCAAGCTTTCTAAAGATACCATTTAAAATGCACTGGAGTATATGCAGGAGATGGCCAGTTAACACAGGGAAAGAGATGTTTCCCTACGAAAAGGCAAACTAGGAGCTCTCGGGCTGGGAGGGAGCTCAGACGACAGTATGATCGAGGCCTGGCCAGCAGGGGACTTGCCCAGGTCACCCTCCGACTGCAGCATTGAAACAGGCTCGGCCCCGGCTCCCCCGAGCCCGCGCTGTGATTCCAAGGTGAACACAACACGTCTCGGGTGTGCCCCTGCGGGTCAGCTGACAGGGAGCCACAGCCGGGGATGAGAAACGCGCCCCCCCACCCCGTGCGGGCCTGCGCTTGACGGAGCCATCAGAGCGCCGAGTCCTCCCCTGCCTCGGCCCGTTTTTGTCGGAAGATATACTCGGTGGGTACAGTGTACACGGACGGACCTGTGCCTTCCATCTGGTGAGGTCAGAGCTAACACAAATTTAAAATGGGGTTTTGCGCTTGGAAAACACTGCTTCCCTCAAACACCATGGATTCGTTACGCACTGGCCTTTGGCTGGACGAGCGTTTTCCATGAGGTATCTTGAGACTCCTAAGTTGCCACTAACAGACCTAAGGACCTAGAGTTGTGCGACTGAAGCACGTTAGTGGTATTTAATCAATGGGACAGCCTGAATGAAAGCGATCTGAATGGCAGACTCTGTGACTGGCTGTGTGTCGCTGGCCGCTCTTCAGGCCCAGGGCACAGTGCAGGTGGCAGCTGCCATGCCCAGGCAGACGCCCAGGGACAGGTGCTTCCCACAGGGACCTGCGGCGCCACAGGGGAAGGTGTCTTCTTGGGGAGCAAGCTAAGAAGTCCGTAGGTTTGCTCAGTCACTGGCTACAAACGCCCGCTTTGCCTCTGTGAACTGACAGCTTTCTTGTCAAGGACTTCTCCCTCTATTTGCATTTACTGAGAACAGCTCTAGAATGTGTCTGTCCGTGTCTGTGAGAACGCGCAGAGCAGCAGCATGGTTTGCAACAGTCCCTTCCTTTGCTAATCTCATTCTAATAGCTCGTCCCCTTCCAAAATATCACCTTCTATTTTTAATTAAAAATAAAATTTTCAAAAGAAGAGAAAATATTATTTTTGGGTATGCTATCTCAAATAAATACTCTTTTGTGTGGAATCAATATCACAAAACACCAAAAGGAAATGATTTTTAAAGAATTAATAAGAATATTTTCCCACTGAGAAAAACTTACAAATTGTCCAGCCCACAAAAACCCCTTCCATCATAGCCTTTTATTTCCACAGCAAAATATACTTCTACCAAATCAGTTGTTACAGAGATACTAGTTTTCTAAATAAATAATAAAATGGGTAAGAGTCACCAATACATAGTAACAAAATAATTCCTAAGAATACTATGAAAAGCAAGATAAATAATTATCTCTTGGACAAAACAACAGGGGAACGGTGTTTAAATTATCTTAGAAACAGGCTGTAACAATTATTGCACCACTAAAGTAAGCACTGAGACGCCCTAGCGAGCTACAGAAACTCATATGAAGAACTGGGTAGTTCTGAACAGACTAAAGAACTCTTCTGGGAAGATTTACCCACCCAAATCAGGTCGTTACTTTAAATGAGAAACCGGACAGTCAGCATTGGCAGACCCCATCACCGTGTGTAAAAACCTCACCAGCGTCTTTCTGGAGTTTGGAAAGAATGGCAGTGATGTCATTTCACCCTGGGAAAGGAATGGGCCAGTTTCTTTTCTAGTTTTTAAACCAAAATTGGGAAATTAAAAAAAAAAAACACTTTAATTTGAAGCTGCTCTCCTGTAGCTTCTCCTGCATCGTCTGTTGGTCTGATTTCACACAGATTGTAATGTTAGGACCCGGTTCTTGTGCTCCCGTGCCAGACATCACAGGTATGAACAGCTGAAAAATGGAGCTGGGCCCAATTACCAGGGTATGGGGTCCTGCCCAAGTGTTCTTGGCGGGAGGGGAACATGACAGGTGGATTATTATTTTGCAACTGACCAAGAGTCAGCAACCAACGCCTTAAGTACTACAGTTTTAATGTCTTCTGAGTGGTTTAGCTCCTCGGTAAGCAGTCTGTACAGTAACGAACAACTTTTCTTCTTTTTTGGCTTACAGAAGATCACAGAACTCTTGCAAAAAGCCTGGCCACACCCCTATCTTTCAAGACTCCCGCCAATGCTTCAAGTTCTGTTTGGTCACACTGTTACTGTAACGGAATGCACTTCTAGACAACTGAACATAACCGGCCAAGGGGGGAGGAGTGGTTTCAAATCCAGCCTCGTTCACGCTTTCACAGGGAGTGGTGACTGACGGCAGGTCGTGTTGACAGCAACGTGTTCCAGATGAGAAAGAACGAGGGGCAGAGAGCAGAGCTTGCTCCTCAAGGTGGGACTCCAGCGACTCAGCACCACGCTACCTGAGAAAGCTGCTCCGCTGCCACCGGCTGGGGTCCCTCCCCTTCCGTGCTCACCACCTCCCAGGGCAGCCGGACCTGCGGGCCTACGCACTGTCCCCAGGACGAAACACGGAATCATGCCATGGACTCACCAGGCGTGCAAGAGCACTGTGGGCCTGTGTGTGTTTCCCTGCCCTCACATGTGTGCACAGAGCACTGTGGGCCTGTGTGGGGCCCCACCCCCACGTGTATGCACAGAGCACTGCGGGCCTGTGTGTTTCCCTGCCCTCACGTGTGTGCACAGAGCACTGCGGGCCTGTGTGTGGCTCCCCACCCCCACGTGTGTACACAGAGCACTGCGGGCCTGTGTGGCTCCCCACCCCCATGTGTGTGCACAGAGCACTGCGGGCCTGTGTGTGGCTCCCTGCCCTCACGTGTGTGCACAGAGCACTGCGGGCCTGTGTGTGGCTCCCCACCCCCACGTGTGTGCACAGAGCACTGTGTGCCTGTGTGTGTGGCTCCCCACCCCCACGTGTGTGCGCAGAGCACTGTGTGCCTGTGTGTGTGTCTCCCTGCCCTCACGTATGTGCACAGAGCACTGCGGGCCTGGTGCGCGTGCCTCCCCTCTACACCACATGTGTGTACACAGAGCACTGTGGGCCTGTGTGTGTCTCCCTGCCCTCACGTATGTGCACAGAGCACTGTGGGCCTGTGTGTGGCTCCCCTCCACCACATGTGTGCCTCCCTGCTCCCGCGTGTGTGCACAGAGCACTGTGGGCCTGGTGCGCGTGCCTCCCCTCCACCACGTGTGCACGCAGAGCACTGTGGCCCTGGTGCGTGTGCTTCCTCCCCGGCAGCCGCTCCCTAACATCACTGACAATCAAGAGCACATTTACGCTTGGTTAGAGCACCCCAGAGAGAGCCTACTTTTATTTGCCAAATACACTGCAGTTGGCCAAGTCTCCTCCACTTATCAAGTCACCTTTTAAGGAGAAACACAGTAGGTGTGAATTAAATGCCCCCCGCCCCTAAAGACTCTCTCTCTTCAGGATTTTTGGCTGTGTTTTTTTTTAGATTTTCGCTTGCACACTAGTGGTGATGCTGGAGAACGTCATGGAGAATGAACACGAACGCGCACTCCCTGTGCCAGAACAGCAGACTAGAAGGCAGTCCGTCTTCACCCAGGGCCCGTCCCGGCTGCTGGCGGGAACGAAGCTGGCAGAAGGCCGCCAGCCACGCACGCCTCCTCCAAGAACACCGGGTGCCCTGCACCCTGGGCTTCCCCACACCACCCTCCTGAACGAAAAGAAAGGAAGAGAATAAAGGAGAACCAAAGCCAAAGAAACGACGGCGACCGTGGGCAGGCCCTCTCTGGCGCAGAGGCGTTTCCAGTTGTGCCATGGTCTTCCGGTGCCCCTGAGCACCTGGCCGCTGCAGGCTCCTCTCCAAGGGCCGCCGTGCGCCTCTCTCTGCCCCACGCCAGTCTCCTCACTTGAGCCGCTGAGTCACGTTGGCCAGGGCCACGGCGAAGGCCTGCACGGCCGAGAAGGGGTACTGGAAGTCCAGGATGTAGGCGTTGCCGTCAATCCTGCCGAACTGCATCACCTGGGGTGGGGGCAAAGAGGTCAGCAGAGAGCAGGGTGGGAAAGAGCTGGCCGGCTCCTGGCGGCTGCACACAGCACAGCTCAGGGACACCGGTGCCCGGCAAAGGGACGCTGACCCTGATGGGGTTTAGAGCTCGCTACTTCTGCAGGAAGGGGACACAGGGAGACAGCGAGCAAAACTCCAACATCACGGGGAAACAGAACCAAGAGAGGACCCCAGGAAGTCGAACGTCACTGCCTCCCGCGGGGGACTCCCCGGCACCTCCGCCCCAGCATGCCCCGCTCCTGCCCTCAACTCTTCCTGTGGCCACGTGGAGTTAGGTGAGGTCATAGCCGGGATGGACACGGACTGCCTGTGGTCTTTCTCTCCTCTTTGGAAGCTCTGCGAAGGTGGGGATGTCCTCCACTGCTCTTCCCACTTACAGCAGGGGGCAAACCCTCTGCCAAGGGCGAACCACAGACGTTTCGGGCTATGGAGGGCAGCCCTCAACTCTGCGCTGGCAGGAGAGAGCAGCTGCAGAGGAGACGGCAGCACAGGGCGCGCCTGTGACTCAGTACAACTCGCTACAGAGCAGAGGCAGGAGCCGACCCTGGCGTAGAGAACTACGTGGCACACAGCAGGCACTCGGTAAGTACTTGTGAGTGAATCACTGGGAACGCAAACTGAGGTATGAGAGGCAAAGGAAATCCCAGCTGGCGAGGGAGGGAGGAGGATGGGCGCACAGCCCCCCAGCCTGGACAGCTGTCAGCCCGCCCATGCCAGCTGCACCAGGAGGAGGGGCACCTTCCCAGGGAAGAGAGAGACAAGCGAGAGAGCACACGCCATGTCAGGGGAAAACTGGACTGACCAAGCCCTAAGCAAGACGGCTCTGCTGGGAACGCTGCTCTTTGGTTCAGCAAGGCAGCCAGTGGCTACTTATTTGGCTGGGAAAGGGAGGGGAGGGAAAGTTCACATGTGCATGGCGGGGGGGGGACAGGGACAAAGAAACCCTCACGTTCCTTGGGGAGGAGTCAACATGCAATGCCAAAAAAAAATCAATAAATACAAGCAGAAACATGTCCCTTAGCAAGATGATGGCAAGCACCAGGAAAAACCCCGCCGCGTCGGGAGCACCTGCTGTGGCTCCTTGTGAGGAACGATGCCTTGGGTGAGAAGGAAACAGCAGGTACGCCGCTTCCCCAGCGGGCCCCACCTCCTGCACAGGGCCACGGCGCTCCCTTACCTGCCGCCCCTCCAACTCGATCTGGAAGTTCTTTGCCGACTCCTGGGTCACCCGCCCTCCGAAGTCCAGCTGGTAGACCTGGGTGGCCTCGTTCCACAGAGGCTGCTTGTTGGCCATGACGTAGACGAAGCCCTGGCTGCCCAGCCGCCCGTCCTCCTTCTCGCTGGCCTTGCGGCACTTGAAGTCCTCGAGCTCGCTGGCCGCGCGCAGGCTCCGCCTGCTCTTCCAGCCTTTCTTGCCGCCCTGGCCCTGGTTCAGGAGCTCGTCCCCGCTGATGAAGAGCTCGGGCTCGCTCTCCGAGCTGTCCTGGAACTCGTTCGTCTTGTTCAACTTCTTGGACTTCAGCTGGTCCTTCTGACTCTTGACTTTCTTCTTCTCTCTCCCCAGGCGGGGGCTGGAGATGAGAGAGTTGAAGTCGCTCAGAGCCCTCGCCTCCTTCTTCACCTTGCCCTCCGTGATGGCCTGGACGTTTCCTTCCTCCGCGCGGCTGTCCAGGCGCTTCCGGTTCTTCTTCCCGAATTTCTCCGTCCGCTGGGGGACCGGGCTCTCTGTCAGGGAGAGAACTTCGTGGAAGTTGTCTGCAGTCTCCACCACCTCGGTGCCCATGTGGCTTTGGAGGTCGGTGGGCGGCGGGGACACGAGGGGCTTCTCCACCACGAGGTGGGGCTTGGGGGGAAGAGCACCCTGGGGGGTCTGCATGGGGGGGCAGGTGCCATAGGAGCTCCAGGGGTGCAAGGCGATAGCTGGTAGCTGTAAACCGGAGCACGCGCTGCTTCCTGGGTAGGTGGGGGGCAAGGTGCAGTAGGAGAGGCCGGGCGGGTGTGCGGGCTCGGGAACAGCAGCGGACTCCGGCTGTGCAAACTGGGCAGGCGACAGGGCGTCTTTGGGGGAGCAGGGAGCCGGCACTCCGGGCAGGGGGGGACTGTGGTAGCTTCCCGCATACGGCACTCCCATCCCATAGCCTGTCTGGAAAGTGGCAGTAGGGCTGGCGGGAGACTTGGGGGAGATGAAGGGCACTCGGGCCACGTCCAGGTGCTGGCCCTGACCTAGCGTCGGAGGGGGCAGTTTGAAGGGGTTGGGCCCTGCAGTCTGTGCTGTCCTCTGCTGAGGAACCCAAACGTCCTCGCCCAGCACGGGGCCCCACTGGTAGGGTGGCGGCCGTTTTGCAGCGACCGCAGCTTCGGGCAGCGGGGGGTGCCTCGAGGGCTTCTCGAGCGGACAGTGCTGGGGCAGGGCCTCGTCCTCCGTGAAAGCCGAGTTCACATAGTCGGTGCGGTCACGGCCACTGCCGGGCGGGCTCAGCAGACTGTAGGAGGACTGGGAGGCCAGCGGGGAGGCGCTCACGGCATGGGTCAGGATGGCGCCTGGCTGAGAGCTGGGCCCCGCGCCACTGCACTGGCTGCAGGTGTACAGGCCGGGCGGGGGCCGTGTGGGGAGCTGGGCTGCTGTCCCGGCAGGGCCGCCCTTGGGCTTGGCCGGCGGCGGCTGCAGGGGGGCTCGAGGGCTGTCGGCCAACTGGGCCATCTTGAGTGTGGCCTCGCGGTTGTTCCTCCGCAGGGTGGCATGGATGAGGCTGCTGTCCAGTCTCTGGGCAGCGCTCCGCCCCTGGACCAGCTGGCTGGCAATTTCAGGATATGGAGGTGGGTCCCCCGTGGGGATAGAGTAGCGAGGGATGGTCAGGCGGTTCAGGGTGGCACTGGCACACGGTTGGGGGACCTTCTTCTCAGTGGCCGTGAGCCTCAAGGTGGCTGAGCTGCCCGGGCCAGGGAGGGTGGAGGTGTTCTGGGAGCAGAGCACCCGAGTGCGAGGCCGACACACCTCCTCCACGTTGCCGCTACTGTCGAAGGTGGTGATCCTCTCGTAGCCCAGTGGGGTCTGGAAGTGCGCAGACGTGGGGTACAGGGAGAAGTCGCCCTTCTTCAAGCACGTGTCCACCGGAGGCTGTGGCGGCGGCAGAGGGGGCGGGGGTGCAGCCGTGGTTGGAGCAGCAGGGATGGTTCCTGGGTAGGGGGGTGGAGGGTTCATCTTTGCCACCTGGACCTCCTGGGGGGCACTGAAGACCACTGCATCCCCCTCAGCTGCCAGCGGAGGCCCCGGCCGCAGGGCCTTGGCTGGCTTCTGCAGGTGCTCCTGGTCTCGCCCTCCGTGGTCCACCATAGACAACTGCATGGCCCCCGGCGGCGGCGGTGGCGGCGGCGGCAGGGACAACTGAGGGGGGTTCTGAAGGATACGGCCCATCTCCACACCTCCAAAAATCACCTGTCCAGGGTTGGAGTACCGGTTGGAGACTGGATACTGGCTGACACTGTCACCTGCATGCTCTGCTGCTCCCACAGCCGTTGTCTGATTGGTCAGGACATCCAGTTGCACATTCTGATTGGCCAGCAGGGACTGCACCAGCCCTATGCTCTGGGTGGGGGACATTGCTTGAGCTGAGCTGTGGATCGGTGCTATAGGGATGTTCACGGTACAAGGTGGGTTGTTCTCGGGGACACCAGAAGCTCCCGTCACTGCAAGGAGATTACACAAAGGAACTGCTTGTAAAACACCACCACGAACCTGGGTCAGATTAAGCAACACGCCTGGACTCACCAGGTCTTTGTACACACAATGGAATTCAGATGTGTGTGCTTGGGGAAAGCTTCACATCGTTTATTTCAGGAAGTACACAGCCATCTGGGGGTTCTGCCGGGCAGCCTGCCCAGCCCATGAACTAAGGGCACCATCAGGACTTCTTAGCAGACACACGTTCGAGTTTGAACCTTCTGAATCTGGTACCATCGCAAATCTGTCCCAGCAGAGATCAGGGTCAAGTTCTGTTACTGATGACCCCCGTGAAATGCCCACATAAGGCGACGGTGGTTCAGAAGACGCAACTCCACCGAGGACTCACAATGGTGGTGCATCCAAATAGAGTTATCCCTAATTTATTGATGAGAGCTGTCATGCAACTGATGTGTACCTAAATGCTTACATTTGCAAATCAAACTTATGCAAATAGAACCATGTAAACTGTCATAGCAAACTAGCATGTTTTGCAAATGTGTATATCAGGTAAAGGATCATCTTCTAGCTTACCTGCTTTTCAATATTTCAAGCAGTATGTGAGGCAGACTTGCGGGACACCACAGAGCGTGCACATGAGCGACGCCCTGGGGACAGGTTCTCAGAGGCACTGTGCGTGCGGCCCTGCATAAAGCACCTGCCGAGTCAGTCCGTGGCTTTTCCTCAAACTGCCACCAAGACAGGACTCTGAAGTCTGGTGCTTAGCCCTGTGTGGCAACGAGCACATACATGGGGCAGAATGGGACTGGACAGACTGGTGGCCACAGTCTCCTGCCTGCGACTGGACAGGATGGTTGTCCAGGTTTCCCGACTTCCCCAGAACTATGAAATGCAACCAGCTAACTTATCAAAAGCCAAGGCCACACGTGGTATCTGAAACCAGCTCCTTCCTTTCCTGGGGGCCCTTCGCAACACCTAATTCTCCTCTGGTTGCACAAATCCGGGTCCTGTCCCAAGGCTCCTGCCAGTCCTGTTCAGAGCCCCTTCCAGCTCTCTCATGGGTAGGGAGCGGAGAAGGGTCCCTGGTTGAGTCATTTGGCACTAATGGGAGCTCGGCGATGATGCGCTCCCTGCTCTCACCGGGAACAGCCAGCCACAGGGGCTGCACACTGCACCTTGGGAGAGCGGGGGGTATCGAGCGGCAGGTGCACAAGGCACCTCGTGTAGCTTCTGCACCAGCGGGGAGCGTTGGACGGCCTCGCCAGGCTGCAGCTGCTCGTGCGGCAGCACAGTATCACACTGGGATTTAAGACACGGAACCTGGGCTGGGCCTCTCTGCACTGAGACCCGCACTGCAGGGCGTAGGCTCTGTGTCCTGAAGATGGGCAGGGTGGAAAGGACAAAGGCTGTCTGCTCACTGTGGCTGGGCTCCAGTTCTGATTTCTAACTGCTCTGTATGGAGGCACGTGGCTAAGAAGGTTCCTGTGAGGTAAGAGGGTGGGAGCCAGGCTCTGCCACCTCAGCCTACCCCTGCTCTGCGCTCCTCCCCTCCCCAGACCAGTGCCAGTCTGTGACTGTGTGGGCACACAGCCACCGCGTCTGCCAGTCTCAACAGGGCAGGCTGCAATCCTAGGGCCTTCCTGTTCTGTTCCCCTGCCACGGGCTGCCAGGAAAGGGACGCATGTGACACACCTGGTAAATCATCCTCATCTTCACTGAAAACATTTGGGTTGAAGACAGGTAAATTAATATAGTCCATGGAGATCTTCCGAACTTCTGGGAGATAAATGGTCATCTGCCGTGGCTGGAGATGCAGCAGGCTGGTTTTGTAGATTACTGGCGGGGAGGAAGAAGGGCACGGTTAATAGAGACACACTGGGCGAGTCGAGGGCTCTGGGGGACACAATGGCTCAGGTGGGGCCAAGGATCCGAGAGGAGTCCCTCGCCTCTCCCAGGTACACAGCACGGCCACACCAGCCACAGTTTTAATTCAGTCACAGCACATGCTTGGTTTAGCTCAGCATGTGTGCCAACGGCATGTCAATAGAACTATAAATTGTGAATGTCAGAAATAAATCTTAGACTTAAATTCTTTTCTGGAGTGGGCTGTGGTATGAAAAAATCCATTTCTCAAACCCCTTCTGCCATCTGAAGGACAGCCCAGTGAAGACTAACTCCAGTGCCACGCAGTCCAGGGGCTGTCCGAGAGGCCCCGCAGGCCGCTCTCCTCTGCCTGACATGGTGACTTTGAGGGACTCCATGCAGTTTAACCTTCAGATTACATTTGATTCAGGGGACATTCAAGAGAAGGCTTAGACGGCAACTGAAGTATTTACTGGGAACGAAATAAATGCACAAGCAGAGAAACCTGCATTCAGGTCTCACGGTAGGTCACGATGCGGGTGAACCTGTCCACTCTCCACAGCACTCCTTGCTCTCTGGATGGGCAGACACGGGGCTTCCTGGCTGTCAGCAGCAGCCCCGACCTGCGCCCGAGCTGCTCTCGGCACCACAGGCCGCCTGAGCTGAAGCTGAGGTACAAGGCTATCACCCGGACGGGGCAGGCTGAGATGACTTTTCCTACCCACACGCACGTGCTCATCTTTTTTTTACACACAGAAGAATGAAAACAAGAAAAGAATTCTGGCAAAAAACACTGTATGGTTCCGTATGATTTAAGGTTTAATGTATTAAAGTGCTAGTCTTTGTTGTTCGTATTGACAACAGTAAAATAAAAAATTTCAGGAGATATTAGAAAAATACCAATTGTTTCCAGGGGAAGGAAAACTAGGTGATTAGGGGTGAGAATCAGAGTGTGTTTTTTTTTTTCCCTACTGTATATTCCTTTAAATATTTTGAGCTTTTATATATTTCTAAGAAATGCAAAGAATTGAAATAAATTGAACGGCCCAGATAGTTTTAATTGAAGGAAAACAGATTACCCAATATGGCTAATACCACTTTTTATAATGTTTTTTAAAAAGATTTATTCTATTATTTATTTGAAAAGCAGATTGACAGAGAAAGAGAGACAGAGGTAGAGAGGCAGAGGTAGAGAGAGAGAAATCTTCCATCAACTGGTTCACTCCCCAAATGGCCACAATGGTGGGGGCTGGGCCAGGTCGAAGAACTCCATCTGGGTCTCCCACATAGTTGGTAAGGGATCCTTTACTTGGGCCAGCCTCTGCTGTCTTTCCAGGCACATCACCAGGGAGCTAGACCAGAAGCAGAGCAGCCAGGACTTGAACCGGTGTGCCAGTGTTGCAAATAGCAGTTTATCACAGTGCAGCACAACGCCCACCCTACCACATCCTGTTTCAGTCCACTCATGTTCCATATTGTCCTTGGAGAGATTAGTTAATGGGATACCCTATGCAGTACACCTTCTAGAATCCAACAGTTGCTTTCTTTCCTCTAGTAGATTCAAGTTACAACTGACGATTATAACTACATGAACAAAAAGCTCTTTTATTTTTTATTTTTTTATTTGACAGAGTTATACAGAGAGAGAGACAGAGACAAAGGTCTTCCCTCCATTGGTTCACTCCCCGAATGGCCACTACAGCCGGCGCCACGCCGATCCGAAGGCAGGAGCCAGGTGCTTCCTCCTGGTCTCCCATGCGGGTGCAGGGCCCAAACACCTGGGCCATCCTCCACTGCCCTCCTAGGCCACAGCAGAGAGCTGGACTGGAAGGGGAGCAACCAGGACTAGAACCCGGTGCCCATATGGGATGCTGGTGCCTCAGGCAGAGGATTAACCAAGTAAGCCACAGCGCCGGCCCCCAAAAAGCTCTTTTTAAAAAGTCCAGTGACTAGGACAGGGACCCTAACGAGGTAATATAGAAAGACTGCATCATAAGTACTCAGCTTGCTCACACTGGAGCATCTTGTACCTCAAAGGCACTTAGAGGCACACTCATCATAAGGCCCTCGTTGGCTTGTTTGTGTATCTACTCCCATTAGCACATTCTCACTTTCTTCTCTTTTTTCAGTATCTACTCTAGGCAGATGGTGAAGTTTCCAGCTTTCTGATGTGGGGATAACCACGACAGTCAGCATTATGCAGGACGCTGCGAGCTACCTGAACAGGCTGATGTGGTCATCAGGGTTTCCAGGTTGTTGGAAATATTTCAAGATTATTTCTTTGCATTGGGTGGGATGGTTTGTTGTTCTTTTCTAAGTTAGCTTTATGTTTCCTTTTTTCCTTCTTCTGTGGGCTCCAAATGCAGGTTGTTTAACACATCTCTTACCAGGTCTCTCCAACATCTGCTAGCTAAAGGACTGGGGTATGGAACAAGTCTTCCAAAAGGAAGCCATTTTGCCAAAGCGGTTTCCAGCAGACCCCACAGAGCACGTCTGAGACGGAGGCCACAGGCCGAGCCGGCTGAGCGGGCCTTGCAGGGGTGCGGATGAGGGGACAGTGAGGCATCTGAGGGGTAGGGGGCAGCGCAGCTCCACAACCCAGCGGGAGGAAGCCGCTTTGAAAATGACCTGCTGCTTCCATTCCTCACTACCCCCGAGGTGCCCACGTCGTCATTCCCACTTATCTTGGGGGAGGGCAGAGGAGAGCCACATTCTGGGTTCTGGCCCAGCCTTGCAGTCCCTAGGATGTTTCTGTTGTCTCAAACTTGTCACTGGCAGGAAATTGATCAGGTATTAAGAAATGACGTTTATCAATATTTACCACCAAGGAAGTACTAACAATCAGCCAACTTTTTACAGTCTCCAATGCCTCTTTCTCTGACACTTTCTTCACAACAGGCCTTCTTCTGTCTCAAGAACCTAGACACCAGAACCCAAATCCACCCACAGTTCAAGGTCTAGAAGTTGAAATACCTACAAACCTAAGAGAAGTCTGACAGACATTTCAGCTGTTTCGGTCATTTGTATATTTCTATTATTTTTATAAGTCTGGGCTCGTAGAAAAAAATTCACTCTCAGTGGTAATGCTAAGATCACGGCGGCTGGAGTCCAAGTTTGAGTGTCAGAGCAACACTATTCTTTTGCTATCTTAAGAACTCACTTTCTCCTTTAGCCATCAGAGTTGAGACTGGGTTTTTAAATGAGTTCCAAGTGGGATACTGAGAGAACAAGATGTGGTTTTTACCTGCACCGAGGTTGGTTGGCAGGAAAGCAGCCAAGCCCACAATCTTAAATTTGGTTCCCCAGATATTGGACGTGACCTGAGCAAGGTAGTTGTGCTGTGGGCGAAAAAGAAAAAGGAAGAATCACGATGCAGTTGACTTCTCACTGGTTACTTAGGAAGAATGCGAACACTCACAGCTTACAGAGCCACACGCGCACGCCCACTGCACACCCATTTCTCACTGGCGGGGCCCAGCTGTCCTGACATGTCCACGTGTGTGGTTAAAAGGCACTGACGTGACAAGGCACGTGTCACTTCACTCTCCTCTCACCCCCACAGCACTGAGCTAGAGGGGCATCCCACCGAATCATTTCTATCCTCAGTGCTTCCCCTGGAAACAGCAGTCACAGTCACATTACTACGTCCTGAAATAAGTCAATGACCTGTTTTCTCATTCTACTCAATTAACAGCTTAAAAAGAGACTGCTGGGCCCAAGACCTGAGGGAACAGACACGGCTTGAAATGGCTTAATACACAGAGCCACAGGCCAACTGCAGAAGTGCGCTGCACTCCAGGTGCATGGCACACTGGGGCTGAGCCGTGCAGGACGCCTTCATGATGGAGCTGGCAGTGGAGTGGGTCTGGGAGCACAGGAGCAAGGACGAAGGGAGGGCAGGTGAGCAGGAAGAACAAAGGCTCGAGGCAAGGAGGAGCGGGAGTGGCTGTAGCACCTGCAGGGAGAGGAGGTGTCAAGGGAGTCAGGCAGGCCCGGCTGCATGGGAGTTCTCTCCCAGATCACTGGAGGGTCTGAACCGAGAGGGCACAGTGGAAACGTGGGCACATCTGTCAGGGCTGCGCTCCAGGATTCCTGTGGGGGGGGGCCTGAGTGCAGGTGGTGGCTGGAGCGGGTGGACATGGTGGGAAGGGAGGTGGCAGGTTCAGGATGGCTCTGAGGGTTGAGCCCGCGCTGCTGGACGTGTGCTTCTACCTGAGTGATGTCTTCAAAAGGGAACTCTCTCCGCGCCAGGCTGGGGGAGCCGATGGAAGGCTTGCGCATGGGCAACCGCGGAGACCGCGAGATCTCCTGAGCAGCCCGGGGCAGCTTGGGAGACTTCCGGGCCTCAATGCTGATCCTGCAGAGACAAGGTCCCGAGGGTTAGGCGCCCACGGGAGGAGACGTGACGGCGGCCCAGACCCCCACGGCTCTCCTCCGCCTTTCTGTGCGCACGGGGTTCCCAGAGGCCAGAGCCCTAACTTCACAAAGCTCTCTCACTCCTGCTTCTGTTTTATGAGCACAAGGAAGGAATAAACTGAATTATATATGCAGTATTGGAAATGCACTGAGATTAGGTCGACTGATTCATCTGTAAGGAACCTCAGAGAAGTAGCTGCCTTCCACTTCCTACTGACTGCAGCAGGTGTGGGAACAGCCACCCCTCGGCCACGGGCTCGCAAAGCCGGTCCTGGGGGAATGGCAGGTGGGAAGAGTCACTTTCACCCTGAGACCACAGTGATTTTTGAAACTCTTTCTATGACATTGTGGATTTCAACAGATTTAGTTGGCATTTCACCGCCCACAGTGTTTGCATCGAATCAGTGAACCTGAAGCTCTTCTGCTGCCTTTTGATCGTGTTTTATCTCTGTTCCTCAGCTCCTTTACTTATGGCATGGAGACACATGCTGAATGCTGGTCTACCCCAGGAAGAGTGAGATACAATGACTACCGTGAAGGCTTACAACATTTTATGAGCAAGTGCATGAAGCCTCACACCACACTGTGGGCATGATGGGAACTCGGAACTCCTGAAGAACAGGAGCTTACAAAGCAAGGAGCCAGGACCATCAACCTGGCTGCTGTGTGGAGGAGGCTCCACGTGAGGCAAGAGGGAAGGGGGACCAGCCATGGGGAGACAGCAGCATGGAAAGGACATGTATGGGTGGAGGCCTTCTTTGCATATGTGTTAACTACCTTCTCTGCTTAAACACTGGAAAAAGACAAAACACTGGAAGTGCAGGAAAGTTCATAACTTTAAGGACAATTTTTCTTTTTCTTTTTTTTTTTTAAGATTTATTTTATTTATTTGAAAGACAGAGTTATAGGGAGAGGTAGAGACAGAGAGAGAGGTCTTCTATCCACTGGTTCACTCCCCAGATGGCTGCAATGACCGGAGCTGTGCCCATCCAAAACCAGGAGCCAGGAGCTTCCTCTGGGTCTCCAGATCATGGGTGCAGGGGCCCAAGGACTTGGGCCATCTTCTACTGTTTTCCCAGGTCACAGCAGAGAGCTGGATAGGAAGAGGAGCAGCCGGGACTAGAACCAGTGGTCATATGGGATGCCTGTGTTTCAGGCCAGGGCTTTAACCCACCATGCCACAGGTACAATTTTCAAAAATTTAGCTGAAAGGTGGAGCCACAGATAGAGAGGAAGAGACAGAGAGATCGTGAAAGAAATAGAGTGACAGAGACAGAGAGAGAAAGAGTCCGTTGTCAGTGTGAGAGAAAGATTTTCCATCTGTTGGTTCACTCCCCCAGACGGCCATAGCAGCTAGAGCTGGACCAGGCCAAAACCAAGAGCCCAGACTCCACTGGGATCTCCATACGGACGCAGGCCACCCTCCCCTGTCCTCCCCAGCAGAGCAGCCGGGACCTGACCCAGCATTCACGTGGGACACTAGAGCCAGGTAACAGGCCAATCCACCGCACCACAGCCCTGGCCCTCTGTAAGTACAGCTTCACCGAGCTTTAGATAAAGGTGGGAAAATACATCACTCAGATGGCTGGAGCAACTACATGCCTTTGTAGAAAAATATGAACATCCACCCCTAGTTCACTGCCTATACAAAACACATCTGACACAGTTATCCTGAGATGCAGGTGTGATAT
This sequence comes from Sylvilagus bachmani, assembly GCA_015711505.1. Classification (NCBI taxonomy): domain Eukaryota; kingdom Metazoa; phylum Chordata; class Mammalia; order Lagomorpha; family Leporidae; genus Sylvilagus; species Sylvilagus bachmani. The sequence goes on from CM027390.1 coordinate 7,973,523, forward strand.
AAAAGAACATCTCACACGGGCTATGCGAACACACACGCCAGCAGACATATCCAACAGATCTCAAATATGAAAAGAACTCTTACAATTTAGTAAGAGAAAAAACGATCCAATAAAAAGTGGGGGAGAGACTTGGACAAAGAGTTCATGAAAGAAGACAGCCAGATGCCGATTGGCCATGAGAAGGTGCCAACCGTGACAATCACTGGGCGTGGCGTGTTAGGAGGCACCTACAATGCGATACACAGACATCCACTGGAATTGCTAAGATTACTTTAAAAAATGGCAATGCAGCTGTGGGTGAGAATGGAAGCAGCTGGAACTCTCAAATACTGCTGATGGGAATTTAAGTGGGCACAGCTACCATGGAATACTGTTTGGTAGTTCCCAGTGAAGCCCAACACAGACCTCACTCGGGATCTCGCTCAGCTCCCTTCATATACCCAAGGGAAATAAGTAAGGCTGCTAGAGACTTGCAGAAGGATGTTTCTAACAGGTTTATTCATAGCAGTGCCACTGGAGACTATCACATATTCTTTGATTGGGAAACAGAATAAACACATTGTAGCTATTACAATGGAATACCTGATGGCAGTAAAGAAAAACAAACTATTGATACACACAGGCTGTGATAAGTCTCAAAATCATCACACTGAACAAAAACGTCGATAAAATGAGTACATGCAGCTTGACTCCATTTATATAAAGTTCAAGAACAGCAATGCGCATCCTTGGTGACAGAAGCAAAAGAGTAATTGCCTCTTGGGAGTGGTTACTGGATGGAAGGAGAACACGCCATGTTCTTTCTCTTGAACCGGGCGCACAGTGGGACAGCCGTTTATGATGTGAGCACGTGTGTATCTGTATGTAAATCACACCTTAATTTTGCAGGCATCAGAGAATTTTAGAGCTAGGTCACCCTAACTTCCAGGATGAGGGGTGTGCATCTCCATCCAAGGCCACAGAGCTACCGTTCCTCAGCACCGAGAAGGGGGTTGGCACTGTCTTCTGTACCACCAGAGGCCCTTCCACCTACTCTTAGCTTTATGTCTGTAGGAGCCTTTTTTCTCTTAAAGATTATTTATTTATTTATTTGAGAGATAGAGTTACAGACAGTGAGAGGAAGAGACAAAGAGAAAGGTCTTCCTTCCGTTGGTTCACTCCCCAAATGGCTGCCACGGCCAGAGCTGCACCCATCCGAAGCCAGGAGCCAGGAGCCTCCTTCTGGTCTCCCATGCAGGTGCAGGGCCCAAGGACCTGGGCCATCCTCCACTGCCCTCCTGGGCCACAGCAGAGAGCGGGCCTGGAAGAGGAGCAACCAGGACTAGAACTGGCCCCCATCTGGGATGCCGGCACTGCAGGCGGAGGATTAACCTACTGTACCACAGCACCGGCCCTAGGATCCTGTTTTGTTAATTTACTACTACCGTCTCAATTATAGCATTCTAGGCATTCTCTGCAGCATGCAACAAGCACTCCAGCACCTTTTTCTTCCTTTTATCACACTGGAAGGAAAAACAAGCCAGGGAGCTCTGGTGTGGCCCCTGTGCCGCTCACTGCCACTGCTCTCGGGTTTAGCAGACTTCCTATTCAGAGCCTTTTTCTATCCCAAAGGAAAAAACAAACAAAAAAAGCTGCTATTATTCCAGAAAGAATCTCCCAGAAGAAAAGGTGATGAGAACAGAGGGGGATGCTCCTGTAACTGGCCCCTTTTATTGCTATTAAACAGCAATGTTCACGTTAGTCAGAACACGTTCTACTCCTGGGCAGCATGCTGGACCAAAGACGGCTCGGGATGTGCCCCAGTGTCGGTGCACGGGACTCTCCTGCAGGCACAAACACATACATGGCCCGCGGCACGACAGAGGGGGACCGCCCGGAAGGCTGAGCGTACCTCGGGAGCTTGGGCGACTTGCTGGCCCTGGAGATCTTGGGTGACTTCTTGGCAGCCCAGTCGTCACTCAGTTCGATGTCACTGGAGTCTGAGCAGTTGCAGCTGTCAATCATGGTGGAAACCAGGCTGTTCCCGTAGATTTCATCTGTGAAGACAACATCCGGCACAGTGAGGGGAATGACGTCCGCTAGGGCCTCCCCACAGTCACCGCAGTCAACTCCAGGACAGCCTGCCTCGGCAGGCCACCGCTTTAGGTCTCGAGGTTGAAATGGCAGTGTAGCCGTTTCTTCTGCATTTCCAGACTCTTGTTTTTTCTAAGCAAAAGGAGGCCATTACTTCTACTGCTGTCAAAATGGGCCCAGTATTTTAATGCACAATAGTCCAGCAGCTCCACTGCTAACAATGCTGGAAGCAGAAACCAAAATGGCTGTGCTGCTGTGTGACACAGTGGCCATCTATGCTCCTGTGGACGTCCAGGTGGCCTCAGGACAGAGCTGCCGACTTACAGACGCCCCTGGAACCTGCCTCTGGCCTAGGAAGGCCCTTGTGGTGCTAGGCCTGCTTGGACTGGAGTCCTGCCTAAGCTGGCTCGTGCCCAGGTCTCTCAGGTTTGTGTGTGGCATGGCAGGCGGCCTGTGGGAAAGTGCAATGCCGGCTGAGGGGCTGGGCTACTCCACCTGCTGGAGGTGCCTACCTGCTTGGGTCACTGGCTCAAAGACCCACGCAGTGGGAGCTTTCAATGGGAACTCCAGGTACCTCTGCGGGCCTTCCATACAGACTCACTCATGACAACTTGGCAAGCTAGACCTTAGGCAGAATCACTGGCCCCAAGGCAGAAGGCAGGATAATGTGCAGACGGGCAGTCCTAGAGCTGCAAAATAGAGGCTGGCATTGTGGCCTTGTAGGTTAAGCCCCTGAGACACTGGCATGTCATATGGGCTCTAGTTTAAGTCCTGACTATTCCACTTGCAATCCAGTTCCCTGCTAATGGCTTGCAAAAGCAGATAGCCCAAGTACTTGGGCCCCTGCACCCACATGGGGGACCCAGATGAAGCTCCAGGCTTCGGCCTGGCTCAGTCCTGGCCGTTACAGCCATTTAGGGAGCGGATGGAAGGTCTCCTCCCCTCTGTCTCTCCCTCTCCCTTTATGTAACTCTGCCTTTAAAGTAAATAAATATTTTTTTAAAGCTGTAGACAAGGTCTCTCCTCCTCAAAACTCCTCCCTTGCTGCCCATGTCACCTGTCCGGCTTCAGTTTCTCATCCCTACACTCCCCAAGGTCTTCTCAGCACACACCCTAGGTCTGTCCTCAATGTGAGAACCCCACTCTCCTGTATTTGTCTTGCTAACTAAAACCTCATTCCCTGAAGATTGCAGGATCCTTGACAGGTAATCAAAATGTGAATCATCTAGCCACAATCAAACAGTTCGGAGAATGAGAGTGAGTTTTCCGCCCCGAGGGTCTGCTGGCATTTACAGGACAAGTGTGTGAAACCACAGCTCTCTCAGTTCCTGAGCATATGGGGCTGACATCTGCGAACAGGAGCCCTCCAGGGCAGAAAAGCCTGGCAGACTGCGTGGGAAGGAGCCTGGTGCCCTGTTCCTGTCACCTGCATCACCCCCTTCTGACAGCACTGATGGAATCGACTGGCATGACTCAAACATCCTGCAAGCTGCAGTGGTGTGTGTTTGAGTTCAATCAAAGAAAAGACCAACTTCCTACACCCCTGAACAGTGCTCCGTATTGTTTAAGTTAAGGGTCACTGGACCAAGGGAAACCCAGCTATGATTCAAACCAGGGTCTAAGTACACAGAAGGCCTCCATGTGTGTGTGAACGGATGGAGGAAACACAGTCATGCTCTGCCCCTCCAACCTCCAAGTTCCTCATCAATGGAAGATTTCTCAACTGCTAGGTACCATACCATTCGCTCCTTTTCCTGAACTCACAGCTACTTTGCAAGCAGTAACCAAAACAATGCTTATTCAGACAGACACAGCAGGAACTCCCATCTGCTGGTTCACTCCCCGCATGCCTGGCAATGGAGCTGGGCCAGGGCTGAAGCTGGGAACTCAACAAAGGGCACTCACATGGGCGGCAGCAACCCAGTCACTCGAGCCATCACTACGGCCTCCTGGGTCCGCCTTGGCAGGAAGCTGGAGGCAGCAGCCAGAGCCAGGTGATCTGACGTGGCATCCGAACCGCCTGGCCGAATGCCTTCCCCACAGCACTGCTCTACTGCCTCTCCCCAGCTAGCGGGCAAAGTCCTCAAGGAAAGGAAAACTGGCTGGCTTGATCCCTGCTGTACTCCCAGAGACGAGAACAATTTCGGGGACTCGATAATACTTCCTGAAAGCACAACTGAGTTAAGCGATGGCAGGAGGAAAAGGAAATTGCTTTCTGTTTAGCCCCCTCCCCCAACTCTGCCATCTGCCATCAACACAAGTAGAAGAAATCTCCACACTGCATCAGCTGGAGCTGGGCAGCGACTGGGCGTACCTCACTGTTTCTAGAGAAGCTTAAGTTGGCATTGGTCATTGGGAACCAAAGCCTTAACACGGTGTCTTGGGCTTCACATTCCAATTTTGCCAGTCTTCATGAATATGCTCATTTTATCTGGGTTGAAGGTACCTCTTTAGACAGGCATGTGTTTAGCATTAAGACGCTAGCTGGGATACAGGCATCTCATATCAGCTCCATTTCTGATTCCAGCTTCCTCATGATGCACACCCTGGGAGGTCGCAGGTGATGGCTCAAGTAGCTAGCTCCCTGTCCCCCACGTAGGAACCTGCATTAGGTTCCTGGATTCTAGGTTCAGCCTGGCCAGGGCATTGCAGGGGAATGAACCAACAGATGGGAGCTCTGGCTCTCTCTTGTCCTTCAAATATTGAACATCGTTAAAAGCTGACTGGGGGCAAATGTTGGTGCAGTAGTTAACAATGCTGCTTGCTAGACCTGCAGCCCACATTAGTGTCTCAGTTTGAGTCCCGGCTCTGTTTCTGATTCCAGTTCTTCACAGTGGGGGTGAGGGCAAACTCTGACTAAAGACTCCTTTTGGGAAACTGAATTTTCACTAAAAAAAAATTACTGGGACTCAGAGTTTCTAGAATATACACCAGCAACCTTGAGGAAACTTGTTGAGTCACGCGAGCTTGTGCAAAGTGGATTATAATTCTTGGGGAATAAAAATCACCTGGGGAACCCAACGGATCATGGATTTCTAGGACTCCTCAAGACCTAATGACTTTTTTTTTTTTTTTTTTTTTTTGACAGGCAGAGTGGACAGCGAGAGAGAGAGACAGAGAGAAAGGTCTTCCTTTGCCGTTGGTTCACCCTCCAATGGCCGCCGCGGTCGGCGCGCTGCGGCCGGCACACCGCGCTCATCCGATGGCAGGAGCCAGGTGCTTTTCCTGGTCTCCCCGTGGGGTGCAGGGCCCAAGCACCTGGGCCATCCTCCACTGCACTCCTGGGCCACAGCAGAGGGCTGGCCTGGAAGAGGGGCAACCGGGACAGAATCCGGTGCCCCGACCGGGACTAGAACCCGGTGTGCTGGCGCCGCAAGGCAGAGGATTAGCCTGTTGAGCCACGGCGCCGGCCCAAGACCTAATGACTTTTGACTAAGGGGTGGAGCCAGGAACCTGTGTTGGGGAGGCACCCAGGGCACTGGCTGGAGGGGGGCCACAGAGGACATCTTGAGAACCCTGATGTGGAGGCTAAAGAGAGGTAATGCGGTTCTCTTGATGAGAAATTCCTGGCATTCAAAGTTCATATATACACCATTCAGTTGGTGATTAGTCACATCGTGCCTGTGACACATCTTCTATCTGTGTCATGAGGCATTTAAATCTTGACTTTTTAAGTCAACTTTCCAAGTGCTTATCTTACCAAGGCTTCATCAACCCCCTGAAAGTGGAGACACCTGGTACGGCTGAACCATCCACGACTCTCAAGTGTCTCATACCAAGCAGCTGCTCACCAAATATTTGTTGATTTATTTTGCCTAGCAATTTTCAATTATAAAAATAAACATCTCCTTCCCCAAAAGGCTGTTAGCAATGGAGTCTGTATGAGCTGGGCACACGCAGGCCCCAGGCAAGTCCGGCCTCTGGGCGCTGCAGCCTGGTGCCCACGGCACACATCCTGTCCTCTTCCGAGGTGGGGAAATCGGTGCACACCTCACAGCAACACACTCTTCACTTACATTTTCCTCAACATTTAATCTCTGTACAGGACCCAGCGACAACACACTGTGGGTCAGGTCAGAACCTGCCCCTCGTACCCTACCCAACCATCTCTAACCTGGGATGGCTCTCTCCTTCTCCCTCTCTCTGAAACCATGCTTTCCTTTTCCTTAAATTAAAAAAAGAGAGAGAAAGAAAAGAGAAAAAGATTTTATTTGAGAGGCAGAGTGACATGGGGGGGGGGGGCCTGGAGGAGAGACGGAGTGAGATGGATCCTGCATCTGCTGGCTCACTCCTCAAATATCTGTACTGGCTGGGGCTGGGCCAGGCCAGCCAGGAGACTGGAACTCTGTCCAGGCCTCCCACTTGGGTTCAGGGGCCCAAGCACTTGAGCCGCCTTCCACTGCTCTCCCAGGCACATCAGCAGGAAGCTGGATTGCAAGGGAAGTAGCTGGGATAGGACGCAGCATCGCAAGCAGCAGCTTACCCTGCTGTACCCCAACGCTGGCCCGGGCTCTCCCACGCTAGCATCTGACATTTGCTCTCTCTGTCCTGTCCTCCTCACCACACCTTCATTCCTTCTGAATGCTCCCTCTCTTATTCTCCCTCGCCACCAGCCCCCAATCCTCAAACTTTCTGCTCTGCTACTGGTTTCTCACGTGAGTCAAATGACAGAAAAAATCCTAACAACTGATCTTAGGAAGTGTGTGCTCACTGCTTTGGGTTTTGCACTAGACTGGTAGCAGAGTGCTGCACAGATACCGAGCGAATGATGAGCAGAGGACAGAATCATGCAACTATGGAATGTCCGAGTGGGTCACGAGGTCAGCGACAAGCCCACCGTGAACTGAGACAACTGCAGTCAAGGCAGGTGTCGCGGTGCTTTCAAGGATGTCCTGTGAGTCAGAGGTCAGCCTAATGGCTGGGGGGGAGGGAGGAAAGAGGGAGGGGGGAGGGAGGAGGGAAGGGAGAGAGAGAGAACACACTGCAGTCAGAAAGTTGAGGGTAAGTGAACTGGCAGAAACAAACCCATCTTGACCTCTGTTATTTCAAGGTCAGGTGCTCGCTTGGCCTTCAGGGTACAAAAGTGACCCAGCTCTCTGCCTCCAGGCCCCCAGGGCTCAGTGTGTCAGGCAGAGGAGCACTGCAGGGTGCTGAGCAGGACACCCACAGCCCCCTGCCAGCCAGCAGCTGAGAGGTGCTGCTCATTCCACGACGGTGACGGGGCAGGTTTTCACAGGGAGGATGTTTGAGCTGCACGTGTTGACAGGTGCACAGACGCCGGGCAGGCACTACATGGCACAGTGGGAAGAACAATGTCCCTTCCCTCTGCAGTCTCCCGACGCTGGAGCCCAGAGAGAGGCAGGTAGCAAGCACCTCAATGCACTAGCTGAGTCATGAAGACCATGATAAAACCTTTAGGAGTGAACAGGACATCTCACTGGCATTCAGCTAAAAAAACAGCTCATCGTGCATTATTAGTGAGGGCAAAGGCAGGAGGCTGAAAGTTTGAAAAATTTAATTATTTCATCCTTACTTGAGTTGGGAGAGCCTGTATCTCATTATTTTCCGAAATGCCTCACTATTACATTACTGTATTCAACGAATACTTGACAATAACTGTAAGAGGGAACGCTCATTCCCACAAGGCCGTGCCTGCTCCCCTCCACAGCCCCAGCTATCTGAAGCCTCACAGCACGCTGGCATGAGCCTGTCGGAAGGCACAGGGACAGAACTGCTTGCTTGAGGAGGCTATGGAAACCCGGGCGCTCGGCTAAGTTCCACGCTGGCTGCCACAGGCTGATGTCGCATCGACAGGCAGAAAACACTACTCCACAGCCCTCAGGAGCAAGGCCGCACCCACCCGGCCCACCTGACTTCGTGTCTGTCCGCGGGTCCATGATGACGAACTCCGGCCGCAGCTTGCTGACGCGGCGGCCCTTGAGGATGGGCACGAGCCCGCCCAGGTACTCCAGGTAGAGCGTGTAGCAGGGGCCGCCCACTTCCGGGTCGTCCTCTGTGCGCTTCATGGTGCAGTGCAGCCGCTCGTTGCCAGCTGAGGGGTAGCTGACAAAGTCTCGCATGTTGTTGGGGTCTGGAATTGGGGGCTAGAAGAAAAGACACGGGAAGAAAAGGAAGTGCTGAGACCACACCGGGGAGAGGGAGAGCGTGCCGGGGCAGGGGCAGGCAGGCTGGGACGCTCGCTGCTACTCCTGGGAGAGGGGGCTGTGTATGAAACGGCTGACTCCTAACAGAATCCCAGGAAGCTCTGAAACACCTAGGCCGGGGTCCTTGTTCAATTACACTGGATCCCTCGGGTGGGCCTGGACATCGGCATGTCCTAACATGACACTGTAAGGCAGTTTGGGGAAAAAACCTATCACACTGATAGGTCTAAGAGTCAAAGGGATCGCACAAACAAGACTAGTGTCTGCCAATACAAACAGAACCAAAAAAGGGAGAGAATGATCCAACATGGGAAGCAGAGTCACAGCAGACTCATAGAATGACAAATGTCCTAAATAGCACTCTGGCCTCAGAATCAGCCCTTAAGGCATTCAGATCTGGCTCAAGAGCCCATGAGAGTATTTTAGGCATGGAAAGCCAATACACTCTGGAAAAGGAAAAAAAGAAGACCTAAATGAAAGATCTCTGCAAGTGAGATCC